>CM053507.1:145265262-145291384 GCA_028627145.1 Eidolon dupreanum | reverse complement strand
TTTTTTTCTGTAGAAGTCATGATATCATAGATACCTTAGGATTTTATTGCTGTTGCAAATGGTATCTTTTTCTAGTTATGTGAATTAATTGGTGGTTGTAGGCACGTTGGGATATTTTTGCTTTAACTTTTATTTTGAGTGCTTAATTCTTGTTTTGCAGACTTCCTGAGTGTGACACGTAGATCAGTTATTTCAGTCCCACTTTTTTCTTAGTATACTTTCTTAAACTTTTAAGATAGGTGTCGATCACGTTGATAGGTGTTAGCAGTTGGGATATATTTCTTTCCTTTGCATCATTTTTGCTTTTGATGTAACTGGAATTTCGGGCTTTCAGAGTTCCTTAGCGGAACACAACATTTTTGTTTTAAGTGATCAGACGTCACTTACTGGAAGATAATAAACAAAACATCCCTGGTTTTTAGGGTTCTTGTACAAATACCTGAGATATATTATTAAGTGTAAATTTACTATGCAAAGTGGAGTTAGAACAGGTCAACACCGACAGGTCACCACCTGTGAGTGGAGAGCTTTACCTGTACAAGGCATCACGTCACTGGTGTAGACGGCAAGTTGGAGCGGCTGGTCTGTGAACAGCTTCTCCTGCCTTTTCATCAGAGAACAAATACATTCAGAGGAGCAGGAATAAATTAAGTTGTAGACAATAGGAATTTTGTTTATCGTCGCCAAAATAGTGCATCAAATGAGATAGTAGGTTTCAAAATTAGACTGTGGAAGAGCTTTGTCATTCCTTCATTGTCCATTTTCATTTGGAAGAAAAAACTTCTTCTTTTGGAGGTTGAAAGTCATATTCAATTATGCTCCTTTTATATAACTAGGAAATTGTAAAGGTGGTTTGTATAGTGGATTTACAACTTTTGAATCTATTTCAAAAAATAACCAAGATTAACTTGTCATAGCTCTTTGATGTATTTGACAAAACATGAGGATTATGTGTCTCCTTTACCCCCAACATTTTGATCGTTGTTTATCTTAAACTTGAGTAACGATCATCAGTTCATATATATTAATTTGATGGTTTAATGTCAAGCCATGCCAATCAGAGTTTGCATTATGTACTAAAGTTCCTTTCATAAAACCTGAAGGTTTTGATAAATTACTGTTTGGATGATCATAATGTCATTTTGACCAGAGTACTCTTTCAGAGTTAAATGAGCTTGGTAGTTTATTAAATGTCATGCAGACTTTAAATTCAGGATAAATTTAGCTGTTGATTCTTTTTACTCCAGCGATTAGAGATTCTGTCAGTGGAAAAAAGCGTAGATAGTGGCTGATAACAGTTTCGTGTTTACAGAGATTTGAACCAAGTCTTCAACATTTTTTCTTCTAGGTTGTTGATTATATCCTGCCACCCTTGGTCTCCCTGGTTCAAAGCCAAAATGGTAAGCGACCATATCGATGAGAATTCCATCAGTTATGTGTTCTGTGTTCATTCTGCCTCCATGTAGTCACATTCTTGCTGTTGTTTTCCTTTCCAGTGGAGTGGAGACTCTTTAGCTTGCGGCTGCTCTCAGAAACCACGTCTCTACTCGTGAACCAGGAGGCCAATGTCGATTCTGACAGCGATCTTCTGGCTCTCATTAGAGATGTCTTGCTTCCTCAGTAAGTACCGTGCGGGCACTCACACAGAGAACTGTGGGGTGGGATGTCCAGGATGCCGCTGTCAAACTAGGCCCATTGACGGCGCTGGGCGCCCCGAGGTCCTTATATTCATCATGTCTGTGTGCTTACATACTCGCTATAAAGAGGTCAAGAAACAGAGGCAGTGACCACTGCACTGCGTATGACTCGGGAGAATCGCAGTGCATCTTCAAAAATATCCATGTAGAGCTTTTTCTGTTTTACGCAAGGCACATGAATCTGAGATTATGCAGAGTTAAAGGTGTTCATGGCTCGAGGGGTGAGATTTATTATTCAGGGTCAACATTACAAGACTATTGGTAGATGAAATTGGATCTTTTCCTGGCCCTACTCAGAAATGATAGAGATGGAAAGAAATCTTCCTCCTCCCCAAACTATTGGTGGGGTGGTGGTGGAACAAGTAACTAATTAACAGAAAGAGGTTCTCTTTTCCTTCTTATTCCGTTGCTCAAGTAGCACACACACAATGAGGTGACTGTCGTTTTGGACAGTCACACGCTGTACAGGCTTGAAGCCCAGGAGCAGTCGGCCATCCCATGTAGCCCAGGTGTGGAGTAGGCTAGACCACCCGGGTTCGTGGAAGTGCACTCTGTGATGTTAGCACAATGACGAAATCGCCTAGCGATGCATTTCTTAGAATGCATCGCCGTCGTTATGTGGCACCCGAGTGTGTATGAGTGTATGAGTATGGTTTGCACTTATGTGGGTACATATAAGAATCTTGTGTCATGGGATTAATTAATGTTTTCAGTGCCATCTTACACTGCTGTTTATATACAATTATATGTATCTTTTTGACAAGAAGATGCCTAAAAATGTAGTTTTTATATAAATATGATTTTAAAAGATGGGTTTTGGATATCTGCCACCTAACAACTTGTGGGGAAGCATTTCCAGGACCTGAGGTGTCCTCCCCCAAAAGGAACAGGATTTCCTCCAGTAGGACTTCACAGTTTAGTAAGAGCTTGTTAACATAGAATTTGAAATAAAATTTCTTCATAGCTGAAATTTGCCCACTTTTGGAACTGTTTGTAGAATGAAAAGCAGTAAATCTGTATAATTCAGTGCTTCTGTTTTATTCATTTGAGCTGGAATAAATAAAATACATTTCCTTTAATGTACATCTTTACATTTTCTAGACATGAGGAATTAAAGAGGAAAATACAAAGGCAAACTGCATGGCAAGTCAAGAACAAAAGTAATATGGATGAGTTCAGGTTTTCATTAAGCAACCTGAAATGCACTTTGGATAATGAGATGTGATGTGAGATGCTTTCAAAGCTCATGTACCGATTTTGATATGAAGTACAGGTCTGGACTCTGCATTTCATTTCCTGAGCCTCAGTTTCCTCATCTATAGAATGAGGATAATATTACCTACCTCAGAAGATGCTTGTGAGGATTAAATGGGAGACTTCTTGCAAAACATTTAGTACAGTGTGTGGGACATAGTACACTCTCAACAATATTTAGTACTACTGCTATCATTATTAGGTCTCTTATTATCCTTTAAAGTCAAGATTGTAATGGTGTGATAATAGTAATAGTACATACTTCATGGAAGCGAAGTGGCCATCAGATACATAATGCTGGGTGTGCTTACCTGGCATGCATAGTGAGGGCTCAATAAGTGTTATGTAAAATTTTTAATAAATGAAAAAATAAGTAAAGCCTTCATTTAACTTTAACTCTGGAAAACTAGAGACCCTGGCCAGGAATTTACTCTTTGAAGATAACTCTTGATAATTATAAGTTTTAGAATTGCTAATAATGGAAAATTCATGTTCTCCATTGAGTATGTAAATATAATGGCTGAAAATTATGAAGTTTCTGGAGTTTATAGGAACGACATGGCATCTGCCGCAGTTTGGCTGGTGCACAGTTCCCCGTGATCCACAGGAGCTGAGTTCCATGACCCCCAGTGGGGGCCTGACACTGAGGGTAGCCCTGAATCCTAACCCCCCTCTTCAGCTCTGCTAGAAATGTGGCAGCAGCTTCTTCATTGGCAGATGCAGCCTCTTCAGTAATTTTTCTATTTTTCAGGCCAAACATACTCCTGTATCTGTGTAACCATCCATACTTGCGGTAAATGGCTTGGTGTCACTCGTCTCAGGGGACCCCTTGCTGAAGTCTTTGTATAAAATCAGCACTTTCTGGTGTAACACGTTGCCGTCAATCGGAACACGATTTCTGTTCATGTCTTCCGCCCACAAAGTTACGCCTTTTCCATCTTAACTAAGCACTTACCGTTCACCGTGCCTGTGACTTCTGTAGTTTGAGGTGTGACAGCAAAAACTAGCACACATTTCTTTTTCCTTCTTCACAATTTCACAGAAGATTCGTCCTCACCATAGATCTTAGTGGCCTCAGCATGTAATTTTTTTCTTTTCTTATTAAGTTGAGAACTTTCACCTTTTTTTTTTTACTTGAAGGAAGCAATTCATGGCTTCTCTTTTGCATGTCTGAATTGCCAGCATCACTATTCTTGTGCTTTGGGGGCCATTATTAAGTCAAATAAGGGTGACTTGAGCAGAGGCACTGCAATACTGTGACAGTTGATCTAATAACTGAGATGGCTACTCAGCGACTAATAGATGAGTAGCTTGTACTGTATGGAGATGCTGGACTAAGGGATGATTCATGTCCCAAGTGGAATGGAGCAGGATGAGGTGAGATTTCATTATGCTACTCCAGAACGGTGCGCTACTTAAAACTCATGAATCATTTCTGGAATTTTTCATTTAGTATTTTCAGGCTGCTCTTGGCTGCTATAACAGAAACCTTGGAAAGCAAATCTGTAGATACGGGGCGGGGTGGGGAGGGGGGCTTCTGTAGACATATTAATGTCAATACTTTTAATTTTGTTAAATTTTAATCCTTTTTTGATCTTAATAACTTTGGATAAAGACAAAGTGACAGTCTTTTCATGGCTCCCCAGTTTTCACACAAAAGTGTTGTATTAAGAGTATTTTGTTTGCAAACAGTAATCTCAGTTCTAACTTGGAAAATAATTATTTGCTCACATAAATGAGAAGTCTAAGACTTGTGCTGGCATCAAATGTAGCTGGATTTGGGGGTTTGAGTTTACTTCTGCAGAACTATGTGTGTGTGTCTTTCTCTCCATCTCTTTACTCTGCCTACATCTGCGTGGCTTTGTTCTCAGGTTCTTTCTTGTTGGTACTTAAATGGCTCCTGAGTGATGATCCTAGAGAAAAAGTGGATGTCTTTTCTAATAGCTCTGGAAAAATTTTCAGGAAGGATAATAACTTAATCTTGTTAAAGACCATTTAATACCTGTGGTCCAGGTGCTTCTCAGAACTGTTATGTGATGTGAATGAAAGAATAAATGCCTTACAGTTGTACGAATAAATATCTTATAAATATTAGTTATGGTTCTCAGAGAAACACAACCAATTGGATGTATATATTTATTATAAGGAATTGACTGTCGTGATTATGGAGGCTGAGAATTCCTAACATCTGCAGTCAACAAGCTGGAGACTCAGGAGAGCCGATGGTGTGGTTCTAGTTTGAGTTCTAAAGCCTGAGACCCAGGAGAACTGATGTTGTAAGTACCAGTCAGAAAGGTGACAGGCTAGAGACCCAAGAAGAGCTGATGTTTCAGTTCAAGTCCAAAGGCAACAAAAGATCAGTTGTCCCTTAGCTCAAAGCATTTTGGGAAGGGGAAGTTCCCTCTTACTCAGTCTTTTTGTTCTATGTAGATCTCCAATTTACTTGGTAAAGACCACCCACGGTAGGGAGAGGAGTCTGTGTTCCTCAGTCTGCTGACTCATTAATGTTATCCAGAAACAGCCTTAAAGAAACACCGAGAATAATGAATGACCAAATGTCTGGGTATCCTGTGGCCCAGTCAAGTGGACACATAAAATTAACTGTTACCACATCTATCATAGAGATCATGAATGACTTGCTCGCTCTATAAATTATGAATAGTCTTCAAAGACCCATTACTTCTAGTGTATATGCTTTGCATTCTAAAGAAATGAACTTTAGTTACAAGTATTTGTTTAGTGCCTTTTATTTGTGGAGGGTTAAAATACCAATTGGAGAGAGGTGGTTTTCGAGTTAGTTTTTGAAACCTGAATATGATTAGGTAGGAGAGGAATGGGCCTTCCAGCGAGACTGGGGTGAGCAGAGGTGTGGGAGAGGCGGGGTGGCGATCAGTCAGCAGACCAGCTCCTCCCCAGCAGGTATCTGCATGGGAGAGTTAAGTGCAGTGAGCTTGGGAGAGAATGTTTTTTCTCTTCATCCCATTTATCCCATTGATACTGACTGAGTACATCGTATTTCACTGCTATTTTTCTAGTTGCTCAGAATGTAATCATGACTGAGATAGGCACAGCTTCTGCTTTTATGGAATGTACTTGTCTGGGTAGAGCCAAGTGTTGTAGAAATTAATCATTTTTCTTTCACCGAAGAAGCTTATAAGTCATGAAAGTAAAAATGTTTACTTAAATATTGAAACCAGCCTTCTTAAACTGTAGGCACACTTGATGTTCATAAACCGTCAAGGAACACATGTTCTTTCTGAAACATTCTGTGTGCTCACTATTTCTTTGCTTTCGAGTTTCACAATTTACTCATTTAACATTCTAAAGCTCAGGTTTTCTCAACATTATACGACCTTAGGACACTCGTTCCCGTGGCCTACCTGTTAACACCTCCCGGAACTCTAGTGCTCCTTTGATCTCAATTTTGAAATACTCAAGGGTGTTTATTCCCAGTAATGTCAGGAGTGAGGAAAGGATGCTCACCATCGAATCTTTAACTTTGGCTTATAAGTATTAACTAGTGTAATACAAGAAAATTAAACTCTAAATATTCTATTTGTTTTCTATTGACGCATAACACATTAACACGAATTGAGTAGCTTAAATCATCTGTTTATCAGGTCACGCTCTGTTGCTTGGAAACCTGACACAGTGTGACGTGGTTCTTTGCTTAGGATCTTACGCTGCTGAAATCAGCTGTCTGTCTGCTCAGATGATTTGGGCAAAATCTGCTTCTGAGCTCATTCAGGTTGCTGGCAGAATAGTTTCTTGAGGTTTGTATTAGTTTCTTAGGGCTGCTGTAACAAATGACCACACACTGGCTTAAAACAGCAAATTTATTCTTTCACGGTTCAGGAGGCCAGGAGAATGAAATCAAGGCTCAGCAAGGTCAGTTCCTTATGGAGACTGTGAGGTGGGATCCATGCCTTTCTTCTAGCCTCTGGTGGCGGCCCGCAATCCTTGGTTTGTGGCCCTGTCACTACATCTCTGCCTCTGTCTTCAGATGGCCTTCTCTCCTGTGTGTCTGTCTCAAATTTGCCTCTGCCTTTGTCTTCAGAAGACATCTGTCATTCCCTGAATTCAGGATGATCTTATCTCAAGATCCTTAACTACATTCTCAAAGACCATTTTTTTCAAGTAAGGTCACATTCACAGGTCCTGGGGTTTAGGGCTTAGATGTGTCGCTTTGGGGACCATCATTCCACCCAGGTACATAGCTGTAGCACCACAGTCCTTGTTTCTGGGCTGTCTTACGTTTCTTAAGGCACCCACATTTCTCTTCACGTAGCCCCTCTATCTTCAAGTCAGCAGCCCGTCGTCAGACCATCCTCATACTTGCAATCTCTCTGACTTCCTCTCCCACTACCACCTTGAGAAAACTCTCTGCTTATTAAGCTGGTGTTATTGGCCATTGGTAACCTGGGTTTCATGATTAGAATATATTTGTATTCAAATCTTGGCTTTGCTATTAACTTAGTGTGTGTGCCCTCACTTTCTTCTTCTCCCCTTCCTTCTTTCAGTTCCTTCTCTTCAAGATAGTTGAGATGCCAGTAACATAACCAAGTTATCTGTATGATGAATGAGAAAAGGTTTTTTTTTTTTTTTTTTGGGAAGAAAAATAACCACACATCCTCAGAAAATTAGCAGGATTTTTTTTTTTTCAGCAGAGACAGGATTTAATTTTAAAGGTTCATGCAGAAGAGAAGAGGAAATATTTAATGGAAATTAAGCCCAGAATGACCTTATTAATTAAAATTGGCACCTCTCAGAAGTTTAATATCAAAGTAATTATCAATGAAATCTTAGTACTCAAAGTAGTCTTTTTCTGACTGTTTGAACATTTTTTTTCCCCTGAGACTTGTTACATAAGGTTAGGGCTTTTTTCTTTCAGTCTTTAGCTGTAAATGGAACTAGATTCTTTGCTCAGGCAAATACACCATTGCTATTCTTGGGGAAGAAGAAATATTGCTATTCATATGAATGTAAATAACGTAATTTGTGCTACATCGTGTGATTTGTGTATATGAGGGTTAAACCCTTCCTTTCTTTCTCCCTCCCTTCTTTTTTTTATCTCTTAGTTGATTCATTCGATAAGTATAAATCGAGTGCCTTCCCTGTGCCTGGCACTGGGGACACTGTGCTGAGAAGATTGAGTCCCTGCCTCTCAGTGCACTTACATCCCAACAGGGAGACTGAGAGCAAACACACAGATATATAGGGTGATTTCAACTAATTGTGACCGCTGTGAAGAAAAATAAAGCATAAAACAGTGCAAAGGGACAGAGGATGATAGTTGGGGGAGTGAGGAAGGAGCTGTGGTAGGTAGGATAGTCAGGGAAGGCTTTCGGCGATGTAGCAAGCCATGGGAAAAATTTGCTATGCAGTCGCCTTGGGTAGACTGGAGCCACTTTGCCAACAAGTATTTTAGCTTTCATATTTTCCTTCAGCTTCGAAAGTTTTGCCATTGTAAAGAGATCATCCTGATAGAAATGTGCTAATGTTTTTATGACAATATGGCATTCAGCATTTCTCTCCTGGGGAAAATGGATGCTGCTTTTCTTTTCTTTCTTTCCTTTTTTTTATTATTTTTTTATTTATTTTATTTTTTTAATTTTGTGACCCATACAATTATCAGGGCCACAGTGACTTCATAAATTGCGAAGGCTTTGTTTTTCAGAACCTGAGAAAGGTTCTTACAAATTCCTTACAAATTAGAATTGTCTTACCCTTCAGATAACAACACACCGTAGAGTTGTTTATCTGTCTTTGGATTAATGAATGGCCAGCAAAAGTTAACGTTTTCTATGCCAGTGATTCCAGGAACGTTCAGATGGTTCTGTGTGGCGTCTTTGTCTCCCTTTACTGCAGGTGTTCTGTATAAAAATAGGCGTGAACTTGGTCATTTTTGATGAGAATCAGAATAGAAAGAAATATTTCATTTTTAGTCTTTCCATAGATGAATCTTTTGCAGATAAAATTTAATTCACAAATATTTTTGCATCAGAAAGCATCATGGTGTTCTGCTTTTTCCTGTGATGTCATCCTATTATGTTTAAGTGTGTACCTAATCAGTGCCTTTAGGTAAAGTGATTTTCCTCCTCTTTGGGGGTACAACCTATGGGAATCTAAATTGGAATACCTTGGGAGTTTGATAAGGATAAATATTCTTTCATCCCTCTGAATCATGATAAGTCTAGCACTCTGGTTCTTTGATATTTTGCAAACTTTGAGTGTTGAACTTTTGAAGTCATTTCTTTTAGCTTTTCAGGCCTCTATAATGAAAATTTGCTATTAATTTTATTGAAGAGTCCAAAAGAGATGGTGACTTAAGTCTGAGATGAAATTTAACACTTACTTTGAAGTCATACCTATTTTTTTATTACTTAAAAATAGTGTCTGTCTGTCTGTCTTCCCACCTATCTTTCTATTTCTCCCTTTACCTATGTATTCATTTAACTACTGATGTACTTAGATATCTATGTGCTCAGGCAAGACAACAGTGTCACATAGAATCCAGGTCACATAAAATCATAAGTCAGCAAAGTTCTCAAGATATCAACTATTTATTTGGTTACCCACTCTCATTTTATAAAATTTTGGAACTGACTGAAGATATTACCTAGTTAAAAATTTGGGGAAGACGCTACAGAAAATGCCCCAAAGAGGCAATTATCTATTTGCCCCTTTGGTATATAGCTGTCCAGGGGAAGGTCCTCAGCCTTCCCCAAAGGTAGCTTTCACGTCCACGCCTTTGCTATCTGGTAGCCCTCTCTTTAACCCCACACATCTCCATCATCTCAGCTCTTTAAGCCTCGACTCCATCTTGCACTCCGTTAGGTGTGCATTTGATCACACTGCCCTTCTCACACCGTTCCCTTGCTCGGAAACCTTTACGTATGCAGGTTGTAGAAAGTCACGTTAACTCTACTCAACCATTCATTCAAGACTCTGTGTTTTGCCTCTCGCCTACCATTTCATGTTAGCATCTGCCTTACGCTTTCTTCATTCCTGCTGGCGAGGTTTACTTAGTAAGAGTCTGAAATTTCCCCCTTGGAACCCGCCTATTCCTGGACAGCGTACTGTGGACATCTGTATCTGTACTTACATAACGCCATTTTCTTGACTATTGTTATCTACTTATCTACCTCACATTTATAAATGTGCTAAAAATCATGTAAATGATTCCCAGTTTCTGATCACCTAGGATTTTTGTCTGAGTGTTTCACTCATATATATGCTGCTACAGAGACCATTTTCAGGGCTGCATCTTTGGATGCATACTTATTCCTTTTGTTGAATGTCTAGGGGTAGAATCATCATGTTAAAAATCATATACATTTTAAGAGCTTTGGATATGTTTTGGCAAATTTTTTTCAAAGACGGCAAACAGTTTACCAGCTTCCTTTTATGAAACTGCCTGTTTAAGTAACCTTGTTAGCTCTAACTTGCATTTCTTCAAATATTAATGACGATCATTTCTATTTCCCATGCTTTTTGCCTGTTGATATTCTTCTTAGGTGGGTTTTGTCCTTTTTTTGGTGGAATGTTTATTGGTTTGCAATAGTTCTTTATGTATTAGGAATATTATTTCTTTGTTTCACCAACATTCTGCGAATAATTTTTCTCTCATTTGATTTGTTAATGGTAGTTTCGCCATTGAAAAATATTTAATACTTAAAAACTTAAGGTCATAAATATTTTTTTGATTAATTTCTCATTTGTTGTCATGCTCTAGAGGCCTTCTCACCCAAGATTATGTGCATTTTTACTCATTTTATTTTAGTATCCTAATGTTAGTAAATATTTTGTTTAAATTTTTAAGCTATTGGTGTTACATTCTCATAAGATATGGCCTGACCATTACTGTTTCTTGTCCAGTGTTGTGTCGCCTTTCTTTCTTTTTAATTTATATGAGTGTTCTTGATCCCCCCCCCTTATACTTAATAATTATCCTGGTTTTATAAAGTACTTTAGTTTTTCATTTAGCATCTTCCTCATAGTATTTTCCCCTAAAGTTTCTTGGATATTCTGGAATCATGCTTTCCCTCCAAATTCTCAGAATATACTCCATGGGGATGTGAAATGCGTATGTGGCTTACTCCTAGCTGAGTGGACTTTTTAATGATACTCTACTTCCCCTTTTCCCCAGCAAAATAGGCACTTCAGTCTACTTGGCCAGTTCCATGGCCACATTTCCAGAATAGCTTCTCACAGTAAGCCAAAGTTGTTTAATTAGATAGCCTATTCCAGTTCTCTGCCAGCCTACCCACCTGGCCACTGGTTACTCCAGACACTTGACAAGATGAGGAAGATTCCACCTCCTGGGTCCCTGAATATGTGATATTTAGAAGTTTCTCCTCCTTTGAGATAGATGTGAATTTGGGACTGGCCTTTCCTGCCTTGTGTCCAGCTATTTGGGACCTGACAGAGGCTCCGTATGTGGGGAGGGTCCCAGCGGTAGAGGAGAGGGGTCTTGGGGCATTACCTGGACACTCCTGTATTGATTATGATCTCGATGTGTGGCCAGCCTCAGGACTCAGAAAGCTCCCGTGCAGCCCACGTCTGTCAAAGTGGGCCCACTCCTTGCTGGTCACGTGCCTCAAAGCCATTTCAGAGGTCTGAGCTTTTTCTGCCGAGTGGCATTCAGAGGAGCACGAGATCCACTTACTATCAATGTAGTTGCTTTATCTCTTTTTAGAAGAGAAGCTCAATAAATCTCAGCATTCTTTCGGCTACTTCTGGCTGACCATTATAAACCTATCTTTGGTCCAACTAAAATACATTCAATATATACAGTATTTGTATTCTAAACTTATCCACTATGAATTTTATCTTCCTTTTCCAAGGGGAGAAACGTATTCTTGTTAAGTCTGTTTTAAACGATATTTTTCAATTTTGTTGAGATTGTTTTCTCTAGTATATTTCTCACTCGTTGTCCATATTTTCTTTTGTACTTTCCATACAAGCATGTGAGTACGGAGGTCATGTGGGAAGCTTTTTAAAATTCCTGGGCTTGTGGTCCTTTCTTCAGTGATTCAGCTAAGTCTGAGAGTAGGGGCAGAGGGAGCTGGTTATCTGGGGTATGTGAGTGACTCATCAGAAGTTTCTCATCCTCACTTCAATTGAAATTCTCTGTCTGACGATTTCTAAATAACTGGTGAGCAATAGAAGAGCACATCCTTCTTGTATCTCTTACTAATGTCTCACTTTAAACTCAGCAGAGCCTCAGTTTTCCTATTAAGGATGTGTATCCTGAAGGATTAACTCAACAAGTATGGGGTGTTCAAACTCTGAACTTTACAAAGAAACTGACCCTTGACCAACCTTCCGGGAGATAACTTCAGTCTTTGGAATATCCTGCCTGATAAGGGAGTCACTATATGCCTGGGGCCTTGAGTCATGCCACATAATTCACACTAACAATGTAAATGATGGCCAGGGCCTTGGACCACACCATATCCGCTTGACCTCTAGAGGGGCTGGAGATTGAGGAACTCATGTTAGCCACATGGGCACTGCATGTCCATGCATGTGACTGACCCTTGTAAAACCCTGGAGACCTCCAGTGAGTTGGGTTTCCCTGGCTGGCAGTACTCCGCATATGTTGTCACACACTGTTGCTGGGAGGATTAAGCCCTGTCCACACTGCTCCACTGGGGGAGGACTGGAAGCTCGCGCCTGGTCCCTCCTGGACTCTGCCCTCTGCCTTTTATTTTTGCTGATTCTAATCAGTATCCTTGCACTGTAATTGATGGTAATTGGGAATGGAACGGCTTTTCTGAGTTCCAGCACCTTCTTGAACCAGAGGGTCGTCTTGGGTCCCCTCACCTTAGGATGGTAAGAGCTTTTTATAAGATTATAAAACTCTCTAGTACGCCAAGAGTTGTGCCTTTTTTAAAAAAATGTTCGAATTGGATGTTGAATTTTACGAATACATTTTACTCATTTCTAAAGACGTCTCCTTGATTTTTGTTTTGTTCATATGATAAAACATTGTTTTCCTAAATGTGATTTTTTTCATTCCTAAAATTAATCACGCTTGGTTGTGTTATATATTTAAACATACCATTCTCTTTATCCGTATTTTATGATTTTGTTATGAATGATTTGGTATTTTATCTTTTGTCTTGTCACACATGGACAAATCTTTTAATCGCTGTAATTTAGAAATATTTTCTAAGAAGACTTCCTAACATATGGAACTTCCCGCCTCCTTAAACAGAGCACTCTACCCAATTTAACATTTTCTTCACTCGCTACCCCTAGTGTGAACATTACGGTGTGTAAAGGGCCCTCTGGTCCCATTGAGGTATGAACAGCTTCTTTATGCTAAACGCTCCCCAGACCGCTCTCTGTTTGGAGTTCCTGGGTGTGCTTTCTTTTGCCTTCGAGTCTCACTTCTTGTAATTCTCACGTTGCCTTCCGGTAATCGTCCCTCTCCTGCCGTTACTTGGCTTGTCTTTAATGGCTGTGGGCTTAGAGACTGCATAATTAAGCTCGTTATATAATGATTTCCAAAATGAGAGTAAATAAGCTCTGAATAAGAGCCTGGGGCCCTATTCTCTAGATGAAAAGCATCTGCTGCACGTCATGGATTTTTAAATATACATTTTGGATTTTCTGGAGACATTTTTCTCCCTCTTTAGTGGTTGGTTTTCCAGATAGTTAAGTCATAAAGTTGACTGGTTAGTTTGTTTGTTCGTCTGTCCATCTGACCCACCCTTCCTTCCTTCCTTCCTTCCTTCCTTCCTTCCTTCCTTCCTTCCATCCATCCATCCATCCATCCATCTGACACTTGAGCATCTGCGTGGTGCTCTATGCTGGGTAGCCGAACACAAACAGGCAAGACACCATATGTGAAGCAGCCTCTGCATAGCACGTAACATGGGGGCGCAGTCTGAACTTTGCTGCAGAAACTTGATAAAGACCTTTTGAGTTTTCTTTTCTCTGGTGATAATTTCCGTTTCAGATTGTAAAGTTTTAATAAGAAGAGAGCTGTTCAGACAAACGTTAACATAGCAGGCCTGAGGCTGCTACCCCAAGAAAGATCGGCTTGAAAGGATGGCCCCTGGCTGGCATCTTAGGACTTGGCCCTTGGAGGGTTCTCAGCGCTGAACTGCTGAGGGTAGTTGATGGTGCCTGGACTGTTCGTACAAGCAGCATGGTCCATGCTGAACACCCGCCTTCCTCCTGGGAGTCTGGGATGCTGATACTTGTTAGACAGCGGTGGCCTACGTGCCAGCCGCAAATAACTTTGGTCTCTTGAGACTCTAATGGGCTTCCTTGGGCAGAAACCACACACACGTGCTGCATTTTTGTGGCTGGGGGAGAGAGTGTGCTCTGTGCCACCCCTCATGGGAGGGAGAGAGCCTAAAGAGGCCTGCACACAGGGTCTCCCGGACTCCGCCTGTGTCCTTCTCCCTTATGATTCAGTTGTGTGTCCTTGCTGTGTTGCCACCATACAGTAGTCTCCCATTATTTGTCCTTTCATCTTCCATAGTTTCAGTAACCCATGGTCAACCGTGGTCTGAAAATATCAAATGGAAGATTCCAGAAATAAACAATTCATACGTTTTAAATTGCATGCCCTTCTGACTAGCCTGGTGAAATCTTGCACTGTGCCCCCGGGACGTGACTCACCCTTTGTTCAGTGTGTCCGCTCCGTATATGCTAACAGCCTGTTCGTCAGTAGCCGCCTGGGTTGTCAGACTGACTGTCACTGTATCGCAGTGCTCTTGTTCAAGTGACCCTGATTTTACTTAACAGTGGCCCCAGAGCGTGAGAGGAGTGGTGCTGGCGATTCGGACATGCTAAAGAGAAGCCGTAAAGTGTATACAAGCAAAGGAGGATCACAGTGTACACAGGGTTCAGGACTACCCGTGGTTTCAGGCATCCACAGGGGGTCTTGGAACATACCCCCCCCCTTGGATAAGGGGGGCACTTCTGTACTAAATCTGCATGACAAGTATGACTGTATGTGATTCCTCTAGCAAAGCTCTGAATGTGAGGGTCATGTTGGGGATCCCTGGCACAAATTTCTGATGTTTATTGGTTTCCTACTACGTACGCAGCTCAGTACTAATCACTTAACGTGGATGGTCTCATTACCTCTGCCCAACAGTGATATTCTCTGTGGTAGGTCATCACCATTGGCAAGTACAGATCCTAGAGCTCATACATGTATTTCAGTATCTTTTTTTTTTTTTTCAGATGTTTGCACCTTATGGCATATTGTCTCTGTTGTTCAGAGGAGAGTTTAAGTGCAGAAATACCACTGAGGATTTTTCTTTAATCACTTCATCATTTCAGGTACGAGCACATCCTCACGGAGCCTGACCCAGTACCAGCATATGCTCTGAAACTGTTGGTCGCGATGACTGAACACAACCCAACGTTTACCAGGTACTGTAACTTCAAATTTCTTTTTCTTATTTCTCATCTGAAGTGGATTTTATGTGTTTTGAAAATGTTAAAGGTGATGAAATTCTAAATTGCTAACATTTGAGTTACCAGTGGTAAACTTTTCATGGTTTATGGTTTGTAAGATCTATCTTTTATGTTGTATTTTTTTTCCCTTATTGGAATTTCCATCCTATGTTATCCTTGATGCTTTAAAATTATAAATTCTTTAAAGAGAGAACACTAACACGCTTAAAAAATGCCAATCATTGCCTCATATTTTACCGAACAGTTTATTACATCTCTGTGGTATTTGTAGACATTACTTTCTACCATTTTACTTAGTCGACACACTTTTATTAAGTAGTGGAGAGCATTTGCCTTTATTGAAGATACTGCGTGTGATGATGCCAACATTTCTAGAACTAGTTGCTAGGATAGTGGCAACTGCTTTCAGTCTTGCAAAGAAAGAAGAGGTTTGTCAGGAGGGCACCCAGGTCTGTAGAGGGGAAGAGACGAGGAGGCCCTCCTTACTTTCAAACAGGAAAACAGGTTTGCGTTTCGTAGGTGACATCTGAGGATCTTGGGGTTTGGATCCACCCGCAGGCACAGCGCACCTCTAGAGTCACCAGTTGGCCTTTAGCGGGGAACTCAATCACACAGTTCCAGTCACCCAATTTCGTCTGGTCTGCTGACCTACCACAAAAGTACTGCGAAGTGATGAGCCACCATCACTGTTGTCCCTGGAGAACAAGAAAGGCTCTTTGCAGGGAGAATCCACATTGGGCGAAAGCCTGACCCAAACAGCGTTCCCAGTGGGTGTGCCAGGGCGCAGGGGGGCCGCGCTGCCCTCGGCCTTTGGGTCGCCTGCGGTGCTGGGCGGCGGCGGCTCTCAGGCCGGTCACCCTCCGCGGTGAGCAGCGGGCGACCCGGGCGGCAGCGTGCCCACGTTGCCCCGTGCGTGCTCTCGGCGCCACGTTGCATAAAGATTTCCCCCTGGGCGATGACTTTTTTTATTTTTTATTTTCATTTTTTTAAATTTATTTATTTTTGTGGTGACATTGGTTAACAAAATCTGGTAAGATTCGGCTGTACATTTTAACAGGAAGGCATATATATATCTACACTGTGTGTTCGCCTCCCATAGTTAGATTTCTTTCTGTTGCCACACATTTGACCCCCTTTAACCCCGTCTACTTCCCCGACCCCCTACCCTCTGGTAACCACTAGTCTATAGTCCATGTCCATGAATCTCTGTTTGTTTGTTGCTTTTAGGTTTATATCCCACATATAAGTGATATCATGCGGTTTTCAACTTTTCTCTCTGGGTTATTTTGCATGATTATTTTGAGGTCCATCCATGTTGTTGCAATTGGTAGTATTTCATCTCTTCTAATGCCTGAGTAATATTCTATTATATATATGGACCACAGCTTCTTTAGCCAGTCATCTATCATAGGACACTTCGGTTGCTTCCATGTCCTGGCCACTGTGAATAATGCTGTTCTGACCATCGGTGTGCAAATATCTTTTTGGATATATGTTTTCAGTTCTTTGGGGTAAATACCCAGTAGAGGGATTGCTGGATTGTATGGTAAATCAATTATTAGTTTTTTGAGGATCCTCCATACTGTTTTTCATAGTGGCTGTACCAATTTGCAGTCCCACCAGCAGTGTATGAGGTCCTTTTTCTCCACATCCTCTCCAACATTTGTTGTTACTTGTCCTGTTGATTACAACCATTCTAACAGGAGTGACAATTAATTTTTTAAATGAGAAAAATCCCTCCAGTACTCAATTACAATCTAGTCGTAATATGTAATACTGTGCAACAGTTTGAAAGAACAAGATAAATTTTGAGTACAGAGATATCCAAAGAATTTTGTTAAATGAAATGAATTATTCCCCAACCCCCCCCCATTTACCACCACCTTTGCCATAGTAGGGTCTCTTTCTGGATTTACTGTTTTGTTCTTTGTGCCTTTTTTGATGAAACTGAATGTTAAAACAAGAGTCGTCCATGTCAGTTTTGATTGAGGCTCCAGAGGTCAGGAACAAAGCATTAAAGGCCTATTACCCGCCTCCCTGCACTTTAAGGGGACGTCCTAGACCCCACAAGCCTTAGCAACTTGTGTGCAATTTGCAAAGTCCACTCACATATCTTGAAAGGAGGAGTAGGGGAAGGAAAAGTAAGAAGTAATTAACCTTTGGAGTTTGTTTTTGTTTCCCTAACTAGATTTTTAAAAATGATTTTCTCATTTCTCCCTTCCACTCATGCATTGCATATTGTGAATATTTTTCTGCCCCTTAATTTTTTTTCACTTTGTTTCTCTATCAATATAGAGAGACCTACATTGTATTTTATAGTTACAAAATCTCCCTTTGTATGGATATATCATAATTTATCTCATGAGTGTCAAATGGATAGACTTGAGTTGTTTCTAATCTTGGGATGTTGCAATTAATAATCTTACACATATGTCATTTTGTATGTATCCATCTACATCTTATAGGATAAATCTCTAAAAATGTTTTTTATGTATTATAGGATAAATGCATTTGAATTTTTTTTCAGATATAGCCAAATTGCCTTACTTGGGGACTTTATATTTTGCATCTCCTAGGGACATGTTTGAGGATGCCTGGTTTTCAGCAGCCCTGCCATCAGAATTTCTTGTTAAACTTTGGAATTGTGTCATTGTGATGAGATAGGTGATTTAAATGGGCATTTCTCTTATCATAAATGAGGTTGAATAACTCTTTATATGGTTAAGGGCCATTTATATTTCTTTTTCTTGAGGCCACGCTTTTTGCCCTCAGTTCCTTGGACTTAGCAAGGCCAACCTTCAAACAGAATCACCTTCTGCCTAGCTTTCCGTGGCATAAATATACCACAATCTTCTAATCCATTTTACTTTTAATAATGACTGTGTTCTTCCTGTTTTTTGCCGTTACAAATAGTGTGGCCACGAATATTTTTTTGCATGCCCCTGGGCGAGCCCATGTAGGTGTCTCCATGGGGTGCCCGTGCCTGAGCGGAAACGCTGCCTCCCCGGGCTTGTGCTTGCCCGGATCGGACAGATGCCACCAAGCGGTGTTCCAGATCAGTTGTACTAATGCACATTCCTACCAGCAGCACTGTCCAGTTGTCCTGTAAACTTTTCTATGAAAAATGTTTTAAAGTCAGGCTTATTGAGGTATAAATTATATAGAGTAAAATTCACACATTTTAGGGATATGGTTCTGAGTTTTCACTGACGTATACAGTTGTGCAGCCACCACCACCATCAGGATGGCGAGTATTTCCTTCGCTCCAGAATGTTCCATCACACCCCTTTGAAACCTAGCTTATAAAAATTCTCTTTGCCTGGAGAATAATTTGACCAGACCGATTTTATATTTCATTCTGATTTTTAGCGTGTATTTTTCAAGAGTTGATACATAACATATTACAGATTTCACTATTTGGAAGGGTATCCAGAGAGAAGCAAATTTCCACTTAAAGAGAAGCCACTCTGACGGCGTGGTGTGCATATTATTTTTTACATAGATGTTAGTATGCTGTCTACACCATTCTACACGTCTTTAGAAATCTGTATAACAGCTTTAGTGAGATTATAATTCACATACCTTCTGTACCTTTCTTTAAAAGATACATGGTATTGCATTTTATGAATATTCATTATTTATCTAACATTGATGTTTTTCTGATCTTTTGGTATTATAAAACAAAGCTGCAATTAGTAACTTAGGTCATTTACCACAGGTATATGTCGGATAAATAGTGAGAAGTGGAATTGCTTCATCAAGGACACAAAGCCCACAGTTCCCAGACTTTTCTGTACATTAGTTATCTTCCTGGGGTCTTTAAAAAGTCTGAAGCCCAGTCCACGACCCAGGCCAATTAATTCACAGTCTCTGGAGCTGGACTCGAGCATCAGCTATCATTGAAGTTCCCCAGGTGACACAAAGTACGGGCAAGTTTGGGAAGCACTAGTTTAAGAATTTGTAATTTTGCAAGGTGTTACTGAGTTGCCCCAAATGTAGGCTGTGCCAGTTCCCTCTCCAACAGCAGTGCAAGAGAGTGCCAACTGGTGCCAAACCTTTCTCAAATTAGTGTATGTGTTAGATCTTTGCCATTCTGATAGGTGAAAATTGTCTCTTGGTTTTTAATTTCTAATTTTATTGCATTGCGATCATATATTTTTATCTTATTTCAATGTTTATTATTTGCTTTTATTTGTGGTGAATTTTTGTGAATGTTCTGTGTTTAATTGTTTATTGTAACCAAATCAAAGTTAGGCCTAACCCTGAAAGCAGTTTTTGGAAAGTGCCTAATATTGGAAAGTGCCTAAAATGGTAGCTCATTAACCTATGACATTTTCCCCAGTGACTTGATAGTAGCTGTGGTTTTTAGGCAAAATGTTTGATCGTAAGTGTATATCAAGAGTAGAATTACTTTATTGGGTGCAAATCAACTTCTAGTAATATTAAAATAACAACGAACCATTTGTTATAAATTTAACTTATTTATTGGATTCTTTAGCATCATGTTCTTTGAAGGCTATTTATCTTAATTTATCTTGTATACAGTAAGAGTTTAGATTGCTAAGTAATAATTCTTGGACTACTGAACTATTCTGTGTCAGATGAAGCAGTTATTTTGTTGTGTTTATTCTTATTTTATAGGGTTCTTAGTAGATAAGTCTTAATAGATAAAGAATAAATTTATCATTCCCCTTAAATAAGGAGCAAGAGTGTGATCAGATTTGCATTGTGCCTGACGGAGATTTTCTTTAAAAACGCCACAGCCCTGGAGAATTTAGTTCGTTATTGGGTTTGTAGCAGAAAGGTAAATTGTTTGCTGCATTCGTCCAGTTTTACCGATAGAGGGATGCGTTCACTCCCCTGAGCTCTGTTCTTTTATCGCTCCTTAATTTTCCAGTAGCTTGCACCAGACCGTTGCTCACAGAGAGAGCAGGGGCCTGACAGCTCGTTTCCATTAAGAGGTAATTAGTTTCAGCAGATCTTCCTTAGCAAACAAATTAAATTTTTAACTTCTTGAGTTCTTTTGGAGCAAAGTTTTCTTGAATTAAAAAAAAAAAAAAAAGTTCATGCTTTGATCTAAGAAATATCATTCTCGTTTGCTCAAAAAATGTTAGAACTGTTTAACAAATATGGCTTTTAGAAGAATGCAATTTTAGTGATCTCTTAAATAGGGTTTATGGTGAATCCAAGGTGTAGCTGTCAATGAAAACTACTTCTGCCCTTACAGCCACTCGTCTTCAACTGACTTCTCTCATTGGTTCATTTGTTCATTCATTCATTCATTCATTCATTCATCAAACATCTAATTAGCAACTACTAAATGAATGAATGAAACAAAGAAACTGCATGGGGCAGTCGTATTGGTTTGACTCTGCATAACAGTTGTGGAAGGTATAGAGAACACACCAGGCAGAAGATGGCTTCCGTTTGAGTTTGCCTTTCAATTTATATATCTTAATAAAATTAGGTTTTGCTGTATTCTGACATATTTTAGTTTGAATTTTGTAGTCTGATAAAAGTAAAAGCCCAAACCATCAAAGATGTCAGAGGTGTTTGAAATGTTTCCTGTTAAAATAAGCCAGTTAGGTGCTTCCCCGCAACCACCATTAGCTGAATTTACACAGGTAAATATTTCCTTTGATGGAATCTCAATGAGTGAAATAACTATGTGATAAAGTAAAACTTTACTGTTAAAATTAGAATGAATTGATTTCTCCAGAAATAATTAGCTGCTTCCCAAAGTGCCTGTGGATATCAAAAAGCCTCATAATGAGAAGCAAGTCAATCTCTGTGTCTCTAAGGCTCCCTTTTTTTATTTTAGGGTCGCTCTTAAATGACTTTCCCATTTGTTCTTGACTAGCACTTGCAGAATAAGATACAAGATTTCTCCAGTAGGCATTGAGCTGTCGAGCATACATTTTTACCCTATCTTTCCTCTTTTATGGACATCGCCCATGTTTCAGTGTTCCCAGCTACTTGTACAAATTGGGTACATAGCTATACTTTTTACTGAAGTAGAGTAATTTCAGGGGGTAAAGCAAGTAAAAAAGATTTAAAATACCAAGAACAGCTTGAGTTTTCTCCTTTCATCATCCTTCGAATCAAACTTTTGTTTTATTTATTTGTTTATTTTTGTTTTTTCTTCTTTCTGCCTTAATTTAGGATTATAGTGCTGCATACTTGTTCAGCGTGTTATTGGTACTTAAATAGGACTTAAGAAAAATCTGGAAATTAAAGTTGTCCTAGTTATAAACTTTGCTGAGGTCTTTTGCATACTTCCACTGACACTGAGCATAAGATTTTGTTTTACTCTTGGAAAATTTAGCATTTTCTTTTTTCTGGGATGGTTCTTTTTGTCGGTTCAACCACCAGTGGCTGTTAACTGTCTTCATACACTGTTAGTAAAACAACACCTTCCATTCTAAAGGAAGAGTGTGTACTTGGCTGTGTTTATTTTATGTTGTCTGGTTCTAGACAGATCCAGAGTTTATAAGTGGATTAGAATAGCCATATTCTTTCCTTGTCAAGGATTTTTGGTTGGTGACCCCATTGAGCTTGTGTCTGCTGGACACTGGGCAGGATGGTTATTTCAAGAAAGTCATCTTTTCTCATTGGTTTCCTTTGACATAAATGTGAGTTCACGGTCACATGAATACTTAGCAGGTATTTCTGGATCAGAAGTGGATGGTTTCAGACTACTTTTTTGGTATGACATTTACAAGGCAACCATGTAGAGTTTATTGTTCCCCTTTCCAAGTAGTGGTTCCCCGGTCATGTATTGCAGAGTGGTGTTAAGTCAGAGTAGAGATTTAATAAGGCTCTTTTTGTTTCTCAAGGCATCCTTAGGTCTGTAGACTTTCCCTTGTCATCTAATGCAGGATTGGAAAATTATGGAACTATGGCCCACAGGGCCGTCTGGCTTGCTGCCTGTTTTCGTGTGTGTGGCCTGCAAAGCAAGAGTAGTGTTTTACGTTTTTAAACATTTGTAAATTACAAACAAACAGGGGACTATGAGACAGAGACCTCGTGTCTGGCAAAGCCTAAAATAGTTACTTTCTGGCCCTTTTCAGAAAATGTTTCCTGACCTCTTGGTCTAAAGGAATAGAACTTTTTTTTTTTGTCTTTGTTCATGTGAATACAGAAATATTAGAATTTTAGAGCTGTATGGGACTTTGGAGATCATCCAGGTGTCTTAAAATGTAGGTTTTTAAATTATTCGGGTCTGGCGAGGTCAAAGATGAGGAGGCAACTGCCCTTGTAAAGGTACTTTGCTATACTCATAGATCCCAAGGGGAGAGGGCATACCTCCCACACCACAGCGAGCCATGTGGGGCAGCAGTGGGGCTTCCGGCGGCAGAGGAAGTGAGAGGAAAAGTGGGTGAGAGCCTTTGTTGTAATTTACAAGTGAAGGAGTGGGCGGATGGGGTAAGCAGACTTAGGATGGGCTAGTTTGAAAGAATTCACTGTGCTTTGGGGCATAGGGGCTGGTCCCTGGCCAGGAGGTGATTAGGGCAGGGGAATAGTGACCCAGAGTGCAAGCATCCCATAAAGGAGGTGGTTGGAGGGCAGGGCTATTCCTTTTAGAGTTAGTAAGGCCTCACGATGTCAAAGCACAAAAAAATACAGAATAAAAAGACATGATTAGTACACTGGGCCAATGTCTTTATTTTACATATAAGGAAATTGAGGCCCTGGAGGAAGTTTGTGTGCCCCAACCCCTGTAGTCAGTTCAAAGCAATTGGATTTTGCATCCAGACCTCCTGGTACATTGTTTTTTTTGCACTACCCTGTAGAACCACTTTTAAAAAGAATCTGAGTGGCTGTCACAGTGGACTTTGAAGTCAAACTGTTTTAAGTTTCATGGTGTCACATTTACATCTAAGAGTGGTCCAGTTCCTCCTCCTAGTCATCTTCAGCATCACATGGATCTTATAATAGCCAATGTACAATTCTCCTTTGTTCCCTCTGCTGTTATTGTTAGGTTCTGGCACACATCCCTCTAATTCATAGCACCACAGCAGCTCCTAGCACAGTTCTGGTTCCTGGTTCAGTCCAACTTCTTCCTTACCTCATCCTCCTAGATTTTGAACCCTCCTCTGCTCATGTCTGAAATCACATGAACAAGGTTGAAATCCCTCCTCATTTTGTTAACCATGCTATAACTCATCATCGTAACTCCTGCAGGAACTAATGTAAGTCTTTACGTAAATACTCATGGAGTAAGGATTAAATTAATTCTCTCATTCCACCCCAGTATTCTGTTTCTGATAGAATGTAGAAGGGCACCAACCTAAAACTTTAGGGTCTTGATCCAAGGCAACTATGTTTTTTTTTTTTTTTTTTAATGATTTGTGAGGAAAATGAATAGTAATTGATATAAATCTGTTTCAATGGTTTTTTATGTTTTTAGGAAATAAAAAAAATAAAGAGTTTTGCCTGCTGGCAGTAGTAAACACCTCTTATTTTCTTCCATTATCTCGTATACCATCACAGAGATTTCCCCTAAGTTCATGGTGACCTGGTAAACGTTTTATGGCCTATCCTCATTGAAGGGGACTCAGCAGGGTCCATTGAGACCATTCATGTCTGTCATTAGAAACAGCTTAATCTTTTGAATCTACATTCTCGTAGCAGCCCTGTATGCTGGAGCCTTGGTCACTTCAGTTTTCATCCTCTGACTTGTATGGGTTCAGTGACATTTTCCTTATGGAGTGTCAATCAGGGCCTGGCAGAGAGCCCAACTTGCTGATGTCTCCCTGGTCATATGGTGCTCCAGCTTGAGCCACTCACTGCATTTTATGTTGGAAGCCAGCATTTAGTTGAAGTCTTTGGTCAGAGCGGCCTGGGTATTTCGAGGGCTACAATCAACAATAATTCACATTTCCGTCCTCCTGTATTTAAATAGAAGTTCAGAGATCATTATGTTTAACAGACTGCTACCTAACATTTTCTCCTAAAGTATTCCTTTAGTTGCCCACAAGAGTCTCTTGAATTCTTGCAGTTTATTTCCACCGTGGAATCATGGAACTTCAGAGCAGAATCAGCTTTGGTATTTTTCTATCTGCAGGAAAACTTAATATGATTCATTTGTTCATCGAGTCAATCCACAAATAGTTGTGTTCACTGAGGTGGACAAAACAAACACTCCAGTTTTCATGGAGCTTAAAATTACCTGGGAGTAACAGACAATAAATGAGGAAATCAATGACAAAACCACAGTCTCAGCTAATGACAAATGGTGTAAAGAACAATAAAGCAGGCCTGGAGAATGGAGAGCGATGGGCTGGGGAAGCTATTTCAGAGAGGGCGTTCAGAGCCTCTTTGGGAAGGCGACATCCAGGTCGAGATGAGGGAGTTGACTAGCTGTGTTAATGCTACAGGCTTCATTAAAGAGCAAGCCTCTGCTTTTCAGGGACTTTCAGAGCAAGGGAATAATAGTGTCAGATGCGGCTGAGAGTGTCAGTCAGATCAGGGTGGAGAATGGACCATATAGTTGGCAAGTCAGGGCAGAGAATTGACCATTATAGTTGGCAGTGGGATGGTACGTGGGAGCAAAAGCCTGGTGGAGTCCGTTCAGGAGGAAATGATGTGGAGACACGGGACATCGGTAATTCTAAAGAGAGTTTTACTGTAAAGGACCACTGAAAAATAGGGAGATGGAGGGAAATGTGGAGTTGAAGGGATTTTTTTTTCTTTGGTCCCTGGTGGGTATCCCCTGCCAGTATTCCCTCAGGGTGAAGAGTCAGGATCCAGTGCCCATGGGGAGGGTACTTGAGCTGGGAGGTTAGGAAGCAGTGTTCTGTCTTCGAGATGCTTGAAAGTGAGATTTTTGAAGTGGTGCAGAAACTAAGTACTTGAGGATGGGATAAGAAAAGAGTTTGGAAGGATGAGGTCAATGAATTGAGAAGTCGAGATATTGAATTCTTATCTGGGTAATGAGAAACTACATAGTATATCCCTAATTTTAGAATATTTGTAGGAACAGTACTAACACTAATGCCTCACTGTTATTTACATATTTCTATTTGGAGTCTGTTGTCATTCGTCACTACCCTTTGTTTCCTACTTTAAGATAGAGAGTAAATGTATTATTGTGATTACTGTGGTTATTATTTTTGAGGTTTTTTTTTTTTTTTTTACAATTTCCTTTAAAAAAATGAGATGTTCTTTTACTTGTGGGAAAATGTGTTGTATTTGAGTATGTTCGGAATTACTGTCTATCGTTAGCTCTTTCAGATGGGACAGAGGGACTCAGCTGTTTGGCTTCTTCAGTCTTCTCTGGAACCCTTCTTAGCGGTGGGTTTTAGCCCAGGCCTTCTAGGCTTCAGCACCAGCGGTTTTTATGAGTTAAGGGTGAGCGTTCCTGCATTTTCTCCTTGAACTCCTGCCTAAAGCGGTGTCATTCCTCTTCCTTGCTACATGTGTATCTAGAATGCTGGTTAAATCTCAGGTCCGCTCTGTCCTTGACCATCACTAATCACCTGCTCATTATTGGCTCACACTCATGCACTTCGAGACACAGGTCGAGTGTAGTATGCGCAGTGCATGCAGCCCACCGGTCCCTGGTCATCCCCTCAGCTTGCCACTGTCAGGAGCCCTAGCCTTCCTGGGCCACTAGGCATAGCCAGAGACCGTTCTACAAATTCTGTGACCATTGTGGAAATGACATGAAAGCATACTGACAATAGCAGTGCCGAAATATAATAGTTATTTTGCTGCAGGAA
>CM053507.1:145243162-145264762 GCA_028627145.1 Eidolon dupreanum | reverse complement strand
TGGAACGTGATCTAAGCTGCCTGGGTTTATATCTGAGCCTCAGTCCTTGTCACCTGACTGACCGACTTCTTCGTACCTCAGTTTCTCATCTGAAAAGAAAGTTCATCATCATTATTATAATACTTAACTCATAAGGTGTTTCTTTTTCTTTGTCGGGACCCAGTGAGTTAGCTCATGAGCAGCGCCGGAAACTGTGTCCTCCACGGAGTAACTGCAATCTGTGTTTATTGCTGTGGTCATTATCGGTGACATTTTGGAGCCTCCGTTATGCCCCTCAGATGGAAATGACTGTTTGTGTTTTCCCTTCCGTACCCTTTGTAGCCATCCATCCTAGCACTTAATAATACTCGATGTAGCTCCAGCTTAGCCCAGTGCATGACACATGATAATAGGCACTCAGTAAATGTTTATTGAGTGAAGAAGAGAAAAGAGAGCAACCTTAATCAGACTTCAAGTAGATTCCAAAGCAAAAATATCTTGCATCTCATTAAATAACAGGACAAAAAGGGACCATAGAGAGTATACAGGTTCATGAAATTGAAAAGAATTTAAAGAATATCTCTTACACAATTGCTGTTTTTTAGCATTGGGCTCATGTCTGTAGAGGAAGAGAGATTCTGGCCCCATGTATAACTTAGTGGTCCCCTTAGGGACTTGCCTCTGGGTTGTACCCCTGCCAATCTTGTAACTTACTGATAGTGTTTCTTTCAGTTTAGTCCCCTCTCTATGCTGGTGCAAGGATCAACATGCTTCTTACCTCCAGTTTCAATGTGAGTTGCTGTGTGACCATACAGAATCGTGTATTGGGGAGTGTACCAAGGATTCAAAGAACTATTGAAGAAAGGAGGTTAGCTACAGAGCCACAGGGTTCAGAAAGACAGAAGGTGAGGGCTCAGGACCCAGGTAGGACAGAAAGCACTGGGCAGTTGTGGGAACGAGTGGCCAAAGCCCTTGGCTGTTTAACAAGTGTTAGAGCCTTATGCAGCGACAATTTGTGTAAAGTCCTGGGCAAAATGGGACTTTCAGGTCCCTCGTAGCATCTGGAGTTAGGAGTCAGAGATGCCTTGTAAATGGGTCCCCTACACCGTGGGGGGAGCCTCTTGAGTACAGCTCTTCCACTCCACCTTCTGTGCTTCCTGTGATAGAAACATCTCGTCGTTTTGTTTCACTCAACATGTGGATTCTCTCTCAGGGCTGTATTGGGCATCTATTGAGGTAATAGGTGGAAAAGCATTTCGAAAAGTTGCTAATGTAACATACAATTCTTTTACTTCCATCTGAAATCTCCTTTCTATTGGAAAACACTTGCTTTTTACTTAACCATCGTTTCTCTTAATGAAATTCATATCTTGTTTATGCTATTTAGGCAATGGAAAATTTCAGAGGTATGTTCTGGGATAGCCTCATTTTCTGACTTAATTCTAAGACTTTCTCAGCAAATGAAGACAGTCATTGTTATAACTTATATTAAGTTATTTTTATATTGTATATCTTTTTTGCCCACTGGGGTGTAAACTTCCTCAGGGAAGAAGTATAATGCCTGCCCATAAGGAAGACTCTATAGATCTTTGTAAAATGACAAGTCTAAAAATTCTCTGTGCTAAAGCTCCTGAAATCTCAACCCTTCCCCCCTCTTTTTGTGAAAAATAATTCCTTATATGTGTACCTTTATTGGTAAGACTTCTGCAATTCTCTGCAAGGGGATTAGCAAGCATTGCAGGCAAGGGCAAACATTTCAAAGAAAAACATTACAAATATTATTGCTTTCAGGGTAGATATAATATGCTATAGCTAAACATTATGAAACCATTTCTTTTTGAAGCTGATTCACTGAACCAATAATTTGAGATTCTGCTTGATGTTAGAGATTTTTTAATTTGAAATGACTGCTGTTGGTCCACTAGACTGGCAAATTATGTAAATCATAAGAAATGAAAAGCTTTGTTTGTAGTCTAGTGCTCAATTATGAACAAATATGTACTCTGAAAATCCTCCCCGGTATTGTTGGAAAAATCTTTAAAAGTCCAGCATCTATTTGGGGTTTCTATACAAGTTAGCCAGAATAGCTTATTCAAAGACTCAAATGTGAATCATAGGTGGGCTCAAGTAATCATATGAGCCATTTTGTTAAATCTGGTCTAGAGGTCAGAGGCAGGGAAGTCAAAGAGATTTGAAACTTGAGAAGGATTCTCCTTGCCAGAGAGCCTTTATTTTTGGTTTTGGAGATGGAGGAGGCCATGTGGCAAGAAACGTGAGTGGCCTCCAGGATCTGAGAGGGATCCCTAGCCGACAGCCAGCAAAGAAATGCGGACATCAGTCCTATATCTGCAAGGAACCAAATTAGGTCAACAATAAGAATATGGTTAAAAACAGATTTCCTCTACCCGCAGCCTCCAAATGAGAACTTAGCCCAGCTCACACCTTGATTCCAGAGTACTTATGGTACTCTGAGCAGATAGCCACGCCATGCTGAGCTAGACTTCCTAGAGGACATTGACTTAAAAAATGGGTGTTGCTTTAAGTCAAGTTTATGGTAATTTGTTATTCAGCAATAGAAAATGAATACGAAACCCCAATCATGGCTCCTTTGGTGCTGCAGGAGACTATTAACGGGTCTCTTGTTCTAGACCAGCGATCAAACCATGGCGAAGAAGCAGTTGTTAAAATTGCAGCGTGTTGCAGACCAGTACTGTGGCAGATTGACCCGTACAAAGATGGCTGCAAAAACCCCTCCCAGCCCACGTGCTTTTCTTCCACTCCTCCATCAGGAGGTGACTCTAGCTCCCCTCCACCGGAGTCTAAGCTGGCCTTCACGACTGGCTCATAACCATTTAGAATGTGGCGGAAGTGATCATCTGTATTCCAGGGATCAGTTTAAAGAAGGCCGTGCAGCTTCCACCTCCTTCTCTAGGCATACTCTCTTGGCACCCATTTGCCGTGCTGTGAGAGGCCACGCCACGGGGAGAGGGCAGCAGTGGATGACCAGGCAGCAGTCAGTGACCTGGTCAGCAGGCTTAATTGGGTCCTCCTTGAGCCCTCCCAGTCCAGGTGCCGGACGTGTGAGTGAAGAAGCCTTCAGATGATTCCGGCTCCCAGCTGTTCCAGTCAACTCCAGCCTTTGCGCCTTCCCAGCTGCAGCCTCAAACATCAGGGAACAAGAACAAGGCATCCCCCTTGGGCCCTGGCCAAATTCATGACACACTGAGTCCATGAGCATCGCAAAGTAGTTATTGCTTTATCACACTAAGTTTGGGGTCATTTGTTAGACAGCTGCAGATAACCAGAGTAAATTTTTTTGTGAAATACTATAAAGTGAAATTAAAAAAAGAAAGGACATACAGAATCTATACGGAAATCACATAGTGTCATTTCCATTGCTACTCTATTAGTCAAAGCAGTTACAAACCTGTCCGGACTCAGCGGGAGAGGATGCAAACCCACTTACTTCTCAAAGAAAGGAGCCATTTTTTAAAAACTTAATTTTGAAATAATGTTAGCCTTCCATGAAAATTGCAGAAATAGTGCAAAGAATTTCCATATGCCCTTCACCCAGCTTCCACAAACGCTAACGTCTCACAGGGCCAGTCCTGCCAGCTTCCCCACTCATGTCTGTTTTCTGGATCCAGGTCAAATCCAGGATCCCACGTTGCATTTAGTGCTCATGTAGGTGGCGTCTCTGCCTGTCTGGGACAGTCCCTGTCCCTTGCCTCCTCTTTCATGACTGTAACACTTTTTAAGTGCACTGGGTCGTTATTTGGTAGGATGCTCCTCAGTTTGAGTTTGTCTGATACTTTTTTAAGGGTTAGATTGAGGTTATGTAGCTCTGGCGAGAGCACCCCGAAAGTGATGACGTGCCCTCCCCTAGGCGTATGTGACGCTGACAGCTCTTACTCCTGGTGATGGAAAGCGTGCTCACTTGGTCAAGGAGGTGATGGCCAGCTTTCTCCTGTGTAAATGTCTCGAGGGGAGGTACATTGAGACAATGCCAGTGTCCTGATTTTCATCATATTTTGCTGAGGTTATGTTTTTAAACTGCCACAAAGTTCAAATTTTTCATCATTAGATCCAACAGAAAGAAACTCATGGCAAGGGCTCAGTAGTGTTAATCATACATTGAGTTCTGAGATAGTTTCCAGGAAAAAAATTTCCCAGTACTAAGTATATGACAAGATGGATTCCTGAAGTGCAGAGATGGTGAATGGAGAAGCCCTTTGGAGAGGACAGTGTCTCTGTGGATAGGGTCACCTGCAGAGATGGTAGGTCTGGACTTCTGACCCTTCATGGTGTATTGTCTCTGCCCATGTGGGTAGATAAAAACTTCAGGCTAGCAAACTCAAGACAGTGTAGCTCCATGGATTAACCCTGATGTACCCTGAGGCCGTTATCACTGTTGGGGACTGCTTTCTTTGTCCCGCAAAACCGAGCTGAGAGGAGGCAGAGATCCTTTGCCTTCCTCTCCCTAGATGTCCCTCTCCCATACCTCCTCTTTTTTCCGAATAAACAAAAGTCCAGTGAGGTGGGAGGAGGAGGGACTTTGCTTCCTTTTAACTCTTGTTCTTGGTTCATCCTTATTCTTAGGCTTTAAAGGAAAGTTTTAAAAAATGTTAATGATGGTTTGAGATTCATCCCAACTCACTTCTGTAGCTCTCTGAACAGAAATGGAGTAATCTCCCTATTCCCACTTTTCCGATCTAAGTTGCAACTCATCATTTATATCTAAATATTGCTAGATTTACTTTACAGTCTTAACTATCAAGCATCAAATAAATTTTTAAAAATTCTAAACATCAGGGCAACATTTACTTCAGTTACAGGAAGGAATTATAATGCCAGGTAATGCATCCTAAAGATTTCATAGGTTTATTCAAAATTTTCTCATTCATACAGCACCTCTTTTATTAATAATAGAAACCACAAATGTACAAAATCCCAGTGAATCTTCTGAAACAAAACCTGTAAGGAAAACCTTTTAACCACACACAATTTGTCATTAAGTTTTACTGTTAAGGGAAGACCCCCCACCCCCCAACAACAAAAATCCCACAGCAAAGTAGTCCCAGGAACTACATTTGGGAAGGGAGGTATATTTCAATTTACTCATCTGGAATCAGTTTTAAACACAGTGTACTTAGATGGCTAAATAAAGGAAGAAAATTATACTGTAATGTAGTTAATATCTTCACAACCCTTTGAAGGTTAGGGATAATTTCAGAAAGATCTCTATTTTGTTTGGTTTTGGTTTAAAACAATTCAGATAAATCTCTTTACTTCCTGTCCTCTAGGCTGTTCATAAACCAGAGAAATTTCATTCTTTTAGAATGTAGGATATAGCAAGCTCATGTAGTAAAATGATACTGGCAATTTAAATAGTGGTGGCCAACCAAAACAGAGCCCCAAATAAGATAGCCTTTCGCATCATGATTTTCCATGCAATGATTTAAGATTTGCTGCCTGAATAGTTCCTTGAGAATCAGCCACCTCAGCTTTCTTTAGAGGTGAACAAGGTCCTCCCTAGTCTACAGAGACCCGAGCACTGGAGCTTCTAGTTAAAAAAAAAAATTTAACAAGAGGTAATTTTATTTAACTTGAGTTCCCTTTTTATTTACCACGTGGGGCTCTAAATGATGTTAGTCGGAGAACAAAATTGTTACAGTTGATTGTATTCAGAAGAATGAACTGAAGTGTTAGAGTCGAAGGAGCCTCAGGAGATGGTCATGTCAGCCTTTTCATCATGCGGAGACTCAAAGAAGAACTAGTTGTAATTTTCAAGAATAATTGAAGGTCATTTATGTAGTCATGCTAATAATAGAATGTATTTTAAAGGATTATCATGAAGTGTGTTGTGAGTAGGTGCTTCTGGATCCAACGTCAGGGGAGACGGTGTTTGAGGGGTGTGTAACTTCTGGGCACCATTGGAAAGGTAGTGCTGTCTGTGTTCCTGTGACTTTCTTGGCTTTGGTTGCTAGGGCAACTCTGAGATGCCTTGGCTTTTTCAGCCTGGCCCTAATAAGAGTATATGTTATAAAAATTTTAAAAGATCTATTTAGGAAAAGACATGGTGTACGTCTAGGAAGCTGAGGGAGATTGGAAATGCGCTGGCCTATAGTTGCACTTGGTGTTGAGTTTGTGCTTTTCCCATCCTGCCCAGCCATGGTCTTAGACGCTTCATTCTCAGATCTGAGTCTTCAGTTGCCCAGGAAATGAGAGAATGTAAATGAATTTTATATTTGTAGTCAAAACTTTTCCCTCTACCATATCAAAAGTACAGAAACAATCACATTTGTTTTTGCTGGATACCTACGGCTTCTAAGTGCTTCGGTCTTCGGGAAGTCTCTTTCTACATCACTTTCCCTTAGCTCCTATTTGTAAACACTGTGACCTTTTTTTTTTTTTTTTTGACTAGTCTCAGAGGCTTTTTTTTTTTTCCCATGTATTACCACCATGGCCAGACAAACTCTATGGAGGCCAGGTAACAAATCCCTTTTCTGCCTACTTGGCATGCTCCGTGAGGTGACAAACCAAATCTGCAGTGGGGGCAGCGTGCCGAAGGGTACGATTTATCCTGCAAAGTTCCAATAAAATTAAGGAATCCAATTTTTTTTAAACCAAAGCAGGATCAGCAAATTGTAGCTTGTTGGCTACATATGGCACGCTGCCTGTTTTTGTAAATAAAAATTTTTTTGGAACACAGCTATGCCTATTCATTTATGTATTATTTATGCCTGCTTTTATGGTACAGTGAAAGAGTTAAGTAGTTGCTATACAGACTCTGGCCCACAGAGCTTAAAATATTTACTCTCTGACCCTTTACAGAAAAAAAGCTTACTGACCATTGGACTAAAGGAATATTTAGTGATGAGGCATTGTTTCTAAAAAAAAAAAAAACCTCACTTTTTAATCAAGACTATTTTCTCCTTCAATTGCATGAAAAAATTCTTCTCTTATAATAGATGACAATTTTTTACTAGGTTTAATGAACGAAGTGCCTAGAGTCTGTTGGGTGATTGGTGTCTACTTTTTTTTGAAGTTAACGATTATTAAAAATCACTGTACATTAAATCATTAATGCTAAGTAGATATCATATGAGGCATATATGAAAGATTACAGTGTGACATGCTTATAATTTAACTGCAGTGCTGATTAGTTACATGATTTTAGCTGGCATTGCCTATTTTGGTAGTCTTTATAATTGAATTATAATAAAATTTTACATTTATAAATACCAATCTCTTTGAGATTTTACTTGCTACACATCAGTAGAGCTGGGCTAATAGTCATTTGCAAAGAGGCTTCGTATTTATCGTGTTTAATAAATGCAGTTCAGAGTATTGAAAAATGAATACATATTTAATCATATGATTTCTTGGTCACAGCGAGTTAAGTATGAGCTGTCTAATATGTGGTTATCTTTTTTATTTCTTAACAGACTTGTAGAAGAAAGCAAACTGATCTCACTCATTTTTGAAGTAATTCTGGTAAGAAAGAAATGTGCATCTGAAATTTAAGTGGAATTTAAACAATTTTAAAGTTTTGATCACATTGTGTGCTTGGGTTCGAACCCTACCTTGGCCCAGAAGGCTTTTATGTGTCCTGTGTCATCTTACTTAGCCTTATCAGGCCTCAGTTTCCTTGTCTGAGCTGTGTCCAGCTCTGAAGCTGTGGAGGGACACCTGTTTAATGACCTGCCCTCTTTTCACAGAGGCTTTGCATTTTATTTCCATTGACTTAATCCATAGGTTATCTACTATAGAAAGAATACTTTATCCGAGGTTAGTCTGTGGAGAGAGGGCAGAGTGATGGCCGCTGTGCCTCAGTATGAACTTTCTGATGTTTGATGCGAAGTCCTCTCACATGTAGTCACGGGTCAGATCAGCCATTTTATGCCTAGGAACAGAAAGTTGTCTTCTTTGGAATGTAGAATAGCTTAGCTTCCACACAGCATTTATTCATAGAATGCAACTTAATTAGAAACCATCCATTAAAGAAAACCTTTCTTCTGTGGTTCCTATGTGTAGGGAATAAAACAGACCTTTCTTACTTCCAATAAATCCCATTTATACTAAATACAGATTGAAAAATTAGGCTGAAAATCGAGTTGGTGCTTATAGCAGTGAATGCCCTTAACTAAAGAAATGTTATTTTGTACCTGGGTGGGTTATCCCCCTTTGCCAAAAACTTTCCCTCCATAGCTAATTGACAGCACAAGGGACAAAGGAGGGAACAGATCAGCCAGATCAGCCTGTCCTGCCTTGGTCATTAATGGAGCAGTAACTGTGATGGTCTGATAACTCCACACAGGGAAAATTCGCGTTCTTTAATCATCCTAAAATATTACTCTACAAGTTATTTGTATGTCGACATGGTTGTCTGGTGATACGTTCTTTTTCTTAGCTCCAGATCACCCCTTCCCTTTCAGGGGAGCCAGTTGGATTTGTTGAGCTGTTTGAGTTGGGCAGGGAGGAGTGGGAATGGGCGAGAGCCTGGGTTTAATTGGTAAAGGGGACTTTAAAGCCAGTATTAGGAGAATAAGTAGAGAAAAAGGAGGTGAAGAAACATAGAGATGAAGGGTTTATGGAGATTTTGAAGCTTTGCCAAGTGGTCTGTGTGTCTCCCCGCCTTCAGCGGGATATACATTTCTTGCTGATTTGTTGTAGAATTGGATTTGTTTTGGAGAGCAGTGGGTGTAGTAAGCTGCTGGGTTTTGGACACGTGGTTGCGTGTGGGGCAAGAGCCAGTGCTGTCCAAAGTCAGCTGCACCTGGTTTGCGTTAGAAAACAGACTGGCATTGCACAAAGGGAGAATACTCTAGAGCTAGAATGGGCCTCAGTGGGTGGATAGGACTCATTCCTTGCTGGGGCTGAAGGGCCTCTAACCTGTTAAGGTCAAACAGCTCCTTTGGTGACTGATAAAAAGTTCTCATCCTGTTCTTTGGCAATCATATCGAGGTCTACACTCCACACATAGAAAGTTCCTTCATGTAAGTTACCAAAACCCCTCCATACTTGATTAATCTTTGTGTAATGAGCACCTAGCAATGCTTCAGATTTTACAAACTGCAGTAAATGTTTAATTGGTTAAGCTCATGATTTAAACCGTGGTCATTGTGCCGTAGCTGTTGTAGGGAGTGGGTAGAAGGCGACATCTCTCCAGGTTAGGATTTCAGCAGGTTAGGATTTCAGCTGGTCCTGAGCCCGGTGACCTCTCAGGCACGTGTCGGTTGATGCTCTTCCTCCAACCAGAACAGCTCCATACTCAGGTATTTCGTAGGACAGTATTTTAAAAAGAGGTCCTGCTGCTAAAATAAGTAAAGAAAAAACAGTTGGAAATCACTGCTTTTCAGGACAGGACGTTGATGTCCTTGGCAGAATATTGTAAAATTCCTATATACTTTTGTCTTTCCTGAGTTGAATAATCGCAACTTTTTTTTTCTCTGTATAAATAAATTTTTAATCAACGAAATATTTTTGTGTCATTTATCCTGTGAACTGTTACCTTCTCCTTTCTAAATTTTTGTCACCAAGCTAGGCATGAGAGTATTTTGATTCTGCAATGTACACTTTTTCTCTCTAGATTTTAATATTTCTGAAACTGGGATGTACTTTCCAAATCAGTGGCATTTTATAATTGCTTTCATCCAGGCGACCTGGTTATCATTGCCTTAATCAATTTATTTTACTTTTATTTTTCTTTTTATAAGTGCCCAAGAGTGATATAAGGATATGTCTAAGTATGTCTAAAAGAACTCTTCCAGTAAAAATAAAATGAAAATTCTGTGTAATAAGAAACCTCATCATAGTTTAACTGGCAGCATTTTTCTTAGTGCTTGATAAAATACTGATGTATCTTAGAACGATTGGGTTCCTAGTTTCAGGAAACATAGTATATTCTTAAATTAAGTTTGGTTTCTAAGTTCAGGGTCCTCTCTGGAGTCTAGTGTGTGAGTAGCAGTTTCAAGCAATGATTTGATCAGAAGGAGAATAATGAAAAGATTGTGTAGGCCCTGCCTGCTTGGCTGTTGCTTATGTACTAAAAAAAGCAAAAGAGCGTTTGACTCATTTATCTGGTGGTCCACTGTGACCTCTTAATTACTTTTTCCTTTACTCTTAGCCCATGACTGTTTTCCAGCTTCTGTATGATGCACTTAAAGCCTGATTACAGGTTTTATAACTTCCTCCTTTTTTTTTTTTTTATAGAGTTTCTCATAAGATATGCTGTTATCAGCAGTGCATCCTCTCCTAGATGTTTTTCATTAAGAAAGCAAACCTTTCTCTTCTGATGGGCAGGCATTGCAGGTAGCTTCTGTGTCTTTAGCTCTGGCCTGGAGGAAAGTGAAGATGAAGAGAGCAGAATTTTGAATTTGATGTCATATTTGTGCTAAATAGCCATATACAGATCTTTAAAAATGATTTCTGGGGTTGTGAGCAAGAACAGGCACTCCAAGTATGGATCCCACTGGTTAGATACATAACCAACCAAAGTAGTTTTTATTATTTATATAAAAAAGATGAAAGCCATCTCCAACTGTGACTACCAACTCAGGAGGCACAGGGCTCCTTCCTGTCTGGGTGCCTAATATCTGGGCCCCCTGGATTCATGGTGCAGGGGGTGGGCCATGTGTAGGCCCACAGCTGGTTGGGAGTAGTGTGGGAACTTAACGGGGGGAGGTAGAGAACGCTGTGGATCCCCAGGAAGGGAGCAACTGACAGCTCAGTGTGGGGAGAAGAGTCTCACAGAAGAAGTAACCTTTGAACATGGCCTTGAGGGAGCTGTCGTGATGAGCGGGGGAGTCCAGCTTGGTGGGTGGTGAGTTCTTAGTTGTGCCTGGACCAGAGATCATGAAGTGTAGGGAATGAGACTGAAAGGCAGTTTGGGATCCTGCAGAGTTTTATGCTTTTTGATATTTGTTCGGCTTTGCGAATAATTTATGCTTTCTAAAATCAGATAGCATCCTCTACTTAAAAAACAAACAAACTCTTAGAACCCCTATGCTGCAGGGGCTATGTGCAGTGAGGAGGTAGGCGCTCAACCACGGGCTTGGGACTGGGAGAGCATCAGGCATGGAGTAATGGGGTTATACTGGAAACTTGAAGCAAGTTGAAAGCTGGATTCTGGGAGTTCTCTGCAGGTCTCCATCAGAAAGGTTTTTGAGAGCAGCCAAAAATGACTGCATGGAAGGAGCATAAAAGACAGAGAAGGTCTCAGAGGTCCGCTCCAAGGGCCCAGGAGTGCTCACCCCATGTTCAGGGCAGAGAGGAGGCAGGATATTTTTAATCCAGAGCTCCAGCCATAGGGCACCTGCTCCAGGGAGGCCACACGGTGGGAAAGCCAGCTAGCTAGCTGATTGCCTTCTAAAAAGAGCCGTCACAGCATCTGGGTGCTGCTTTGCTGGCCAGACCCACTGGGGGAGAGTACCACATTTTTCTTGGCAGTGCAAGCAGCCTTTTTGGGTGGAGATGGAGGTTGAGGCAGCACGCGCCGGATTAAGCTGAATGGATTCCTATGTAGTCTTCATGGTCCCCATTGGAAGAGGCTGGTGGCTTGGTTTTGATGTGCAGAGATGCTGCATGAGCAAGAAAGAAGGCATTCTTTTTCCTCTTTTGCCACTTTTCTAAAGAGTAAAATTTGCATCTAAACATGTCAAATATGAGTTTGGATGGATCGGCCTTTGCATTTTGCTATAACTCTAATCTCTCTTCATTTTATTTCAGTGGTTTATGTTTTGGCCTACTTCAGTAAATCATTTTAATGCCAAGTAATAGAGGCACACTGTTCTTCATTGGAAAAAAAAAATCTTTATTCACGGCAGATTTTCCAATATGTGCCAAAATATCGCTGTCATGATGTTTTATGTGTCTGTTCCCAAACAAACAATTAAAGAGCAATTTCAGTGGCAAATGTTAACAATAAAAATGAGATTAGCAATACACCAGTTTCACAATTATATTGTTTTAACAATTCTTGAGGATAGCAGTTGAAGCGAGCTTCAGTAAATCTTTTGAGTCAACTGTCTTTAGAAGGGATTCCCGTTACGACAGGCCCGTGGAGCCCAAAGGACCCAATCACTGAGACACCAGCTTGGTGTAGACAGCAGCCACATTCCACTGAAGGAGTGTTTTCGATCCTGTGTGTATGCATCAGGCTCCATTCTCATCGCAGCCCACCTAATGCAAATTGGTTCTTAGGGTTTGTTAAAACGACAAGTTCCTTCCACGCTAACAAATCTGCATGCTGGTGCCCAACATGCCGTCGATAAGATTCTGCTGTGCACATGGGCATGACTTTCTAAACTAGAAAGCAAGATTTGATTAAAATTTCAAAATGCTTGACTTAGGAAGATACTTTCAAAGTTATACTAGGAGTCCTTACGAAATGCAGGAGATAAATCTGATTCTCTAACCTACATGTGTACCTATTCAGGACTTCTGCAGGTTGAAGAATGGAGCTGTATAACCAGTTCTTGTGTATGCAAAGGTGACTTTACACGCTGCTAACATACTGTCCTTAAAGTATGTATTTTGATGTGCTTTTATGGGGGAGGGGGTAGAAATGGATTTGCGTGGATCTGTTCTTTGTTGCTTACTTATGTCGTAAATTTGAATTTGCAAAATAACTCTCTAAGGCTAAAATGCAATCTGTTGATGAAGCATTGAATGAAGTGAAGTTGCCCGCATAACAACTGAACAAATGACTTTAATCTGATTAATGCCACGTTTCTTGGTTAGCTGAGTACATAGGCTGAAGCTAAGTAAAATAAATGCATGTCCTTAAATTTTGGCTAAAGCTTAACTAGTTTCTACAAATCAGCCCAATTGATTGGGAAGAAGATGGACTTTGTTAAGATAAAAACCACATATCACACCCACTGAAAAAATGCGAAGTCAGACCTTAGGATATCTTTGGCCAATCACAGGGCACTTGTTGGGCGTGTTCCACCTGTGGCTCCTCCCACGTCAGTCTGAGTTTTATGATCGTCATTGTTTCTACTTCTGCTTGGGCATGGGCTTCACTTTGAGGAAACAGTATTCCTTCTTCTAAGGACACGGTCTAGTTAAAAAGCATGGAGGTAGATAAATGACAGGACATTAAATAATGCACTTCTCAAGAGTGAGCTTTTGTATTTTTTGGTTTTTATTCTTGATTGTGGAATTAGACTTGTGAAGAAGCGAGGGTAAAATTAGGGCACATCAAGGGAGTGAGGCTTCAATTAGGATGAACTACAGATGAGGGAGGGGAGAGGCATAGTCCATTAAGGTGGCATGAGGGAGACTCAAGAGGAAGCAAACCATGCGTGAATTTTTGAAGAAGCACAAAGTCAGTATGACACTAAAAGAAGAGGCGACGTTTCTGTTCAAAGGTCCGTGACTCTCAGGTGCTTGCATGAGCCTTTCCTTCTGCAGCCATCTCCTGCCTGCGCCGTTGACTGGATTCCCCGCACTGACCTGCACTTTTCAGTGGCATAGCCCCAGAAAGCACACTGAGCACTTGGAACATGGCTAGTCCAGACTGAGATGCACTCTGTGTCAAATACATACTGGATTTTAAGAAAAAAATAGTATGAAGTAGCTGGTTAATCTCCTTATATTGATTGCATATGAAAATGATAATATTTTGGATCTATTGGGCTAAATGCGATATTATTAAAAATCAATTTCATTTTTTTTTACTTTTTCACTGACACTTTTAGAACGTTTACAATACGTGGTTTGTGTTCTTTTTCTGTTGGATGGTGCTGCAGTAGGTGATTCCTAGGTTTCCTACGTTGCGAGTTTCACTTAGGGAAGAAACCACACCATGTACAGCCTCATTTATCCCCCAACCCTTTGCCCTCCCTGCTTTTTGCCTTTCTGTATGTCCTGATTTACTAGTGACCAAGTGAGGGAGGTGAGGCCCGGCTGTCACATTTCGATCCTTCCTTCCTAGATAGCAGTCTCAGCCGACCTTTCTCCCCTGGATTGGAAGGAGAACGAGTAGGAAGGGCCAGTGTTCTTTCGTGTGACATACTCACGAAAGGCGGTTTGTTGTAGCTCCCTTGAATTTTGACCATGGATGGTGACCCTGCTCGATTTTACTCCTTTCCTAACTCTGGTCTGTCCGGGGATGCCCGGCCATTGGCCATCTTTGAGTTCAGGCTTATATTAAAAAATAAAATGCCTACTGTGAATATTAGGCATTACCCAGTCTCACTACCCTTTTATAAGATGGAACAAAGTGAAATGACTTTTGGTAGCTACAGAGAATGCCTGGAAGGGCCTAGGGTAACATGGATGATCACTCATTCTCAATGTATAACCACTGAATGTTACTTTTTCTCAAACTTCTTCGGTAATATAGGATCCCATAAAGTTTATTCAGGAACAAAACAATCGAGAAGACCCACTTTATAAGAAAGTGGAAGTGTCAGCAAAAGTTACTAGTTTTGATTACATGAAGCTGCAAGCATCTATAGCATTTGCCTTGGATGCTCTTTTGCATTTGTTTTCTTGGATGAGCAAGAAAAAGCAGAATTTATGTGCTTACCCAGAACTGCAAAGGATTTTCCGTTTGAGCCAGGAAATCTGATGCACTAAAGTAGTTTACAGATTTATGAGAAAAGGAGAGCTTTTTAAATAGCTCTAGCAAGTGAAATTGGATTTTGGATTTATTAGAGGTACCAAATTGGAGAAAGACTGTGATGAGAAGCCAGTAAAGGCAAGTTATTACCTAGGATTTTGAGGTTTATTTTTTTTGCTAACAAAAACAATACATACTTGTAAAGAGTTCAAACAGTACAGGATTATTTAACATAGGATGTGAAGGCCTTCCCTAACATCACAGCTTACAGCTTAATGCATATTCTCTTCATTATTTTCCACACTTGTATTATATTTTTTTTTCAAAAATGGGACCATACTAAATATTCTGCTTTGTATCTATCTTCATAATATCCATTGCAGCAATGTGTGTGTATGTGTTTATGCATTACATGTTCTACTTGATGCTCATGTAATATTTTATTGTGTTAGTGTAATTTATGGAGCCAATCCTCATTGATGGACATTTCAAGTCCCTACCCCCCAACTTTCTGCTTATATGAGCAACTCTGAACAGAATATCTTTGCCTTATCTTTACACATCTGCGCGAGTTTCTATAGGGTGTTTTGAAGTTGAATTATTATACCAAAGTATATGCATCTTTTGTATTTTAGTATTACTCTCCAAAATGGTAATTTTAAATTGCCCACACAGCTGTATAAAGCAAGAGCTGTTTCACCACGCTCACAACTGAGTATTATTGATCTTTTAAATTGTCAGTTGTTTGTATTTTGAGCTGTTTGCTTTTTAATATGAGTCACATTTATCAATTTTTTTGCTTATAGCATCTCTGTTTTCCAGCATGCTTAGGAAAGGACTTCTAAACAAGGTTATAAAATATTAACCTATCTTTTATTCTATACATTTATGATGTCGTGATTAAATTTTAAATCTTTGCTCCAAAATAACTTTGTCATAAGGAATGATACAAATACAGCTTTTCTCTTCCCCATGCTCCCTTTCACCGTCACTGATTTGTTCCAATATATTCGTTGATGCAAACCATCATATGGTGACCATGTTTACCCTTCATTCACTGTACCTCCACATATTGTTTGTCTGTATTGACATACAATAAAATGCATTTATTTATTATGTATAATTTGATGAACTCTTACATAGGGTATATTCAATCAAGATAATGAACATAGTCATCATCTCCCCTCGCCCCCCAATTCCCTTGTGCCTATCTATAATCCTACTCCATTCCAGTCTCAGGCAACTATTAATTTGCCTTCAGTCACTGTAGATTAGGTTGTATTTTCTAGCACTTTATGTAAATACGTAATAAGGCATGGATTTTTTTTTTTCTTTAATGGACCCCTGGCTGCTTTGAGCATACTTCATTTCTTCTAGGGAGAAAGCACTGTGTCTGATGTTAACATCACCACTGTGACTTCCTTTGATTAGTGTTAGTAAGGCATATTTTTTTTTCCATTCCTTAACTTTTAACCTATCTATGCCTTTATATTTAAAATGATTTTTTAAAATTAATTTTCAAATTTAAGTATAGGTATATAGTCTTATATTGTTTATATTAGTTTTAGGTGCACAAGATAGTGATTCAACATTGTCATACCTTACAATGTGATCACCCCACTAATTCGAGTAATTTTCTGTCACTGTGTAAACTTATCACAATATTACTGACTATTCTCCTTCCTTTTCACCCTTCTCCCCAACTCCTCCCTTCTGGCAAGTATCCCTTTGGTCTCTGTTTCTATGAGTCTGTTTCTATTTTGTTTTGTTTTGTTTTGTTTTAGATTTCACATATAAGTGAAACCATACGATATTTGTCTTAAGTAAAGAGCACATGGGACCTGAATAGATGTCACTAATGTGTGGCTTAATTAAATCTTTATGTATACTGATTATTTGGTGCTTCTTGTTTTAGGATTTAGTTTAGGATTTAGTGTATCATGAATGTTTAGGATCCGGATGTCTCATGTGTGTTTAATGACTGATGAATTGTAGGTATCTTTTGCTCTTTTCACCCACTTTTATTCATGTTTAGCACGCATATGCACTCTCTATAGGCCTCATACATCTCATTTATTTTCTTCTATATCAGAATTAAATACTCTCAAGTAGTAAGGCCACTTCATGTGTCACATGTAAGAACCTGACAGCAGTGTACTTTTATTTTTAATAACTCCTCACTACATACATCATAAAATCGAACTCCTGCAAAACCCTACATGATGTGACTGTGGCTACCTCTCCCGCCCTGTGTTATACCTCTCTTTCCCTTCCTGGTGATGCTTCCACCTATATTGACTTTCTCAGCTTCCTGATTGAGCTATGCATAGGCCTACTTGTCTCCTACCTCAGGACCTTTGCTATTATTACTCCCTCTCCCCAGAATGTTCTTCCATCTCTGAATGGTTCAGTGCACCCCATCCTTCAGATTTCAGAGAGACCTTCTCTACCTCATCTTAAAATAGTTCTGCGAGAACAAAGGGACCACGCCTCTCTCCAGCCTAGCCGATCATCTAGCACAAAGTAGCCTTAGATATTAAGTAGCCACTCGTTACGTATCTATTGAATAGTTAAGTATAATGCATTATTATTTTTAATATAGTGCTGAATTCAATATGCAAATATTTTTAAAGGTTTTTACAGAAATACTTGTAAATGAAATTGGTGTTTAGTTTTTAATCAAGTCTATTACTGTTCTTTATATTTTGAAATATTTATGGTTTTACAAGAAATTGCAAAGGTGGTACAGAGCAGTCCTGTGTATTCCACTCCGTTTCTCCCAGTGGTTATATTTTATATAACTGTACTGCAGTATCAAAACCAGGAAGTCAACATTGGTACACTATCGGTGCAGTTCAATTTATGTACAATTTTTAGTTTGTTTTTTTTTTTTTATGGCTAAGGATATGGTTTGTCTTGGTTTATGTTCTGTGGATGCTTGAAAGGAATGTGTATGCTGCTATTAATCATTGCAGTGTTGTGTAAATGTTGATTAGATCCTGTTGGTTGATGGTGGTGCTGAGTTCTATGTTCTTGCTGGTTTTCTTTCTAGTTATTCTATCAGTTGAGAGACGAGTGTTGAAGTCCTCAGTTAATTGTGGATTTAGCTGTTTCTCCTTTTTGTCTCCCAGTTTCTGCTTCAGTGTTTTGCAGCTTTGGTGCTGGTTCATATATCTTTAGGACTGAGATGTCTTCTTAGTTATTTGAATCATTATGTCATTTTATTGTTATCGTTTTATCGTATGTAATGTTTCCCTATGTTCCTTTTAATTTTCTCTCTTCTGAAGTCTGTTTTTTTCTGGTATTGATGTAGCTATACCTGCTTTATTTTGATTAATGTTTTAATGGTGTATCTTTTTCCATCCTTTTAATGTTCAACCCACCTTTATCATTATATTTTTAATGAGTTTCTTATAGACAGCATGTAGTTGGGTCATTTTTTATATTAATTCACTTCTCAAATCTGTCTTCTGTGGTGTATTAGACCTTTTATATTTAATATAATTATTGAAGTGAAATATTAAATTTGCCGTTTTATTTTTTCTATTGTTTCTCTGTTACCTTTTTTCTGCCTTTCTGTAAATCACCTGAACATTTTTTTAAGAATTCCAGTTTGATTTGTGTGTCGTGTTTTTGAGTGTATCTCTTTGTGTAGGTTTGTCGGTGGTTACTCTTGATATCATACATAATTTGTGTGTATATATATACATATGTAAGGTTATAACAACCTACTAGGTCCTTCAGGCAGTAATGTAGTGATAGACCTTTGCTGGGTCTGATGCTGCAATTAGAAGAATGAAATACAGGTCTTGGCCCCAGTGAGCTCACTGTTTACTGGGGAGGCAGATGTAACTCAACAGTTATAGAGAATAGTGTAAATTATAACCGAGATGCACAGGGGGCGAACTGTGTGATGTGGGATGACTAGAGCCCCTTCAGGAAAAGGGGACGCTTATGTTGAGCAGCAAGGGTTGAAGTTTACACGATGGACAGTGTTGTTCACCAGCAGAAGTGTGAGGGTGCTCTGTTCCCTTCCCCAAAGGGTGCGTGTGCCTATCCTTCCTCTGCTTGGGTAACTCTTTCTGCTCTCCTGTCGAGGTTAACTACCAATGATGCCTCTTCTCTCCTCAGCTGTCTCTTCCTGAGAATCATTTGGCTCCCTTCCTTGACCAGGTGAGAAGCCTTTGTCACAGGTGCTCCCTTGTTACAGTTTGCAGTTTTACACTTGTTTTGTGTCATTAGTGGATTAAAAGGTCTACCACTCGATTATTGACTTCATACAGCAGGAACTGTCATATTTGGTCATCAGTGTATCCCTGCACTTAGATCGCTGGCTAGCACATAGTAGGCGCTCAGTAAATGCCTGCGTGAGTGAGTAGTACATGAGGGGGCATAGTGGGAGGTGTAAGGTGCACTGTGAAGGGCTTTATGTCCATGTCAAAGACTCTACCTCATGTCCTCTGATGACCCTTGGAAGAATATTAAGCCAAGGTTTGACATAATTAGATTTCATTTAGAAAGATCTACCTGGAAACCATCTGTGTAAGAAACACATTCAGAACACGTGAGTAAAGCAGTGTTAAGAAGATAATTCTTAAGTTATTCACTAACCTTTCCATTTTGAAAATGCCTTTTCTGACCAGCCTTTTTATACATTCACATAGATTCTCTCCTATGGTATGGTTAAGAATGGCTTTTAGAGTTTGTATCTATGATAGGCAGAATATTGCCTGCACCTACCAAGATGTCCATGCAATTCCCGAAACCTGTGAATATATTAGGTTGCTCGGAAAGGAGAAGTTAAGGTTGGAGATGGAATTAGGGTTGTTAATCAGCTGACTTTAAGATGAGAGTGTCCTGGATTGTCCAGGTGGACCCAGTGGAATCACAGGGGCCCTTTAAAGGAGGCAGAAGGAGTCCTCAGAGAGAGCAGATGAGATATGAGCGAGACTCACCTGGCCATTGCTAGCTTTGAACCTGGAAGGGGGCGGTCACAGGCCAAGGAACTCCTGCAGCCTCGAGAAGCTAGAAAAGGAAAGAAAACAGCCTCCGGAAAGGAAATGCAGCCCCGCTAACATCTTGATTTTTAGTTCAGTGAGACCCATCTTGGACTTCTGACCTCCGGAACTATAAGATAATAGCTTTGTGTTAATCGACTAACTTTGCAGTAATTTGTTGCAGCAGTAATGGAATCCTAACGGAATACCACTTACTATATTGTGTAATAAGCCTACCATGTAAGCAATCATGAGGAATAATACAAAGCAGCAACTGAGATTAAGTATGAAATTTCCTTGGGTCTTTCTGTGTTTTTGTATTTGGTGGGTGATAAAAATATCCACGTATATTTGAAGTTTTCTTAGATTAATAGTCACGTGATGATTCTTGATCTAAATTGGTCAAAGCAGAAATAATATTCTTTTTTTATTCTGATGCTGCCCCAGCATGATTCACATGTGAATAATTCCTACTGCGCCATACAACTGTGCCAATTTCTAGGTTTCATTGCAAAAATGATTCATTTTGCTCTCCACGGTAGGTTTTCCTTTGAAATCCATAACTCGCACGCTCTGGGAGATTGCTCACATATGTCTCTCTGTCTGGTCTCCTGAGATGCTCTGTATCTGTTGAAGAACTGGATTTTTATGTTCTTTCACTATAAAATGTTTTATAGTTTGCCATAGCTCCAGTCTGGCTACTTTTTAACAATTAATATTGTAGAAGGTTTAGTTTCGAAGGTGCGCAGTGCTACAAAGCTGCTGAGGTAGGTGGCGGGGGTAGCGGGCGGGCGGAGGCCAGGTGTTTGTCCTGCGGCGGAGCCTGCTCAGGGAGGGAGGGAGGTAGTGGTCAGCTGGGACCACAACTTCTCCGCTTTGATGACTTTTGCACAGTGGGGGTTTTTGTAATGTTTAGTGGGTCCACTCAGCTCCAAGGGGCCTGGGAACTCTTAAAAGTTTATTAGCTTGAGTCCTTTGGGAAGTCAGGGGCTGCTGGTAATGAAAGGTATGCTTAGAAATGAGTTTTTTTTTTTTTTTTTAAAGAAAGTTATTCACTTTTTTGTTTTGGAAAATGTCAAAAGGATTCAGCACACTTGCTGTGCTTGGGACTTTCACTTTCCTCCTTTTCTTCCTATCCATTATGAATGGTAGACTTGACTTTGGAGTTCCTCTGCTTTGCAGAGCTGCCCCCTACCCCTCAAAATCTCTGAGTTTCGAGGAGCATACCTTTTATTCGGCCCCATTTTAAGCTGTCAGTGGTAAACCAGTTGTCCCGGGATGGTAATCAGGAATGATTGAATGTGGGGGGTGCTGTCTCCTTAGGGTACGCCCAGACACCTGCCCCTCCCTCCCAGGTTTTCACATGTGGCCCAACCTCACCCTCCATGGCCCAGAGGACAACACAGGGTGATCCTACGCGCTGAATTCATTGTTTGGGTCACCAGGGACTTTGCTGTGTGGGAGACGAGACTGTCTGCCTGAAAAATTCAACGTGGGATATGCTGGGGATAGGGGTGAGGGAGGGGCAGGGAAAGGGGAATTAAGTTCATAAAGCCAAAGTTTGCTTAAGATGTCCGAGACAGGTGAAGTTTGCCATGTCCTGGCCAGAGCAAAGCCCTTCAGGCTTGGAGCCTAAAGAAGGAAAGGTACTGGTGTAGCTCCCTTGGTCCACACAGAGAAAGGATGTTCCTCGAACCCTGTTTAGTTTCCCCAAGAAACCTTCCAGAAGGCCCAGCTGCAGGAAGACAAGTGAGAGTTAGCTTCTGGGTTGCCTGTGGATGGCACATGGGGACTTACTCTAGGACTTTTCCATCATGACCCACTACAGAGTGGGAGGACAGCAGAGTGCATGTCCACTCTGGGCAGGACGTTCCTTCTCGGTCACCTCCATGCTGTATGAGAACAGGGGCTCTCAGTGGACTTGACCCTTGACTCTGGAGTGAGGAGTCTGTAGGGGTGGCCTGATCTCAAGCCCGGCTACCAACCCAGGGGAGCTGTGACAGACTTGGGTGGGATGCCGCCTCCGTTGAGAGGGTGGAGTTTAGAGGTGCT
>CM053507.1:145198514-145242662 GCA_028627145.1 Eidolon dupreanum | reverse complement strand
GGAGGCGCTGACAGCGGCCGTACAAACGCGAGGTCTGTTAACTGGTTTTTAGTTCAGATGGAGGTCAACAGCTGCCTAGTGATACAGAGACTGTCGATCTAGCTCCTGCAGACTAGGGGTTGTACCCTGAGCTCAGCCCTCCTGAGCTCACTTTTCCTTTGGGGGAAATCCATCTGTTTCCCCTCCCTCCCTTCCTATCCTCTCTCCCTCCCGAGGCTTTCTTCCTTTCATTCTGCTTCCTTCTCTTCCTTGTTAGCACTCATTCTGATTTCTGGTTTTCTCTTTAATTTGCACAAGGAAAATCTAACGGAGCTGTCTTGACATTTAAGTTCTTAAAGCTGAAGCGCGTTTATTGGAACACAGTAGTTAAAAATATGAAAACAGCATAGCCTTCCCTTTTCCCCTCTTCTCCATTTCCTCATTCCTGAGCTCAGGGGACTTCTCATGGGTTGGTGAGACTGTTGCTTTGATGCAGAAACAGTGGATGTGAACAGTGGTCAGATGAGGCAAGATCCCCAGGATAGATATTGAAGAGAAGGGTTAAGTTTTAGCTGATGTTTAAAAGCCCTTAGGAGATGCCCAACCTGGCTTGGCCTAAGAATTTATCAGTAGTTCCCTTCTAGACTTCAGAAGTGGGGACCAGCCAATATGTGTCATGTTCTCCCTTGGTCAAGTTGGTTGGTCTCCTGACTCTTCTGAAGCCTCCTTATTCTTGTTTGCCCAGGATGTGCCCAGCTTATGCCCAGGATCTGTGGGCTTACTGATCCCTTCTCCCAAACCTTTTCCAACACAAGACCCCTCAACCTTCTCCCATGACTCCTGTCTACTCTGCCCAGCTTTTGCTTATGTCTAGGATATCTTCTAGTTCCAGCTAATTTAAAAAATGTCATTAAGGACATAAAATATTATCTAGGAGATGAAAAATTCCTCAGGTTAATTTTATCCCATCACAACCAATTTATTCTCCAAGATGTGATAGTTTCTAACACTGTATGGCCTAAAAGGAGCATATTAAATGTTCCAAAGCGATCATATAAATATAACTTATTATCTAGGTTGAGTCTAAGAAAAGGAAAGCTGATTGCCTTCAATCATGGAGACTGAGACCAGAAGTGTGATTATGTGTAAAATATCAAGAATAGCAAATTCTAGGGCAACTGACAAAGATCTGAGCTGCCTCATGCTGCTGACTTTTAAAATATCCCATATATGTGTTTGCGGGTCCCCCGATGTCTGATTTGTAACCTCCTCAGAATAATTTATTGGAAAAAGATGCTCCCTGTTTAAAATTTCAACTCTGTGAGATGGCCAGACTCTCTTATCACCTCTTTAGAGACAGCCCTCTGCCACAAAAACTGGTTGAAAAATCTCGTCAGATCCAGAAAGTCTTTGCTCTGGGGGTGTGGGGGTCAGGAGGCGTCACGTCGAGGGATTCCCACTTCCTCGGGACTAGCCCAGTTGCCACTTGCTGTTCAGAGATAAGAGCTGACCTCAGAGAAGGAGCTAGGTTGGCTGAATCTACTAAGTTCCAAGGAGCAGGATTTGCTTGTAGCATTACTCCCGCGTGCAAAAAATTATCAATTTTAAAGTTGCCTACTTGACTCTACATACCCTGATGTGAGTTTTAGAATTGCAAGGGTAAAAGGTGTAGTGGGAAAGGAGGGTGAACTTCTGAGTTGAGGTCAAGCTCTACTCCTTATATTCCTTTCTTGGGGCTTTAGTTCTTTTGAAGAATTGAACTAGACACATCTCTAAGATTCTTCCAAAGTCTAGTAGTGGATGATTCTCACTTCGCTCCAGCTTTGCCAGCTGGCTCGGGACAGGACAAGAAGGTTTTTTATCTTTTCTCAGCCCAGTTTTCCTTCTGCTTACTATACTAATTTCTTTATGTGCTTCAAGACCTTAGGTTAAAATAAACTTCTAGCCAATTCCCACTAAAATCTTTCTCATACAAGGTTTACTAGTACCTCTGAGGCAGGAACCATGACTTAAATACCTGGTAAACTCCCATTGCAAAAACTTTGCAAATTCTCATAGTAAAAGATAGCTGTAAACAAACAAACAAACAAAATTGTAATTGAAAGTCTTGTGATAATCGTATGTATTGATCTCTGCATTCATTTTTACCATGTGTAATATTTTCTTGCTTTTTTAGAATGAGATATTTGTGAGCAGTTATCTTTGATAGAGTCCCACTAAAACTGTGTCATCTTTCAGAATTTTTGGAGTATATATTTTCCATGCTGATTCAAGCACTTTGTAAGTCCTTGACAAATACCTAGCATGTGAGAGATTTTATGTATATTTAAAGTAAAAGAGTCCGAACTTATTTATAGCGAACATCATTCAAGAGCAAATATGTATCCATGGAATACTTTTTGGAGAATATCATTTTCTTCCTTTGTGGTTCTGTTACATACTATTAGGTAGCAAATCTTAGATGCTAATATCAACTGCTTAATTGAAGGCAGTTTCTAGTCATTGACAAGTTAACTTCTTGAAGGAGAATCCCACAAGCTGTATATCCCTTCCCCAGCTGTACTCCTCCAAGCAACTTTGAGCAAGATTTTTTTTGTTGTTGTTAATTTACCAGGAGCCACGATTCCTCAGCACTGGGTACACGGCTAAAATCCCAATTCTGCCCTCAAAGGGCCCGACATCAGGTGAAGCATGATCAAACCGACAGTTACAGTGCCCATGGTGGGCGTGCCGTGGTGGAGGCAGGCACAGGGACGTGACGAAAACACCGTCTAACAAGAAAGGCAGCCTTCCCCACGGCCCCCGCTTCAGGAAAACGACATCTGGCCTGAATTTGTACGAGTGAATATTAGTTTGCCTTTCTTTTTGTGATTTGATGGTGGTGGTTCTACTTTGGGACAGTGGCAGGGATTCGAGGAGGAGGCAGAAGGGGTTGTGTGTCTAGACGCACACTTAGATTTTCTCATTTGTCCCCCCTGCTTCCGGCCTGTATTTAGCTCAGGTAGCATGTGTGGGGCAGCTTGGCCTGTCTTTCAACGCTTCAGGCAGACACATCAAAGAGGCCCAATGCATCCCCAGGGACACAGGTCCTGGCAGCTTGCTTTCGGCTCTGTCGTCAGGGTCTCCTGGCCGAGCAGTGCTGACCCTGGCCCACTGCGCGTCCTTTAGGCGTAGGGCCCTTATGGGAGCCAAGGAGATGGAAGCTTCCTGCTGGAAGCGAAAATAACGTGAAAGAGCAGGACCGGAAACGCCACGTGACGCAAGCCACCCGCCAGAAGGGCACCCCCCGCACACTGCCATTGCTGTTGCACCAGGACCGGATTCTAAAGCGGGGCTCAGCTCCCTGACTGGCGCGTGGCACCAGCTGACTTAGATCCTCCCTCGGTGCCAGCTGCCGGAATGTGTCACCAACAATAACTCGCATTTGCTGCTGCCAGAGGGACTCTGCCGTTATCTGTCCGTCAAATTTAAAAATAATCAAAATGCGTTCCTCTCAAGTGTTTCACCCAAAAGATGGAGGGAGGCTGGCAAATGATGACGACCCAAGGAGAAGCAGGGGCCCAGTTCTGTCCCTGTAGGCTCTTAGGGCGAGGGCGCCGTGTGTTTCTGGCTGTGGATCAGAGAAGAGCAAGCTTCTTCCTCGTCCCTTCGCCGCCTCACCTGCTAGCCCCCAGAGGCCTGACCGCAGGGCAGAGATGCTGCTTCACTGCTTCCCGGCCGACAGGACAGGCGCCCGGATGCAGTTTCCCCAGCCCCAACTTCACACCCCAAACATCCCCGCTTTGGACCCCCACATTTTGGCCTTCCCAGGAAGGCCCATGCGTATATTTATGAGGCAAAGGAGTGAATTAATGTTAAGTTAATCTGCGCCCTTTCAGTTCCGTCCGGCTTGTTTCGTTCTCTGTCCCTCACCTTCAGGGGTCAGTATTTACCTCAATAAGTCACGAGACTATTTCCAAAATCATGATGCAACATTTCTCTGGGACTGAAGGCATCAGAGCAACGGTGCCCTTGCTCTATAACCTGCCCTCCCTTCAGGCCTTTGAATCCCATGGGTGCTCTGGACATGGACTGGGCTGCGGGAAGCAGCGGTCCTCCGCCTTAAGCCTGCCGTAGACCCTGAAGCACTTCCCAGGCCTGCAGCCCCCACATTTGAGCCTCAGGAGTGGAGAGGAGTTGCCACTGCAGAATGAGGAGCTTGGTTAGCAAGAGGAGGTGAGGCTGGAAATAGAGACCCTGTTAGAAGGTATCGGTGGCCCCAGCCAAAGATGACAACAGCCTGATGTTAGGCAGAGGACAGATTCAAGAGGGGCTCAGTGGAGAACAAAGGGGACTTTGTGGCCGATTGGCTGTGAAGATAAGAGACAGGCAGTACCCCAGGTAATTTCAGGATTTATGGCTGGGTGGCTGGGCAGATTGTAGGGCCCACTGATTGAAACGGGGAACAGAAAAGGAGGAAGTGGGAGGGGAATTGGATGATGAGTTCAGTTTAGATTCCATTGAGTTTGAGCTGCCTGTGGCACGGCCCTGTGAAAGGTCAGTAATATGAAAAAGTATCCTCGTACCCGCAAATATGTTTATTTCATTCGGATGCTCCAAAGACCCATCTCTGTGGGCTTCAGATCTCTAGGCATCTAGCTCTGTGGGAGGACGTATGAAAAGGAGAGTGAGTGGACACCCCAGAATATCCCGGAGCAGCACCTCCGTGCCGTGGGTGAACACATGCCCAGCAGATGAGCACCCTGAGAGAGCAACACTGATTTCTTTAACACGAATTCCAAACGTGGGAAATAGCATGGGCCCTGTGCTTATTTCTAAGCTGTCGGGTTCACGCGTGTGCTTCTGCTTTTCATTCTCTCCGTGGCTTCTAAGCTGCCTAGGACTGGGTCTTTGACCTTGTTGTCTCTTGAATTCTGACTCACGCTGAAGGCCAAAGAGCGTGGCCATGGTTCCCTGTCACTTCTGATTGTTACAGCTACTTCCCACCTTGGCCGTTCGGACCTCTGCTGAACTTGTTCTCTGGGCATCTGCAGTCTCTTAGTGCCGTCTACGTCTTCCCATATTAGAATAAAGCAGTACGTGTGTTTACCGTGAAACCCTTCTGGGAAAGCCGATCACTTTTCGGTCGCGTTTCCTTGCCATGCCCTTGGTATTTCAGAGCTGTCCTCTTTAAGCACCGAAGCAATTAGTTTTGAGAAGGCTGATTCTTCAGGGTCCAGTGCTCGCCTGCCTTTCATTTGCTGAAGCTGTATTTTAATGAAGTTGTTTCATCTATGTTGCCAAACACTAGAATTTTGCTGCTTCAATTCTAATTATCTCTACTGGCAAATGCTATGTTTTATTAGAACTCCCAAGGGCTCTGTTTATTAAATGTTCATACACTATGGTGTTAGGCACATAAATTAGGTCAGCGGTGCTTATCAGTGGGTTATGGATGAAGGAGTTAAATATTTTCACCATAATCTTAGAGTGCAGTGGAATGGCCTTCTGTGACTTCGTGGGATGTCAGTGATGCCTTCTCAGCTTCTTCCTCACCCGTCAGCCAGTGCTAACTCCACGTGTCTGAATAATGTGGCCATTAACAGCGGCTCTAGTATGTAGTTTCGTTCTTTAGGATGAAAAACTCATTTTTTTCCTGTAGTTGTCTAATACCTACATCTTGCTTCCTGGGTTGTATGTCTTGCAGCTTAGTTATATATAGTAAGGGCTCCTGTGGAGTTGGGAGATCTCAGTGGTGGTGGCGCAGGGCAGGGCACATTGTGTCGCGAAAGGAGGGAGGGCAGCATTATAACAGCAGTCCCCAAACAGAATTTCTCTGCTTTCCAGCCTGCACTCTCAGGTGGTGCCTCCCAAAATATGCCTCCCAAATAACCCCATGAGTCCTCAGGAGGTGGCATTTAACCTGGGCGTGTAGACTGTCCTGATGACTCTGACACCCTCCCTCCTCTCTCCTGCTCAGAGTTTGGCCACCAGGCAGTGCTACATGGTGATGAGGGGCATGGCTTCTGCCATGCCACAGACTGAATCCCAGCTTCACCATTGAAGAGCTGGGCGTTCCCTGGGAAGTTATACTTCACCTTGCTAACCTGTGTCCTTATCTGTAAAAAGGAGAGATCTGTGGCCATTTCAGTGTTTTTGTGAGGATTAAATGAGATGATATAGGTAAAGTGCTTGGGGTACACGCCATGGCACATAATAGTACCACATCCATAAATTGGCACTAGTGCCTTGCCCCATCTCAGCCCACGTGGCTGCGCCGCCCCTGCCCATCAAGATCAGCACAGAAGCTGCTGGTGCCTGGGCCCTGACCTGTGCCGAAGGCCCTGTTGCAGGTCATCGTCACTTGTTTCTGTCTCTCCTCACACTGCTTTCCTTGCACGTTTGGGGTGCCCATGGTGTGGACTCCTTGCTTTATTTACGAGCCATGGGGAGCAAAGGAAAAAAAAAATCAGGATTTTACCTAGCCTTCTGTTACACTTCTTTCACCCTGGGACTCGGGCGTACCTTGGGGTAGGGACTGTCCTAGAGGCACATCTCAGGAGGACACAGCCTTCCATCAGAATCATACCCCCACCCCAGGGCCCTGGCCTGTGGTCTTGGAACCAAACCTGTCGTTTCCTTTGCCCTTCACACCGGCTTTCCACGTGGGCCCGAGAAGCACTCTGGCCCCATGTATTCATCTTCATGTTTTCTCCCTTCATATAATTATCTACTCTGACTTTAAGGAGTAAATGTGGTGGTTTCCGATGCATAATTTATCCCCTGTAGGCCAGTGTGGTTGTGAACAGCAAACACAAACTGATAAAAATTGCTAAGACAAATGGAATAACTCAGTTTGATAGAAGTTAATAGAAGTGGACTAAATTTGTATTTACACCTTCTCAAGTGCTCTTCGCATGCGTTTAGCAGTCTTTGGGGGGAATTACGATCCAGGCCACCGCGGGAGTGGCCCCAGTTTCCCTGGCAAACTGCGTCATCCTCTAAGACAGGAGCAAGGACTGTTCTGTGCCCCACACCCACCAACACATGCCACAGAAGAAGTGTATGTCCCCACAAGGGGAAGAGTACATCAATATAATTCAGTAATATAATTCTTATAAGCACTGCTTTATCTTGAACAAAGTGCACAGTCTATGAATGGTTTGAAAACCAACAACAAAGAAGCTAAACAAATGTTTTAAAAAACTTTCTAAATTTTTCAGTAACAGATGACCTCATAGTGTTAGACATTTATGTAATTTATGAAGCGATCCCCCCGATAAGTCTGGTACCCCCTGACACCACGCAGTTATTAGAATATTATTGACTGTATCCCCTATGCTATACTTTACCTCCCCATGACTATTTTCATAACTGGCAATTTGTACTTTTGAATCGTTTCTCCTTTTTCATGCCCCCCTTCCATCTTACCCCCAATCTGGGGACCATCTAAGACTATTGAAAAGGAACCATTTCTCTCAGCCTGGTTACAAGATTGTTGGTCTCCTTTTTATTCCTGTATGAAATATTTTGAACTGAGTCCTCCCACGAATAACAGTAGTGGGGGCTTCTGACAGCCTGGGGCACCTTAGCTGTATGCCCCTCTGCAGAGTGAGCAGTGGGGCTGGTGAGGCCTTCATCCTGCAGTGCTCTGGGACCCTCAGGTCAGGAGTCTCAGAACCTGGTTGGCCGGGCCGTGATGCTGACTTAGTGTTCAAGGGTGGTGTGGATTCGAAAAGTTGGCTTTTGTATTAAAATAAATGCCTCCGTCCATTAAGTGGCACTCACGCTGTGAACACAAGGAAAAACTGAAGTTTTGCCAAGAGCATCAAGGTGTATTTAATGATTAAAATTATGTGTATCAAAGGAACCATGGATATGTCTCCAGTAAGACTGACCTGTATTTGCTTACAGACTGGTCTTTGAACAAAGAGTGGTATGTGTGATTTCACTGAATGGGACCAAAAAAAAAAAAAAGATTTATTAGCTTCTCTTTTCTTCACAAGAATAGGTTTCCTATGTATCGTTAGTTACTTTATCATGAGTAACATGTCATGTTGTGTTGGTGCTTATTAATCACCCTTTCCTTCCAACCAACGGTAAGAATAATCAGATGAAATTGGTGGCAGACCATCGCTTCCACATTAATCTTAAGCTGATGTTGGTGAACAGTCGAGCATTAATATCCACTCTTAAATGTGTGTTTCTAAAGAAAGTTAGAAATTTCTAGGCATCTGTATTTGGAAAGCAAACCCCTCATCTCGCATCAAGCAAAGCCAGAGGGTAAGACTCACAAAAGCGAGGGCTCCGTGAGTGGGGGGTACACGTCTGTTGACAGCAGCTCCGGAGACGGAGGTGGTGCTGTCGTTGTGAGCTCTGGGAACCGTGTGTCCATGAGGGGACACCCCGGCCGCTCTGCTGCTTGTCCTCCCTCTGAGACTTGGGTTAGCAGAGCCTCTACCATCTGGCCATTGTTGGTCACCAAGGCAGAGGGAAAAACAGGATGCCGAAGGCTTCAGTGACCCTTAAAGCTTCTGGCCAAAGGCATTTAATTGGCCAAAGCAGGTGTCATGGTCAGCTCTAATTACAGGTGGGCATTAGCATTTTCTTATGTCTTCACAAATCACCTTTGAACCTCTTTACACCACCTTTTTCACTGTCTCCTGCTTTCTTGATCAGACTCACCAAAGCTTCGTCTACTTTATTCGTCTTTCCAAGGAACCAGCTTTACATTTTAATGATCAATGTACATGTTTGGCTCTGAGTTAGTCATTACAAATGGATATAAATTTCCCACTTTTTTTTTTTTTGCCATAGCACTTGTTGCCTTCTAACGCATTATACAGTATACTTACTTATGCCTGTTTGTTACCTATTTCTGTGAAGACAGGGATGCTAATTTTGTCCACAAATATACCTCAAGTGCCTAGAACAGTGCCTGGTACATAATAGCTATTAATTATTTGTTGTGTAAACTAATAAATATGATATAATTTGTTTTAAAAATAGAGCAAACCATGTACTTTCCTGTGTGAGAGAGAAAGAGAAGGAGGGAGGGAGGGAGGGAAGGAGGGAGGGAATGAATAGGAAAAGTCCAGGGTGGAGGCTACGAAATTGTTCCTTTTTAGGATGGGATTAGTTATTAACAGTGGTCGAGGGCCAGGGCCTGGATTAGAGTGAGGCAAGCTAGACACCTTGAAGCACTCACTTCTCATGAGCACTGGCATTTCACTGACCTTTCTTCTTGTCCCCTATGTGTGTGGCTTGCATCACTCTAGTCTCAGAGCTTAGACGTTCTCTTTATGTTATTTGAAATTTCATAGTTTCAGTCATAATCTGTGTTGTTGATTTAAAAATTCAGAGGACTGAAAAAGGAAACTAAAGCAAGTTATTTTTGAGATCCCTTAAAAATTACAAAGAATTTTTATTTGTCTTTAAAATGAGAAATTAAGACCGAAGAATTGTTTTCCTCATTTTCTTTAGGACCAGAGTTAATCCCTGCTCTATCGTGTTGTGTTAGGGGAAAGCAAAATTCACTCGTTTAGGTCCCAAGTGTAGTTTATTACACGAAAGCAGTGATGCAATAGGTCATATCCGACATGACCATCAATATAAGAAACTTATGTAGGACAACATCAGTACCACTTTACTCTTGAAATTGCAGGACTACTTCTTTAGGGAGTGTTCTTTTGTGATCTCAAAATGACTTTCAGGTGTGTGGCCTCCTAAGTTTCATGTACTTGATTTCTGGTCACTCTCTTTGGTCACCCATTTAAAGCACAGAGGCCTATGTGATTGTCTTTCAGTCCCTGGTCAGGGGACTGCGTACGGCAGCGCTGTTGCCCTGAATGGTTCAGGCTGCCACCCAAGTCACTTAACTCACTGATGGGGAGTGTGTTAATGCAGGAGCGTGTGCCTCCTTAAAGTGCGAAACAGATGATCACGGATGGACCCTGGTGCAGAGAATGAAGGGATATAGGTTATGGGATCATTTGTCTTTATTACGTAGTTGTTTTCTGTAAAGTTGTGATGGAAATTGCAATCTGTTGCAGGAGCATCAGGAGAACATTCTGGGCAACACCATGCAGAGTGTGATTGCACTGCTCAACAATCTGGTCGCCTGCAAAGATTCGAATATGAAGCTACTTTATGAACAAGGTAAGTGCTTCTTAGAATTCGTCTTCGATTCTGTTGAGTTTTGCCTTTATGTAAGTGTTCGCATCTTACATAGTGGAAAATCAAGAAGTACTATTTAAAGTTGATCTGTTAACATAGATGTTTAAGTATCTATAAATAATAGTGTTACTAGCGAAAAGGGGAAGTGTGGTTAGATTGTGAGAGTTTCCCTACATTAATTCATTCTCTTTCATAACACAAAGTCAATAGGCACTGTTCAAAGTGATAGACCGATAAATAGAAGTATAAGGTAGTATTTAGATTTATTTATTGCTGCTGATCGAAATAAAAACATATGGTCAAAAACATCTTGTAAAATGAGATTAATTGGGTTGAGGGTGGCTTCACTTTACATCTTATATATGTCTGCAGTATTATAATTTAAAACAACCTCCCCCATTATGAGCGTCCCCCACCAGCATGGTACATTTGTTATCAATGATGAACCTACGTTGACACATCATAATCACCCAAAGTACATAGTTTACCTTAGGTTTCACTCGGTGTTGTACATTCTGTGGGTTTAGAAAATGTATAATGACATATATGCATCATTATAATATTATACAGAGTATTTTCACTGCCCTAAAAATCCTCTGTGCTCTGCCTGTTAACCTCCAACCCCCACAACCACTGATCTTTTTACTGTCTCCATAGTTTTGCCTTTTTTGCAATGTCTTATGGTTGGAATCATACAGTATGTAGCCTTCTCAGATCGGCTTTTTTCACTTAGTAATATGCATTTAAGGTTCCTCCATGTCTTTTTATGGCATTTCTTTTTAGCGCTGAATAATATTCCATTGTCTGGATGTACCACAGTTTATCCATTCTCTTGCTAAAGGATATTTTGGTTGCTTCTAAGTTTTTGCAGTTATGAATAAAGCTGCTATAAACATCTGAGTGTAAGTTTTTGTATGGACATAAGTTTTGAATGCCTATTTGTAAATACCAAGTAGTATGATTGCTAATTTTCTGCTAATCATTCAGTTTTATAAGAAATAACCAAACTGTCTTCTTCCAAAGTGGCTGTATCACTTTGCATTCCCACCAGCAAAGAATGAGCATTCCTGTTGCTCCACATCCTCACCAGCATTTGGTGGTGTTAGTGGATTTTGGCTGTTCTGATAAATGTATAGTAGTATCTCGTTGTTTTAATTGATGTTGCCCTGGTGATATATGATGTGGAACATTTTTTCATATGCTTTTTTTGCCATCTGTGTATTTTCTCCGGTGATGTCTATTAAGGTCTTTGGCTCATTTTTTTAAATTATGTTGTTTGCTTTCTTATAGTTGAGCTTAGTTTTTTGAATATTTTGGATAACAGTCCTTTATCAGATGTATCTTTTGCAAATATTTTCTCCCAGTCTGTGGCTGTCTTCTAATTAATTCTCTTGGCACTGTCTTTTGTAGAGCAGAGTTTGAATTTTAATGAAATCCAGCTAATCAATGATTTCTTTCGCAAATTCTGTTGTATCTAAAAGAGATTACCATATCCAAGGTCATTTAGATTTTCTCATATATTCTAGGGGTTTTATAGTTTTTCATTTTACAATTAGGTCCGTGATCCATTTAAGTTAAATTTTGTGAGGTTTATAAAGCCTGTGACTAGATTATTATTATTATTTTGCATATTGATGTTCAGTTCCTGCACCATTTGTTCGAGAGACCACCATTGTTCCATTGTATAGTCATTTGACTATATTTATGTGAGCCTATTTCTGAGCTCTCTATTTTATTCTATTGATCTGTCTGCCTTTTCTTTCACCAACACCACACTGTCTTGAAGTCAGGCATCATCAGCCCTCCAACTTTGATCTCCTTCAGTGTTGTTATCTATTCTGGACCTTTTGCTTTTTTATATAAACTTTAGAATCATTTTGTCAATATCCATAAAATAGCTTATAGGATTTTGGTTGAGATTACATTGAATCCCAAGTTGAGGCCAAATTGAGAATATTGTTTCAGACTTTATTGGGGCCTTAATATATACCTTAGGACTTTCTTAAGTTTAGCTTTTCCCAAGCGTTTTCTTTATTCTTGCTATTAGAAATAAGGAATTTTCTGACAATATATTTCCCAATTATTTTTTAGTATGTGTTTGAAAGTTTTTGGTTTCTGTTTAACTTGTACATAAGTTAATTCTCTGATTATTTTTGATAGTAGTGGTATTTCAAATCATTCTCCTTAGTTTTCGAGTTATGTAACAATAGCTCTTATAAATAGCGATAGTCTTTCTTCCCAATTTTTATAATTCCACTTTTTCCTTTTTGTTGAATTGCAAGATTCAAAGAAGATGAGATGGAAGATCTTCATATTACCTCAGAATCTTTTTTTGGTTTAGAAAGTACTCATGTATTTTTAATTTTATCTTTTGAAATCAAGAGTAAATAATGACTTGTCAAATGCTATGGAAATAATCAAATGATTTCTCTTTGATCCATGTAATAGATTATATTTAACAGATTATGTAATGTTAAACTATCCTAGTGATAGAGGTAGCAACCACACTTAATCATGATATATTATTCCTTAATTGTGTTACTTAGTGTATTACTTAGTTCTTGCTAATATTTTTTTCAGGCTTTTTCATTGCCATTCACAGTGTGATTAGTCAGTAGTTTGGTTTCTTGTTGTTTTTGGTAGAATACCTTCTTTGCTAGATTTTGGTGTTAACACTAAATTGCTTCTTTGAAATAAAAAGGAAGTTTTTTATTTTTCTGTGTTTCTGAAACAGTTCTAGACTCACTAAAATTACCTACTCCTTAAAAGTTTGATAGAATTTCCTCTGGCCGGTACTGTTTCTAGGAGGTGTAGTGGTGGTGGTCATTGCTTAACACCTTTCTCTAGTTCTACAATGATAACCTTTTTATATTTTGTCATCTCTTATAGAGCCAGTTTTAATAAATCATATTTTCCTAGAAAGTTTTCATTTCATACACACTTTCAAATCTTGCTGCAGAGTTGGACAAAGGTTTTCATAAATATTTTATTTCCCTAGGTTTCAGCAATTATCTTCCATTACTATTTCTTATATATTTGCATTTTTGTGTTTTACTGGTTGGTTGGTTGCTTGGTTGTGTGTGTGTGTGTGTGTGTGTGTGTGTGTGTGTGTGTGTGTGTAATTATTTTAGACCAGTTCGGGATTTACTTATTAGTCCTGCTTTTAAAAAATCAATTTCTGCTTTTATCACTTAATTTATTACTTGTGTGTTTGTTTCGTTTTATCATTCTTTTTCTAAGTTTTTGAGTAAAGGTTCTTACCTTATTTATCTCTCTTTTAAATCATTAAAAATAGTTAAAGCTCTGAGTTTTTCAGTATTGCCTCACTTGTGTCTTAGGATTCTGATCTGTCTTGCTTCTATAATTTTTGTTTTCTACATATACTTCAATTTTGGTTTATGTTCCTTCATTGAGCCAAGAATGTTTAGGAGTGAGGATATATTTTGCTTTATTAATTTTGTTATTTCTAGTTCTATTGCACTATGGTCAAATGTTGGCAGTACTATTTCTACTTTTCAGGTTTTATCGAGGTTTCCTTGGACCTAATATATGGTCAGTTTTCATGATTTATTATGTACACTTAAAAAGGTGCCTATTGGCTTTCTCCCATGACAGTGACTGATATGAACATGCCCTCCCACCATAAGTAACAGTAAAACTCAATAAAATCGTGAGGCAAATTGTTTTCAGTCATTGGAAAACAGGCAGGATAGGGCTATGATCTTGTGAAAAGGGAAACACATGAGGTGAACCTCATGTCACTCCGAGATTTTTTTCTTCCCTGGGGAGGGAAGCAGTGTCCAAGCAGAATTCAGAGGTGTTGCTGAGCTAGGGGTAGAGTTCAGTATTCAGGGGTGTAAATTGGTGAGTATTCATGGGGTAGAGTGTGAGAGAAGAGTTGCGAAGAAGGTTAGGTTCCAGAAGTCTACATGCAGGTTTCCCACAGGTCCTTGGTAAGGGCTAGGCTGCACTTGCACAGAGGAAGATTCTGTTAGGCCTAGCAGAGGATAGAGCATATGCCATAAGGCTGAGAACTGAACTGAAATAGCAGAAATCATGCAGTGATAGGAGATGTAGGAATTCCAGCCTAGCTAATGGAGTGTTACTCTAGATCTGCCTTAGGGTTTAAACCATGTCCTAGGACTAAGCCACTATAGACCTGTCCTAACAAGGAATAAAACTATGTTCTTCAGGGTCAAAAGATTCACAAGGAATTTAGGTGCCCACCAGAACAAAGGTCAGTGCCATTTATTAGATAACAATGTAATCCTAACTCTTTACAACATGTTATCCACGATGACCAGTATACAACCAAAACTTAATAGATGTGAAAAAGAAAGTGGAAAACATGACCCATAATGTCAATTTAAACAAAGCCCAAGATTACTCCAATGTTGGAATTAACAGACTGGGCTTTCTAAACAACTATTATAAATATATATAATGCCAGAAAGAAAAGATAGACATAATATGTGAAGGGGTAGGGAATTTCATCAGAAAAGTGGAATCTATAAAAAAAAAAGAACCAAGTAGAAATCTAGAACTGAAAAGTACAATTATTTATAGCTGAGTTGGTTTCTCAGTCTTATTCCTATCCAGAGAAATTTGGGACTCTAACTTCTTTTCATTATGAAAAAGAGTCATCTCTGTTATTTTTAATCCAAGCTAATGATACTGCTGACATAAAATTTGAGCAAAAACTTTGGTAGTTTTCTGTAACTCTTATTGATGATTATTTTATTAAACAAAAAACGCACCCATGCATCCCTTCAAAACATTCTTCTCTCTAACGTGGGCTGAAAATCAGGGTATTGTGAAATGATGCCTGTAAGATTCTTAGTAGCTCTATTTGCCAGTTGAGAGAGTGGATGAGGAGTCTGATGCCTGAAAGTGACATGATAGAGTTTGCACCTGTGGCCTATAAAGCATTGGATCATATGGCTCAGGCCAGATGAAGGACAAAATCCTAGAAGACAGGAGTTTAGAGAATTGGAAAGCCAGGCATGGAAGGATTGTCTGTGAGGTGACGGAGTTGGCTACTGAAGTTTTATGTTCAATGCACTGTTTGAGCTGGAGATTCAAATGAAGCATAGATGGATTCACCACGAAACTCTTGAAGCTCAAGTTCAAGGGCCTCATTTCCACAGGGGAAATTTTACATTCATAATTTTGTTTTTTTTCTTTTTATAGTCCACCCCTCCTCCCAAGTGTAAGCTTAATACCTACTTAATACCTACTTCCATTCTAGGTTTTATGAAGTGGTGATCACAGAAATAATTATGGCAAGAGTAGTGTTAGGGTAACATCGAGCTCAGGGAATAGGGGGAGTGATTTAGTGGTCTGAGGATGATGGCATTTGGGAGAGGGGAAGCAGGTGGTATAGACTGTTGATCTGAGATTTAGTAGACTAAAGCCTATCACCTGGATGCTTGCTTTTACAATGAGTTTTTATTGAAACATACACTTGTCCATTTATTTGCATGTTGTCTGTGGCTGATTTTTCTTGTATAATGGCAGTTTTGAGTAGTTGAGACAGAGACTGGATGGTCCACAAAGCCTAAAATATTTACTACATGGCCTTTTAAGAAAGTTTGCCAAGCCTTGGTCTAGAAGCGCCATGGAACAAGGCGACACCACCAAGGCCCAGTGACAAAAGCAGAGCGCTCAAAGAAGGGCCTGCTGTGAAGACAGGGCTCTAGAAGAGGCAGGTTCCAGGTAGAGCAGGAAGGTGAAAGCTGTGTAGATAGATGAGAGGTTGGTGTTGAGGGATTCTGTTGATGACTGGCAGTGAGCTCCAGATGTCACAGTGGAAGGGGTTCAGAGGCTGGGAATGGATGGGCTGTGGCCTCTGAAAGGAGATGTGTCAATCCTTTTGATGTTGAGACTGTAGGAGATTGTCAGTGACCTGGGAGTCCTGAGCTGCTTGTGAGTAGTGTAAGTTAGAGACAAAGGGCACGATGTGTCCGCATGGTCGTAAGCCTGAGGACGGTGGTCAGGCTGCAGGTGTGGGGTGAGGAAGGGTAGTGGGTTTCTAGGAGCACACAGAGGTTGGGAACTCCTTCTGGCCCCTACTAATGGAGGTTGGAGGGGAGGGGAGGGAAGGGGTGGTCCACGTGGCCTGCAGAGCAGTCTGATTCCAGTCTTGAGAGATGAACACCAGGTCTCACTTGCCATCATACTCTGCTTCTCTCCAAACTTCTTGGCTATTAATTATGTGGGCTGATTTTTTCCAGAGTTGGATAAAGATCTGATGGGTGTTTGCAAACTCAAAGCATGCTAAGATTCGGTGGCGCCTGGCCGCATGAAGAGTCACTGACAACCTGCCACTGTAGGGGCTTGAATGTATGCGGTTGGTTTGAATGAAGTCTTCTTGTTAATCATTATTTTGAATCAATTCTGGTTCAATCAGTGGTTTATATATTCGTTAGATTTCATACAGAATTAAATTTTCTATTCGAAACATACAGAGTTAGTTCCAACATTGGTACTTTAAAAATCACCCCAGTATAAGTGAGCTGTAACGTAGATGGACTAGTGACAACGATTGTTCCTGCCCTTCAGCCCCTCATGAGGACACTGTGTCAGGCTGGCATCAAACTGCGTTTCCTCCTCAGGTGATGCACTAACAGCAGAGAGGTGAATTCTAAGGCACACATTTTCCCCCTCACATTCGATTAAAATCAGTCCATCGACCACTGCTACCCATGTGGCGGGCCTGGCGTAGTGCTTGCTGCTGGCGCATGTGTGTCGAACCTTGCAGAATGGGCGTGAGCCGACAGTCAACCCAGAGAGAGGCTGGGAGAGGGCGCTTCAGCGGGGTGCCCTCACCAGAGCTCCAGTGGAGCGGAGTATGGAACAGCGGAGCACTGAGGACTGAGTTGAAAAATGAGAAGAGTCAGCCTTCAGATAGAAAGAACTTTTTAGAAAACCTAAACCAATTCATTTTACTTATATTTTCCTTTTTTTTTTTTTTTTTTTGTACAAAGGCAATATATGAGAAAAATCGTGTCAATGTAAGTCTCAAAGTCCTTGCGCTGAGTGTAAGATAAAGTTTTGAGGGATAAATCAAGTGACAAAATGTAATTGGCGGCATTTTTTTCTTATTGCATAAAATTGTGATGTTTAGACTCAAGTATGGTGGGTAATATTCATAAGGACGTCTGCCACCTGGTAGGCATGCCACAAAGTACACAAACCGAAAAGTAGTCATTGACATATCATCAGCAAATTTTTTGCTCAAATATTTTCACTTTTAAATGAACCATTTAGGGAAGGAATTATAAAACAAAGAAAGACCTTTTGTTTATATTTGAAAAACATCAGTGTTATTAACATTTTGAAACTGGCTGCTGGCTTGTCCCTGTGCAATGACCTTTCAAAAATGGATATTAATCCCGGCTTCGGTATTACCAGCAGAGCTGTCAGAATAATGGATTTACATGACACACTGCAGCAGCCAAAAAACGGTAGCCCCATCCAAAGAAGCATTTAAAAAAATTATTTGTCTCCATCGGTTTATGGCGTGTCAGAAATTAAAATACTTATTTCTTACTAGGTTTATTGAAAACTGCCTAAAGTGGTGTTTACTCAAGAGACCAGAAAATCACTATGAGATTGTTTGGGCTTTGAAAGTGTACTTGATAGCTATCTTACGATTTTCTTTTTTACACTTTAAAGAATAACATTCAAAATAATGTACAGGAGGGGTTGACAAACTTTTCCTGTAAAGGACCAGATAAGAAATATTTTAGGTTTGTAGACCACGTGGTCATTGTCACTATTACTCCATACCGCCAGTATAGCAGGAAAGCAGCCATAGAGAACCCATAAGTGAACGGGCATGACCTCATTCTAATACAATTTTATTTACAAAATTAGGTGCCAACCCAGTGGCTGTGGTTTGCCAGCCCTTATTGTACGGTAACTCAGACTCTCAAAGCTACTCTTGATTTTCCATAAGTCAACATATTTGTAAAATTTAGTTATTAAACCATAATTTGATTCAAACAGAAAATTACGTATAAATACCTTAAGTAACAGGCCGTTGTCTTCATAGTAGTATGAAGATGCACAAAGAAGAAATGGAAAATTTACCCCAAGGGTTTACTCTAAAAATTAAGTCTTTCTGTGCCGATTAGCCTTGGCCAGATAATAAATCACCCCAAAGCTAAGTGACTTAAAATAAGTCACTTATTTGCTCACTCTTGTATGGGTCGACACTATAGACTGGGTTCTGGTGGTATCATCTGAGCTCACTTGTATGCCTGGAGCCCCTGTGGGGCCTCCCATCAAAGAGGTTCACTCAGTCTTCTTAACGGGATGGCAGCATTCAAGAGGAGCCTGACAGGAAGCTAGCTGGAAGGCCCCCTGCCGCCCGGGTTCGGAAATGTGACGTCACTTCCATCACATTCTGTTGGTTGAAGGAAATCACTAATCTGGTCTAGTTCAAGGGGCCACCTCTTGATGACAGACGCTATAGTGAATGTGTGGCCATTTTTAATCTAGCACCGTTACCTAGAAATTTCGAATTAGAACTTAACCCAACGCTATGACTGGTGCACTAGGGGTCAGCAAGCTGTTCTGTAAGGAGTCAGACCTGACATGTTTTAGGCTTCATGGGGCCATCGTCTCCATTGCAGACACTCAGCTCTGCTTTTGTGGCACAAAAAGAGTAGATGAGCATGACTGCATTTCAATAAAAATTTATTTATAAAAACAGATAACTTCCCACCCCCAATATAATTCATTCAGTCTCTCAACAAATACTTGTCAAGCATGGTTCTAGGTGCAAGGAATATAGCAATGAACAAAACTCATAAAAACCTCTGCCTCATGGAGCCTACATTCTGGTGGAAAAAATAAACAACAAGCAAAATTAATGAACAAGAAGGTTACGTTAGATACCGTTCGATGTTACATGACAGTTAATGCCGAGGAAAAACATCACAGGAAGAGTGAGGTCGAAATACTACCTTGGCAGCCAAGGAAGGCCTCACTGTGAAGATAAGGTTAAGTAAAAGCTTGAAGAGGGAGAAGAATGCCATGCGGATACCTGTGGGGAGGTGGGCAGACAGCAGCGAGCGCAAAGCCAAGGTGGGCGCATGCCTGCAATGTCAGGGGAATGGAGAGGAGACCGCTGTGGCTGCAGTGGGGGAAACTCTGGGAAGAGCAGTGGGAAAAATTAGCAAAACTTCTTGGTGCCTTCAAGGTCATTGTCGTCAAAGCTATAGAAAGTATTAAAATCATTTGGAAACTTGGGGCTAGACTGAAGTTCAGTTTTAATTGAGGATTATGTAATAGGTGGGTAATTACTGGACTTATCTACTGCCTGCCTCTCTCTCTTGGCTGACTTGTGAAGATCAGACCCTTGGTTTGGGAATTGGACGCAGAGTGGGGCCAAGAGCTTCCCAGGTGATGCTAACGGTAACCGGGTTAGAAAGGTGTGTGGCATTCTCCGCCCCCAGCCGGGGCTCGCATCTCTCGTATGCTGTCACCTTAAGAGGTGACCATGCGAATGGGTCTGGAGTTTGAAGGCCCTTTTTGGCACAAGGTAGACCATTCCACCTTTTAAAAATTCTAATTGTTAGAAGGTGTTTTATATCGAACTGAATCTGGCTTCTCTACAATTTCTATCCTCGTCGATTCCAGCTTTCCTCTTTGGAACTTCTCAGACATTCATTATTTCAGTTACCTATCAGAGAAATAAAATACCTCACAGGGTTAAGTGTGCAAGTGAAGTTTAGGTTATACTAATAACACAATTGTTGTTTTATAGGATCTTGCATTTAAGATGCCAGGAATATTTTCTGAATTTTTTTCAGCTAACTATTGATGAGAAATTTATTTACTACCTGTGTAACTGTGTGTAGTAACCGTCATTAACAACTCTGTCAAAATCTTTGATGTTCTTTGATTTCAACATTCATTTGCTTCATCTGTTATTGAGAATTTATTCAGTTATACTTACTCAGTTTAGGTGGTGTTTATTTTCAAGTATTACCAACTGTTGTTGGATTACAAACCACTCCGTAACTCAAAACAAAAATCTGTTATTTTGACACTCACGTCTATAAGTTGACTGGGGCCCAGCTCTAGGCTGGGATGTGCAGGCTTTACATTAACAAGTTGAGGCGACTCCAATCCACCCCAACGAAGTTGAGATCTTCTACAGTTCTGTTTACTTCTGGGTTAAGTCCTGCTGATCTTTAAATGCGTTCAGTGGCCATGGGCAATGTCACCAAAATAAGCGTGTTAGCCTTTCATGACACAGGGGTCCCAGTGTGACGCCTCGATGCCAGGGCTTGATTTCCGTAATGGTCACACACCTTTCACCTCAGTTGTCTGCACCCCACCTTTCCGAATGCCCCGTTCTACCTAACAGCCCTTGCTGTGCCCTCCATGCCGAGAGGTTGCACGGTGCAGGAGGACTGATTGTGAGGACTGATTTTTTTTTTCAAGTTTTTCAAGATATATAGAAAATACTTTTCTGTAATTAGTGAAGTTTTAGTTGTTCAGGGTATAATTTTAAAAATTGAAATATAATTCACATTCCACAAAATTTATCATTTTAAAGTTCATAATTCGTTGCTTTTTAGTGCATTCACAAGGTCCTGTGACTATCTCCACTATCTAACTCCAGAACATTGTCATGCTTTAAAACAAAACTCACAACCCACCTACCCCTTAGCGCTCACTCCCATTCACTCCTACCCCAGGCCCCAGCGACCACTAATCTATTTTCTGTCTTTATAGAGTTGCCTGTTCTGGATACTTCACATAAATAGAATCATACAATCTATGGCCTTTACGTCTGTTTTTTTTTCACTTAGCATAACATATAAATTGTAATGTTAAAAGGCACAAATAATCTAGTTCAAAATATCATTACCTAAGAAACATTTTATATGTTTACGTAATAAACTTATTTTTATCACATATCCGAACTGAATTTTTAACTATATAATTGTTCCTATTTGCTTTGAAGAGTGTTTAATCATGTCTACATGAATGTTTGAATCTGAAGTAAATCATTATGTGAAGAGTAGGTTTAATTCAGGAGCTTTGCTTTAACTTTTAGAATTCATTTTAAATGCATAAAATGGACATGTATGAGTTTAAGGTAAGATGCTCTCAAAAAATTGAACTTTAACTGAACACAGAATAGTCATTGCTTGAATCTGATGTGAAATTATTCATTAAAATAATGTCACCAAACTTTTAATAGTATAAGGTAGATGCCAGGTTGGCTTTTTTATCGCTCTCAAAGATGCTTTGTGAACTTTTCTCTGTTAAGCTAATACTTAGATAAAAATAGACTTGATAACAGGATCCCAACTTAAATCTTAGGCTGTGTCTTCTTTCTTGGACAAGAACACACTAGAGACAAGACAAAACTGGGTATCTGGAAAACCCTTCGTTAACTCAATATATGCATGACAGTATTTTTCTTTAATTTCTGGAATCATGAGGGATGACACAGATTCTCTTTCAGCTTATATCGCTACAAATTTTATCTTTTTTTTCTTGTCTTGCTCCTCAGACTAACCAACAGTTTACTGTACTTAGTCAATGGAAAAACCAGTATTTTTCCCTTTTCCTCATTTACTTGGTTTCCTAGTTGTAAACTAGCTGTCATACTTGAGTCATGTAGGTACCATTCACCTGCAAAGCACTTGACAAATAATGGACTCACAACAAATAATAGCTATTATTATTACTACTATTTTGATATCATCTTTAGTAAATAACTGGTTGCTAGATGAACTAAAGATTTGATTTTTACACCCTTTTGAACATTTCTGGTTAAAATAATGGGGATTATAGTAACTTTTATGCTCACACCCCCAAGTCCACATAAAACAGAAGCACAACTCCATTCAAGGAAAACACACACACAAATACACAAACACAACAAAAAACTGCAAAGCTCTATGCCAAAACCTTTGAAGTATACCTGCGAAATATTATGAACTCTATACAAAGATGAGCAGTACCTGCCTCAGTAGACTTTCAGCAAGGTATCTATTTTTCATAAGTGCCACAGTCCTAGAAGGCATCTAATAGTTCTTTGATTAGAATGACAAGGTACAGGCCAGCCAAGTAGTGATGTCCCTATAGAGATGACTCTTCAGAATCGCAGGGGTGTTAGGGAGACCATGCAAAGTGGAGGGCTGCAGGGTAGACCAAGCTGATGTAACGTTTCTGTCATCTCTGATCTTGCCTACAAGCTAAAGACAGTGACCTCGTGGAAGGACTACAGCAGAGCTCTGGCTGAGTTGGCTTAGCTATGGCCGCACTGGTCTCGTAAACGTCGAAGAGACGTGCATGGAGGCTGCAGGCTGCTCTCAGGCACTCTTGCCTCAATTTTGGCCCCGCCCCTCTCAACACTTCTTGAGCAAGTACCTGTTCTTTTTCAAAGATGGGTAGCAGTCGGGAAGGAACCTGCCCATAAAAACTGGAGGAGGGAAACTTACGTGAAAGACAGAGAAAGGACAAACATTACAAAAGAAACAGAAGAATCCACATTTTCTGAGAGAGGCAGACAAGCTTATTTTAGAAAAAGGAGCGATGCAGAATGCAGGAGCTCAAAGGAGACATGAGACAGAGAAGGAAATGAGGGAACCAGGAGGGCTTAAGAAGAAATGGGAGAATGGGACTTTTCTGTTGTGACACTAGATGGGATGGATCACTGACATGGAAGCCACACTGGAAACTGCAAGAGACCAAGTAAACACAGCTAAAAACATCACCGGAGATGTGGTGGATAGGCTTCAGGAAGTCACAATAAACAAGGACAAAAACTGTGATTTAAAAATATGAGTGGAGCCAAAGGAGATAGAACATAAGGTGCTCTTAAAGAAGAGGCCTGAGAAAACTGAACAGGTTAAATATTTTAAAATAGGATAGGAGAAAATGCTTCATATATAAATATGCAGATTAAAAAGGGGTGTCGTAGCCTAGAAAAAATGCAAAATAACATACTGCGGTGACATTATTAACCATCAAGAATGGAGAAAGGTTATTTGTGTCTTTTCATTATGACCATTCTAACGGTGTGAAGTGATACCTCATGTGGTTTTGACCTTTCATTTTCTTAATGACTAATGATGTTGAACATCTTTTCAAGGGTTTATTGGCTATTCGTATATCTTTGATGAAATATCTATTCATATTGGGTTGTCTTATTATTATAGGAATTCTTTTGCTCTAATATTTAAAATTTCAAATATTTCAATTGCATTGCTGCCTACTAGGCTTTTCAGAGATGATTTGTGGGGGGACCAACCTTGGAAACCGGAGAATATTGGAGTAGGAGATAAGAGAATTCTCTGATCTCTTTTTTATATAGCAGCAGCCAGAATGACCATTCCAGGGTGCCAGTGTTACCACGTCACTCTCTGAACTAGCTTGACTCTGCTTTTAGGAGCAAGACGAGTCATGAACATAGCAGAGTCCCTGTTTCGCCAGCTTCGTGCCAAGCCCTTTTCCCTCCGCTGTCTGTGCTGTAGCGATATCCACCTCATTCATTTCAGTTTCTGTCACGCGCCATACTCCTTTCCAACCCACGCCTTCCCACATACCATTCCCCGTCCTCCTCAGCTTGGTACTTCCTCCAGAGCTCAGCTCAAACTCGTTTCTCAAAGAAGCCCTTCTTGATATCCCATATCTCTTCTGTTGTGCTTATCACAGTTTTAATTAAAATATGAGTTAGGTCGTTAATCGGTTCACGTCCATGTCATCTGCTGGAACGAAAGCCCCATGAAGACCCCATTCACAATTGAATCCCCTGCACAATTCTCAGTTCTTGGTAGTTGCTCAGTAAATGCGCACTGACTGAATGAATGATATCAGTTCCTCAGTGTTTCATTTTCATTTGCTTCAAATCTCAGCCCCTTGTTCACAGTCTCAGCCACAGAATGCCCTGTACCACAGGCGCTGTCCGACTTCTGATTTCATCTGTAGTGATGTGCTTCATATCTTTCTTCCCTCCACGTATATTTACTGAGGACCCGATATACATAAGACATTCTCTGCTGAGTTCTTCTCAGGCCACCAAAATGAATAAAATTTGATCTGCTGATTGATTTTTCATCGATTCTCACCCAGCTCCTCACTTTTGGAGCCCCGCTGGCTAATCTCCGAGGGGCATATCCTGTCGCTTTGGAGCACGATGAAAATCCTTGGCAGAGACTGAGAGCGTAATCTGGGGTGTAGCACAGCAAGTTTTCGGAGCTATAAACTCATAAGCAGCAACCTTATTCTTGCCTCTTTCATTTTGTCTGACCTTAGTTTTGAAATATGGAGAACTACACGTTAAATAGATAGTAATGTCCACTTTTCTTTCATGTTTCATTGAGATGGAGAGGCCTGTGTGTCGTTACTCTCCTTTCCAGCGTCTCTTCACCAGCACTCAGTGAGGCTGCTTAAAGTCTGAAATACTCTGAAATAGCAAAGGCATTGGATCACTTATCAGAAAGGGTTTTTCAGTATAAGAGGAAGACATTTAACAAGCTTTTTGACTACATCAGATTAAAAACACGTTAAAAATAGGAAGGAGGGACATGTAACCGAAGACGCGAATCTATGACAGTGTCAGGAAAGAGCACACAATGAGCTGTGCCTCCTAAAAATATCTCCGAGAGCTACTGAGAGACCTTTGAAGCTGTCTTCCAGAAAAGCAGATGTAAGTTCATTATTTAGGGAAGGATTTGAGAAGTTAGCATGTGAGGGAAAGGAGGTAACGTGGTATGGTAATTGAAATAGTGGGGTTTGAGTGCTGAGTCTATGACTTATTTGATGAGATACTTTTGGGTCTTAATCTGTCTAGGATAACAATACCCATTTCATGTTTGTTCTGAGGATTGAATGATAATATATGTAAATTTGTCATGTGTAATTAATAAAATTAGCATACGTATTTGAAAATAAGTACTAAAAATAGTCAAGTGGTCCTCACATGTGACCATGTAAGCAGATCATTAGAGCAAGAAAAATGAAGCCCCAGATAAGTCATTAAGATAGTATCAGTCATTTTAAATGAGTTAGCCTTTAGCACCTCAAAGAAATTCCAGTACAGAATACTGAAAAATCCATAATGATCTCAGAGTCATTAAAAAAAATAGTTAGATATTCGTTTGCGGGGTTCTTTCTTTCCAGCTGTGTGTGGGTGTGTGTGTGTGTGTGCGCGCGCGTGCGTGCGTGTGCGTGCACGCCAATAGAACTTTGTGGTTTTTGGACATTAAAATTTGAACCTCGTAATTTTCACAAAATGTTTTCACAAAATATTCTTTTGATTTTTTTCAACCATTTAAAAATGTAAAAGCTATTTATTGAGATATAATTGATGTAACATCATGTAACTTTGTGGTATATGTATTGATTCAATGCACTTATATATTACAAAAATTATCGTGTCATGTAATTACTATTTCTTTTCTGTGGTAAGAACCTTTAAGTACTACTCGCTTAGCAACTTTCAAGTGTATAATACAGTGTTATTAGCTATCGTCACCATGCTGTGCATTAGATCCTCAGAACCGATTCATCTTATAACTGGCAGTTTATACTCAGAGCCATTGTTCTTAAGAAGAAATGAAGATGCCTTAGATCTTAGGCTGGAGAATATCTCAGTTACAAAAAGAAGAATGGAGGGATTTCAGATCTATGGGTGTATAAATCTGTCTTAACAAAGTGATGATGCTGTTTGTGATAGCTGAAAACAGGATCTAATCAGGGAAGACTTGAGACCACGTTTAAGCAACAGTAATGGAGATGAGATGTGGGAGATGGAAATCATGGATGCCTGGATCATATAATCAGAATGAGCATTTGGACAGAGGACAATGCCATATTGTGTAATGCTTGCTTGTGGGAAAAAAAAGGAACCAAAATTTCAGTGAATTAACACAAAAGAAATTTATCAGTTGAATAACAGGAGAGTATGTGGCATTCTGGGTCCATGGGCAGCTTTGCTCCATGTGGCGTCTACCTCCTTCCATTTCATGGCTCCGTCATTCCCCTGGGTGTCATAACCCTCTGCACCCAGCAGGCAGAAGTGTAAAGTAGTGGGGAAGGCACACCCACCCCTTAAAAACCCCAGCTAGAGGTGAAAATATTTGCAAATCACCTATCTGGTAAGGGATTAATTTTTAGAACATATAAAGAACTGCTACAACTCAACAACAAAAAACCAAGCAACTTCTTAAAAAAATGGGTAAAGATCTTGAACAGACATTTTTTAAAATATTTATATATATATATATTTATATATATATTTATAAATTTCAATAAGCCCATAAAAAGATGCACAAAGTTATTAATCATTCAGGAAATGCACATCAAAACCATAATGAGATACCACTCACATCTATTAGGATGATTGCTGTTTTTTAAAAAAGGAAAATAACAGGTGTTGGTGAGGATACCGAGCAATTTGAATCTTCGTGCATTGCTAGTCTAGTCAAAATGTAAAATGGTACAGCGGCTGAGGAAAACAGTTTGTTGATTCCTCAGAAAGTTAAACATAGGATTATCGTATGATCTAGCAATTCTCTTCTTAGGTACATACTCAAAAGAATTGAAAACAGACACAAAACAGATACTTACATACAAATGCTCATTGTAGCATTAGTGCTACAACATTAGTCACAGTAGCCAAAAGGTAGAAACAACCCATGTGTCTATCAAGGGATGAATGGCTAACAAAATGTGGTATGTGCACACTGTAGACTATTATTCAGCCATAAAAAGAAATAAACTTCTTCTACATGCTACAACATGGATGAACTCTGAAAACCTTATGCTAAATGAAAGCCAGATACAAAATGACAAATATTGTATGATTTCACTTACATGAGGTGCCCAGAATAGACAAACTCATAGAAACAGAAAATAGAATAATGGTTACCAGGGGGTGAACGGAAGGGTAATGGGGAGTTATTATTTAGTGTATACAGAGATTCTGTTTGGGATGATGAATTTGGTCTGGAAATAATGGTGATGGTTACACAACATTATGAAGGTATTTAATGCCACTGAATTGTTTACTTAAAAATGGTTAAAATGGTAAATTTTATGGCATGCATATTTTACTGCAATTATAAAGAATCCAGCTGGAAATGACGCACGTCCTGTTGCTCACATCCCCTGGGTGGGAACTGGTCCCATGGCCATGTGAGGATGCGGAGTTTGGGCAGTGGAGTGCCTGGCTTGAGCAGTCATTTCCCAGCAGTGATTCCTCAGTTTGGAAAAAACAACATGAATATTTTGTAGACAGCCAGCCCAGCTATTTTAGCCATCAAGACCAAATTTAAAAAATTGTTGTTGTTTTTTTTAATTTATTTTTTTAGCATATATGCATCTTGCAAGGTAGTAAATCAAATTTAGAAGCAACTCCTTGAAACTGTAGGGTCAGAAGATCATGAGAAGTTCCTATCAAACATGAGCTAGGCAAAAGAAATATTAAAGTTTCCATTTTACTAATTTAAAATGCATGAAATGTTTAAAATGAATAAAATGTTTCTATTATTAGTGTGCGTCCTGCACCTTGTTGTCAAGGCTGCTGTTCATTTACTTTGATTCTCTTGTCCCTCTGTCCCCCACATGTGCATATGTGCCTCAAATTCACCTTCTCTACTACACTGCGTTTCAGGAGGGGGCACCACATGATCTCAGCTGTGGGATGTCAGGTGTCTCCTCTGTGAGGAAGAATGTCGAGTTTATTTCTGGGTGGAACATTAAGGAAACACTGCAGATAAAACTAGAGGCTGCTTCGCGTTAAGCACCCAGGATGGTGAGGCAAATGGAAACTGCTCCTTCTGAGGAGAGGCAGGAGACGCTGGGGTGTCTGGCATGTTGGCCAGGTGACGAATCAGCGCTCCCAGCACTGCCTTCAGAGGTGTGTCCTTCTTTCTGTCCTGTGAAATGGGAGGGGGTTCATGTGGTGAGTTGCTCTAAAAGGCAGGACACTGAGTCCTAGGGAAAGTTCCAGAGCATCTACTTCCTGTTCATAGTAAGAAAAGTCTTTGCAACAGTTTGAACACTCAAGTATGGAGAGTTCAACTTCTGGACGAAGAGAGTGCTCTGCACTGTGGGTGACACAAGCCTGCAAGGGAGACCTAACAGAGAAGCCATTCCAGTGCTGGTGGGAGGTTGGCTCGTGGCCCCCAGACGCCCTTAACAGCTCTAGAGAGTCTGTGGTTCTTTCTTATCTTGCCAATGTTTGCAAACATTCCTGCAGACTCCCAGATGAAACGCAGAAGAGGAGTTAATGAAATGAAAGAAAGCTATTAAGATGTAAATTGTTTTCTCTGTAAGTGCTTTCACAATGGGCCGAAACATACATTTACTTTTATTCCCTTATGTCTAGGCTGCTGACATTCAGGAACTAAAGATGGAAATGTGGAATCAAGCAGGTTATACCTATACAAAGAGAGACAGCTAACATCTGGCTCTTTCTTTTTTCCTTTAAATAGTATAATCAGTGCTGCATAGTGTCTCGAACGCCTTCTCTTTTATATCCTTAGTTTTAGAGAAAAAGAAATCTAATGTTGGGAAGCAATTACTGTAACGCATCGCTGCCATATTCAGCAAATAGTATGACATTTAAAGTGAGGACAGTTATTAATAGGATTAGAAGAGTAATAGAACTTTATAGAGGAGTTTAATAACTCACCTACAGACCATGAAACAAAACTAATAGTCACCCTTCATGGGTGAAGTGTTCTGTTTGTCCTGTGGTCCACTGCTTTGACTTTTAGTCAAATGTCAAGAGATCGTTTAGATTTCAAGTGTCTTTAATGTGCATCTTATTTTAAAAGCTTATAGGATTTTGCACACTTAAAGAATGAGTCCCCAAACTAGCATTACCATTTTTAATGAAATGTAGGGTATCAGCTCTTTCCATTTATAGATATATAAATGAGTGACTGGCAAATAAAATGATCTACCTATATAAGCACCAAGCTTTGGACTTAATCCAGTCTATCTCTAGGTATCTCTTGAATGTTATAAATTGCTGAATAAATCTTAGGCCACTTACCTCCCATTCTGCTAACAATTCACATCATAATTGAGCCTTTCTGCTAGTTTGTCCTCCCCTTTCTCGCTGACTGGGCCTAGATTTCCTTTCCTGTTGGAGACTGTTCTGATTTGGGTTTAGTTTCCTTCGGTTTCATTCAGTAATCCTTTTTTGAATCACAGAATGTTTAAAATTGGAGTATTTGTAAAAATCATTCAACCCCTCATGGTACAGATCAGTGGTCCCTAACCTTTTTGGCAGCAGGTACCGGTGCTCCTATGGGAAGCTAATGCCTGATGATCTGAGGTGGAGCTGAGGTGGTGATGCTAGCGCTGGGGAGCGGCTGCAAATACAGATGACGCTTTGCTTGTCTGCTGCTCACCTCCTGCTGTGAGGCCCCATTCCTAACAGGCCATGGACCCATACTGGTCTGTGCCCCTGGGGTTGGGGACCCCTGGTACAGATGATGAAAGTGAACCCAGTGAGGTGCAGATCCTGGCCCTAGGTCCCCCGGCTGGAAAGCAGCTGTGCTGACCACGAGGTACAGAGGTTCCAACATGAGCCCGCTTCCTTCCTGACGCCTTCACCGAAGGCTGGCTCACCTCTCAAGACAGCAAGTACTCGCCAAGGCACCATTAAGTATTCTTTTCTGTCTCTCATTTGGAACCAAGCTTTTGCTTTAGTTTTGTTTGTTGTTGATGAAATGGACTGGTTTCCCTCTAAGGCTAATGTTACTGTTGACTCAAGGTCTCTCCTTTTTAGGCACAGTTTAGCATCTTCTCCGATGATGTCCTTGCTGACCAATGGCATGCATGTGTAATTTTTTTTGCAACATCTTGCCAGTGCTTAGAAAAGGCGTCTCTGCCCAGAGAACAGAGCCGTGCATTCTTTAATGCTGGGATTCCACCAACTGCAGTCACCAGCTGCAGATGGCGTTTGCTCTGACGCTCTGACGCGCTGCTGGTACGGAAAACCGGGTACTTTAAAGGGAAGTTTCAAATAATAACCTAGAAAGAGTGGAGTTGTTATATTTGAAATATAGAGAAAAGACAGGATAATTGGGGACAGATCCGTTATATGATCTTGAAGCAGTAAGCAGGTCAATGGCACTCATCATGTCTCGGGAGAGTGGCCGGTCCAGAGGTTTTCCTCAGCCTGCTCAGATGTTTGTCATTGGATGAGGGGATGCCCATTCCGATTTTTCTGGCCCAACACAGGTCATTGTCATTTTCACTCAAAAAATTTTTTAAATGAATGGAGGAACAAACGAACTTGAGAAATTACATTAATTAAATTGCGTGTCATAGGTGCTTTCAGAGAACCAGGTAAAAAGAGAGAAAATAGGTCTAATGATAACATGACGATGATGGCAGTAATAACAGTAAGAAGAAAGGGGACCCAAAATGGCATTTGTTTTCCAAAGACCAAGCCATCTCATGTTGAACAAGGTTAGTGGCTTTGCGCCTGAGTCAGGCTCCTTCCCAGACAAAGTAGATGTATGTGTCATGAGGAAAACCGGTCATCCGGGTCCAGAGAGCCCGCAGAGGTCCTTTCAGAATGGAAGTAGAAACTGCTTTTTTGGCCTGGTCGGTTATTTAAAGGAGAAGTGTCTGGTGTGTTGCTAATGATGCTTTGTACTCATGTGGAAGGGGCAAAAATGTACATACATATAAATGTAAACATTTCATAAGTCCACATCTCAACTGTATAGCAAAAGCAAAATTAAAACAACCACCACCACCTTAAACTTTCCTCCTCAAATGTAAACTTTCCAATTAAATGTGTCTAATTCTTTTCTGGCATAAAATACTCTTGATTGTAAGTCAATTTGTAGTCTGTTCAAACTCTACCTCCCTCTTTGGACAGCTTCCCCCCTCCCTCACCTCCCTAAAACAGTCTGAACCTGCAGGGTGTTTCATGTGTCCTTGTGGGGCGGGGGAAAAAGAGGGGTTCCTCGGATTCCCTTATGATGAAATACAAATAAAATAAACATTAACTAATTTATTTTAATGGTATGAAATGCCTTTTAGTTTTTAATCAAATATGCTTCATTGTTTTTGAAAATATGACTTAATGCTTCATGATAGAGCAGTTTGCAGCTTTAGATCTGTTTATTTTTTCTTAATTAGTGGACTATTTTTTAGAGCAGTTTGGTTCATCAGAATGTATTGAGCAATTCCTTGGGTTCAGTGAAGTGCATGTGTCATGTGTCTACCATCCACAGTATCATACAGAATAGTTTCACTGCCCTAAAAATTTCCTGTGCTCCACCTATTCATCCCTTTTTCCCTCCCATCCCAAGCCCCTGATTTTTTTAATATCTATATAGTTTTTCCTTTTCCAGAGTGTCATATATTTGGAATCATAAAGTATGCAGCCTTTTCATATTGGCTTCTTTCACCTAACAATATGCATGTAAGGTTCTTCCATGTCTTTTTGTGGCTTGATAGCTCATTTCTTTTTATCACTGACTAATATTCCATTGTATCTGCTGTGCATGTTACATTAACATTCCATTGGATTACTACAGTTGGTTTGTTCATCTGTTCACTTATCAAAAAACATTTTGGTTGCTTCTAGGTTTGGGCATGATGAATAAAGCTGCTGTAAACATGCGTGTACAGGTTTTTGTGTGGACTTAAGTTTTTAACTCATTTGAGTAAATACCAAGGAGAGTACAATTGCTGGATTGTCTAGTAAACTTATGTTTAGTTTCGTAAGAAAGTGCCAAACTCTCTTTCCACCAGCAATGAATGAGAGTTCCTGTTGCTCCACTTCCTTACCAGCATGTGGTTGTCAGTGTTTTGGATTTTCACTATTCTGTTAAGTTTCTGGTGGTATCTTATTGTTTTAATTTGCAGTTCCCTAATGACACAGTGTGGAGCATCTTACTGTATGCTTATTTGCCATCTGCATATCTTCTTTGATGAAATACTTGCTCACATCTTTTGCCCGTTTTTTAATTAGGTTGTTTTCTTATTGTTGAGCTTAAGGATATTTTGTATATTTTGGATACAAGTTCCTTCTCAGATATGTTTTACAAATATTTTCTCCCAGTGTGGTGCCTGCCTTTTTATTTTCTGCTGGTTTAGTTTTGATACTTGGTTTTAATAACTGTGATAGCTGAAAAGTAAACCTCACATCAGTGCATAAATTTGCATGGAGAAAATGCACCATCGACTCTGCTTCATAAATTATATTTTCAAAACCTACACTGGTTATGCAAGGATTTTTAAATACTTTGTCTAGTAAAAGTTTATTTTTCCAGAATATTGCCCATTCTTTCTAATTGGAACATATCGCATTCATATATACATTCAAGACCTACTGAGATTTACATGAAAACTGTTTAAATAGGTGTGAAAATAGCTTCCAGTTTTTGACATGTTTTATTGGCTTTTTATGGAGCTTTAGCATTCAGTAATAAAATACACTAATTTTGAGCATTCAACTGAATGAATTTTTGCATACGTATAAACATATAAAACCAACACATAGCTATACGAACATTTTACCACACCAGAAAGTCCATTCAAAACCCTTCCCAGTCCACTCTGGTGTCCAGAGCATGTCAGTATTCTGATTTCTATCACTATTGATTAGTTTTGTCTGTTCTTACACTAACTACAAAAGAAATATAAACTATATCCATTTTTGTTTCTGGCTGCTTTTAATGGAATAATTTCTGTGAGTCATACCTATTGTTCCTTACATAACTGGTTTTTTAAGTTTAAAATATTGCTATATGGTATTCTGTATCATAGTTTCTCTTTTTCCAGTGTTGATGGGCTTGGACTGGTTTTCAGTATGGCTGTTATGAATAAACCTGCTGTACTTGTCTTTTGGTGGACGTATCCCCTCATTTGTATCAGATACCTGCAGAAACACACACACACACACAAGCACACAAGCACACAAGCACACATGCGCACACCTACAAGTGGAATTGCTAAATCATAGGGGAGATGTATACTAGTCTTTAGTAGATTTTACAAAAGTTTTCTGAATGCTAATTTACATGCCAACTGGCAACCTAAGAGAGTTCCAGTTGCTCTACATAAATTGGTATTTGTCTTTTTAATTTTAGTCTCTCTGTTAATGTGTAGGAGTATCTTGCATTTTAATGTGTAGCATTTGCATACATGCATTGGCCATTTGGATATCCTCTCTTGTGCCTATGCACGTCTATTACTCATTTCTAAAATTGGCTCGTTTGTGTTTTTCTTACTGATTTATAGGTTTCTTTTTATATTGCAGGTAAGATTCTTTTGCTGGTTTTGTATGTTGCAAATATTTTCTTCGATTCAAAATTCAAGTAATTTCTTGAATCCAGAAGCATGCCTTCATACTCCTCAATGGTAAACTTAAGGAGCAGATGTTTGTAATTTAATGAAATCTAATTTATATTTTTTACAGTTAATGCTTTTTGTGCCTTGTGTAAGTTATTTTTGCCTGTGTCAAAGTCATGAAGGTATTCTAATGCTTTCTTCTAGAAGATTTATTATTTACTTTTCATATGCATATCTGTGAAACATCTCAAATTTTTGTGTATGGTGAGATATGGTCATGGCTCATTTTCATCTTCTGCCTCGTTTATTTAAAGGCTTTTTCTCATCCAATTTTTCTTAGGATATAAACTTGAAATTTTTAGGGAATAATCTTACAATACTTTCAGTTATCCTGTCACATCATACTAAAAACTTTTTCAAACATCCTTTTTCAAAATTCTCTTTTTATAGTAGTTAACTTTTTCACTGACTGTTAAAACTTCTTCACCTTGAAGGGACAGGCTAAGTGTGTATGTTGAGTGTGTGTGTGAGTGTGTGTGTGTGTGTGTGTGTGTGTGTGTGTGTGTGTGTTTATGTGTGTATGCACATGCGTGCGTGGAAGTATCAGCTTGATAGCATACTCTCAACTTGATCACACAAAATCTTAGCAACTATCTTTTTATAAAGAAAATGCTGCATAAGACATCCTCAAGTTAGTGGTTTTAAGATCTTAGCCATTAGATAAGCAGTGAGTCATGTTTTTTTCTGATCACTCTGCATCTCATTACAAATATTATAAAGATTTGCCTCTTTTCAAGATCTCATTTTTATAAAAATAACCACATCACTAGCTTGGTGTTGAGAATGGACACTCGACCCTGGTTGCCTGGGTTAAGTCCTGGTTCTGAAAGTTATATTCACTATGACCTTGGGCTGTTCTTTACTTTTCTGTGCCTCAGTGGCCTCACCTGTAATAATATGTTTAATTTTAATATCCAGCAGAGGGGGTTGCTGCAAGTAATGCGTGGGAATGAATATAAATGAAGTCAGAATGTTGTCTTGGACAAAGTTTATGTTCCATAAATATTATATATGTGTATAGTCGTGTGTGTTTATTTAAGTTTGTTTTTTTTTCCTCTAGTACATTATATATTTCTGCCATTCAGTGACCCTACTGCAATAGTTTGTCAGTGAATGATTCTGGGAACAAATTTTATTTGTGGGGTTATCTTTGTAACCTTACTCTGAGAATAATTTTTTAAAAATTCAGATCAAAGCAGGTATTCTGTCAGTGGTTTCATTTACACAGGTTCTAATAAAAACATTTCTAGTAAAGAAATTATTTACTGTCAAGGATATATCTCTTCTACCATGTCTTTTCTGTAGTGATTCATTGAAAAAGTAATTACTTGAATATTTCTTGATAGGAACAAATCTGGATATACTGTGAATAGAGTCAATTTTGAAATAGCTATATGTGAGCCAGGCTCTCACAATATAATATATAATTTGTTCTCATACTTGCTGCATGAAATTTCCAGCAGTATATATTTTTTAAATTGCCAACAGTGTTTATTGATAAAGATTAACTTTCAGGGTTTTTTTTTTTTTTTTGAGGTTGCATTTTTACCATAGGAAAGAAAAGTATTTCTCTGAAGGTTTGTGGTTTTTAGATTTTTACTGTAAAGTTTGAAACTCAAAGGGACTTCTGTATATTTGTCATTAAGTTTCATAAATTGTTGAGAAGTACTAGATGAGAATTACATGAAATAGAGTTTTATTTTTCTGTTGGGAGAGCTTAGTTTTAAATTTTCTAATTGATGGATTCACATCATTTCTAGCTCAAATATGAAGACAAAATACTTAGCAAGAGTCATTGTAACAGTAGTAGTTTTCATAATTTAATTTTTAGTTGATTTCTCCAGATCTGATTAGGTTGTCATTGTTTTTAACATAACATACTATGGCTGAGGAGAGCTGTAGGGAGTTAGAATTGCTGTGCGTTTTTTTGGTGGTGGTTATTTGGCTGCATTTTGTGTTATCACTATTACCTTCATTTCTAGATTTTTTTTTAGGAATCATAAGGTACTTGTGTACTTTTTGATCGTCATTTAGTTGAAACTACATAATATAATAGGTGCATTCATCCAACCAGACATACTGCTGTTAGGTCCCAGAACGGTGAGGTTTTACAGAACTCACGGAACTGCCCACTCTGCCTCCTCGAGTCATGTCGTCCCCACTCGTTCCTCTGGGTGCCCAGGTGACACTCACTGTGTACAGCAGAGTGGTCCATGGATCCCGTGAGAAGGCCAGTTGTTGGTGTTATTTATTTTGTAACAATAATTATAAGGCAAGTTCAAATATATATCACACTCTAAGTGATCACACTCTAATTGATCACTTTGGAGACCTGGGTTTGAAAATAACCAAAACAGTAGCTTGAGTAATAGAGAACAAGGAAATGATTTATTAATGAAGGACTCGGCGTTGGAAGGCAAGAACATTGATCTGAGAGAAAAAATAAACAGACGAGTGGCTGAAAAATTTGTGGAAATATAAAGAAAAATTTTAAAAGAGAGAGACTTCAGAGAATGAGCAAGGAAGAAGAAAAAGCAACAGGAAAAACAACGGCCATAACCCAGGATTTCTACAGAGTCTCTGCTGCATGTTTCAAAATTTGGAAAAGGATGTTAGATGAATCATTGTCAGCTTTCACTTTTCCTCCAGAATATACTGTTTTTACACTGAGGAAACCCATCTATCTGTCCTCTCATCTTGGTTGGATCACTGCGGTAATGGTCTCCAGGGCCCAAAGATGGGTGGGAAGATACGTATAGCAGCCTGGAGCACCTTCTCTTCAGCTTCCATTTCTCTAAACTGGAGGCCTGACGTTTTCTCATCTGGCTTTCTCTCTCCACACTAATTCATGTCAGGAGAAGATGAAGGAGCTGTATGTAAACCGATAAAAGATGTACTCTGTGATTTAAGGAGATTACATTAATGTATGTACTATTTACTATTTATGTAAAGTGATTTCTAGTTTTTCTTGCTATAGGGACAGTGGAAACAATAGCACTACAGAAATGTAACACCTATTTGTAATTTTAAAACTGCTGGCTTACTAATATTGGAAGGGAATTACCTTAATTTGATAAAGAATATCTCCAAAAATAAACTAAAACAAATGTCATATTAATATTGGAATACTGAGAATTTCTCCCTGAGATAAGAAACTAAGATGTCTACCATCACTACTTCTAATAAGCATTGTAGTGGGTGATCCTAGCCAGTGCAATAAGGTAAGAAAAAAAAATAGATTCATAAGAACTGGTAAGAAAGAAAGAAAACTACCCTTATTTTCAGATGCCATGAATGTGAATCTAGAAAATTCAAAAGAATGTATGAAGTACTGATATTAATAAGCAAATTTATCAAGGTCACCAGTTACAAAGGTCAGTATAAAGATCAATATAAGATCAATATAAAAATAATGTTTCTACCAACTATCAACAAAAAAATGTAAGGATGATCAATTACATTTATAGTAGCACCCCAAAATTCAAATAACTAATGGACAAAATGTGTGTACAGAAAACTGTAGAACATCAGTGAGAGACATGTACAAGGATGTTCATGGCACAATATGTATAATGACAAAAAATGGAAACTACTCAAATGCTCATCAACTTTAGAATGTTTAAATATACTGTGCAATGCTACATAGCCATGAAAATAATGAACCACAACTACTGTTCGTACAGTAGGGGGGGCCTCATGAACATAACTTGTGATTTCAGTTGCACAATCTACAAAACCAGGCAGCTAATCCTTGATCTTAGAAGTCAGAGTAGTAATGACTTCTGGGGAGAACATAATGCCTGGAGGGAGTACAGGAGGATTCTGGGGGTTGGGGGTGGGTGGCGATTTTCTTTTTCTCAAGCTGTAGGCTGTTTATGTGAGTGTGTTCAGTTTGGAAAAAACTCATCAATCTGTGCACTTACAGTGTTTACAGTTTTTATATGTCTACTACACATCAATAAAAAATTTTTCTAAATGCCTAATACCAATCAAATGTAGTAGGTAAACATTTAGTCTATGTATACCTTAGATTCAGTTAGATTTGTTGTCATTTGACACTGCTACACAGTAGCTTTGTGACCTTGTGCCCCCAGCTAGGGTACATGTGTGAACTACTTCCTCATCTGTAAAATGAGAATAATGTCATCATTGTTTAGATATATTGAGAATTAATGTGGCACAAAACATCATTGAGAAAATGCTCGTTTTCTTCTCTTTATGGGACAATGTGTATATGCATGTATGTGTAAAAATTATATGCATGTAAATAGATGTACACATGTCTATGATAGAAAGCAGCAACTCAGAGAATTTTATATCGCAGCTGATGGTTAGTTTTCAAATGAACTTTGTACAAATGAAACATTAAATATATGTTTACAGTTTACACTTAGAGACCTATGTATAACTATATATTTATGTAGTATGTTCAGATATAGAGCAGAGTTCATTGTAATTTTTTTTTACAGTGAGATTGTGGCCATATATTTTTTCCCCTCTAAAAGCTATTATGTATAATAAAACATATCATTAGCTACATTTAGGTTGTTATAGATAATAGGTTGGGATCTAATAATGATTTTTCTCCCTTTGCAGCTTGTCAGATTTAATCAGTAGGCAATCAGACATTGATGGAAAATGAAATTCAAAGTTATGCTCTACACTCCCATATTTGCATACATCAATTTGAAGACCCAAGCCATTTCACAGTCCAAAATAACTTAAGTGGCTTTTATTTCCATTCACTTAGTCACATATTCATTTATTTCAATATTTGTCAAGAACTAATTTCGGTCACTCTAAATGAGACAGTAAATCTATGTCAAATATATGTCAGAAAATATATATGACATGAACAGTAGGGAGTAGGATGTGTGAGCTGGGGCCATCGTGCACAGGGTGAATGGGGAAGGCCTGTCTTTTAAGATGACATTTGAGCAGAGATGGGAAGGATGGGACAAAGAGTCATACCGACGTGAAGCGGGCAGGCATTCTCTGCGTGACCAACTGAATATTCCAGTCTTAATTCAAAATCAAATGATACAAAATAAAAAAAAAATTAAATATATCTCTACTTCAATGGGGTGTTTTTGTCGTGTTTTATTCGCTTTGTTTTTGGATATTCAGAGTCAACCAAAATGGCCTTTCTTGTTGTCGAAATCAAAGCACTGATTCAGATGACTAGTTCTGAGTGTTGAGGTCCTGGAATTCAGTATTTCTAGTTCTGGCTCCTCTTTTCAGAGTTCTTGCTTGCTTTTAAAGTGTATTTACGTCATGAGTGAGATGTGGGTTATTTTTCAGAAGAGTGTTGTTTTATGTCATTGTAGAACGTTCAGATGTCAGGTATTAATAATCATCGGGCTTCTTTTTTTAGAAGGCCAAAAAAAATACTGAATCATGTGTACTAATTACATATATTTTTAAATTATAGTGTGAAAAAGAGACATCATTATTTAGGTTAGTTTTCAGCCAGTTGAGAAGTCAGTGTTTTTTAATATTTTTCAACCTTCTAACCTTAAATAAATGATTTAAACAACAAATTAAGTATCCTGCAACATGAGTGGGAATTTTCCTCATAATTTTGGAGTGGACAGGAACTTTAGAGTCTTCTAATCTAATTCCTTCACATCAGTGGAGAGCTCTGCACAATTAGAGGAGACAGCTGTGATCTGCAGACCGCAAAACCAATACCCTTTTTCCCGTGCCCTGGTCAGCTTTAGATCATAGTGTGCCCGTGGTGGAAAGGAGAGCAGATGTCATGATTATTTTATAAATAATTTCCGAAATGCTTTATACATATTTAGCTTAACAGCTAGGTTTTGGTCTCTCATTGGCTTTATTTACCTTTGTGCTCCCCATAGCAGAGCCACGATGCATCCACTGATGGATATACATGTTGTTCATGGGTTAGAAGACCTGACAGAGCAAAGATACCAGTAGTCTCCCAAATTGGTTTATAAACTCAGTGCAATGAAAATAAGTGTGTGTGCATTTTGTGCCGTTGAGTAGGTTCCACTCCTGGCGACTCTATGAATGTGTGTTGTCCACAGTGTCCTGCTCAGCTCCTGTAAACTCATGCCTGTGGCTTCCTTTATGAAGTCTATGCATCTCATACTTGGTCTTCTTTTTTTCCTGCTGCCTCCTGTTTTTCCCAGCATTAGTCTCTTCCAAGGAACCCTGCCTTCTCTTGATGTGCCCAAGTAGAACAGCTTCAGTTTTGTCATTTTCGCCTCCAGTGATGTTTCAGGCTTAATTGGCTCTAGGACCCGCTTGTTTGCTTTCCTGGTGGCCCAGTGTGTCTGTAGAGCTCTCCTCCAACACCATGTTTCAGATGAATCCAGAAGAAAACTGTCCAGCTTACCTCACTATCCAACTTTCCATTCATGAGTAGTAGCTGGGAAGACGAGGGTGTGGATGACCTTAGCCTTGGTCTCTAATGACTCATCTTTGCTCTTGATGATCTTTCCTGATCTTTCCACTGCTGCGCTTTGAGTCCCAGCCTTCTCTTGATTTCTTTGGCTGCAGTCTACATTTGAACTGATGACTGAACCTAGTTAAGCAAAATCTTTAACAGTTGCATTGTCTTCACTGTCTTTGCTAACACCATATTTCTTCCGTCGTCATGATTTTTGATATTTAAGTTCAGTCTTGCTTTGTCACTTCTTTCACTCAGAAGTCATTTCAGATCATTTCTACTTTCTTCCAGTAAGATGATGTCATATAAATATCTTAGTTATTGCTATTCTACCAATTTTTACACCTTCCGGAGTCTAGCCTAGCTTTTCCTGTGATAGGTTCTGCATACAGATAAAATGCACCCTTGTCTGACAGAAAGATTGCTCAGAAATTGAGCCCTATTTGTTCTATGACAGAATCAGCATTCCAGATCTCTGGAGAAATGATGGCGTATAAGTTGTCCTGGAATAATTATCGCTCAGCATGGGGGGAGAAAAGAAATTCGAACTCTACTTCATACCATTCACAAGAACCAAGTCCAGGTGTTTTATATATTTAAATATAAAATACTAAATTTCAAAGCTTTTAGAAGAAATGTAGGATCATGTCTTTATGACCTCCAGATAGGTAAAGATTTCTTAAACACTAATCACAAAAGAAAAGAGTGATTAGTTTGAGTCCCTTAAATTAAAAAAAAAAATCTGTTCATCACAAGACACCAACTGGGACATGAAAAGACAAGGCATAAACTGAGAGAAGCTATTTCTGGCATACATAGTTGACACAGGATTAGTATCCTGTGTATATGAAGAATTCCCTCAATTCAGTAAGAACTGGAAAAGACAACCCAATAGAAAATTAAGTGAAAGAAGTGACTAGGTATTTACTATAGAGATAAGTGGCAAATAAATATCAAATTGTAAATAAATATGAAAAAGTTCAGTGTTTTTAATAGGGAAATACATGTTAAATTCTCAATAAGATACCATTTTCATACTATTAGATTGGTTCTATAGTACTGATGAAATTATGATCAACTGTGTGTGGAAGTGATATATTCATAACATCACTATGGACAATAGTTAGACTATCTTGTATAGTTGAACATTTGTATATCCTTTGACTCAGCAATTACTGTCCTCCAAATACATCTTAGAGATGTTCTTGCATATATGAATCAAGAGAAATATACAGAAATATTCATAGGAGCGTAGAAACAATCCAAATGAACATCAGTAGAAGAATGGGTGTATAAATGTGGTAAAATCTACACTGGGATATTTTCAGCAGTGAAATGAATCAAAGCTAAATGCACCAGCAAAATAGAAAAAAAGCGAGCTTCACAATTTAAGAGGTAGTGTAAAACCAATTTTATAAAACTCGGAATCAAAGTTGAATAATATATTTAGAAATACATGCACGTAATAAGACCGTGAAAACAAAAGCAGAGGAATAAAACACTCCAAATCAAGAATAGTTCGTATATCTAGGGAGGATTATCTGGGCAGACTAAGGAGTATTAGTGATATTCAAATTTTTAAGTTGAGCATAACATTTACAGGTGTCCATTTCATTGTTATGCCTCATTATTTATATTCAGTATTCTTTGGATTGGGTCAAAATATAACAAAATTAAATAATAAAATATTAGAACTACAATTACAAATTATGTAGAAAATAATGACTCAGGGAAAACTATATATCACACTTTATGTACTTTCAGTTAAGTTGTTCTCAGATTAAAGCTAATAAGTTTGAATTCTTTTGTTAATAAGAAAAATAAAGATAAATGGATCATACAGTCAATTCGGGGAGTTCAAATAAAACCAGCAGAATGGAGGAATTAATCAGTGTTTTAGCCAAATAGTTGAAAGCTATAAGTAAAATTAGGCAGCAGACACATTTCAGACTTTCCCAGGTTTGCATAGGCAAATAGGCTTTGCAGCAACATCGGGCGTCTGCAAAGTGTCCAGTGAACCTTTGGCGTGAGGTGCTTCTGTGAGGCGCTGGATCCCCAGGTAGCAATCTAGGCAGAGAGGAGGATGCAACCGCTCAAAACACTGCACTGTGGGACACTGTGTCACACAAAAGTTACAGGGACCGGAGAGATTGGTCCTTCATCCTGAGGGCAGGCGGGTAGGACTGGGGTGGTGGGCTTCTAGGCAGGGCGTCTCTGGCCACAGACGGCCTCGTTCTTAACCCCACAGTGCTATGCCGATGCTATCTATTGTCCGCCATAAATGTGCCGTTAGACATAAAGTTGGCCAGCTTTTGTGGAATTAATACATTCATTAAAATCTCAATACATTCATTATTTTTGGCCAGATACGGAAAGCCGAAAGTGCATTGGACAACTGAAAAGTTCCTTTTTAACTACTTTATGTAGAAGTTAAAACTTAGACTCCCACCCTTTGCATTATGCAGCGAATTGTACCCAGGCTACAAGCCCATCAAATATTTTATGTCGGTCAACAAAAACTTGCCCGAGGTGTCCTGTCCTCAGCACCTTAGAAAAAAGCTTCCACTTTGCCAAGAAATATTAGGATTCCATTGTGGTGCCTCAGAGGTTTTGCACATATTTACTTCAGACATTTCTGTTCGGTATAGTCAACTCTTGACTGCTCAGGACATGGTAAGTGGAAGGCTGAGGGTTGGGAGGAGGCATCCAAGGGTAGATCACAAGCAAGCCACCATTCTCTGCATTCTAACAGAGCACGTGTTGGGGTTCTTCATGATATTTCCTAGCAAAAGTTATCAATAAAAATAACCTTGAAACCAATGTTCTATTGTCCTTTACCTGTAAGAATGGAGTTCCTAGCTCAGTAAAAGTATTGACAAGAGAGTGATGGAATGAACAAGCAAAGTGGGCCAGGGAAAGGAGATGGAACAGGCTCCATTTTAATGGAGGCTGATATTTAAATTGTCACCAAACATGATTAAGACAGGAAGTAATACAGATGCATGAGATTCTGGCAGACTTTTGCTGTCCCAGACTTCCCATTTCGGCTTTTGATCTCTATAGATTTGTCTTTTTTGGACATTTCATATAAGTGAGAATCATAAAAATAGTCTTCTGCATCTGGTAAAAGTCTTTAAAAGTATAATATGTGGTATAGTCTCTCAAAGAAGAAACTCATGTCGTCTATTTTCTGTTTCATTGATATTTGCTTTTCTCTATTTCTCTTTGCTTTGGGCTTAATCGGTGTTTTTTGTTTTGTTTTGTTTTGTTTTTTGTTTTTTGTTTTTTGTTTTCCCCCTCTAGATTCTTAAGGTGGGAATTTATAGAATTGATTTTAAAGCTTTATTCTTTTCCAGCATTTAGAACTACAGATGTCTTTCTAAGCACTGTCATATTTTCATTATCATTCATTTTGACATATTTTCTAATTTCCCCTGTGATTTCTTCTTTAACCCATGGGTAATTTTAGAAGTATATTGTTTAATTTTCATACATTTAGGGATTTCCTAGATAATTTTTTGTTACTGATTTCTAACCTATTTCTGGTCATGTTTTAAAAAAAATCTTCTGTAAGATTTCAGGTTTTTGAAATTTATCGAAGCTTATTTATTGTTTTGACCTGGCATGTGCTCTACCTTGAAGGTTTCATGGGTACTGGTAAAGAGTATATATTCTGCAGTTGTTGGATATAGTGGTCTGAAAAACTGTTAACCTCAAGGTGATTTGGAGTGCTGTTCAGATTTTCTTTAGCCGATTTCCTATATATTGATTTCTTTCAGTGTTTGTATCACTGAGAGAAGTGTTAAGAATCTCTAGTTATGACTAGATTTGCCTCTTTTTTTTTTTATCTGTATCAGTGTTTGCTTTATGTATTTTGAAGCTCTTACTAAGTGCTCTTACATTTATGATTATTTCTTCCTGACAGATTGACCCGTATATCAATATGGAATGTTCTTTTTTATCTCTTGTACAATATATTTGGTTTTCAGAAGTTTGTCTGTTCATGTGCCTAGATATGGTCTTATTTATCATTTCCCTGCTTGGAGTTAGCTGAGCTCCTTGAATTTGTGAGTATGTGTTTGCTTTGTTTTATCAAATTTGGCAAACTATAAGCTGTTATTTTTTCAAATATTTTCTCCCTATTCTCTTTTCTTCTGGAACTCTAATTATATATAATGTTTATAATATATAAGCTATAATATAAATAAATATATATGTGTATATATCACACA
>CM053507.1:145158201-145192664 GCA_028627145.1 Eidolon dupreanum | reverse complement strand
ATATATATATATACACACACACACAACACACACACACAATAAAAGAGTATGAATGTATATTCAGCCATATTTTCCAAAGATAAGTGTTACGGGCATTTTATTTGTTCAGTCTATTGAACTGGATGCTTTCACATATTTCTTTAGACTAAATACAATAGTTTTTTACTGTTTAAAACATGAAATGTATGATATTACTCTCAGAAGTACATATTCTCTGGGGAGTTACCATATATTTCCAACACTAAAATATACAAGTAAAAGACCATCCCATCCTCTCCCCATCTTACTTAACCTAAATAGTTGCCGCACTAACCATTTGTTTGCTGCGCTAACAAGAACCATCAGCAAGTTCATTAGCCCAAGGTTCCTTGGGTGCCTACTGACGTAAGTCTTAAGAGGATTTCAAGAACAGAATTGTATGCATAGTGAAGGCGTGAAGTCGCTTGGCTGGGATTCCTTCTCTGGCCCTGAGGGCTGTCTGCTGCGAGGTGCCCGAACACCCAAAGGCTGCTTGCTCTTTGCCTTGAGAGCATCTCTGGCCCATTGCAGTCGTACCCTTGTTAGCCTGATACATGAGACTGTTTGTCTTTCGTAGTTTAGAAGAGTTAATGTGTGTAGCCGTTCAGATGTGTAACCAACACATTACCCTTTGTTGAGATAAACAGTGACTCTCCAAAGGATTGAATGATTCACTTTGTAATATAGAGGATTTAATTTAAAACAACTTAGCCTATATCTTTAATCAAGAAAATCGGTTGTCCTAATTTCATTTTTTTAAAGTCTTTATTTGATATAGCCTGATGATGTAGTCCTCTTTACATTGAGGTAGGTAAAGATTGAACTGTTATGAGACGCTAGTTCTCATTCCTGAAGAAAAAGCTCACATAGCATAAAGGTGGAGAGGCTAGAGGGTTTTGGTGGACTTGGCTTCAGGTCTCACTTTTTTTTTTTTTTGGTGAACAATTGGACAGGTAATCTATCTTCATTGAGTTTCAGTTTCCTAATAATAAATAAGAGAAATAATATTTCTGCTATAAGATTGTTGCGAGAATTAAATGAGATAGTGTAAGCAAAATGCTTAGCACGTGTCTGGAACATACCGCTCAAAAGCGGTAGCCATCGTCGTCATCAACATCCTCATCATTTTTATTCCTGTGTTATATTAATTTCCCGACTTTACCAAAAATTGGTCTTATTTCCAAAATACAAATCACTTTCTGCCTGCATAATTGTAAAAACACTGGGACATGAAAAATACCTGCTGGTCACCTGAAGGTGTTTTGAATGTGCTCCATTCAGCTTTCATCGAAAGTTCAAGATCACGAGGGCTGCCACAGATTGTCGTTTTGTTTATTCCCATCTTTCTCTTATATGAGGCAAGTGTTACTGTTTACTGTGACATGAAGAAGCACATACCCATGGTATGTCCCAGTGGGACAACTAGATATTCCAGGCCAGATACTGAGATTATCCAGCAAAAAAGCATTTCTGGATTCAGAATCCAGAGTGTAGTGAAAATGCTGAGGTAGGGATCGCTGGATGGTGTGACCCAGTTAGCAAGGACCTCTAGCCCCTTGCGACTCAAACTGTGGTCTCAGACCTGCAGTAGCTTCATTACTGAATAGCTTATTTGAGATGCAGGTCTCAGGCCCCACCTTGTGCCTGCTGAGTTAGAATCTGCGTTTTAACAGGGTCCCCCAGGTGGTTCATACGCATATCTTTTGAGAAGCTCTAGTGGCTGCTCCTGAAATTCCAGAATGGGTAGTTATCTTCGAAGCAAGTGGTAAAAAAAGATTTGGGTCAGAGAGTCCCCGCTCAGAATCTGCCTGTCATTAGCTACTTCCATGTACTTGCAGTTATGTGTGCTGGAAAGAGGATGGACTCTAATTTGTGTTTGTCCATTTATTTCTCAAAGTCCTGCTGATGTTTACTTTCAAAATCTTTATTTCTTAATTTTTCTTATATTTAAAAATGATAATGGCATTCACCATTGACATAAGCGTTTATGGTTTCTATCTCTAGAGGCTAGTTTATCTAGTACAGAATTCACGGAGGGAGGGACTTTGAGCAGCCCTAGAAGAGAGATCAGGAAGAATATTGGTTAGATAAACCTGTGAAACAGCCTAGCAGAAAGTACAAGAGTTTTCTTATCTGTTACAATAATAACATCCACCTACTCATGCATTAGTAATGCAGTGATGTGGGCAGAGGGCCCAGCTCTGGGTCTGGCGGAGGGCAGGTGGGCCAGCATTGTTGCCGACGGTTCATTTCAGGGGTAGAGGCCAGGAAATGGGGATGGGGGAATATTGAGTGAGCCTGTTAGACAGTAAGTACCAGTGACTAGATTAAGTGAAGACACTTGGATGTAGACGGTTTCAAACCTTTACCTGGTCCCTTACCTGCTGTGTGTCCTTGGACAAGCCACGTAACGTCCCAAAGCTAAGTGCTAATTCACCTGGTGAGGGTCCTTATACCTAGATTATAGGAGATAATTATGCAGACCGTTTATCATAGCACAGAGAAGCATCGGTGAAAGACACACACACACACACACTCACACAGTTACATGCTTTGGAAATGGCAAATGTCTTCATAAATATCCAGGACCCGGGCATATGTCGCTACCAGATCCTACGCTTTCATCCTACTTATTTCCTCAAACCGAGGAACAGGCCATTTCTGTCTGAGAATGCACATCCTTCCTGCTGTCAGAAACACACACCTTCGGCTGAGGCGTTCAGTCACGGCTGAGCTAGAGCGCATCCTGCACAATGCGCACATCTTTATTGCTTGCCTCTGCAAGAATCCAGAGCTCTGAAGTCAGCATTATTGGCACCACAGTCAGATGTGGGGGCGCAGCCCTGGACCGGCAGCAATCCCCCAGCACAGAAGAGGCCCCTGTCGTCCGCTTCCCCAGACCAGGGATGGGCCTTGCCGTGTCTTGCTCTGGAGAGCTCGGGGCAGTCAGCAGAGCTGTTCATGACTTATGCATGAAGCTAGGTGATCCCATCTGGCCTCCCTCAAGGTCTTGACCCTTCCTTGGCCCTTCCCTGCTGCCAGCACATAATCCTTTGCCCCTGGGGAACCAGAGTCCTGTTGCCAATTACTGTGGGCATCTCTGCGTGCCCCCCAAGGAGCTCTCTGTGCCTTGTTAGGTAGACTTAATTGCATGGCCACCGAGAGCTGGAGCCTCCGGAATCGGTGTCATTGGTGGCCCCAGGGCATTCTGTGGATGGGCAGCGAGGCTCAGAGGGTCCCCTGCGAGGCCGTGCACAGGCTCGCTGCCTGCATTACCACTCCAAAGGCTGGAGGATGGCCAGGCTGCCCGGCAGGGCTGCAGCTGCAGTGAGCGATTCTGGAAACAGTGTCACCTCACAGAAACTTCCCAGGCGCGGCGGTCCAGCCAGAGCAGGGCTCATTCTCTCCGTGCCTGGTCTCCTGAGCTTCTGTGCTGTTGTGAGGCTAGAATGTTCTCTGCGCTAAGTGCTTCCCCCAGGGACGCTGTGGTTATTGCCGCCAACTGTTAATCAGATGACTTTAAAGACTGGGAAACGGTTGTCCCCAAAGTTAGTCTTTTAACCACTTTCTTAATAAAAGCACATGTGTGGAGAGCTCTCTCTGGGCTGGTCACGGAGCTGAGGCACTGACCTGGGTAACAGCAGAGCAGGAGGTATTGGTACCCCTTCTCCCCGTCGAGGCCCAGGAAGCCAGGTGAGTAAGTGATGGAGCTAGGATCTGAACTCAGACATCTTAATAGTTTAACTGTCGTGAGGAGTGTATATCGTATCCCACGTACCCCAGATAAGGAAGAAATTGTAAACTTATCGTGGCTAAAATGGTAAATTTTGTGCCATATCTATTTTATCACAATAAAAAAATTGGAAAAAAAAAAGTAAGGAAGAATTGGCAGATTTTTATAAATGTTTTGCTGATTCGAATGTTCCTAACTGCTCTCTGCTTTATCAATAGCCTGAATATATATATATATATATATATATATATATATATATATATATATATATATATCCATCCATCTTTAATTCAATCATAGTTTCTAATTCTTTCCTCTTAAAATTGTCTTTTCTCCAAAAAATAAATAAATAAATAAATAAATCCCTATTCAGTGCTGTCATACCTAGAACTTTCTGTATACTCCAGTCAGCAGTTAGCTGAGGGGCTGCGTTTTTCATGCACTTTATAATCCACAGGCCTGTGCCTGTAGGATTTCACACCTGAAATGAATTTGCTAGTCTCAACCATCTGATTGTAGTTAACCCTCTGTGGTCTGATATGGCTGATAAGTGAGCTATTCCAGTCAGTCGGGGATATCTGGCTAATGGTGTCTCAGGAAACTAAAATATAGTGGGACATGCTTATCAGCAAAACTCTTCTAAACACAAATTAATCTTTGCTTGACTGTTTATAATTCCTTTCTAAATATACAATGACCTGTGTGATATTATGAACAGCAAAACACCAAATATAGGCTTATTCGATTATTTTGTTTTACAAGCATGCTGCAGCTCTTACTTCACGATGATATAAATCCCCAAAATAGCCACCTTCCCTAGAAACAACACTGAGGCATTATAATCTCTTTAAAGATTTCATGGTGGAAACTTGGATTTAATGCAAATCTGCCATGTGAGAGTATTTCACTCTCACACAGAAATGCCCAGAGAACAAAGTAATAAACACTCATTCACCAACCAGTAAGATGCTACTCTGGAAAATGTTTTTGTCAGTCACAGTAGGATATGAAAACTTATAGTGATATTGCAATACAAAAGAGCCCCCCACCCCAAATGGTGTATTGGCAGCAGTAAAGATTTTGAGCATCTAAGCCGTCTTATGGAGTATATCCGGTAGGTTCTGATGGGTTCAGTTGCCTGCCTCTTCCAGGAACAGCCCATGTCAGCCCTGATTCTGGGGGACGTGTTTGTGTCCAAGAGCACTTCAGACAACAGGATAAGGGGTTAGTACTTTTGATAATTTTGTGTATTTTTTTCCTGAGTTTTAACATCAAATCAGAGTTTTTTTTTTTTCTCAATGAACTCTAAGTTGACCGTTTCCTATTTTAAAACTTTTGAAAGATGTTTAAACTCATCATTTTCTCCTCATCTTCTCTCTCTGCTAATGACTTTTCTTCGTATTTCACTGAGAAGTACGAAGGCTCCCACCCTGACCTGCGCCTGTGCCATTCACCCTCCCGCCCCCCTCTTCCTTGGGGAAGCCAGGCTCCCCACTTCTGCTCCAGACCCGTCCCCTCCCTCACGCTCAGGGACATCCCTCTAGCGTTTCTCCCCTTCCTCTCTCCTGCATCCTCACCATTCCTCTTGGCTGGGTCATCGCCATCAAGAGTACAATAATCTGTTGCATCCCCCATCTTTAAACAAGAGGGAAAAACCTCTCTTGACCCACATCCCTGTCTGGCTCTGCCCCATTCCTCTGCTCCCCACCTCAAAAGAACTCCTTGGAGGTCGGGGGTCCAGCTAGTCAGGCTTCTGGACCTGCCCCTCCATCAAAACGGCCCTTATCGTGGTAGCTAGTGAATGACCAATTCTCAGCCCTCCTTCCACGTGGCCTGTAGTGTAGCTGGTAGCACTGTCCTTCGGGAGGCACCCCTCCCTTGACTTCTGGGACCCCACGCTCTCCTGCTTCTCCTCCGGACAGCTAGCCATTCCTCTCCATTCCTTGCCGGTATCTCTGAACATTACAGTGCTAAAACTCTGTCCCAAGCCTGCTTCTCCCTCCATCTACATTTGGTTCCTGTCACCTCTGTGTCTGTATCTTCAGCCCCCCAGGCCTCTGAACTCGAGTCTGATAGCGTTGGCGGCCCACTCTACATCCTCACCCGGCCAACCATCAGTATCTCAGACTTGCCGTGGCCTCCCCTAAGCCTGCTGCTCTGTCGCCCCTCCCCACTCAGCCACGGCAGCTTCAGTGTCTCAAGTCAGACCCCACACAGGCAAGGAATGCTTATGCAGGAGGGTGACCTTGCACCCGAGGCCCGAAGGAAGTAAGAGAACAAGTCATCTAACACTTCTGCCTCCCTCCTCCCACCCCTATTCATCCACAAATTCTGTTGACTCTACTTTCCACCTATATCAAGAACCTGATCATTTTTTTTTACCACCTCCCCCACTGCCATCTTGAACAAGCACCTCTCGGGTGAATTAGTGCAGCAGCCTCAACTAGTCTTCCTGCTTCCACCATCGCCCCCCGCCCTTGCCCCCCAGCCTGTCCTCAGCTCGGCAGCCAGGGCAATTCTTTCAACACCTCAGGAAGGTTATGGCTGCCCATCTCAGTCCTTACCCGACCTACAAGGCTCTTGCAGTTTGCCCTCCTCTCCCGACACATCTCCCTGCTGCTTTTCTTCATGCTCACTCCATCCTAGATGCACCTGCTGCTGCTCGACTCACTGAGCGTGCTTGTGCCTCCAGGCCTTCGTGTGTCTGTGCTCTCGTTCTGGAAGATTCTTCCTCATACCCACGTGGCTTACTCTCCTCCCCCCTCTTTCAGGCCTTGACTCAAGTGTCACCTGACAAAGAAGCCCTCCCCGGTCAGCCTCAGCGCCTCTGCTTCCTCTGCCTCCTGGCCCGCCTTCCTTTCTCTCCATTACGCTCATTGTCTTATGAGATTTTTCCTATTCACTTATTTCCTATTGTTTCCTCCCCCCCCCCGCCGCACCCCCAGATATAAGCACTGTGAAGACAAGGACTTTGTCTGTGTTGGGCATCATTACTATCTCCCTGGCACCAAGAACCATGCTGGACATATGGTTTATTTAAATAAACGATGCACCGCCTGTCTCTGGACAGACTCGAGCCCTGAGCTGTCCTGCAGAGCCCGCTCCTCCATGGGGTGTTCGCCCCCAGATGGCTCGAGGTGGTGCCGGAGGCAGTGCGGCCTGACGGCAAACCAGAACAGCTGGGCTTGAAACCTGGCTCCACTTACCAGCACTGTGACGTCGCGTAGCTTAACCTGCCTGTGCCCCAGTGTCCTCACCTGTACAGTGGCATTCTGGAAACGTTCTCCTCCTGTGCGGTCGATGCGAAGATCAGATGAGTTACTTCTGCAAAAGCAGAACAGCGGGTACTCTCTGAGCGTTAGCGCTGGCGTTTTAATTTATCTGTGGACCCGCCGTGACACCTGCCACAGGAGCCTGGATTAAATGGGTGTTTATCACGTGTGTCCCACTGTGGGTACAGCCTGAGGGGGAGCGGGGAGCGGGTTAGGTTGGCAGGCAGCAGACCCGTACCCAAACCACTACCGTGTCATGAGTGCATTCGCCAGACGTGCCGAGCCCTGCTCCGTGCTACGCTCCGTGCTGGCCTTTGGACAAACGAGGATGAGCAATCACCGGCCGCAGTCTCCCGTCACAGGGAGCTCTTGGCCCTGCCCTATTTAGTTGTCCCATCTGAGAAGCTGACAACGAGGGAAGTAAACCAGCTGCGATCTGTAATTTCATCTCGCTGGCTGCCACCCAGCCCGAGGCTGCTGTGAGCTCCCTGCCAGCCCCGGGCCCCAGCACTCAGCAGCGCTGTGTCCCACGCGCCACCCACACATTTTCGGAGTCGGCTCCAAGCTGCCGGTCGGGGATACCGCTTATTCCCTCCAAAATATCATTCAGGAGGAGGCAAGGTTTTAGTTTCAGGTCTAGGTGTAAATCTCAGCTTTATCCTGGGAAACCTTGGACAGGTTAACTTCCTTAAACATTCTTTTCTTCGTAGTAATCTAGATTAGAGCATCTGCTTCATGGGGTGCTAAGAGGATCAGATGTTTATGCAAATGTGCTCACATATTCCAGGCTGAAATGACTCATGCTGTGGGTTCCAGCTCCCTCCCATGGTTGTAAAAGGATGCCTAAGAAGTGGAAGGGACCCCAAATTTCCACTTGCTTCTCTCCATCACACCTTTTACTGCTGTCTTTTCTCTTCCTGCCCTGCCCAAAGCTTGGACCTGAGCCTCTGTTTCATCCCACAAAACTCCTCTTCCCTAAGAGCAGGGAGTGGGTGTTTTTATCCTGCTGTCTCAACCGTTAGGCCTCATTCTGCTTTGTACCCCACTTCCCTTTAGTTTTTACCCCCTCAACTTTGTCTCCTCCCTGGGGCTTCTCCCTGCCCCCTGAAGAAGCTTCTGGCTCCCACGGGCTTTGCATTTCATTTGCCTTCCACCCTGACCCCGTCTTCCTCGCGGACCACCTAGGCTGGAGGGACATTTTTTTCCTTAGGTAGCAAAATTAAATCTTTATTTTTTATTTCCCGATTGTGTAGGTAATACATGACCTTTAGTGAAAATAATTCAAGTATTACAGAAATGACTGAGAAAGTTAAAAGTCCCAGGAAAAAGGGGTCATACTAATCCTCCTGCCCCACAGCTGCCTGTTTGCACTGGCTCGTGTGGCATGGAGTCTTAAATCTGATTAGTCTACACTTAACAAGCAGTAAGGGTATCGTTTCTGGCGCTGTGATTTCGAATCCCACCACACCCTCGGACCTCTGTGAGTGATCATTACCAGAGAAGGACGGTCAGAATCACTGCGAACTCACAGAGAAGAGGGACTGTCAGGAGGAAGGGCACCGGACGACACACACCTGACGATAACAAATCCAGTGCATCTTGCCTGGTGGCTTCCGGTCTGGTCTGTGTGTCTGCCATCGCCCAATGACCGTCACGTCTCAAGCTCACGTTAATAGGACCCAATGTTTTTTTGAGTGAGTCTCTTTCCTTTATAGGAAAACATGTAAAATCCCAGTAGAGCCGATGAGCAGTTTGGGCGCAGAGAACACAAGGGGACAGGGCCCGTCCGTGGTGACCCACCAGCGTGGAAACTAATTTAATGATGAGAGACACGGCCTAGTTTCCATCTCACCACGGTGAAAATGATAAACAATTTACATTACCTATAAGGCAAAAGTACTTGATAACAAAACGAAATATCCAGGTGTTTATCTAATAGAGGCTTTGGGATATCCTTGGGGCTAGAAACTTGGTTTGCATAGAATATGTGTCTCTAAGTTTTCCGTTTTGAATTCGGTGACATTTTAAGCTAGCTGTTTCATTTTAGCACACTCAGTAATGAAATAAACAAAGTGTGAAATATGAGACAGTGCTAGTTAAACATTTATACCAGCCCTACCCTGTCATTTCTTGAAACTATCATAATGTAATGTTTTTATATGAAATCATTATAAATTTATAACAAGTCTCATCTGTACTGATGCACTGTTCCATGGACTGTGAATTATTGTTCTGACTTTCGGGTGGCAGATGCTTTCTCTGAGTGATGGTGCTGGGATGATTAGTTCTTATGATGAAGTGTAAGAAAATATCTTCTAATTTGCATAAAACATGAGTGCTGATTATACAGTTTGATTTGAGGCCTTCTAAAATATTTTTTCCCAAACAACAATCTTGACAATCAGCTCTCTTACAATAAGGAAGGGCTGATTGATTATGAATGCCACCCCAAAGACTTTCTATCCCCAAATCTCTATTAAGTTTGGATCCACAGAGAGAATGACACTAAAAAAAAAAAAATCACTGCGTTTTCAAGATGGGTACCGTAATTGGGCTGTACGCAGAAGTTAGGTTCTGCAGAATGATTGCTAAGCCCAAGGGCATTCTTGGGTTTGGCGCCTGGGATTCAACCCAGGGTTGGATCTCTCTACCCAGGGCAAGATAAGGCTGGACCAAAAGCTGCTGTTCTGGGGTGATTGAAGGTACTGGAAATGCCTTCCCACCTCGCAGAATCTCTGTCTTTCAGGTCCTCCCCGAAAGTCATCAACAGTTCTTAAAATTCCACTGAATAGAGAGCTTTCTCTGGGGGAACAAGCCCTCATTAATAGGCAGACACTCTTGGAAAGGTGATGTCTTCATCCTTAGCACAGTCAGTTCTTTGGCAAATATATTTTCTAGCTGCTTTTCAGTGCGATGGAGAGAGCCGAGAGCCACTCCTTCAAGAATGACGTACACGATGGGAATGCAGCAGGGCTCTGATACACGTGTTAGGGAGGAGCAAGAAGGCGACTTGGGTCACTGAGAGGATGGGGACCCCCACTGTCAGCAAGGCATTCTGGATTTTCACACCGTAACAGAGGGCAGGTGCTTACCTGGAGAAGATGGCACGCTAGTTTTGTCTGCAGTTACATGTGTGTGCAATGAATACAGATTTGGAAAACAAGTTATAATCCAGCGATACAGCTTCTTTGGTGCGCTGGCCCGAACCTAGCAGCATTTGATTGCTCTGTCTCAGAGGGGGCCATTTCCCGAACTTCCAGAACCCTTTCATAAGCCAGCGTCTGTCAAGCTACTGCCTGGTCCCTAACTTACAGTAAGGAGTACTCTACTGTGGCCTGACCTCAGAGAGCTCCCAGTCCAGTGGGCAAGAGACATGTCACCACACAACGTCTGTAATCAGAAGGTAAAATCAAGAAAAACGACAGAAATGATTTATAAATGACGTAGCTGGTTGAAAACCATCTTCCACTGAAATCTCTGAAACAGCCAGGGAGTCTTGATTTGTCATAGAAGTAATCTACGAAGATGGCCGGCGGTAAAGCTTGGGAGAGGAGAAGCTCCCGCCACGTGACTCAGGCCTTCGACTTCAAGTCAGTGGTGCCTCGAGGGATAAAGGAAGGGGGAGCAGTGTGCGCCTGGCAGGGGCAGTGAGGGGTGGAACCCTCGCCATCCTCTGCGGCCACACTGATGGGGGGAGCATTTGCAGGGTCGGGAGGCAGGGGTCCCGAATCGGAGTGGTAACAGGAGCCGAGTCACAGAGGATGCCCGCAGCTGAGTAATGAGCGTAAGGCCGTAGCCAGATATCGGGGAAACAGTCCGGGGACACCCTGGCCCCCCTTCTCTAACACACTGGGGCAGTGCTTGTCAATCTTTTTTTTCATCATGCAGCCAAAGGAACCTTTTTAGACGTATTTTTCTAATTGCCTCTCCCTGTAACATTTTAATACCAGAGACACATGGTGTCCATCTACGCATGTGGTCCCTTGGGGCCACCACTCCCTGTGATATTGAAGACTTACTCCTGCTTCCTCCCCCAGAGCCCATTTTTACCCCTTTGAGAGCACCTGCCCCCTGTTAAGATGTATGACCTGGAACGTGACCTAGAAGGGAGCGAAGGTCAGATCCTCCACCTCATGGGTAGTGGTCACTTGGGTGACTGACGTTGGACACAGTTAACTGGAAGGGACACCTGCCCATGTGGCTGGAGACTCACCAGGCAGTAGGGATCTTTTCGTGAGAAGATGGCTCCACTTGAAAAGGCAGAAACTTGGATTTGCCCCCACCCCAGGGGAAAGCCTTATCTTTAAGCGACCAATATGGCTCTTGGAGCAGTCCCCGGTGGGGGCGTGTCTACAGCGGGAGGCTCGAGTGAGAAGAGGAAGCTCGAAGCCCTGTCAGTGCCACCCACGCCGGATGCCTGCGGTTCCCGTTTCAGAACTGGCAATTCTTCAGCTGCAACCGGACGAGATTTCTGATTTATTTCTGGGGAACCAGACCACAGCTTTTGTCCATCAGATATGTGTTCTTGCGATCAGGAATGCTCCAGGTGTGACTCCCTTTGTGAAGAAGGAGGGGCCGTCAGTCTCCCTCCACGTGCTCCCGCGCCAAGCCCCCCAGCAACCCCGCAGAAATATTCTCCCCCCACTCCCGTGGTAAGCTGTCTTCTAGGAGAGCCAAGGCCTCGACTCCCTGGTTTCTAAAGGGGGGTGTCAGGTGGTGACACGGGCTGTAAAGCTCCCCTCAGCTACCCGGAAGTTCGCTGGCATTCCAGAGGACAGTGCCTGCATGGCGTGACCCCTCTTCAGTCCGGACCCCCCTGTTTGGCGTGAAAAGGAAGGCCGCCCTGAGAGCCATCGCGAGGGAGACGTTTTCATGCGACACGCGTAGAAGTTTCGTTTTGATTTATGAATGAAGGAAAACTTTCACGACGAGGCCCTACGCTTCCCGCTACTGATGCTCCTGAGAAATCCTGAGCTCTGTTGAGTGACTTTCCGTTCTGGAGGCGGCCGGTGGAGGCAGGCAGCGGGCGGGACTCCCCGAGCCGGAGGAGGAGGCCTGCAGCCGGGTCCCCAGAAGGACAAAGCCTCATCAGTCTCCCCTGCGACAGGAAACCCGCACGCCTCTGCCAACACCACCCGGGTCTCCTAAGGGCGATTCCTGCTCAGAGACTTCAAAAATGGACATTTGAATTTCTGCATCTTTCCTGTGATGACAGAGGCAGCCGCAGTGAAGCAGACCTTGCCAAAGACAAAGACACTTCTGGAAAGACATAGTAAAGAGTGAACCATGAATTCATCTTGGAGACCACTAGCCGATTCCGGAGTTGCCCAATGCAAGACTAGCTTTGGTTACTATTCACCACCCGCCCCCCACCTCCCGTGCCCCTGTGTGCACACATGCACGCACACACACACCTGGCTATCAAACACCGTGCCATAATTTCAGTTTGCCTTTAAATTCAAGTTTATTCTAAAGCAGGATTACTTTTTGATTTCTATGCATAAGCACATTAAAAAGATAGCGAATGATATATAATTCTTTTTAAAGATGGTTACTACATCGTATTTCTATTAAGGAAATAAACGTCCTACGAAATGCAACTTGTGATATGAAGAGTTTGCATTTCTGTTCATGCGCATTGTTCTAGAGAAGGGAGCCGTAACTTTTATTTTTATGAAAGCCCATGACTCAAAACAAAATCAAAAGCGAAAGATCAAAACCATGCTGCCCTTTCTTAGGGGAGACAGAGTTAGAATTTTATCAGACAGTTCCTTCAGTGTACACTTCTAATGTCCTCTTAGGTTAAATATGAGAATACTAAATATGATGAATAACAGCTTTGCATAAAATATTGAAAAGATGTGTTTGTGAAGGAATGACTTTCACAAGTCACATTTATCATAATGTATTAAATTATAAAATATATACTCTGCGCCTGGAAACATACCCATGAAACAGCATAGAGAATTTATGTCCATATTAATAATGGCACAGTGGACAAAATAAGCTACGTCTTGTTTCTCAGAAAGATATGTGTGGCCTTGACAGTGGTGCACAGAGATATTGCATTCACTCTGCGGAAGGAAAAAAGTTACATAAACAAAAATTGTGCTATTGCCTTAAAATTAGTATAAAGTACCTTAGGCCTTACATTCCACAGTGAGGCCCCTCCAAGGAGAAACTTGTGTGCCCTACACGTGTGCCCAGAGCTCCAGGGGGATCGGTTTTATGTTCCTATTTGATAAGTGGGCTGAAGGTAGAAAAGACCTTTGTCCCTTCAGAGCCCGGCTTCACCTTTCCTGGAGTTCAGCTCTACCTGACAGGTGGGCCTTTAGAAGTTGCTGCTGCTTAACTACTACTAGTAATAATATTACTACTACAGCTGTGCCACTAGGGGGCCCCCTCGCCTGTCTACCCCTGAAACGCTGGGAATTGGCGAGTGGGGCGGTTTCAGGCCAGACCCTGAGGAAGCCCCAAGCACAGGATGGGGGTGGAGAAGCCTGGCTTGCGCCGTCCAAGCTGAGTGGACTTAGAGGCCAGCTCTCCGGCGCCAACCTAGGCTATTCTTCCTCACGGACAGCCCGAGAGTTGCCGCTTCCGAGCATGCATTATTAAGCAGGTGCTCGTTTTGTCCCTGGTCAAGTCACAGGTCTGTTGGCTGCCTTCGAGGAGTCATATTCGATGTGGTTGGAAGGGGGATAGTTCTGTTGTGCGTAAAGCAAGCTCTATACATGGCACGTTGGAAGCAGGGGTAGGCGGTGAATTCAGGAGTCTGGCCTTCCGGCTCGTGCGACCTTTAGTCTGGCCTGAGTGCTGGAGACCCTCCGGCCTTCCAGACGTGCTCAGACTGCAGCACTAGAGACTAGGGACCCGCCACCCCGCCACTGTTCGCACCCATCCCTTAGAGACAGAGTGAAGGAAGAGTGAACTAAATCACTGCTTTACGAGGGTGCTGTGGTCCCCTGGGTCTCTAGGTGACCATGCAGAAGATGTTCACTTCTTGGAGTCACTGAGCTTTCTTAAGTCTTGCGGAAGCTGAGAACTAAGGACCAGGCGCTCTCTGGCAAGACACAGCCAAGCCCTGTTTGTTTATGCCTCACTGATTCGGCTCACGCGGACCCTGATCAGTGAGTGAGTTCGTGGCTGTGGAAGCTCTCCAGGAAGTGTGACTCACTGTGCAGACGTGAGGGACTTCTGCTGACCTCTTTTGATTTTTCCTGCTGTAAAACGAACAACACTCACGAGTGTCACACATACATTTGCTCTCGTTTCCCTGGGCCTTCGTGCGTATGTTCAGTTATATTTATCTCTCTTAGAATATAATGTTCTTCAGGCAGCGTAAGGAGTGGGACACAGACTTCGGAGGCAGAAGGAGTTTTAGCTGTTTGGGCCTCTCCAAGCTCACTTAGCTTCTCTGATGCCCATTCTCTGTAAAGCAGGGGTAATAATGCATACATTCTAGAATTGTTTTGAAAAATGAACAATATAAGTAAAGCACTCGCACAAACCCTGGCATTTCACAGACATGCTAAATGGTAGCTTTTACCCTGCTCTCTAGGACAGCGGTCCCCAACCTTTTTGGCACCAGGGACTGATGCTCCTATGGGAATCTAATGCCTGATGATCTGAGGTGAAGCTGAGGCGGTGATGCTAGCGCTGGGGAGCAGCTGCAAATACAGATGAAGCTTCGCTAGCTCACCTGCCGCTCACCTCCTGCTGTGCGCCCATTTCCTAAGAAGCCACAGACTGGCACCTGCCAGTCTGCGTCCTGGGGGTTGGGGACCCCTGCTCTTGGAGACCTTGTGTAGGGACCCAGAAATGCCGAATTGTGTTTGCTGGCAGTGGAGGCTACACCTGTGTTGAAACTTCATCCTTCCAAATTTGAGACCTCATGCTTCTTTTTGCCTCCTCTCTATTCATTTACGTTTTTAATTTAATAAAGCAGCAAATCTGCCTGTTTGTATCTTCCCAATACTTTACTGCTCATGTAGGGAATACGTACTGATGTAAACAAGCAATACATCAGGGGTTTCCCAGGGTGTATTTACCTTGCCCTCAGTCAGCCTAGGGTAGATGCTGCGAGCGAGGCAACACGTGGTCCATGTACCAGAATGAGTCCACTGGAAGAAGAGGCCCCCCTTTTTCTGGGGACACTAGAGCAGATTTCTTAGAGAAGGTGTTATCTGAGATGAATTAAAACACGTGTTTGGTTTAGATGTGAAGATACGGAAGGAAAGGTGTGCCAGATACAGGGAACAGCATGAGCCAAGAGTATGGAGGCAGGAAAGGAGAGCCATATATAAGGAAGGAAAGGAAGTTTCAGACAGAGTGTTAAACGCACGAAAGGGAAGAAGAGGAAGAAATGAATTCAGCAAGATGGGTCAGAGCCCGATCCGGGATGGGCTTGGCCACCTCTCGATTTTTTGAGAGCTCAGAGGAAATATTCGTCTTGTTTGCTGCAATGCTGTAGGTTGTCAGGTCTCAATTTTTTTGACTATAATCTCTACATTGGAAATATTCAAAATAAGAGTTCTTTATGATTTAACCCAAAATGAAGAGACATTTGCATGCTAAAGACTTGAAAGCAGTATGCACGTGGCAAGGCTAGTTAGCACATGTGTCACTGGACTGAGTCTACTCTTGGAATGAACTTTAAAGCTGATACAACGCGCCTTTGAACTCAGCCGCAGCGATGGCACTTTTGTTCAGTGCCTGTTCTGTTTGGGAAAAAAGTCTAAATCTCTACTTGAATCCTATGATTTTTTTTTTTTCTAAATACTTGTTCCTATGTCTAAAAAGGGGGATTCCAGAAACTAAATTCTGTAATTGGAGTTCTTTGAAGATAAATCCTGAGTAATGTCTCATGCATTATAGGTTATTTTTAAGCGTTAGAAAAGTTGGAAGCTCATCAGAAAAAGCAGAGAGTCTCATACGTGACCGAGCCCTCAAACCCGAATGACTGACTCAGACTCCACCGTCATGTTCAATGCCGTATCCTTAAAAAAGACTTGGAGATATTTTTTAAATGAATTATTTCAGAAAAGAAAAGGTCAAAGGATATAGTATCTCTGCTTGCTGTCATCTTTTTCAACCATTTTATTTTACTTGCTTTATTTTCCATAGCACACAGAAAGTGTACTACTTCCTTATCCATTTTGTAGTCATTATGAAAAGTCACTCACAATGAAAATGACCATAATCCAAAAGCTTGAAAATATTAAACTAAGCCTACAAATATTAAGCGGCCGGATTCTTCTCCTTGCCCGTCAGCCTGCCTCGCTCCACGCGTCCCCTGGCGCCAGCTGAGCGCTGAGCGGGCGTTCGCTGTGCTCACCTTCGGCCGAGGAGGACCAAGGCCCTCAGCATGCCCAAGGGCTTAGAATTGACACTGCCGAAGACGAAATCTAGCGTTACTTGCAGAGCATGTGCAAGAAAGAGGTGAAGGGAACTTCCGAGATGGGTAAGATTAAGTCCTAAATGTCACGATGTGTCCAGACGTGAGCAGTGGCTTATGCAGAAGGTGACAAAGACCATCCCGGTGTCGTGTCCTCGGTGCATCAGATGGTCCACTCAGGAAACGTGTACCCAGGGCCTCGTGGCCCCAGGACAAAGCCTGGAGTCTTAAACACGGCGTTCGAAGTCCTTCCCGACGTCTGCTCGCTCCGGACTTGCCTCTCACTCCTCCCTCCTTGTGCTCTCCCTGCAGCGACTCGCCGAACAGTCCCCCCACCTGCCAATGGCCGGACTGTTGTCCAGCGTGGAGCTGTTCACTTGGAGCAGTGTCCCCTCGCCCCACCTCCTTTCCTCAGCACTTCCCTGGCAAGTCCCTGTTCCCTCCCCGACCCACTCTCCCGAAGGTCTCAGTTTACAGCCTTTTCTGACCAGAAGCAGATAACACCTCGTGCTTCCTCCTCCCCTCTTCTTCCGTCCCCTTCCCCCCCCCCCCCCGTGGCATTTCATGGCATCGTGATGTGTCATTTCTGTGTGTGGACGGCATGGTCTTTGAGCAACTGTTGTGTCTATATCCCAGTGGCATTTAGCAGAGTGTGTGGACCATACACAGAAAACAGTCCAACACTGGGATGGAGAGAGGACAGACGAACAAGAGGAAGGAAAGAAGGAGGGATGTAGAAGAGGAGAGAACTGAATGTCTCCACGGGAGTGAGCTAGGCGCTAGGAATAAAACATGAGTAAAAAAAAATCCCGCAAGGAGCTCGGAGCCTGTTGGGAAGAGAGACGCAGACTGGATTATTAAAAATACAGCGTAAGAAAGCATGTGACAGTGGTGTGAACCAAGTATTCTGACCTCCTTCAGGCCAGCTCCTGCGCACCCGAGGCCTTGTGACAGGTCTCAGGAGCAGGTTGGGAGCAGGGCCATTCGGCTGCTGGGACCAGGCCGTCGGAGAGTGAGGCTGTGCTGGATGGAAGGCCAGCTCGCCGGGTGGCCTTCTGCAGCCACAGTGTCCACAGGACCCACCTCACTTCCTCCCGTGATGGTTGGATCGAGCCTGTGCTTTGTGTAGTGACACCGGGGCGCACCGGGCTTACCTGCCCCTGATCCCAGAAGAGCCCTGAGGGCCTCCCCTCTGCTTCCTGCAGTCATTCTTTTCTCTCTTATGTGGACAGGGAGCGGGGACTTCCACCATTAGTATCATTCAGATGAGCCACCGAAGGGAGAAGAAATACCGCTAAACCAGAGCTCGCCCACGCTCAGTGACCGCTGTGAAGCTGCTATAATAAGGAATGTGGGTGGCCAAGTAGATAGGAGATGATCAAACGTGGGCGTTAACAGATACGATCTTGTTTAAAGTGTTTAAAAATATAAAGCTAACATAAAGATGCCCAAAGTGCTAAGTGAGTAGCTGTTATTTTTATTAATTTTTTTTTTGTTTATTTTCCCACATAAATTATATAAAGTTAAAGAGAAGAGCACATCAGCCCTTCTGCAGGAACTGGCTGGTCAGTTTCCTGTTTATGTCCTGTCAATAATCTCCTCAGGAGGTTGGGGTGGAAAAGAAAAAGATAATTAGCATTAGGCTTGGGGAGAAGCTTTCACGTGGCAGAGGCTTATTCATTGTTCTGTACGATTACAATGCAATGGGAACTCAAGAGGATCAAATTAAAACAAGACCACAGCTTGTCGGTGGTTTACTTTTAGGTTCATTTGACTCTATTAGGCAGTAGCTGCTTGCGTATTTCTTATATGACTTTAGCTCTGATAACAGTAGCAACATCCTAATTATTAGGGGCCTCTACATCAGCTTTGATTGCAACGTAGACAAGGAAAATCTATTAAAAACCTCGGGCTCAATAGAAACTCGAGATGGAAGCATGAGATCGTAGTGTAAATACATTAGCCTTGCAGGCATTCCTTTCCCTCTGCATTCTGATCTCTTTCCCATGGATGTCAAGTGGCCCATGGCTGTGCATTTCTGATATGGCCGGGTGCATTAGCCTGTTTCCATGCATGAAAACGCAAATAGAGAAGCTTAAATCTGAACCCTCAACTCGTTAATATACTCTCCCCACGCTCTTCTATTCTCAGCCTTGACCAGGACCTTAACTGCAGGGAGAGAAACTTATTAAGCCATCATGGCAGTCGATTCCACTTCACCACATCTTATCACAAACCGTGTTTAAAATTTTCTTCTCCCAAAATTACTTAACATATCCGCTAAAAATTTGCCCTTTCTTGGCTTTTACTAGAGCAGAATTTGTTTACAAATAGTTCAGGAGATGCCCTTGTGACGTTTGAGACTATTTTACAGATGCTTCAGATTCCATTTCATTTCTAAAACAATATGAAAAACATCCTGAAATGCGTTATTGCTATGCGTGTAGTTATTTGCGTGGCCCCCTCAGAGACAAACACCCTCCTTTAATGAAGTAAAACGTGGGGACAGTTAGCAGCACCTCTCTCACGGAGCCGCAGGACCGCCATGGAGTCAGCTGTCCCGGTTTCTCGGTCGCAGCCCCAGCCCTTCCTTCCCCTTATCCCGCTTCCTTCTGGCCTCTGCCAGAAGATGCAGCCAGCCTCCTCCACCCGAGTCCAGGGAGCACAGAGGGGAGGTGGTGCCCGCCCCCCTCGAACAGACCATGGAATGTGAGGCAAAGTGAGAGTCGTCCGCACCTGCCACTTACGTGTGTCTCTGTTCGTTTGCCCTCCTGTGCCAGACACTGCCAAAGGCTGGTGATTTTATTCCTCGAGATCCCTGCTGATAAAGCCAGTAGGAGAGAAGCGGGGAGATGAAGATTTTGAAGGATGAGATTATTTTCATTTTTTTTTTAAATCCCAAAGTAATCTGTATCATCACCAGAATAAAACAGAGGTGATTGATTGGCCTCAGTTGGTGCAAAGTGTGGGGCCTAGGCCCACCCGGGCACCCTAATTCTCCCGTGATGTCCCCCCAGGGCAGTGCCCAGAGGCTCCACAGAGGGGACAGGGCCACCCCAACTGCCTTCCCTCGGAGGAGGGGTTGAGGCTGGACTGGGTAGGGGGAGATGAGGTTGTTTTCAAAGTTGCTCAATAAGGATGGTTTTGGCGCTTAGGTCTTTTGTGAAATCAAAGTTACGACGTGGTTGTGACGGTTGCAACGTCGGTGTTTCTCTTTAGGTTGTGATTGTGGTTCAAACTGGATTCTGTGGTACAGGTAAACTTTCACAGGTGGGGTTTGGGGTTGTCAGAGCTTACCTGGTCTGCCCTCACTGTGTTCACGTGGTGTTTCCACACCAGCTGCTCCAGAGAGCTCAGTTACCAAACAAACCCACAGTCGCAAACCATGTACTTTTTCAGAACCGGGGCTGGCCCTCCCTTTGGTCACCATCTGTAATGGTCAGCTACTGCCACAACCATACACAGCACAGTAGTATAACCAACCACCCCAGAACTCTGCAGCATTGCATTAGTAAGCATTTATTTATTGATCCCATAATTGCAGGTCATCTGGGTTCCCCTGACCTAGGCTAGGCCCCGCTAGGCTCTGTCAGCCCAGAGCTCTGCTCCTTTCAGCTCTGCTGCATTCCCCAGGGTCCAAGGACTAGTGAGCACAAGGCCTTCTCGTGGTGGTGGCAGAAGGACAGAAGACCAAACTCAATCATTTGAGTATATTCCAGGCCTCTGCTTGGGTCATGTTCACTCACATCCCATTGGCCGAATCAAGTCACATGGTGAAACCCACAAGATTATTTGTTGAAGATAACAAACCGTCACCCCGTCACAGAGCCTGGCCACGTAAGGTAAATCCCATAGCAGACTACTTGTTCTCTTGCCACTTATAGATTTATAGTTAAATAGCCACATGTGGCTAGTCACTACTATGTAGATCTAGTTAACCGCCTGTTGGCCCAGAGTAGACATCAGTAGATAGTTCTTGGATGGATGGATGGATGGATGGATGGATGGATGGATGGGAGAAATGACCCCCATCCAAGGTCACACAGCAAACTCATAGCAAAGCCAAAATAAGACCCTGGGACATGGACAGGCTGACCTGGGTCCCTCCCCCATCCCACCCCACCTCACCCTACCCCACCCCACACACACCATATCCTACTCCACCCCACATTCTCCAGGCCTGTGTCTGCTCGCATTAGTTTGGCCTTACTTCTGTTCTCGTAACCTTCTAATAATACCTGAACCCCTCATGGTCAAATAGGTTGGAAAAAAAGAAAAAAAACAGAAAAACAAAACTATTTTTCTGTCTTTAGTAATTTGAAGAGTGAACATTAAAAACTCAATCAAACATCAAATAATTTTTACACAGTAGAAATAATATATACTTTCCATCCGAATTAAAACACATGCTCCCAGCAATTTAATTATGCAAATGTAATATAAGCAGCAGTGAAACAGGTTTAAAAGGGGGAAGAATGAAGATTGATAAGCTAAAATTTCTGGTGACATTTTCCTTTTTAATTTCCTCTTTTGGTTAATATTATGCTGATTTTCATGCACTGCTTAGGTGGCTACTCTATTTCTTTGTGATAAGTGTCCCTACAGATTTATGCAAATAATATTAATCGCTGCTGAGGAAACCGGCAGCCATTACCACCAGCCCTGCTGCCCACAAGTGTTAGGCGGCTGTACGAGATGGTCTTTCACTATGAATATGATTAAATACACTGTTAAGCAAAGCTGCGTGTTCAGACCGGGCTGTTTTCCTCTAGATGCGTGGAGAATTCTAATTCTAGAGTGTAAGTCCCGCCTCGGCTCTAAGGGTGGCCCACAGCGAAACTGGAAGCGTGGGCGTAGATCGTCTCGTCCCCGCCTCACTGGGGGAGTCTTGTCCCACTGCTTTGTCCCAGCCAGGAGCTCTGTCTTTGGGGGTGGCGTGGAGGGCGGCAGGGGCTTCCAAAGCAGACCCTGAGATCCATGAGGATCCGGGTACAAGTAGTTTATTGAGGGACAGGATCCCAGAGAAATGTATAAGGGGGTGGGACACACAGGATGCAGAAGGGGAGGAAGCCGCACCGGAGGAGGACCTCGGCCAGAGCCCACTGGAGGGGCCCTGGCTTCGTCCTGATTCCACAGGGGACACTGGGTGTAAGTTACTCCTCAGAATTTGTCCCCGCTCAAGACCAGGGGACTGGACTCTCATACATGGCAGTCCCTGGGAAGAACCATCTCGTGGCACTTCAGTCCCCGGCCCCTTGCAGCTCTTGAGAGTGCAGGCCGAGCGGCTGGCAGGCCCTGAGCCGTCCTCGGACGAGGATGCTGGTGCGGGCCTGATCCAGCGGCTGGCACCCCGCCTTGCTGCTCCTCCCCCAGCGCACACCGCCTCTCCTCCCCGGGTCTCCCCGGGGCACGCGAGAGCTTCCCGGTGCCTTCTGTCCAGGCAACCGGGATTTTTTTTTTTTGCCCTAGTGGTTTTTAACTCCACAAGTTCACATGGGTATTTTAACAGCCGGCTTCAGAGTTTTAAATGAAGTGGTGAGCAGTGGAGGGACTTTGCAGCAAGACCAGTGGGGAAGGTTTTCAGATCAAGAGAGCTACCCACGGGCCAAGCCAGCTAGTAAGGAACCACGTCATCTAGACATTCAGGTTGGGTGTTTATTCTCCGGCATGTGAAGCCAGGGCACGCTGCAGCGATTCCTGCCTCGTCACGGTAGAACGTTCAGGGCCGCCTCTCTGGGCAGCAGAGATTGTCTTGAGCAGGCCACGTACGCAGCAGCCTCCCCACACCCGTGTCACAGTCGGGGCAGGAAACGGATTTCCAGGTGCCCTGATGTCGAGGCACTCAGATCCTACTGGAGAAAAATTGGAGCCCCAGACCTTTTCTCCCTCCTTATTTACTTCTTCCCTTTCAAAGAAGGTGTTCCCGTGAAAGCACTCTCTGCAGAGCAGAAATGCTGTTTTGAAGGTGAACATAAAAGCTCTCATGGCAAAGAAATTGCTTTGTTCCATTTGAGAAACCGCTCTGCCTTTGAGAGAAAAAAAAGGGTGTGGGGCTCTGAGAACTTGATTAGCTCTCATCATCCTTCTGGTTTTCAGAGACGAGGCCAGACAGAGAGGCTCACAGCTCTTCCCGTGGCTCTCCGGGTCGCCTGATTACAGAGCTGCCATATCCAAGCTGCCTGAGATTCTGGGGTTTCTATTAGGATGGCAAACCCCAAGGGCTGAGCCTGGCACCCATACAGTGGGAGAGTATTGCACGTCTGTGGCCGAAGCCAGTTCTGTCGTGAAATGGCTTTCAAAGTTCTTAGGAAATGAGGATAGCAACGCCTTAACACATTGTGCGAAGGGTGCATTGCAAACTGTAAAGCTGTATAATTTTAGTTGGTGGGGCTGAGATGGTGGTGAATTCTGGACCTCAGGATGTGTGTGTGCGTGTGTGTATCTGTGTGCTTATCTGTATGTGCTTGTGTGTGTGTGTGTGTCTGTGTATCTGTGTGTGCTTGTGTGTGTGTGTGTGTGTGTGTGTGTGTGTGTGTGTGTGTGTGTGTGTTTTATCCCAGCAAGAGCCACTGGTGTTGCTGTGCCCCTCGGGTCCCAGCCCTTCTTCCGCCCACTGCCGCCCACCACCCCCCCACCCCCCGCCAGAAGCACAGGGCAAGTAGGAGCCCCCTCCTTCACCCAGGTTCTTCCAGACAGCAGCAATGACAGTGGGAGGTGACAACAGCACTTATTCTTGAACCCCCCCCCCACACACACACACAAGGAGTATGTCAAACGATGTCAGTTTTTTTTAACCAAAACTACTTATTTTTAAATAAATATAATGTATACTTTAGAACCCAGTAATGTAAAAATCAAAAAAATTGGATTATCTGGATTTTGAATAATAAGACACGGATTTGAGACCAGAATTTGCTGTTGACTCATTAAGTGGCTCGCATTCTCTCTGAGCCCCAGTTTCCCCATTTAGAAAATGGGACTAAGGCCAAAGCAGGAGGATTGTGCGACAGTTCAATAAGATGACATCTGAAAAACCATTGTGACCTGCAAAGCACTCCTCACACAGAGTGAATAGCATTGGCGTCCTTCAGGAAGCGGTTTGGAGGTGCAGGTACCCTCCCCCATGTTTCATGGATGAGGAAGCAGAGCTTCAGCTTGGTTCAGACTCCTCTGTGGTTCTCCATCGCAGTTAGGACAACAGGGCGGCCACCCCCTGGCTTCCTGCCCCTGCCACAGACACACGGCCGGGATGGCACAGCCTCACCGGCTGCCCCGAGGCCCAGTTCCGCCTGGTCCAGGGCCAGCTTCTGTGACGCAAATGCTAGAGGCCTACCCAAGGGAGTGAGTGGCATGGCCAAAGACGGGACAGACCATAGGCACTTGTAAAGGGGAGTGGGCATGGACTTTGGGGTAAAATAACAGTTTCTCCTCCTGTACCTCTTGAGTCAGTCCCATGCCTGTCCGCAGCAGCAAGTTCTCTGCTTAAACCTTCAGTGCGTTGACTTCTCCTTCAGCACTGGTGAGCAAAAATGGACTTCTGTGCTTGTGCACCAGTGACATGGGACAGACGTCCACAGGGGACTCCTCTGTTTGTTTTTTCTTTCCTAAGCCGGACCCCAGTAACACTGGAGAATTTTTAAAAGGGGCTGTAAGGTTGCCCAACTTCATTTTTTTTCTTTTTTTTCTTTTTTTTTACAAGATTTTAGTACGGAGGACCTCTCACTGTGTGTTATTTTCCCAGAGCTCTTGAAGATCATCTTTTGTATAGACCTTGTTTTCCTCTTCTTATTGTGGTGGTTTTCCTAGTACCAGGACTGGGGTCCTGCTGGAGTGCCTCAGGCCGGGACCCGGGTGCTCCTGTGCCCCGGTCCTCCACTCGCCCCCAGGAGGAGCCTCGTCTCCAGGAGGAGCTGAGGGATTCTGCTTGGAGGACACTCAGCTGGCACGGGGGGTTCCTTCTTCCTTCCCTCTGTCCCTCCCTCTGTATCTCGCTCCCTAGAGGAAAGCCTTGTTCTAGAACAAGTCAACCTTTTTCTTGTTTCCAGGTTAAGTATTTCTTTACGAAAATGTAGGACATTTTTTTATCTGGCTTGCTTCATGTTGAGGTATTTCTTTTCATTTTTTTTTTTTTAATATATATTCCCTTAGAGCCTTGGGATGCACGGTTCTTAAATATCTAAAATAAATCGTTTGAGGTGAGAATTTGGTGATATTCAAAGACCAAATACATCCTTTCTTTCTGTCCTCATGCATCTGACATCTAATTCTCTTATTTTCCTTAGCTCCAGGACACAGCTGTTTTGTAATTACCGATTTCCTTGGCGTGGGCAAGAATCATGCATAGTATTTCTTTAACAAAATAGTTCTTTGCTACACACACATCACAGGCCATAATTTTCTTACATCTTGTGTCATTAGTGGTTGTGACTTTTTTGCAAGGGGGAAAAAGTCTTTCATTTTATCTTAGGATTTCTCGTAGTTTTAGTCTCTTCCCAAGAAATATCAGCTACCACCAAGATATATTTTAATAATTTCCAATCCCATTAAACTTGATGATAATATGAAGATGAAGATATTCTTATCTAACTAGCTAGGAATTTATTAAATAAATGAACATAGAGATTGATAAATACTCAAAGTCACTGATGATTTCTGTCATTAGTCCCAGGTGATGAAATGTGGTTCTTTGTACTCAGATCATCTAATAATAAGTTAATAAGCGTTAAACAACCTGTGCTTCATTTTTAACTCAAATTAAGCTAATTTAAAACTTCATTTTTAATGAGTATATGTAATACTATGGTTTTGTGACTGAATTATCCATTCTACTTGTCTTGCAAAGAACACTGTTATAAAGAAGGAACTGTGTGTCATTGTTAAAAAAAATCCTTCAAAATCAATTTAGTATTGTTGAAGTCTTATTTATCTCATTTGTATAACTGGCAGTTTTCTATAAATATCAATTTACCTTCATTGACCTTTCTTTTTCACCCTCACGTCTTTACATGCTCATCCTGCCTTAATCCTGTCTCTAGGAAATGACCCATCCTTTTGACTGTCCTTCTTCCTTCCAGCCATGATTTTCCAGAGCCCTGTTCAGATTTTCATTCCCCCTTTCCTGAGTCTTCCTTTTTCTACTCCTTCAAGGGATGGACTAAAACATAAGTCCGTTAACCACAAAACTTTATTTTTATTTTTATTTTTTTTTACTATTTGTAGTTAATTCTTTGCCACAAGCCTTTAAGTCCATTCTTACGTATTACTATACAAATCTCAAGTATATTATTTCTTTAGACAGAGAACTCCAAAGACTTCTTTGTTTAAACGGTCTGTAGGCACACAAGGGGACTTCCTGCTGCCCCATTGAGAGAGAGTATGGAAGCAGGGAGGGGGGCACAGCAGAGAGAGAGAGCACCCATAGAGCCTGCATCAGCGTCTGTCCCCTTGGTTCACTGTTACATACACAGATGTATGGACAAGCATGAAACCTCCAAAGATGCTTGAAGCATCTTTGTGCTGATTTGTAAAAAAATCTATCTCTATGTATTTATTTATATCGATATGTTTTCACGACCTAAACAGAAAAATAGTTCATAAAAAAAAAAAAAAAAATCCTCCAAAGTCATCACACAGGTCCAGAAATTAATAGCTGGAAGGAACCTGGGATATCCAGTGGAACGCCCTCTCTCTGTCACCGAGGCTCGGGGTTCCCCCAGCATGACGGGGGGAAACAAAGAACCGAGTGGCCAATGGAACCTAAAGACGCTTGACAGGCCTCCAGCTGAGAGCAGATGAGGCAGCGTCTCAACCCAATTCACAGAAATAATTTTAACAAAGATTTCTGTAGGTTAAGCCCTTTCCAATTTGGAGCCCCTTTCACAAACCTCCATGTTCAGCCCTCTTCCCATCACCATGGCAACATACTTCTAATAAACGACTAGAGGGGAAGAAGCAATTCTGCAAATGTGACCTTCTCCTACTCTCAGTTTGGCCAGTGTGTGTGGGTGTTTTTCTTCGCTGTACTATCCTGTGAACTTTTATTCTCCTCTCAAGATCTGAACATATTACAATAAATAGCACCTGGCCATTAAACTAGAAAAGCCAGCCCTGGAAGCTTTAATCACTTGGCACAAAGCATTTCACTTAGATCAGTGGTTCCCAAGTGCCCGTCCATGGCCCAGCTGCTTTGGAGTCAATTAGGCCCCAGTCCAGACCAGCAGAATCGCAGTCTCTAAGCCTGGTGCCCAGGAACCTGAATCCTTATGCTCCCCACTGATCCTGAGGTGCTGCCAGGTTCGTCAGTCATGGTCGATTTCGTACCGTCCCTGTCCTGAAAAGCCAGCATCCTGACCCTATCTGTATACCCTGTATATAGCAAACAGATGAAAAGGAGAACAGCTCAGTTTGAACCCTGCCTGGATCACAAAAGGAAACTGCAGGAAGTGTTTTAGACAAAGAAAAATGAAGATTATCACAAAATGGCAGTACTCTCAGTTACCCTTAGGTAAGGTATGGACGACTGGAGAATTTCAACAATGGCAGACACCAAGGCAGAGGAAGAGCAGCGCAGGCCGAGGAGGGCGTGAAGCGTCTGCCGGTCTCGGCCCTTTCCCCACACCCATGCCCCTGCAGGCCTTCCGGTTCTTACTGCATGTCCAGCTTCTCAGCACGGATTGTTGAGATTCACGCTGCATCTCCATGGAAAGGGATCACAGCACAAGCAGAAGGGAGTGGGAACTGTGACGTGCCCGTTTCCCTCTGTGAATGCAGGCCGATTGGGGCCGTACGTGCCGTCGAATGTAGCTGTTGTTAACCGCAGAGATCCCACTGGCAGCCAGTCTGCAGTTTGAAGTTCTCTCTGTCACACTTGTCTCCATGATTCAAGTCAGTGATGTGAGCTGAAACATCTTTGGATGATGTCCTCACGGTGTATTCTGACGCCGATGTAGTCTGAAGTGGAATCTTCAGGAAAGATTCTTTCTCATGTGGTCCAGATTTCTCTCGGCCATGCGTAAGTTCTGCAGGAGGGTGTTATCCTGCCCTCTGGATCCCAGTGCACGACGCTTTGCTTGGTGTGGGGAGAACAGGAGACTTCAGAAATTCCAGCGGAGATAACTAGAACATATTTTTAAAGATAAAGTTGATTTAAGGCTTGGTACCAACCTTCTTAAAGAAAGAATCTTCAGCCTCTCTTCTCTTGCCCGGTACAGCACCTGGCCATCCAAGCAGTGTGGTGGAGGTTGGTCCAGGCTGATCCATTAAGCAGCTGAGCTTTCTGGCTTCCGATCAAGACTATCATGGGGAAGATGGGAAGGAGGCTCTAAATACCGTTATATTGAAGCACTAAGTGTCATTAATCATGATACAGTTGAGTTGAATCTTGCCTGGACTTGACTGTTTTCAAGAACTTTTTAAAAATTATTTGAATGTTTGATTGGAATTCATGAATGTCAGTGTGGCTCCTAGATTTCCTTGGTAATTGATGCTTTTGGAGTAGATCAGCTTTGAAATGGAAACGTAGGCTCTTTGGTTTGTGTTGTACTTTTTTCCTCTTGGCTAGAGAACCTCTGCTTCCTGGAGGAGTCCGCCCTATCCTGCAGGCAGCATAGTAGTCACGCTCAGATTTCCCGTAGGCACTAAGGAAAGACTCATGAGCTTTTAAGATCAGACATCCCAAGTTCTGACTCTACTTAATTGCGATCTTGTACTGCTACAGTAGAGACATTTACTCATTCTATTTTTTAAAGCTATTTATTTTAGCTTATAGAAATCTTAGACATTTAAGAGGAAAGAAAAATTATTCCATGGTCCCAGATAAGTTGGTTATAATTTTGGTGTATTTCCTACTAATCATGTATCTACTCATCGCACATTAACAAACATTCATTGATCAGGTGTTCTTTTTATGGCACGAAGGAAGAATCGGAAGCTATTGACTAAATCAGAGATTCATATAATTATTAGGGAAATCTCATTGAATCCAAATGGATAAAACGAAACACTAAGAAATTCGTCTCAAACAATTTTAAGAGACTCTGCAAGTTTGGCAAAGGTGTAGGGAGTGACAAGGGAAGTAGATTGCCGAGAAAAAGTTCATTTTTACCTCAAATCTAGAATACTTAAGAAAATCTGTAAGTAAATATAGAAAAAGGAAGAAACCGAGGGATCCTAAATGACATTTTCGGTACCTCAGGGTTGCAGGGGTGGACAGCAAACAAAGAATAAACCTAGGTAGACCCTTTACTTTATATGTTTGTGTTTTTCCTGAAGGATCTAAAGGCAAGGAATTCATATCAAACAGTCAGGTTTTATTCTATAATTGCACATGTTATCATCCCAAGAACGCTCTGTTTTCTTGGGGTAATTGGAGCAGATTAACTGGCAAGAGGCTTGGAGTACGTGCCCCGTGTGAATTGACTTGCCCCAACGTTTCTTCTGTCTTGATGGGTCCCTAACCTGCGTCACCGCTGTGCCATCTCCTCAGTCATTGCCCCGAGGAGCTCCCGAACCCCGGTAGGCATTCTCGACTGGCACAGTCCAGGTCGGCTAGGTCTCTTACCCTGGTGGGTGGCCAAGGCCACACCTGCAGAGCCAGCAGACACCTGACCCGGTCTGGGGGCATCTCCCTTCTTTACCCAAAGGGCTGCTGTGCCTGGAAGGGTGCATTCAGGAGTTTAATAGTAGTCCAGGTGCAGGGACCTGAGGCTGTTTTGGTGTTTCAGTGAGGCAGAGGCGTGTGTGTGCACACGTGTGTGGGTGTGTGTGTGTGTGTGTGAGATGAGCAAACCGTTTAGTCTTTGGGAAATTGCAGTGCCAAGTGCTACGCTGCCCATCACGCTGCCCATCTCACAGAACTGCCTGCAGAGGCCGGCAGAGGGCTGCTCCTCCTGGCCTCCTTTCGGCCTCCTTGCCTTGTTTCTGTCTAACCTGTGCAGCCGCTGTGAGCATCATAGCCTGGCTTAGCAAAAGCTCAGAACCCCAGACTGCTCCCATGGCCACGGCTGGCCTATTTCCGTGTGCTTAGCTCTGCTGCCTGCCCAAGTGAAACTATAGGCATAAAGGGCATTTTTAAGCCACAGAGTTCTGGGGCAGAGGGTTCTTTGAGGTTTTTAGATGATGGCGGGGTGAACAGGCCTCTCAGTCTGTGACTTGGCTCTGAGCCTCTGACTCCCCAGTTACCCGTCACCTCAGTAGCGCACACACTTCTCACAGCATCAGTGCTTGTCCATGCTCAGGGGTGTCCCTGAACCCTTTATTCCTGGATGGGTTGGTAAAACAGTAGGAGAATAGTTTAACTCAGCTTTGGTTTTGCCTGTAAGGACTGCCTAGGTGAGCACTGCCCGAGGAAGAGGAATAGCGTGTGAGACGTGGCCAGCCTTGGGAAGTGTCCCAAAGCGCTCAGATCGTCAGATAATTTGTAAGGAAGTCAGGATAGGGTCAGTTTCCTTGGGAGAGCCAAATCAGACCCGCAGCGCTTCAGGGGGAGATAGGCTGGCAGAGCTCGACTGAACGGAAAAAGGAGGAACTAGGCACCGCGGGCAGCAGACAGGCAGAGCGTCCTCGTGCCGGCTCATCCTCACCTCTTTGCCATCAGCCCCAGTGCACCGAGTCCAGAAAGCCCAGTGGCAGCAGGACTGTAAAATCCGTGACAGGAAGTAGCTTTTAGCTTCAGGAAGAAACCATTTAACTGTCCAGAGAGGAACCACGGGGCCTGTGAAGGCGAGGCCAATTCGTGTGATATTAATCTGAAGCATCTTCGTGCTCAGACAAGTTAGGGGACTTTCATTCTGGGGCTCGTGTTTTAATGATCCTATATGTTTCTGTGTTTTTATTCCCTACCGTGGTGCTGTTTGTCAAATCTGATGCTCTTCCAATAAATACTTTCTTCTGAAGAGCTTTTTTTTTTTTTTTTCATTCAAATGGTTTAAAACCCTAAGATAGATATATAAACAAAGGTGTTTATTGCTACATTGTGTTAATAAAAACTTAAAAACAATCTCAGTGTTCATCAGTCAGGGACCTATTATGTAAAGGTCATTCCATCTGTATAACAGAATGCAGCAAGTTTTTTTAAAAAATAATGAGATGAAACTCAGTGTACTGATAGGAAACGATATTCTGGTATTGGTGTCCAACAGTAAAGATCCCATTTTTATAACTATTAAATACATATGACTACGTAAGTTTAGGAAAGCATGTAGAAGAAAGTCATCAAACCATTAATAATGTATTCCTCTAATGATGACAGTTATAGAAGGGAAATTTTATTTTCTTCTCTATGTATACATGTACTGATTTGTATCTTTTGGGTTTTTTCCAGTGAGCATGGATTTTTATTTTTTTAGAATTCAGATTTCTTTAAACACCCATAAAAAGAAAAAACTTGCCAAAAGCACCAAATATTATCATTTCTTTAAACGGAATTCGCTGCTCCCCAGATTGAGCCAAGATGTTTGGAAAACCTGAAAAAGCAGAGATTTCGGAGTAGCCAGAGCAGCTACGTGATGCTCCTTGTCATCCTCTGTTTAAGAATTTGAGCTCTTGATGCACGCTGCAATTCAGAAGGATCTCAGAGGCATTGCGCTGAATGGAAGAAGCCAGTCTCAAAAGGTTACATACAGTATGATTCCATTTATATGACATTCTCAAAATGACAGAGCTATAGTGATGGAGAGGAGATCAGTGCTTACCAGAATTTGGGAAAAAAGGCAACAGAAGGGCATTTTTTGGGTGAGGCAACCATGCAATATCCTGATTGTGGTGGTGGTCAACATGCTATTAACCTGCTAATAAAACTTATAGAGCTCTGCACAGAAAAGTCCATTTTACTGTATGTTAATTTTTAAAAAATACAAAGGAATTTTAAAGCAAAAACGTGAGCAGAGATCCAGGGAGGACTGTGCGTCTGGCACGTGTAAGGACATGGCTGTGGTCTAGTTCTCAGCACCACACTCCCACCCACTCTGCAGGGCTTGCTGTCCTTGGCCGCGTCCCAGACGCAGCCTCACCCTCACCTCTGCCCGGGGCATCAGCGCCTCCACCCAGGAACGATACGGGATGGTCCAGTTTCTGTGTCAGGAAGCTCAAGGCTTCATCGTGGATTTACATGTGTGCCTTCTCTGTGACCTCCTCCCTGTAACTTCCACCAGCGGAATCCAGTTTTGCTCACTGGCATCACGTGCATCAGTCCAACCTCTTCTGTAACACGACTCCAGAAACACCTGTGCACTGCGGTCCTTGCTCTCTCAGCATCCGTCCTTCTTGAAACTTTCTGTGCTGATCCTGCTACATCCTGGTTTCTGGAGCCTCCCTGCCTCTGGTCTCTCGTCTGCTGTCTTGCCTGTCCATGTGCCTCTGAAAATGCGTTGGCCGGAAGTGAACATGCGTCTCTGGCCGTGGTCTGACAGTAGAGAATGGAGCTGGGCCGCTCTCTTGCTGATTCCAGCAGTTTTCTGGTTAATGGCACTGATGGGCACATCTCCATCTCTAGAAGCCATATTGCTCCGTGAACGCGAAGCGAGCCAACGCTGTTTTTTCCACACGTTGCCGCAAAGCCTCGTCGTCCCATCACGTGCGGTGGCAGAAAGTTCTTTGTCTTTCACGGCAGATTCCCCCACTTACCCTGTTCAGTGACATCTTTCTAGGGTGACCATCCCAAACTCTCCAGGTCACTTTGCATCCCGTGAACTTCTGGCATCTGGTACATGCACCGTTCTTCCCAGCCTCAGGCTCAGACATGCCACGCCTTCTGCTCCGTCGGTAGTATGGTAGTATCGTCCTTCCTTCTGACAGACTCGAAGAGGGAGACGGCCGAACCTCATTTCTGCCCAACACGTCTGACTCGCTGGGCTGGCTCGTTTCACAAGAAGTGCCAGCACGCCTTAGGTTTCCCTCCGCCTGCGTTCCTTTCCGAAAAGGTCCCTCTCGTGTTCCAGACATTGTCACTCTTTATACGTGACTGTTAATTGTACACCTCGATGCCAGGTTAGGTGGCCGGGGCAGGATGGCGCCACTTAAATACAAGTTATCAACCTAATTAGCATCGCTGAATACTTCAGCGGGTTTGAAACCTGAAGGCCTCTTCTGGCACTTCATAGGTGTGTAGTTATTATGAAATTACTACACATCCATATGTCTTATTTCCATAATTGCTGCACTTGAAAGGTGACTACTGGCCTCTTCTAGAATGAAAAGGTGTTAATTATGTTAATAATCAGGAATTCTGAAGCAGCTTCTCTTCGTGGGTCCTGGAGGGTGTGGGTTCTGGAGACGACAGAGAAGGCAGGTGGCCAGAGACCTAGTGTCACTGTAAGAACAAATGGACATGAAAGGAAGTAGAGATTCTAGAGAAAAGTCAGGAAAATATCTAAAGGAAAAACAACAAAATTAGTCCTGAACTGGTTGGTTAACAGACTGCATTTGGTTTGGAGCCCGTACGTAAGACATTTGCCACATCGTTATAAAGGCCCTGCTCTTGACAGAAGAGGGGGACATGGCTTCTAGGTCGGTGGTCCCCAAATACTAGTTTGGCTAATGGTGCCTCTGTCCTCTGTGTCATTTACTGTGTCCCTCCCAAAGCATCAGACGCTATCAAAGAGGACCGTTTCTAAATGACCTTGAAATAGTAAAACTGCCCATCTGCACCAATCAGGGTGAAGAGACTTAGGGAGACAGAAATGAAGAAACGTCATTAAAAACAGCTTAAAACTTTTGTAAAATGGACTTTCTACCTGACTACCAAAATACACATTTCATGTGAGCTTTTTCTTTTTTTCTGAAATCTCCAAACTGTGCCCTATTGACTGGAGGCTTTTTTTTTTTCTTTTTTTTTTGTGTCTGCCATTGACCTAATATGTATATATATTTTATTCTGTTGACAGAGGAGGTAGCTTATAATATTATTCTACTATATGTGTATTCTTGGGTATATACAAGCATGTAAATGTACCTTCCTCTAACTTAAGGTTGATACATTTCCAACAAATGTAGGGTAATTTAGTTGAAGAGGAGAATTGGGAATTGTAGCAGGCAGGCGTTTCAATCACAGATTTCTAAATTGCACCTCAGTTAATGATGAAATTCTTGCAGGAATTAGCTGCAAACTTGTTTGCAAGAATCGAATTTGAAGAGTTGTCCGTATTGATTTGTGAGGTATAATGGTGCTTCTCGTGATCAGAATGCTGTAAATTTGCTGTCTGCAGAGAGGATGAGAAAGCAGATCAGAGTAGTCCATTTTTGGGGAGACCTAGGTATACTGAAGCAAATAGTCCCACCTAGTGAGGGGTCCAGGAGCCTAGACATTGCATGTGCAGCGATTTTTACTGGGCTATCACGAAGACCTGGTTTTACTTTATTACAAATGCATAACTGTATTGTTTTCTATATCTGTGTAGATATATACATACACACATGTGCGTGTATACACATACAATTGCATATATGTATACAGTATATATATGCATATTTTATATGTAAAATAAAACCCATTCTTTCATTAAAAATACCTTCAGTCCCAGGAATGTCTGCACATGTAATTTCAGCATCTCTGAAAGCCATGTTTCACTAAGACAATAACAGAAATTCTAGAACTTGCTGAGTGGGTAAGTATTTGCATTGAAAGTAATCTGCTTTACATAATAACAAAATCTCATTTTTTTTTTTATATTTAATTGGGTTTAACTCTTCTAAGAGACCAGCGAATGATTTACATTTAAATACATACATACATATACATGTTAAATTTGCTTCTGTCCCTAGTCCACTTGCTGTCCATCTTAACTGCTCCAGCTCCCTGGGACACCCCCCATCCCCCGCCAGGCTTCTTTCAGACATTCTCATTTTTCTGTGTGCCCAAACTGATATTGTCACTTTTTGAAAAGAGGGCTTTGCCTTACCTTGGGGATTCTTGGGAGAATATTGCCATTATTTTCATTTTATAGTCACTAGGGGCCAAGTGTATAGTTTCAAGCTGTACTTTTATGAAAAGCATAACATTTAAACCATCAGAAAATTGTAGGTTACGCTGTGGAAAAGTGAGAGACATTCT
>CM053507.1:145135455-145147648 GCA_028627145.1 Eidolon dupreanum | reverse complement strand
CGCAACTGAAAAGGTGGTGTTTGCGTAAAGAGGTGAGGAGGGGAGGGAGTAAGCCATGCTGACGTCTGTGAGAAGACCATTCCAGGTACAAGAAACACTAGATGCCAGATATGAGATGGGAGCATGTTTGACTTATTCAAAAAACAGCGAGGCCTGGCAGCTTCAAGGAACAGCAGGGAGGCCAGTGTGGATGGAGTGGGGAGAGGCAGGAAGAGAACAGCAGAAGGTAAGATCGGGCCCTTATTGCAGTGTCAAGGGAAAGGCTACCGGTGGCTTGGCCCAGGGTGGTGGCAGAGGGGCTGGTGGGAAGGGGTCGGATTTTAGATGTGTTTTGGAGGCTGAGCTAGTTTAGCGACAGATGAGATATGGGGCATGAGAAGGAGAAAGGAGTCAAGAATGACCTCAGGAAGAGTAGATTTTGAGGGCAAGATCAGGTGTTCAGCTAATCTACTAAATTTAGAATGTGCTAAATTTGAGATGCCTATTAGATATATAAGTAGATGTCCCACTGGCATAATTTAACTTCTTCCAGTCTTGCGGTTGGCTTGTTCTGGGCTAGACATGCACAAGGGCTCAGAAGCTTCTGGAATTTCCTTGCTGTTGCACAGACATGATAAGCTGAAAGTTAGGCCCAGTTCCTAGAGCATTAGCTATAACCCCAACCCTTAATTTTCAACACAAACACCTACCAGAATGCTAGATAGTGAATGTAAGATTTCCAGAACCTTGAATCTCTAATTTGTTTTTTTAAGAAGAGAAAATTAACTCTTAAAAATGTCAGTGCTTCAACTGCCATTAACTACAGCTCACTTGTATCAATGCTGGGAGGGTGTCACCAGAGCGTTCTCACTGGGATCTATGTAGCACCTTCTCACCACCGTCTGGGTTTGCTGTGGAAGAGCCTCAGCGGACCGTCTCGTGGCTCTGTGTGTGCATCGCTAGGCCCTGATTAGGATAAAGCTTCTTCCCCCAGGCGCATTCGTGTTATTTGGGAAGTGTTCTTCAACCTCAGAATAATTTTAATGTGGAAGTCAGTGAAAACTTATTGCAAATCCTGCAGGGTTTATTTGTTGTTGAGTTATTGTTATCCCCTCAGTATGATTATGTTAAATCATACCCATTATAAATATACATTTAGAGGAAACTTACACATCATCAAGGAGTAAAAGGTTTTCCATCTAAAAACTTGTTTTAGAAAAGAAAATACCCCTTAGTTTTCACAAATTAGAGGTGCTATGAATGTTCCAGAAATAAATATCTGAGTAACATTTATCTCTTTCTTAGTTCTCTGCATTTTCAAAGTTTTATGCCAACCTTATTTGTCCAGTGGTATATAAATCAGATAGCTCTGTGGCTGCCCCAGGCTTTCACTCAGTCAAAGAAATGTAACCAAAGCTCTTATTTTTCATCTACTAAATTTGTACCTCCTAAAAATAAATCTTGTGCTGGCAAGTGTGTAATGAAGCTGGTGTTCCTACCCTGCTTGTGAAAACTGGTGGGTCCCTTTGGAAAGTATCTGACAGCATGTTACAAGAGCCATATTATGGTTGATGACCTTGACTCGGGAAGTCTATTCCTAAGAATCTATCCTAAAGAAGTCCTCTGAAACAGGAGAAATGTTGTATGTATAAAATTATTTATAATTCTTAGAAATTACAAGCAATCTAAAAGTGCATCAACATGGGCATGATTAGGTAAATTATATTCCTTCAGTGGATTATTTTATGGTCACTTGAAATTATTATAATAAATACAGATTAGCAATGTGGGAGAAGATGTGAGCTATCGTGGTTAGAAGTAAAATAGCACAAAAACAGTAAGCTCGCTGGGGTTACAGATTCATCCTTCTGAGCAAAGGATCACAGAACGTGAGAATCGTCCCTTCCAGATTTCTTGGAGACCTCCAGCTGTCTCAATTAGATATTGCTGTATTAACCAATCACCCTGAAACTTACTGATTGAAAAACGAGAACCACTTTCATGGCTCTTGATTTTGTACGTCAGCCACTGAGGCCGGGAGCCACTAGCAGTCCTTCTGCTGATCTTAACTGGGCTCTCTCAGCATCCCTGGTCAGCTGCAGGTCAGGTTGGCAGCTTTGCAGGTCCACTGGGCTGTCTCACATTTCGGACCTTAGCTGGGATCATTGGGCCAGTTCTGTGCCGCGTGACCTCCTCTTCTCCAGCAGGCCAGCCCGGGCTGGTTTTCATAGATGGAGATCCAAGAGGGAGAATGGAAGTGTGCAAAGCCGATTGAATCCTAGGCTTGGAACCGGTACAACATCACTCCCATCACATCCTGTTGGCCAGAGCAATTCACAAGGCAGCCCAGATTCAAGGGTGGGAAATAGACTTGACCTCTTGTTGGGAGAAGCTGTGAGGTCACATTGTCAGAGATGAGGCTACAGAGAGGAAAATAACTACAGCCATTTCTGCAAACATTCTGTCCCACCAACTCACTGAATTGTTGAGGTTCCTTCTCGAAAGAGCTCACATATTTCAAACCTAGTGCTTTACCGTAGGCTGAGATCCAACCCAGACACTCCAGGGTATACCGCTTAGGGTCAGCCGTGGTGCCCATTCTGACTGGTTGGTCTCATGCCAGCCAGCATGTGAGAGTTTTGAATTAGCTTCCGATTTATCCTTCTCTGATTGGAGGACCCCCAAAATACACGAACAAGTACAGCCTCCCTGGGGTTATCACTGTCTTAATACACAGTTTAAAGAAGGAGAACCAAATTGTACCTTCAAGAACAGAGGGCTTAATTATAGTATCTGGGACTCTTATTTCTAGATCAAAATTTTGTTTTCTCTTTGATTTAAGGGCAGGGGGGTTGGGTGGGTGAGAATAGAAAGATCTAAATATTTCCAAACAGCACTAATTTTGGTTAATTTATTATTTCATGTCGAAGACCGGAAAATGAGTGGATAGGCACAATAATGGCATTATTGATATTATCTCTCACTTTTGAAGAATGACCAATATGAGATTGAATAGAGAGCTTTAAACTCCTATTTTATGGTTACAAAAAGCCGATACTTTTTCCCTTTGAATCTCAATGTTGTCTCCCCTTATTGAAGAAAAACTGAAATAGTTTATCCGTCAGGAAACCCAAAAGCCAATTTTAAAAAGTATTTCAATTGCTTTCTGGTTGGAATTTATGTATTCGCCTGTAAGCCCACTGTTATTTTGCATCTGCTGCATTTTAAGCTGAATGTCACTTGCTGTGGATGGCATACGATGCTATCTGGGTGTCCGAGTCATCCCTTCATTATCAGAATCGAGCGATGGATGCAATATCCTGAGTAGAGTGGGCCAATTTTTTATCTGCTTTAAAACCCATAAGGCAAAGTGCTCCTTAGGCAGTTGGTGACTGAAGACGTATCGATTTGCATCAAGCCTTTGACCTATAGGCGCTAAAAGTGTGGGTGTAACAGGAAAGCATCATTCACTTCCTTTATCCCCTGGAACACTGAGCTCCTGTCTCTGCTCTTCTGCAATGTGATAATGCATTAGCCCAGCCGAGGTCTCCTGACAGCTGCACCGTGCTCACCTCTTGGGGTGAGAGGGCCTGTGTTTGGCAAGGCAGTTCGCCTTTGAAAGCAGCAGGATGGTCCATCCGAAAGCACATCAGGTGTGAGAGAAAACAAAACACTTAATAGAAGGACTTTTTCTTTGGTTTTAATTGATTTCACTGGCTTCTAATCGAAGGAACTTTAAAAAGCACTGGTCCCTAGTTCCCGAAGATTCTGACTTACTGAGTCCTGAGGGGCCTGGAAATCTGTATTTTCGGGCTGTAACGGTGATTCTGACATGTAGCAAGGGTCGAGATCTGTTGGAACGTTCCCAGGAAGAGAGGCCTGCCAGTTCTTTTAAGAGGGTTCCACCTTTTCTCTCCTCTGCCAATATAAAATGCTGAAAAACTTCCTGGGACCCTCACATAGTGTGTCTTCTTCCAATACCTGAAATAATAAACTCAGTAAGCAATAGCCATGGTTTTAAAATGGTGGGTGGCTGCGCCCAGATGATGCTGTGGTGCTCCAAAAGTAGGGACATCTTAAGTTTGCGCTTTATGATTGCCGTTAACAGCAGCGGTAACAAAACAAAATAATTTAAGTAGGTTAACTAAAAGTTTTTAACTGTATAGGAGATGCAGCTTTAATTTTAAAAAGGTAGAACGCCCCAGGAGTTCCCTGGCTGCTTCAGGCACCCCGCACCCCCATACCCCCATGTACACCCACAGGGTGCTTGGGGCCAGATCCCCGACGGTCAGACGGGAGCACCTGCTCTGTTGTGAGCCCAAGCAGGGCGGACCCGAAGGTTCGCCATCCCTGATCATCCCCGCATTTCGAGACTAGTTTGGGAGCTGTTGCCATTCAAGGAATTACTTCGAGGAGGATCTCTTTTCCAAGTAAACACAGCCACCACGCTGGTCCATGAGTGGGTTTGGCAGGTCTCTGGCTGAGAATTCATTGGGGTACAATAAGTTAAGGACCCTCGAAGCATTCTCAGGGTCTTGTGTTATTAGCTATGCTCTCAGCAAATCACGAAAACTCTGAAGCAGTCGAGTGTGTTACCCGCACAGAGGGGCGTCCCGAGGCCGCTCGCTCCTCTTCCTCGCTCGGCCTCCTTACCTGAGCTTCTTGGGCTGTTGTAGCAGGACATGGGCGGCCGTTCTGGACATCGTACCAAGGCAGACCCTACAGAGGCTCTCCACGCCCTGCCTCCGCCTCAGAGAAGGGGACCTTTCCCAGGAGCCCCAAGCAGGCTTCCTTATAGTCTCCTTGTCCAGACTTGGGTCAGTGCCTCGGCTGGACTGGCTCAGACTGGTCAGAAATGACCCCTGGTGCTCCAGTGGGCTCGGCTCCCTGCCCCAGGCCAGCCCTGTGGGGGAGGGGCGCATACCTAAACAGTACTGGGCTCTGTTAGGGAGGGGAAGGTGGAAGATGGGTTTTTTATGGTCACAGAGTTGTCCCCTACATACTGGATTTCATATTTTTTGTGTGTGAAAAATTGCTCGAAGTTGAGTTTTCCCATAGAACTATGTATGCAGACTAACTAGACCCAAACTGGATTTCATGATAACTCTTGTCCCATCAAAGAATTCATGGTTGTTGTTCCTTTTAAGTCTTTTCACGCCCACCTCACGTAGCCTAAAAGCAACTCTAAAGACATTTAACCCAATCGCGTTGTATTTACACCAGCTCCGAGGATCAAACTCCAAAATAAGTTTCAACCTGCTTTGAGAAAGTAAGCCGTGTGAGCCCTGTCCTCAGATGTCCGCACGTGTAACCTCGGTAAATATTAAGATTCACCGGACTAACCTTGATGAACAAATATGGCTTCAGCCTCCGTGAGCCTTTTCCAGGAGACTCGTGTTTGTCTCTTTGGACCCTGGGGAATGCTGCTGTCATCCGAGGAGGGTGTGAGGCTCCGGCTGTGAGGATTGGGTTGAGAGAAAAACTCAACTTCCACAAGACCGAACTCTCTAGCGGGAAAATCAGCTCTCTGTTTGAAGAGTGTGCATACCCCCAGAGAGCTTTCGCATCTCAGGGGTGCAAGGAGAATCTGCAGTGTGTCCCCCATCAGTCACTGCCCTGTGTCCTGTTTTTTGTTTGTTTGTTTTGTTTTTGCGAAGTGAAATGACCCAACCAAATTTCACCCCATGGGAGACCCATCTGATATTTTTCTGAATTTTGGACCAAGAAAAATCAATAGAAAGATAAGCATCATACTCGATTCACAGCCAAAACCCCAGAGGCAGAAAGTGGGGGGAGCTGGTGGTTTTCTCTCTTCCCGTCCTTTCCGTCCAGGAGCCAGCAGGAAATCGTGTCCTCCCTCTGTCCTATTTCCTGCCTTCCAGCAAGCTGAGCAGGAGCAGTTTCTCTCCTGCTCGTGAGAAGAAACAAGACCCCGAGCCCTTTACTTACCGAGCCTTTCTCAACGCCTGGCCTTGCCAGCCGGGGCGCCGTCTGCGCCTCCGCTCTGCTGCTGCCCTTTGTGACCCTCCCAGATTCCGCCCCGACCCTGACCGCGCCCTTGACCGTTGAGATGTTGACCAAGTTCTGTCATGAGCTCCTGGAGTCACCGCCAGGCCCTTTGACAGGCAGGGAATTCTCACGGGCTCCCGCGTCGGCCTCTCTGCCGTGTTTGATGAGCGCTTCGCAGGACCAGCGCACCACGAGACAGATGCAGCATGGGAGAGACACGGTCCCAGCCTCCACGCCTCGCGGTCCTGGGGCCCTGGAGCGGCACCGTTGGGTGAAGGTGATGCATGTCCCTGGAGGGCAGTTTCATCTCTGCCTCCTGGAAAGCTGTCACTCCCAGGGTGAAGGCCTTGCGGAGGGACTGAAGGCGAGAGGCAGGCAGGGTGGTGTGGAGAGAGAGGCAGGCCCTGGGGGTGAGAAGGCCCAAGCATGAATAGAAGGAAGGTGCTCCCTGGTTTCCGCAGGAAGCCGTGCCCCAGAATTTGCACTCCTGGGCCACGCCTGGGTGTGTGCTTAGGGCCATCTCTCTTGCCAGGCTCCAGCCTCCCTCCCTCCTCAGCCGTGGCTGTGAGGTGTTGCCTGGGCTCTAAAGAAGCTTTTCTTCCTCCCTTTGCCACATGCGCTGCCTCCTCCTCCTCCTCCTGAGGTCTGGAAAGGATTCGGGGCAGCACCCCGGCGGACTCCGCTGGTTGTCACAGCCTCAGCTTTCCAGCTGCCCTCACTCCGTCCCTCTTCTGCTTTCCCCCATGGCTTATGGGGTGGCCTCTGAGTCGCGGGTTGGGCAGATCGAAAAATGCAACCTCATGCGCCAAATCCAGGCTGTGGAACTTCACTCTGTGGCCCAAGAAGGCTATTTAGGCGCCTCACTCCCCACTGCCGCTGAAAAACAGATAAAAATAAGGCCTGCCTCAGAGGTTTCTTACAAAAATTCAAGGGGATAATATATGAGAGAACTTCACAAGCCATAATGGACTGATTCATTATCTTTTTAAAGGAAATCATCGTATCTCTCTCTCTGATGATCCAGAGCCTCTCTTTCAGCTTGGCACATCAGCATGTCCATCAAAACAAGGTCCCAGAAATGATCTTCCGCTAGCTGTTGACAAAATGAGTTCAGCTTTAAGGCCATCTCATGTCCAAATTTCAATCGACAAAAAGAATGTCAAGTCCGTGTATCAGCATTCTCCTATTCAGGCCTGTTCTCCAGGCACCAGATTCTCTCTGGAGGCGGCCGTGTTGTCATTGTTCTGGACGTCACTCCAGAGATGCCTCGTGCATGTACGAGAAAGTGTTGGCTATTTCTTCTCCTCCCCCTTACGCGAATGGCAGCTCACTGTACACACTGCACCTTTCTTTCCCACTTCTTCTCAACTCGTTTTATCTTTGCCTATCGGGTGAAATGGGGTTTCGCTGTAGTTTAAATTTGTGTTTTACTGTAAGTGAGGTTAAGCACAAGTTCCTGTGGAAAAGCCATGCGAATTTCCTTTCTTGTGAAATGTGTTTTCATATCGTGCCCAGGTTTTTTTGTTTGTTTGTTTGTTTTTTTGAGTCGACCTTACACTTACTGATTTGTAGGAGCTCTTTACCAGGGAGGCAAGCCCTCTGTGATATGTATTGCCACTGTTTTTAGAGTTGATTGTTTACCTTTGGGTTCTCTTCCTATTGGTAGTGTCTATGCAGACTCTGATTTGAGGTAACTTTCTGTCATACACATTGGGGAGAAAGAATGAAAACGAAGACCTGTTCAGCCCTGAGGTGTGCCTGTCAGGGGCTCTGTCAAGAGCCTTTATTCTCTTTCTAGCGCCTGTCATTATCCTCAGACCGCCCCCTCAACCAAAAAAAAAAAAAAAAAAAAAAAAGGCGTAGGGACTGGGGGTGGTCCAGAGAAGCCAGGGACATTCCGACACTTTGAATCTGGGGACAGATCGAGAACACAGATGAGATCTGACAGGGAGGGTCTGCCCAGGAGCACAGGCTCAAAGGTCCAGGCAGTCAGAACATAGGGGTTTCTCCGAGCTCTGGGAGAGGGGTCCTCTGTTAGGTTGGGGTCACCCTGAGGTCACCAAGCCTGTCCTGCACTTGCTGTCATCAGACAACCATAGGAAAATGAAAGAATTAGCCTACTCAGTGACTTGACACCCACATAGGTGGAGGTCAGCCCCTGGGACAGGTGTCTGCCATTCATAGACACACCTTCTCTAGCTTATTTTCTCCCCCAAGATGATAAGCCAGGCCCTTGCGGGTCAACAGTGGTCTTATCTGTGACATAGTCTGAAGAATCCTGAAAATCCACCATGGAATCCTGAGCTTGGGCTGGGAAATAGGCTGATTCTCAATTCTTTCTGTATTGACGACCTTTCCTTAATGCAGCTCTGGCACAGCCCACGTCCAGAGAGGACAGCTCACTGCTGGTGGTGGCGGCAGCTGGGTCAGTCTCAGTCGGGAGGCATGGCATAGCCACACATTTCCTGGGCAGATGGCGTCACCCTGCAAATGTTAGGAAAGATTCTGAGTGAATTCGCCAGCAGCTGGGTTGTTCTGTCTTGAGCGTTCAAACATCTGACGGATACACCGCCGTGTCTGGACTAGTAGCCGAAAGGTTTGCTTTGGCTGCCATTATTGACTCTTCCCCACCCTTTATCTCCCGCCCTTTGGCCATTCTCTTAAAGCCAGATTCTCATCTTTCTTTGAAAAGAGTATTTCTCAAAAGAAATATTTTCTCCCTCTGCTAGACACTCCTGCAGCAAAAGAAGATGAACAAGAAGCTTTGATCTTTAGGCATCTTTTTAAGTTTGATCTTTTGATCTAATGTTTTGTTTCTGTGTACTTAATGGCTTGCTTCAACATCGCCTAAATATCGGGTCAAATAAGACAAATACTTTCGAAAGCAAAACCCATATCGGTGCTTTATTGTAACCCCAACAAAGTGCTGTCACATTGTTCTTTGCAACTGGCAAGTGGTTCTAACGTGGCAGCAGGTGAAGAGACCTTCCCAGGTCTCCTCTGTAACCGCGGGTCACTGACCTAATGATCCCCAAAGCTCAGCTAGCAAATGACACCTCAGTAGCTCCGCTTTGTCATGTCACCGTCCCAATCTTCTTTATGGAAAGTAACAGGTAAGTCGCTTCTTCCAAGGTGTTTGCCAAGCGCCACAGGCTGTTCAGGATTGCTGGTCTTTCTCGCAAGGGTCGTGGGACAACCTGAGTCACCTCGTCAGCCCCTTTGGAACATGGGCCTCTGAGCTGAGGCGGTGGGCAGCGTGGAGCCCGCGTGTCTCGGGCGCCCCACACAGCAGTACTGGCAGGCCGAGCGCTGCGTCCAGGTGCCAGAAGCCGGGGGCTGCCGTGGAGGCGTCTCGTCCCCTCACCCATCCCCCTCTCTGCCACTGCATCGATAGCAGTCCTAGGCACCTGTGGCCGCGAGTGACAGAGCACAGGGAAATCCCAGCAAATTAGAGCGATATCAAATCGGAACCCGGCCCTGGGGACGTAGTTTCCTGCACTGCTTGTTGCGGCTTTGGGAACCTAAGTGAGCGGCAGGGAATCGAGCCCACCAGGATCCTTATCTGGCTCAGTATAGTTACAGGCACGTCTTCTAGGCCAGGGCCTAGAACTAATTTGGCTGTATCTGTGCCAAAATAGTCTATGGTTGCCACTCACCTTTAAATCCATGGGTCAGTCCCCAGGTTTTTTTTTTTTTTTTAAGACAATCTATGCCTTTTGAAGAAAACAGTTACCACTGTGACTGAACATCAGTGTAGCGTTGGCTGTCTTCGTGGCTGTGCACCCTTAAAATGTACCACTAGCACACTTTTTGTGCAAATGCACAAAAAAAGAAGAAGCTAGAAACACTCTAGATATCCGTCCAATCATAGAGAAATTTTGGCCATACAAGCACTATAAACGAATACATGAGGACTTGCACTGCAGGGCAAGATGGAGTAATAGGGCGTAGATTACCCTTTCTACTGAAACAACCAACACACACACACACACACACACACACACACACACAGGGGAAAAAAAATACTGCATAACCATGGTTTTCAAGACACTGGGCTTCAGGCGGTGAAAGATAGTGAGTGACCCCTGACAGACAGCAGAGAAAGAGATGAACGCTGTGATTGCCCCAGCTTCCTGCCCTCAGAGTTTGCAAGCCACAGCATGTGCAGCGGGGGATGAGGTGGAGCCCGGAAGATTCCCTGAGCCGAGGAGACAGAGCCGAGAGTCCAAGGAGAGCGAGGCGGAGAGAGCTCACAGGACGCAGCGCTGGAGAGGAGGGCCGCACGGTGGTGTGGGAGCGGGCAGGAGGAGAAGGGAAGGATTGCAAAAGGGCATGAAGAAACTTTGGTGGGGATGGATGTATTCTCCGTCTCGACTGTGGTGTTGGTTTCACGTGTGTCTGTGCAGTTCAGCAAAGTGTACAGCCTCGGTTTCTGTGGTTCAGTATCTGACCAAGTCTCTGAACAAAAAATAACACAACACCGTGGGACGTTTCAGCTGTCCAGCCGTCACTGCCTGACCTATATTTTCACTGATTGGTGTCCGTCTGATGGCTTTAACCATATAAACAAATGTGCTTTAATTTTCCTTTCTATTTCATTTCCTCCCAATTTTACCAATGTGGCGATACTTCAGTGGCCTCTACCGTTGCATCAGAGAGTCCCAGAAGGATACGGTGAAGTTCGGAGGACAGCGAGGCAGAAGGGGCGGTGACAGACAGACTCTTAGCTCAGGCGTCTCCACTGGCTTCGGTCCGCGGCTTTGCCCGTGTCCAGCCCTGTTGACAGGCAGGCGTCGGGGAGGCTGCTGCGTGTAAGTCCCCGGCGGCGTGTATTTCTCACAGCGGAAGCTGTGACCTGACACCCTGCCTACACCATAGCGCCCACACCAAAACAGGGCCCAGCACATAGCAGGTGCTCAGGATGCCCCGTCTTCTCGACCACAGAATCATGCCAACAAATGTCTGTCAAACCCTTCACAGCTGCGGAGAGAGTTCCTCGTGCACTCAGCCCGTGTGCGGCTCCGATTCTGGTTCTGCCCGCCTCTCGCTGGACCGAGGGCCCAGCAGTGCCGACTGGGGGATGTGATTTTCTTCTCAGACTGGAGGCCTCAGACTGAGGATGCACCTAGACTCGCCGTATGACTGCAGTCATGTTCCACATGCTTTTAGATTTTGTGTGTGTGGGGGGGGGTTTACGTAATATTATACTACGAGCATGTCCCTGCCATCCTTATTTATAATGGCTGTGTCACAGAGTGGGTGAGTGGCCGACAGTGTCCTCACTTGGTACAGAGGGGACTTGAGGAAGGACGAGGCTGTAGGGCTTTTGTCGCTTTGTCAAACTGACATTCTTCTACTTTGCCTCCTCAACCCCCACACAATAAGAGTTCAGAGAAAGAGTGGGAAACGGGCACTATTAAGCCACTTTTACTTCTTTCCTACCCTAGAGCCCCCCTGTTACACACACACACACACACACACACACACACACACACACCCTGCAAATTCAGTGATTCCATTGTCAAACAGACACATCCGTGTGAACCCGGATGATCCCTAAGGACCGTCCGAGATTCGTGGAGTCTGCACACACCTCGCACAGCTCCTCGCCGCCTGTCACCCACATTCTCACTCCTCATGTCACACGGCGGCCGGCTGCCACTCGAACTTGCTCCCTCGTGAGGAGGGGGTTCCAGCACTCCCCGGGGCTGATGCCCCAGGGCCACTGCCTTGGGACTCTCTCCTCTCCCTCTGGCTGTTCCGAGCGCTGGGGTCGGGTCCTCTCAGGGAAGGGTACGGCCTGATCCTGTGTTTCACCAGCACTCGCTTCGGGCCAGCCTCTGGTTTATGCATATATCCACCAGAGGTCCAGAATTATAATTCTTTGCCAATTAAAACTGTTTTTTTCCTCACTTATTTTGGCCCCGACTGTTGTAGTTAGTTAGTTGGATCGGGCCTGAAAGATTTCCCAAGCCGGCTATATTATAGTCAACTTTCGAAACACTGGACTTAATGGCCAGAAACTGATGTAATTACGAACAGTTTCTTAGCAATAAGGGGATTTTTACTGCCCCGCAGAGAGCAGAGAAAATTGGCCAGCCTAAAATGAAGACCGTAGATATGGATAATTTCCTTCTAGAAAATAATCATGTTGTATGGGGTGAAAAACTCATTCAAATCCTCAGCAGGTCATTTCCGTGGCCTC
>CM053507.1:145025245-145134955 GCA_028627145.1 Eidolon dupreanum | reverse complement strand
ATTTATCTCAAGGATTCAAATAATTAGATCAGAGCCTCATGTCTAGAGTATCTACCTTCAACATGAAAAAACTTCATTCTTCAGCTCAGTGGTGGTCACGGCAGTGAAATCAAATGTCCTGGGCACCTCTGTTCCCAGGTAACCACTATTCTGATTTTTGCAATAATCTGATCACTTTGCCTTTTAACTTTGGCCATCCATGGATGATTTCAAGACAGTCTGCCCTTCTTTTGTGGATCAGTGAGGCCCTACGGCATGTATTTATGTCCTGCTTTTGTTTAATATCGAGTCTGAGGTATATTCATACTATTGTGTATGGGTCATAGTTTTTTACAGCAGCGTGGCCACTCATATAAATGAAGTGATTACTGGACAAACACATAAGCTTCCAGTGTGGGCTGTCACACACTAAGCCATACTGGACCTTGAGGCAAAAGAAAAATCTTTTAAAAATTTTGACGTTTTGTTGGACATGGATTTTTCTGCATTAATTTCAGTTTTATCCAAATAGCTATGCAGTTCCACACCTTTACCCTCTGTCTGCACCTCACTGCCAGCAACGGTGCCAGATGCCCCCGGCCTTGCCGTTAGGCCTCAAGGGCGGGCAGAGTGTCTTCCTCACTCTCCTGAGAGGCTGTCCTTGGCCCTCCGTACTTCTAAGCACAATGCAGAACCACTCCGCTCAGATTAACTTCCATACTAAGTTCTTAACTGGAACTTCAAAAATATGATTTCAGGGAAAGTTCTGAAATGTTTTCTGCTTTTAAAAAGTTCTTTAAATGAAACACCCTGCTATGCCGCTTTCTGGTAAGCTTCTGCAATACTGGCTTGTTTCCGTGACACGGAACAAAACTTGAGACCTGTCGCCTCATTAGGTATACAGATGTTTCCTTTCCAACACCAATTACATTTAAGACCACAGTGAGGAATGTGAGGCTTTCACAAAAGGTCCTCCCCAGATGAAGCTGATCCTCAACAAAAAGGAACTGAATATGTATTATCTAATAGTCATGATCTTAACAAAAATACAGTGAATCACTAACAGCCTGCCCAAGCTCAAAACACTGACTCTTTAAAGACCAAAACACAAGTCTTAACAGGTCCACTGACTCTGCCCTAAGGGATGAGCTAACTTGTCAGACCCACCACCAGGATGACAGGACCAGCTGGCAGATAGGTGGAAATAGGCCCATTCTGCTTCTGATTATGTTCAGATAAACATCAGCACTTAAACCATCTTAATTATCAGTTCAAAGTGGAGTTGAAGGAATTCCCCTCTCTAATGAGTCACACTTATGTGAAGGTGCTTGAAATCCAACCAGATAGTTAATTCATTATTACCTTAATGGACTGAAACGATCTGACGAATTTGGAGTGGGGATGCCTATGTGGCCTTCAGTTTTGCTCTATGTAGCCCAAAGACTAGATGTCTTTGAATAAAGGAGACCGCTGGTCACATAGGCAAGATTATACACATGACCACAGCGAGTGACCAGGCTGCAGGAGTCTTGGCCAGAGTCCAAAGCCAGAGTCCTTCAATTGGAGATGGCAGAATCTCTCCTCTTACACGAGCAAAGGCTCGCTCAATCACAGTGTTCAAAGCTGAAACAATTTTTGGTGCCATTTAACCCAGGGCTAAATGCTAAAATTGGCTAACAATCCCATCTAGAGGTAAAGCTCTATTATTTATAACTTAAATTAGTTCACAGTGTATGTTTTCCTCATGCTGACCTCAATCAACTCATTATCCTCACAAACCATTTAATAAGAAAAAAAAAACAACACAATCGAATGAATTAAAAGTTTAATTCTGAACCATTTTTATAACCGCATTTTCTCTTGAAGCATCGTATCACAGCAGGTTACAACAACTTTGGGATAAAAGGCAACTGGTAAACTGTCCAAAACAAGGTTCTGAATAACACCTCTTACTGATTTACCCTACCCATACATATCCCAAATAAAGTTTTTGATCAAAAACATGAAATAGATCCACCTGCTTATTTTAAGCATATTAAAAAGGAAACTAATTGGACCATTTCTATTTGTCTATTTTATACAAAAAGGCTACACAATGTTACACTTTATTCAGATTACAATTAGAGTGATTATGAATTAGTGTTCTACACCATTACTCAATTCTTAAAAATTAGAAATTGCTGTAGCAGTATTCACTATAACTTAACACTACAAGACTTAAAAAACTAACAGTTACTGCAAAAAAAAATTAAAGAGCTACTTTAAAGCAAGCAAAGTCAGTACCATTACAGATATTAAAAAAAAAATTTAACAAGCAAGGCTAGAGTTTGATAAATTCCATCTTGTGATCCATTCTTGTGCATTCTTCACTTCTTGAGTCACTCCCAAAATCCATTTGTATTGTTACTCCTCGACCAAAAAGGACCAGAACAAAAAGTTTACTTCAATTGTTCCCATAGGAAACTCAGCTTGGTTAGTGTGTCAGGCACTTTCTGAGATACCAGCCCACCCCTCGAGCCCTCTCAGCAACTCTACAGGCCAATCACAATGCAAGTTCAGACAAAACAGCTGTATAAAGAGAGAAAGGCTGCTATTAATGTTTAAAACCGCAAATGTTACTCATTTGAGTATTAAGTTGCAAAAGCTGTGGCAAAAAAACATCAAAGTTAATAACTTCCACACATGACCACGTAACAACCGTAACAACCGGAAATCTGAGAACATTCAAATGTTCTAAGACATCTCCTTTCAAAGTATGTATCTGTTTTTGTGGCAGATTTACAAGTAGGCCTAAACCACTCCCACCCTACCAACCAAGTCTTTCTGAAGTTCTGTAGGCAGAGTAAAAGTATTTTACCCAAACTGGCTTTTCTAACTTCTTACCTAAAGGATGATTTACAGGTCAGTATCAAACCAGGCCAGCTGATTGCTGTCACCTGGAGGCAGCCCATCCATGAGGTCCTGGGCATGCCCCAGATCTGGCAGCCCATCCACTGGATAGTCAGCACCAGGGTGGTGGCCACCCATCTCATGCTCCATCATGGGGTCCATACCCAAGGCATCCTGGCCATATCCACCAGAGTGAAAAGAACGATAGCTGGGATCTAGAAGAGCCAGGGTGGTGACAAAATGGGCCAGAGAGGGAGGAGAAAGACATAAAAGGTTACAGTGAGGCTAAAGATCCGTGGCAGCGTACTAGTCAGAAAGCACTGCTCGAGCCTCTGCAACTTCTGGTGCTCTTCAGCCAAGTAACTACCCAGTGCCAGGCCACCCATGGGCCTACACAAGGTCTGTTTCCACAAAAGGCAGACTGGCAGGTTCTAGTCCCCCCATCAGTTTGCCCCTGAACATTTTGCATTTGCCCAGGCAGAGACATAAAGCTCCTTGGGGGAGCAGCAGCAACCTACTGTGTATGACTCTCAACTCTCAAAAAGTCTCGGGCAGGAGACAAAGGTAATAACAAGGAAGTCTGGCAGATATAATCTATTGTTGAAAAGTCCAGGCAGTATCCACAAAAGTACTGAGAAAACTCAAGACACTATTTCCAACGAAACCTTTGCATGTTTTATCTTAAGGGTTGACATTTATATGTCTGTCAAGGTAAGAAGCTTATGGGCTTTAGTGGTTTAATAATTAGGAATAACCAGTTAAGATGAATAGTTATAGCTATTAGTGGTCTACCCCATGGCTCCATCTCCATTACTGAAAACTGAATTAGCTTTTCAGAAAACCTTGACAAAACAACTATAAATATCTACCCCAGATCTAAGCTTGGGGAGAGTAGCTTCCCATATGCCCACTTCTTGGTTAAGTTGTAGACAAAAAAAAAAAAAAAAAAAGCAAGTGAAAAGCCAGGTGACACTAACATCCTACAGGGCAGAGGCCCGGCACCAGTGACATGTACTGTTGGTGTGATCCTGTTGCTTGCTCAGTGTGTGGCTCAGAATTCCCTAGCTCCATTAAAGATACTGTTGCTAACTCTGGAACTTAAGATCTGCCTTTAATTGCTGACACTACCTTCCTGCCAACACTGGTTTTCCAGATAAGCAAACCAGCTCTTTTGATAAAGCTCTAGAACTGTAGCTTGATCTGGAGGTAACTGAGAAGTATGAGACACGTACCATCCTGGCGATATCCAAGGGGTTCTCCCTGGGCACCGATATCAAGTCCAAGATCAGCGGTCTACATAAACAGGTGTAAGGCAAGGAAGCAAAATGAAAATTCTCAAAGCATACTCTCTAATATTTTGAAAACATACCTATTTACAGATTACAAAAGAAATGAACTCAAACATTACAGAAATACTTAGAAAATACAGAATTACTTCAAAATACGGAAGTATACAATATACACTTCAAATCCACCCCTCAAAGATTAACCACTGATACTTAGAGAAACATGTTTTCCCACTGCATAGTGTTAAAAATATTCACTACTTTATTCTTTCAATAAGTATATATTAAGTACTTACTATGTGCCAGGCACTGTTTTAAATGCTAGAGATACAACAATAAACAGGCGAAGTCTCCCCCCACAACAGGACATGTTATATGAAATAATTTTTAGCCCAAGTAGCTGGAAGGACATAGCTGCCATTAACTAAGATGGAGAAAATGACGACAGGAACAAACTGGTTTGGGGAAAGGGGTGGAGGGGGAGGGGGAGTTCAGAGCTCAAGCTGGGACATGTTAAGTTTGCCTATAAAAACCCAACTAACACATCTCTCACTGTTGGGCAATGTGCTTTTTTTTTTTCACCTAACAATTATAGGATCTCTTTCCATTCATCTGACAAATATAACACACTATATTACTCTATACCATAACTGAATAAACTTTCCGGGCGGTTCTAAAGTTTCAATGAACAACTGTGTACTGAGGACAAATACTAAAGACAAATTCACAGCAACTCAAGTGGAAAACTAGATGAAAACAGCATTTAAAAAAAGCTGATAAACTGACCTCCAACTAATAGTATTTAAGAGAGTGCTTCTTTCCTTACACTTTTTTGAAAAATGTTTTTTAATCTGACAGAACTTTTTCATCTCCCTCCTTTATGAATTCTAGGTTAAGCAGTTTAACCTGTTCATTCTGAACAGGCTATTTAAAGCTGTAGTTTTCTTCCTCACAGTAGCTGCTAACATAGCATAAGAATGGCTATTCAAGCCAAGGACATGACTGACACAACTGAATGTGCACTGAATGTTCTGAGGGGAAACCACAAGTGCCTTACCTGCCCTAGCAGACAACCAAACAAACGCGTGCACACTGCCTACCTCGTTCCAAGCCATGGGCTCCGTTCTGAACAGAGAACTGGTCAGCTCGACTGAAAGCCGTTTCTTATAATCCTGTGGCTTGTCCTCAGACATTCGGAACAAAACAGCAGCTGCATATGTTGCTAAGAGAGGACAGAGAAAAAGGCTCTTAAGGAAAATCTGAGGCTTCACTGTGTACACTGGCTGAAGGCGTGGTTCCCCCTCCCTTCCTGCTCACCCACGCCCTCGTTCCTGGAGTGAAGCAACTCTGTCAGAGGGGCTGTGGCTCCCTCAGCTTCGATAGCTTCCGCAGCCTCCTTGTCCTGAGCAAGTTCGCAGAGGACCCCCGCAGCTACTCTTTGGATATTTTCAATGGGAGAATAAAGCAGCTAAGGAGAAAACACACAAACAACACCTAATTAAAACACGACAAGCACCCCACTGTGATGCAAACATTCCCAATGCAGAGTGTAGGTGGCATTTGCACTACTTGTATTAAATCATAACGGTCACGCCCTGCTTACCAATGGGGATACAGGCTGGGAACGCCACAGCGCACTTACACTAACCCACATGGTCTCGCCAGCTACACACCTGGGCTGTAGAGTAGAGCCTGTCGCTCTGAGCTACAAACCTGTACAGCACGTTACTGCGCTGAATACTGTGGGCAATCCTAACACAATGGTCAATACAGATTTACACCAGCATCACCACAAACGCAAGTAAAGTGTTGTTACAACATCACAAGGTGATATGAATTTTCCACCTCCGCTATACTCCTATGGGACCACCATGGCACATGCCGTCCTTCGTTAACTGAAATGTCATTATGCAGCCCAAGACTGTTATATATTATAGCACTGGTTTTCTATAATATTTTTTAGCTACAAATCCTTTCTTCAGAGACACTTTTCATAGAGCTAAGACTTGGAAAACCCAGGGTTGTTTGAGGCCGGTGCTCTGGCAGCCCAGGCCAGCTCTCGTCCTCCGAAACTGAGCACCCTGAAAAGCGGAGCACAAAGTCTCCTCCCTGTTCTTTAGGCCTTTCGTCCCAGTGTTTCTCCTAGAGCCTCCCACCGTGGACTTTTCATAAAATTAAATGTATTCAACATAAAGAACATTGTACATTGAGATTCTAGTTTCCCTATCTTGGCAAGGGGTACGGGCAGAGTGTTGTCACCATTTTATGAAAGTGAAATGTTGATGCCCTTTGGTCCCTAATTTATGAAAATGTGCTTATTAAAATCATGAAATATCATAAATATAAAATCTAGACCACCACTTAAAACCAACATACCTGCACGAACAATGGAATGGTATTCAGTCCTCGGATTACGATTCGGTTGTGAACATCACGAGCTAGGATGTGAAGGGCTCCGGTACAACCTTCAACTATTTCTTCCATGCGGACCCCCTCCTACCAAGAGAAACATAGCTCACCCACGGGGCATTCACCTTCCTGAAGTTTTAAACTTGAAGGACCTTCTGAGTAGCAATTACTAGTTATTCACATTAAACACCCAGTTCTTCAGAATTTGCAATTAGTTTAGGAGTGAAGGAGGATTCCATTAAGTTGAATGTCACTGAAAGGGGACCTCGGGGCAGCCCATGCCCACAGTGCTGTGCACTGTGAGGTACAACTTCCGTATACCCGAATCCCAGGGAGGAATTCTCACAGTGAGTGCACCAACCACTCTAGATAAGGGGGAACTAGAAAGACAAGACACACGACGATGGAAAAGCAATGCTCTGACTATGCCGATGTTCTCCTTTCACACACTCCATTGCTGTGCACCAATGTGTATTTGGTGAAAACTTAGCAAAGTTTTATTACCAACTACTAAACTTCTACTGAGCTGTCAGCAGAAAATCCACTCCTCACCTCCTCCAGACTACTCAACTGACAGCTTGGATGAGAGAAGGTAATTAGCTTTTTGCAAAAAGTAAGTACTATCTGCTTTCCCTAAGCTTTTTAAATGGCTATGACTCTGCTACTTTTATAAACAACTTGATTTTTGTTAAGGACACAAAAACTCTTTTCTAACAAAGAGATTTACAACAGAAGATGGTACTCTGCATTTCATTAAGCCACCTTGCAGACCCAGGCTGATACTGAAAGTAATGAATGGGGAAGGCAAAGCCCTTACTGAGTGCATACATTTAACAGCTAGCAATAACGCAGTCCTCAAATCTGTCTGGTAAGGTCCGTTGACTCTGCTACTGAAGTCAAACAAGTGACTCTTCAAAGGTCTTGTTTACTTCTGAGGACTCAGCAATGTCTTTACTTGTAATGAAAGTAATTTTAAGACTGCAAACTAGACGTCAAAACTTTAGGGTGAGATTATGGGTAAAGATTCCACAAATGCTACTACTTATTCTTGAAATGCTGGTAATCTCAGATAAATGTAAATAGTTTAAACCACTCCTAGGAAGAGATAGTAAAAGGTACGTTAAATACTTATAAGTAAAACTCATGTTGTAGTAGAGAAAAAGAGGCTTTGAAATCAAGACATCTGTGGATTCAAATTATGGCCTTGCTACTTCTTAAGAAGTAAACCTGTGTACGGATTAAATGACAACACTGTATGAAGTACCTAACCCCACAGCAGTAAATCACACCCTACACTCCCTTCGTGAGACTGATGATACAAAGGAGATGTCTAACCAAAGACTGTAGGGGCCACATTACTCCTAATCTTATCTGTAGCCACACAAACAGCAAGCAGCCCTTCCCACAGGAAAGAGGATGGAGGGAGCCAATGACCAGAGAAATTCAGGATCCCATGAATTTATGCATTCCTTTAAATACCTGGGTGTCACTATTAAGGTTAACCTACCACGAACTGCTGCTGTGTTCCGCCCATAGACGTACGGCGCTGGGTGTCCTGATGTGCACGAACCAATAACTGAACTAGGCGTGGAATGGCACCCTGCTCACGCAAAGGTGCATGATTTGCCGGACAAAGGGCAAGATTTCGAATCAATCCAACAGTAGCCTATAGATAAGAAGGAAGAATAAAGAACTGGTATATAACTCAACAAAATCACTTGCTTAGCTTAAAATTCCCACACCAAAGTTACTGATATCAGGTTGACACTTCAAAACCCCACCTCATCCCAGCCATATTTCCTATCTACTAAGGAACAGAATTCCTACTTATCAGTCCCTTATGCCCAGAGAGCCTACTAGATGGATGTGGCTCATTTTCAGTTCTGCCATCTTCTATTTTGGCGATTTACCTTTATCAGAGGCCAATGGGATGGTGGGTGTAGGAGTTTAACCACAACTGGCAGTCCATAGTGAAGGCGAACAGCATTCTGGGCCATTTCTGCTTCCTGGTGTCGGCTGGTCAGATGACGAAGAGCACAGATGGCAGGCTCAGTGATGTCCTCCCTATCACCCGCACGAAGGACAGTACGCACGAGGGCCTCTATACCACCCACTTGGCACACCATCATCTTGTTCTTATAATTATTGCAAGTGAGATTAGAGAGAATTCCAGCGGCACAAGTGACCACATTGATATCATCGGAGCCCAGCAGCTGAACAAGGGTTCCAAGAAGACCTTCCATCCCTTCCTATGGAATAAAACCAGATGCTCAGTATGTAGTCATCTTGACTCTTACCACCAAGGCACCAGTTTACTCAGAATTTACCTGTTTAGTTGCAGCATCTGAAAGATTCCTAAGAGTCCAAAGACAGTTCTGAACAAGGCGCTGACTGGGATCTGTCAGGTGAAGTCCTAAAGCTTGCATTCCACCTAGAATATCAAAAAAAGATCTAAGGCAACGGCCATTAGCTAGTAATTCCAATCAGCCCTAAGTGTCCTCTCTAGACACCTAAAGAGGGGCCCCTCTTTACTGCCAAAGCTTATCCTCTCCAAGTCCTTTATTTCCTTTTATTTTCTAGAAAGCTCCTCAGTTTCCCTTTCCAATTCATCTCAACTTGCAACAACTTCTGTCAAATATCTACTGTTCCTTATGTGGAAAAAACTTTCGTTATTTCCACTGTTCCACTGTAGGTAATATTCCTAGTACTTATTTTCCTTCACCTAGTCAATCACTTCAAAAAAATATAATCGATATCAGGCCCTATTTTGAGTTGGAGCTATATCAGTCAGCAAAATCTACTAAAATCCCTACCCTCACATGGTTTCGTTGGAGGCAGACAATACACAAATATACAATTAATAAACTATATAGTCTATCAGATGGTGTTAAGTGCTACAGGAAAAAAATACAAGACAAAGGAAGGGGCTACAGCTTTAAGCAGGGCACCTCAGTGTGAAGTGTCATCTGAGCAAAGACCTGAAGGAACCATGTGAACTGAGGTAAGAACAATCCAAAAAGAATGCAGTGGGACCCTTACTGTCAGGGACTATATAAAACACATCCAAAATGCATGCCCCAAACTCACAACCTTCCATGTTTAGGAGCCTAATAATGCAGGACATTTACACTGGCAGGAGTCCCAATGGAAGCTCGATTCCCTGCATGCTGGCTTAACTTCACCCATCTCTCTCCCGCTGAAATCACTGCTGAATATAGAGAGAGACTTTCCCTTGTCTCCTTGTTCATTTTTTCAAGTTTGTTCAACTTACGCAAATTAGGTTAAATCGACTTGCTATAATTCTCATGGCACGCTGTACTTTTCCTTCGTAGTATTTATCAGAACTATAATTAAGTCTACCTTCCCTACAAGACAAAGATCATCCCTATCTGGTTCCTTTCTCATAGTAGCTCCAGCTACTAATTAGTGACCCGCACAAGGCTGATTGATACTCAATATCTATAAATGACTAGATTCCTCTCTACCTTCTCTCCTTCAGAGACTTTTTCCCTCTACTATAACTATTAACTCTGAGAGAGTGGATCTTAACTCCAGATGCCCATCGGAATAGCCTGCACAGACTTTAAAAACACACATTCTGATTCAGCAAGTCTAGGGTAAATGTCCCATGCAAATGACTTTGAAGCACCTTCCACCTCACTTACTGAGATCTTGACTCCATACACTAAAAAGCAACTCCCAAATCCCGAGCCCATACTTCTCTTACATTCCAGCACCATACATTTCCAGCTACCCACTGACCTTTTTTAGTCACTATAAATATGTGAGCTTCTTAAATTATTTTATCCAAATTAAAATAAACAACCCATTCTGGTAGTTCCATGGTACTAATGTTCTCCCCACCACAAACCAGTTTTGGTTGCATCTTTCGTCCTTGGTCCCTGCATTATCACATTCTATGGAGTCTTCCAAAGTCTCAAACATTCATCCTTTGCATCTGTTTTTAATACCAACAACTTCATTCCTAGAAGTCTGTAACACATCTGAGTGGCTAGGCCTGCTTGCCTATGGTCTATTCAAATTGTCATACAATACAGTATTCATATTCCAAAGACTCCATTGTGATGGTATGCCAATGCTTAATAACCATTAACAATAGCTTCTCATTAACTATAAGATAAAGACCAAATTCTTTAGCATAACCTTAAGGAACCTTTTAGAATCTGGATCCCACCTACTATTCCAAACTGACCTAAACATTCTACATTTATGGTTCCAAAGCTGGAATAAAGCTTGAATAAAATCTTACGAAGACTGAGAAGTCCTGCATGATATGACCCTGCCTAGCCCATCAACTTCGTCTTAGCTATTCATCCCATTACTAAGTTCTAGTTACACAGACTCTCACCTAGAACTGAACAATCTCTTTCCTATCTTCAGAATATAACACGTGATGATTTTCTCTCACTCTCCAGCTCTCATATAAATAAGTGCCTTCTCACCCTGTAATTCCATTTAACATCTTCTCAAATAAGCCTCTTCTCCCCACCTTTCATTAATTCTTTATCACTATTTGCTATTTGTTTCTCTTATTAACTTACTCATTTGTAACCACCCCATTATTTTGTGTATTTCTATCATTCTCTCCAGACAGTAAGAATAAAACTACTCGTGAACATCCACTACCAATTAAGGAAATCACTTTGCTACATACAACTATACTTTAATAGAACATATTATAACATAATTTCTCCTATATATTCACAAGTCTAACGGCAAAGCAAATCTCGGGTTTGCCCAAAACCAAAATTAAAAAATTTTATCAATCCAAGTATTAGCTGTCATTTTTTTATGGTTAATAACTCTGGCTAAACCAGGTTTAAATAGCCTCAATGTTGGTGTCATACAGAACACGTAACTTTGTCTGAATGTCATCTCGGCTACAAATTTGACTACTACTTTCAGCCCATTAAGGTCAAGTTCCTGAGAATGGCAATCTAATTAGAAACGCTGATATTGTGCACAAGGATTCAAAATAGACATGTATACTTACCAGCTTCTACGATAGCTGGCTTATTACTAGAGCAGACGGACAGAACCTTCAGTACTCTGCTTGTGGTCCACAGTAGCTTCTCATAAGTGTAGGTCCTCATTATATTTACTAAAGCTTGAGGTCCACCGCTAGCCAGAATGATCAGCTAGAAAGACGCATATATTTTTGTTAGTTGTGGAATCTGGATCAAATGCCTAAGAAATGCCATAGTATAATACCAACCTATTTTATTATACAAAAGTTTCAGCTAGCTTGCCACTGACTTAAATCCTAGACCCCATTACTCAGACCCTAATACTAGGGCCCTATTTAACCCCTCCTTGTACAGCATTCCACTCAAAGTCAGGCATCCCAATCCTCCCAGGAATGTATCAACTCTGGCCCAATTTCTTCTTCCCACACTGATCACAGCAAAAGAAAAAGAAAACCACGTTGCTATGCAACAGTAACGCCCAGATATGAAGTTGTATTAGAGCTGATTTGTTGAAAATTTAAACCAAAATGGGCTCTTTAAAAACTAATGATTTGGTTCTTTGCTTTTTCTAACCATATCTACCTTACAAAGAGATAACACACAAAAAATCATCATTCATTCCTGTCCTTTACTTCCCTGCATGCCCCCACCTCCCAACTACCCAGGTTTTCTAAAAAGAAATCTTATCACTTCATTCATGCTTCTGCTGAAAATTATACAACTGCTTCACACTGTTGTTCTAGCACGGTCTGTAAAGCCCCGTAGCATCCTGCCCTATCTTAACAGTCTCACCTCAAACCTCTCCTCTTCCTTTCTGTGTGTGTCTTAAATTCCCAAAATTTGCCATATCCCTCCCAAAAGATGTCACTTCCTCTCCGTGACCTTCGCCTAGTCAATCTCTTCTCTTGAGCTGAACTTAAGTATCACTTCTTCCAAGAGATCTCCCTGAACCCTCCAAACAGGGTCTAGTTCACTTATGTGCTCTCATAGTTGCTTTACTTCCTCCCAGCACATGAATTAAATAGTAATTGGTTATTATTTCAGTATATTCCACTCAAAAATGAAATCTCCGAGAGAAGCTTGTCCGCATATCCCTAGCACAGTGCCTAGCACAGTGCTTTACACAGAGATAGTCAAATATTTAAAGGAATGTCTAACTTTCCTAGGATACATACGAAAAGGGTGAGGCAGACAATTTGCAAAAGTCCACAGAAGGACATGACATTGGAGGTCTCCAAAACTCCATGACAACCACATTCAGACAATTCTTTTACCTTGCTCTCTTGATTGCCGTAAGCTAAAATCTGAAGGCAGTCTGTCGTAATAGCCAAAAATTTAACGTTTGTTTTGTTGAGCAAGGCGACCATTTTCTGCAGTCCACCAGCTAAACGCACTGCCATTTTAGCTCCCTCCTGATGCAATAAAAGGTTGTGAAGAGTTGTAATGGCATAAAACAATACAGAATCCACCGGTGAACTGCGAAAAAGAAAAAGGCCTCATGAGAAATGTTCTGATCGCACTCTTCTCCTTGTTAGCTTCAAGCATCTTGACCATGTTTTCTTACCCAAGCATCTTCACCAGGGCAGGAATGCCTCCAGACTTAAAGATGGCCAGCAAGCCCTCACGATGATGGGAAAGATTGTGCAAGGTCCCAGCAGTACAGCGAGCTGTTTCCACATCATTTGTATTCTGCATGGTACGTACAATAGCAGACACCATCTGAGGGGAACGCATGATGGCGTGTCTGGAAGCTTCCTTTTTAGAAAGCTGATGGACCATAACTGCTGCTTTATTCACCACCACCTATTATGTATAGGAATTAAGAGACATCATTAGTTTTCAAATACTGATATTAGGTAAACATTTTGAGACTACTTCCTCGAGAGTTTCCTTTGAAGCAGATTAAAAGGATAGCAATGTCATTACTAACCTGGTCCTCATCATTTAGGAGTTTTGTCAACTCAGGGATTGCACGTGTGGCAAGTTCGGCATCATCTTGATAGTTAATCAAATTTACAACTGCATGTTTCAGCATCTGTGATGGTTCAGCCAAACGCTGAACGTTAGTGGGATGAGCAGCATCAAACTGTGTAGATGGGATCTGCATACCCTCATCTAATGTCTCAGGGAACATGGCAGCTCGTACCCTCTGAGCTCGAGTCATCGCATACTGTCCATCAATATCTGGAAAAGGTAAATTCGACACTCACGACCCACAATTCACCATTCGCCCTGAATATTTGCTACCCTCAATGATGACAATGACTTTGCAATCATCCCCTTTTCTTTACCACACCATTTTGTTTAAGCTATTACACACTAACTTTTTTAAAAATAACCAATTCTCAAAGCTGCATTTGACTTTCAGTAAGGCAATAATACTCGTACCGGCTACTTGTTCTTGTGTGAAGGACTGAGAAAATCCCTGTTCCCACTCGTACAGGACTTGCTGGGTAGTATCCACATCTTCCTCCTCAGGATTGCCTTTTCCACTCAGGGAAGGAGCTGTGGTAGTGGCACCAGAATGGATTCCAGAGTCCAGGTAAGACTGTTGCTGCCAGTGACTAACAGCTGCTTTTCTGTCTGGCTCCATGGCCATGTCCAGCTCCATCAAATCAGCTATAAACATCAAACAGCATCAGCATTACTACCACAGAAATATTTTTAGAAATGAAATTAAATCTGGAAACAGCCAAGAATAACAGAATGATAGCCAGGATAAGCTGAGCGATGAACCACCTACACTCTTAGGGGGCTACCTAAGTTACTCACTGAATCAGTGGAAGAATGGTACTGCATCCAGGCTCCAGAAGCAGTCATCCAGACTAGATTCCTGCTGGTGGCTGGTTTGTTATTTCACCAAGCCATTAGGAGGAGTGAGCAGAAAATGGAGCAAAAGGTAGCCTGATAAGTAAGCAGGGAGAGAGGAAAGCAAGGGGGTTCTCAGCCAGACTGGGTTATTGGCAACGAAGCAGAGCCCCAATTCAGTAACTAAAGACTTAAGATACAAACCTTGGGTAGCCATTGTCTACGCAGAATTTTCAAACACTGTTGTATGGCGTACTTCAGATACCCTAAAAGAATTAATCAAGTCATTAGGATTTAAAATTAGTCTGATTTTAATACTCGTATGTCACTAAGATGACCTGCTAAAAGTCATGAACTCTCTCTACAAAAAGCCCCAAAGCCTCTTATTCCACGTGTAGTGAAAACAGATCTCATGGTCTCCCCCAGACATCTCAACCACGCTCCATCACTGCTCAACTTCTAAACGAAAACTCTTCTTTAACAAGCACCTCTTTTTAGAATATAAATTATAGATATTTAGGATGTCAAAAAACATAATTACTGAAGATGACAAAGCATAAAAGCTCTAATAATGAAGGCCAGGGAGGGGAAAAAAAAACTATCCAAAGTGAACTTCTCACACTAAAAAATTCATAGATCCTCTTTGGACAGAAGAAGTCCAATGGGATTTTAAAAACACCAAATTTTCATTAAACTGATCAATTATTTTCTGATATAACACAATGCTATCAATAAAGTAGATTTTAGTGACTGGGTCAGAATAGATTTAAAATTTTTTTTTTTAAGCAAAATTACTTTTCAAATGAAAAGTACAACAAAAATTAAAAGCATCTTTTTTAGTAAAGTTTTTCTAAGTTCAAATTCATAGCAACGATTATAATAAATATAGGAATTACAGACTGGAATGTTGTTTTAATCGATATAAAAAAATTATTCATACATAAAAATCTTAGTATTTAACTTATATCTGCATTTTTGTTTTATTGTTTAATATTCAGGAAAACAATGAATCACAGACAGGGAACTATTTGCAATTAAAACAATTTAAGAGTTCATAGCCTCCAGTCCTAAGAACAAAATTTCCTTTATAACAAAGTCTGCCCCCAAACAAGTTCATCTTAAGACTACAAATCAACATACTAAGTTGATTTACCAATATGTAAAGATATGGGCTAAGATATTTAACTGTTTTCTATCAATGTACAATGGAGGTGAAATACACTTAATGAAACTGGAAACTGCACTCTAAAGTCCTCGTTTTTTCTACGTAAAGGAAGCATGCAATTTCCTACAACTGCCCTTTCAACACTCGATTTCTATAACCACAAAGATCACTTGATACCTAAAGCTGACAAGAGTTGTAGATACAATTGTCTCAGTGTCCACAATAAAACATTTGACAACTTACGTACAAGGCAAAATGGACGGAAAATAGTAAAGGTTATTCCTGTCAATAAGAATCTTGTATTTTAAAATACAGATGACCCCTGAACAGCACACAGAGGGGTGGCCGTTTTAAGGGGCACTGCTACCCATACAGTGGAAAATCTGCATATAATTTAAGTCTGCCCTCTGCGTGTGCCAACTCCCAACTGCCATCTGACCTTTGGGCAACCCGAGTTTGAACTATGCAGGTCAGGTCAATTGAGAAGTCCGAGTATAAGTGGACCCATCAGGGTCAAACACGCTGTTCAAGGGTCAACTGTAATATACGCAGCAGGATTATGCGTTTAATGTTTTGATTCAAAAGTACTAGAATGGAGCACAGAAACCAGCATTTTCAATGAACTCTCGAGGATGCAGCAAATGATCTGCAGACTACACTTTGAAAAAACTATGCTGGAAGGAACCCAGGTTCTCCATCCACTGATGCTGCGTTTTAACTCTTACCTTTGACTATCTTTGTGACTGGCTATGTTAATCACTTTTCCACCTGTCTGGAAAATGGGGTCCCCACTCTAGTTTCCAGGATATTTCTGGGAAAGGGGACTTTCTACACTGAGCTCCTCCTTTGGCCAATGCCACAGGGCTCAGAAACCAACTAGTCAAGTTTATAAGCTGTGCAGCTGTTGAAGAAGCCCTTTGATATACCTGGCTTCAAGGAAAAAAATATTTACAGTATTGTTTTCCTTGTTGGTGATGCAAAGGCAAAACAGTTTACCCATGATACTGGGTAAAATCTGTTTATGTGGGTGACCTGGTAATGTGACCATGATTTATAACAATTTTATGGGAAAAAGCAACTTCACGTACCAAACTTACAAATAAGTTTATATGTTGGGGACTTCTCAACACTATTATTTTTTATGGCACCTCAAAATTTATTCAACATACATTAAAACTATTTTTGTTCTTCACTGCAACCCTCTGAAGTGAGGGAGGGTGTCAATCAGCAGGGGAGTAAAAAACAGGAGTGAAAATGGAGATCTACATGAACAACAACAGTATATGCCAACTCACCCTTATGCTGCCCTGCTGACAAATTTAAATTTACCAAAAATCTAAGAATTATTCATTAAAGAAACTGAATATACTGTCCAGAGAAACCTAGGGCAGAATCTTGCCCCAAAGCCTCCCTTGTTCTTCCCCAGGGCGGAGCTTTCAGTCCAAAGGCCGGCTCCCTTCCACTTCACCCTGCCAATGAGCTCCCACCAACCAAGGCTTACCAAACATTTCAGAAAAACCTTCATTAAAGAAAAAAGGTCAACAAAAACTGATTCTTTTTAAAGACAGACCTTAAAAATAGGAGCAGGATACAGAAAGAAACAGTATGTTTCCATTTATTACCTTATGAAGATTGGAAAGAATAAATAAAAATTTCAAAGTTCAATAATAACTGAAGTTGGGGAAAAAAAAAAAACCTCCCAGAGAATAAAGATACACAAAATTCCAAAGAGAATAAACAAGAGGATCAATCCCGTGAATCAAGGTTTCAACTACTAGGCATTTCAGAAAGAATTACTTGAAACAAAAATGGGAAAAACGCACTAAGTACCAATCAAGACAGTGGGGGAGAGGGGCTTAAACATTATGAAGTACTAAATTTTCCCAGATGCAAGTGATCACTTATTAGACAACTTTGGGTTCTGCCAGCTTTATCACTACCAAGTGGTGCTTTGACAAAGAAAGAGGGTGCTGGGGACAGCCAATTTATCCAGTCTAACCAGGTAGTGGACACGGGAATCTTTCCTTTCCTTTTTGCTATTTAAACACATATTCTTTCCAATTATGTATTTTATAAAGAATACCTTAAAATTCATCTTGCAATTTCTGACTTAAACTCTATAAAGGTTTAGAAAAATATATATCCTTTATATATTATTTCTAACGAAGTAGTAAGTTCATCTTGAACCATACCTTATTCAAAGTATTACTATAAGTAATTTTACCTTCAGCTTTTATAATAAGATTACTTAGGCAAACTAGGGGTTTTTTTTTATTATGAAAAATTTCAAATGTGCAGAAAAGTAGACACGACTGTATAATGAACATCCTTATCACCTATACTTAATAACTATTAATATGCCATACGTATGCCTCCCTACAGAATGATTTTAAAGTAAATGATGTACATTAGTACCTTATGTGGCTCTAAAAAGGAAGGATATTTTCTTACATACCACAGCATTATAAAAGATTAGCATTACTGGCTGATACTCAATTTCACAATGAGTGCTGGAGCGTCTACTTCACCTTCTGCACTGTAAGTGGCCTTCTGTCAAAGTCTACATGATACTTCTTGACAGGACATAGATTTCATACTTAAATTACTTCTCCAGTTCCAATCAGGACAAAATTATCTTAATTACCTTAGATTTCAAAGTTTAAGTATTACTAACTAGGAGTAACATGGCTATGTAAAAATAAAGCAGATCTATTATAAAACCACAGTTTTTATACTGACAGTCATGGTAACAATTCACTTATCCAATAATCTGCACTGAAAGAACTGAAGCCAACCATTTAGTCTGTCTTAAAGTAAAAATACACAACTCTATTTCAGGAGCAAAATAAATTTTTGATATATCCTCAGGGATTAAAAAAAGTTCTTGGTAAAATTTATTTTGTAAATCTAAAAACACATACATATGCATTTTTATTAACTGTCACTACTAATACCTTGCCATTTAAAAAATTTATAGTCTCTTCAGATCTTGTTTCAGCATTTTTCATTAAACACTAAAACTTTTGTTACAACTCACTCTGGTTTCCTTTCTGCTCTTACTCCTCAGCTGTATGTGTGTTCTGAAAGTTTTCCTGGACTGGCCAATAAAAAATACATAACAAATCACACTTGTTCCCCCAAAACACCTAACATTAATCCCTTGGCATTATCTTTAAACATGTAGGTGCAAAAATGGCTATCAGAAATATGAACTGCCTGTGGCTAGGAAAAATCAGGATGTTCCCCAAATCATCTTCCTTCATTCTCTCTCCTCTAGCCTATCCATAAAGTAAAATACATGCTTCATTTAAAATGTTTCTCTGTTGTTCTCATGATATGCAGTTAATGACATTTTGATATTTTTGGTATCATCTTAAACTTGTTGTTACGTAGTCTTTTAATATAATAATCAATTCCTTGTGTTGTGGATCTTTATAAAATATTATCATCTGTAGTGTTACCATATGTCTATGCTATAATTTAACTGTATGTCCTTGGATATTCATGAATGTTTGTCCTTTCTAGTATGCTATTGAAACAATGCTGAACAAACATCCTTGCATATAAACAATTCTCTTTAATTTCTCCCATCTGATGACTGCTTCAACTACTGGGTTAAACGGTAAAAATTTTTAAGGTCTTTGATACATAGCTCCAGAATGATGGAGCATAAGTTGATACAGTTTTCACAGAAGGAACTGGCCAGCTTAAAAAGGGCTTATCAGCATCAGCTGTTACCACTGACAAATTTTAATAGCTATGTGCACACATTTAATTTTTACGCCATCACCCGACCTACAAGTTTTTCTACATTCTTAGACTAAATGCTTAAAAAACTGTTTTGGCTTTCCAGACTTTTGACGTAGTCCTCATTTATGTTTTTATTGAGTATGTATGTGTATATGTTATGCATAAGAACTCACTTGAATAATCACAAATATAGCACATTTAGGCCAACTGTGTATATCTGACAATATGATTTTACTCTTCATAATAGATTATGGTAATGCCATTTACATTTATGATATATAGTTAGTCTCACCAATGAGTAACTTCACACAATCTGTGATCAGTAACACAATCCTAATAGTCTTGATCCTTCAGGAAAAAAAAATAAACTTTCATTTTAAGAATAAATTACTCCACTCTAAGAACAAATTACTATACACTAAGCAAATTACTACAAAAACCAGACACTATTTTTCTCCAGTTTATATTAACATAAGTAACCAAGATGATTAATATTTTAAAACACAGCTACTTCAAAGTACATACTGAATAGCCTTTATCCACACAGGCACATTTTTGTCATTTCCAAATATAATTTTATGCCACTTAAGTTAAAAAAGCAAAACAACGCTTCATATTGTTTACGTAGTAAAAGTACAAATAATACATACCAGCTTCCTAACACTTGGGGGCAAAGAGAATAGGGCTGGAAAGGGTATTAAAGATGGCTTAAACTCTAGCAGTTTTTTTTTTTTAATCAAACAAATATGGCAAAATTACACCTGTTAATCTGAGTGGTGAGTACATGTGTGCAACATTATTTTCTATACTTTGCATATCAAAAATAACTGAATGAAAATAAAAAAATAGCTGTATATCATTTCAATAAACTCCAAATGGGATTTCTAAAATATACCTTTATACTTTAAATCTTTTAAAACAATTAAAATAGAGTTACCTCCCCCAAAATGAGTAATTTTATGTACACTGTGCACTTCCGTTAAATCAGCTAAACTTTACAAACTCAAGTCTCAAATACGAGGATAAAACATGTCCATCTCCTCGAAAAGGAACAGTGGACAAAAGTTAAATAGGCTATGAGTATATTTTATATGGCTAAAGACTGCAGCTATATGGGAGGATCTATTTCCATCACATGTTGAAACTAAAAATCCTGTTTCTCAAAATGACTACACAAAATGATGACTTGGCTGAACACTTTTAAGCAGAGGAGCCTCTCTGTTAACATCTTAAAGACACTATGTACCCATTTTAAGTGGGTTTTACAGTGTGATAAGGCTGCTAACAGTTCATAGTTTAAATTTTTAATAAAAGTGACTGTTAAGTTATATACAAACTACTGTCCTATATGTAAAAAGGACAGTTAGAAAAACAATCACAAAAAGATTTTATTCATAATAGCAAAAATAAAAACAATGTGCAGACAAGATTAAATGGAGAGATGCCTTATTGCTGACTAGGAAAATTTTGTACTATATAAAGATTTCACTTTTCTCTAACTTAAAACACCTGAATATAATGTGGCAATTTAATAAAAGAAAAATGTAATATTTCAATTAATGGAAGAAAGATTTGATCAGCAGTATTAGGAGAAAGGCGCTTGTCCTAAAAAATATTTTTTCATCCTTACTTTATTAAAATTAAACCTACGTTTGTCAAATTTTTACATGTAAAAAAATAAAACTGAGATAAAATATAGTATATACGAGCATGAGTGGTATAATATGTGGAAATAAAACCACGGTAAGAAACTCCAGGAAAACAAAATCACACATAAAGTTAATTCAAAAAATGACATACTAGACACATGTGAAATATGATCAAAGGCTAATATTCATACGTCCACAAAGATCGGAGGACAATAAGAAAAAACTGCAAGACAAGGGCAGGAATAATCATTTCAAAGGAAAAATAGAAAGTAAGCAATAGACATGAGTTTAAACTCATTTTTTTGCTTATTAGATTGGTAAAGTCGAAAAAAATTAATAATACCCACTGCTGATGAGGATATAGTTAAACTGGCAGAAACTTTCTGGAAGGTAAGTTGGTACTATCTATTAAATATAAGTGTAAATACTCGTTGGCTTAAAAAATCTATTTTTAAAGTAGAAATGTGAATATTCACAGAATCATGCCAAAAGGTCTGCACAGTGAAGCATTCACAGAGAAAAAGCAGGAAATAACTCAAATGCTTAGCAACAGAGGCGTGAATAAAAAATAATTTATTCATTAAATGGAATATCTAGTCATACACTGAAAAATATTTAAACATCTTTTATATTTACGAGCATTGCAATAACAGTGAATAAGAGTCAGAAAATCAAGATCTATTAAAGCCTGCATTCTACTGTTATAGAGTTAAACAATGAAAACAAGACAATTTAAAAAGAACTGCTATGAAAATAAACAAGGTGAGCATAGAGCGACTAGTGGGGAGAACTACTCTAGGTAAAAGTAGGTGACAAAGAAGTGTTTTGAGTAGAGGAGTAGGAACTAGCCAGGTAAAGATGGGGTACAACAATCCATCCAAAGACCAAGTGCAAAGGAAGGAATGCACTATTTGGTAAAGGTACTAAAAGGTTACCAGTGTTAACTAGAAGGGAACACTTGAAGAGAGGTCAGAATGTAAAATAAAATTCACAGTGTGCTGGAAAGCCACTGGAGTAACATGACCTGTGACTTAGGCTTTTTAAAGTTCACTCTGACATCTGTATGGAAAAAAAATCATGAGGGACAAAAGCAAAATACACTTGTTTTGAAGCTACTGTAAACCATCTAGGTGAGAGAGGATGTAGTGGATTACTATGTAGCCATTATAAAGAATGAAAAAAGGTATGATGAAAAATTATTCAACATATATTTAATATGCAAAGCATCTGCATACTTTTAAAGACACTGCATACATTTGCAGAACTATATAGAATATATCAGATATCAAAAATACTTGTTTAAGAAAATATCTTACATCATTTAGCCCTACTACGCGCTAGCCAGACACTGATAAACAGCATTAAGGAAATGTATCTAAGCATAAAAGCGAGGTGGCCTATAAAATGGACTCTGTCAAAAAAATGTGAAAACCACTCAGCCAGCAATTAGTGTACCTCAAGGCAAAAACAAACTGCTAAAAAAATAAATAATAGAAAAAAGACGTATTCTTTGGAAAAATAACCAATGTTTTTTAAAAGTGGAATAAAACTTATTGCATTTCTTTTGATATTTAGACATTGTATTTAATTATAGCAATAAATTTCCTTTTTAGTGATTTAATAGATTTTCATTCTATTCTTATTCTATTAAAGTGGCAGTATTCTAAGAATTAACTGCATCACAAAGTAATGCCAGGCTTCTGATTAAATAGTATAATCTTTTACAGCATAATTTTAGGATGCTGCCTTGTAGTATCGGGTAATGTCTAATTTTGCCATTGACATATTTAATAAGGTAGCATAATTAAATGCCTAGCAACTTCAGTTCTAATGTTCTCACTGAATCTTTCCAGCAACCTCACAAACATTTCCCAAATTATCAAATGAAAACAACTGACTAGCAGCAGTTAATATTGAGTATATAATATACATGAGTATAGCTAATCAACTGCTCAGTTAAAATTCAAATCCAGGTCTATTTAGTTCAGTCATGTACCCTTTTAATCAAATACCTACCACCATCTCAAATTTATACAAAATTAGTATTTAAGTCAATGTTGCAGATAAATCCAAGGGTCAGCAATTTTTAGATAAAAGTTCCCATATGTAATACTGAAGAACTACATTCTCTGAAGATTGACCACAGCAAAAAATATATATACATATCTAAATCTATTTATTCCTTATATTTGAATCACTACATACTCCATACTTGGACTTTGTGCCTAGCTACACACAGCACTCACTACTGCTGACAAAAAATGCAGAATTTTCAAACGTGAGTATTTTATGCCAAGGAAATGGAAGATTTATTTCAAGAATGTTTCTAGATGTTAATCTCTAGGTTCACGCTATAGACAGAATGGCAAAAACTCAATGACTTCTAGAAGTAATACGTTGCTTTATATTCCATAATAACCTTCTTCTTCACTTGTTACAAAAGTCTCCCATGCCCATCATACCAAGCACACTGACCTTAAGAAAAAGAAAAAAGGCAATTTTAAAAACTCAGTGAGTGAACTCTGTGATGGCTAGGGCTACAGCTTTTCTTCCTCACTGTTTCCAAAGTGCTCAGCACATATCAAGCACTTAAATATTTTTTGGATTGAATGTGCCAATAAGAAAAATGTTTAAAAAGTAGACAAGTAAAACAAATAAAATGGAACATGGGGGCTTAGACAGCCACCAACAATTACATAGAACCTAACAGCCTTCTTTAAGTGCCTTTAGGAACATGAAGGATTCATTTAGGAAGATGTAGCTCATCTAACAGAGGTCAGAAAACTTTATCTGTAAAGAGACAGGTGATAAATATTTTAGGCTTTGTAGACCATAAGCTCTGCTACTATAGTACAAAAGCAGCCAGACAACATGCACACTAATGAATGTGGCTGTGTTCCAATAAAACTTTATTCATGGAAATTGCAAATTTGAATTTCATATAGTTTCACGTGTCATGAGACATTATCCTTCGATATTTTATCAGCCATTAAAAAATGTCAAAGCCATTCTTAGTTCTCAGGCCATACAAAAACTGGTGTCTGGCAATAGCTGGCCAACACCTCAATTTATTTATTACATACTTTCACTGATAACAAACCAAAGGCCGGTGAATTTACATTTTAATTAAGCACATTAAACCTAAATGTAAAGACCAGTAACAGAAAGGATTTTTAAGTGGGTTTACAGGTTACTAAAAGAGGTGACACATTTTTTTTTCCTACAGTATTTTCAAAAACAGGTTCAGTGAAAAACAAACCTGGACCAAATGGCACATGAAAGCTGTAAGACCATCTATTTGGGAAAAACATTTCAGTCCATTAAGACCAGGTACGTGCTAAAGGAGAATCCGTCCCCCCCTTATCCACAGATAAGTTCCAAGATCCCCAGTCGATGTCTGAAACCAGTTACCAAATCCTAATCCACTTCCTCAACTCTGCCAGAAATGTGGCAGCAGCTTCTTCATCAGGAGACACAGCCTTTCCAGTTATTTTTATAGTTTCAGTCCAAACCTACTCACGGCGTGGAGTCACTGGTTTCAGGGGACCCCTTGCTGAAGTCTTCGTAAAGACTCAACGCTTTCTGGAGCACCACGTTGCCATCTATCAGAACAGGCTTCCTGTTCATGTCTTCCAAAAGTAAAGTTACACCTTTTCCATCTTAGCTGAGCCCTTACCACGCGCTGTGGCCATAACTTTTGGACTTTGAAGTGTGACAGCAAAACCAACACAAATTTCTTTTTCCTTCTTTACAATTTCACAGATATAAGATTCGTCCTCACCACAGATCCTAGCAACATTAGCATATGATTTTTTTTCTTTATTAAGTCAAGAACTTTCACCTTTTTTCACTGAAAGGAAACACTTTACAGCTTCTCTTTGGCATGTCTGAAATGCCAGCATCACTACTCTTGTGCTTTGGGGCCATTATTAAATAAGGGTACTTTAGCACAAGCGCTGAGATACTGTGAGTCCATCAGATAACTGAAATGGCTACTAACAGACGGGTATACAGAGTGAAGATTCTGGACAAAGAGATGATTCACGTCTTGGGCAGGATGGAGCAGAGAGACAGGATTTCATTGCGCTACTCCAGAAGGGTGTGCAATTTAAAATTTACAAATTCCTCATTTCTTGAATTTTCCATTTAATATTTTTGGATGGTGATGACTACAGGTAACTGAAACTGAATGAAAGCAAAATCACAGATAAGGGAGACTACTCTGTATAGGTGCCTTTAAAAATCTTTCTTTACTATAAAGATTTCCAAGCTTGCTCAAAGAACCCTTTAAATCGGCAACCAGATTCTTCCAACAGTTCTAACCCTGAACTTTAAAAAATACAGATGACTAGGTTCCGTCCCCATGGTTTCTATCAGTATGTCTGGGGTAGGACTCTGGCATTGTATTTTTTTATTTAAAGTGTAATATAGGTTGTTGACACGGACCCAGCAAAGGTTTACAGCTGTAGATAAACTGTATGATCCAAATCTATGTATAACATTAGTTAGTAACCTAAGAACAAACAAAACAAACCTGGCTCCACAAACAACCAGCTCCTTGAGAAGAATCTATTCATTAAGACAACACAGTTTTACTTTCTTTAGTAGACTTCTGCCCCCGTCATGCATATCAAGTTTATGTTACTCTCCCAAATAGGGTATTTTGCTGCCTTTACAGCCTCACCATAGTAATAAGTCTCATAATTATGAGGCTCTCTTATATTTAGAAATACTACATAAAGTAGAGTGAGCTAGGAAGCATTTATTTCAAAATGTGAATGCTTCGTTATCTCAGTATAAAGAACTTCAAGAAACAGCTCTAAATCTGCTCTAGTTTGAGTTCAACAACACAAGGATAAACAAGTCATAACCTGGAGCTATATATGAATGCCCCACTGATATTATGTTGTTTTCTCAATTCACAAAAATTGTTATGTTAATCAAGAGATTTTCTGTTCTTTCTCACAATTCTTTCATTTACTCAACAGTTCCATGACACAGCAATTCCAATAACATAAATGCAATGTATGTATACATTTCATTCATTTATTCAACAAATTTTTATGCAACTGCTATATGCCAGAAAGTGTAATGGATTCAGGGTATATAGTGGTGATTGAAACAGAAATGGTCCTCGTATTCCTGATAAGCAGACAGATAACAACTGAATAAACAAACACAAAGAAGATAAGCGTGTAACTAAATAAGTAGGAGATGGGAGTGGAAGGACACAAGAACAAGAAGAAGGTGCTACTTAGAGTGGCCACAGGCTTCTTGAGGGTAACCTTCAAGCTGAAACATGAAGGACATAAAAGAGCCAGCATGCAATGAGCAGAGCAGGTACATTGCAGAAACAAGAAATAACATGTGCAAAAGTCTAGAATCATAAAAGGCCTAATCATCTTTTAACAACTAAACCTTGAGTGATTCCGATTATAGTGGGAAAGGACGAGTGCAACGAGATGAGGCTGAAAATAAATAGCTAGATCTGCAGGGCTCTCTCTCCAGCCTTTGGTAAGGAATGCATTTTCATCCTAAGTGCCACTGGAAGTCCATGAAGGTGAGCAACGAAATCCCATTTGAGTTTTCAAAAGCTGTTTTTGGTTATAAAGGAAAAAACTGAAAGGAGGCAAGAAAGAAAGCAAGGAGACCATGTCCACAGGATATCTTTGACAGGCTGTGAAAGGGAACAGAGAAATAAATGGGGCATTAGCTTGAGGAAAACAAAAGCTGTCCAATTCTATAATATTCACTGATTCAACAAAATTTATTGAGCACCTATAACTTCCAGACACTGTTCTGAGTACCAGGCATATAAAATCAGGAAAGACCCTGAGAGGAGGAAAGAACAAGCAAGTAAACAAACGTTATTTCAAAGAATGGTTAAGTGCCACAAACCAAATAAAAAAGGATAATATGATAAAGCAAAACTGGGTGAACATGAAGACCTCAGTGTAGAAGTGATGTGTGACATGAGTCATAAATCACAAGGAAACCACCTCTGCAAAGGATTGGAATATATCTGTATGCTATTGCGAATGATCCAAAATGAGGTGATAAGAGTTAGCAGTCATTCACTCAACACATGTTTACTTTATCAAGTACTATGTACCATGATTCCAGAGACTGGGACGAAAGCAGTGAAGTAAACAGACAAAAATCCCTGTCTTCCTGGAGCTTACATTCTAGGAGGCTAAGAGGGGAAAAAAAAGTAAAATATCTATTGTGTTAGACAGTGATGAGGGCTAAGGAGAAACATACAGCAAGAAAGCCAAAAAGGAGATCGGAAGTTGGGGAAGGACTACGATTTTAGTAGATAGGATGGCAAGGAAAAGCCTGAAGGTGGTGAAGAAGCAAGCCACAATATATAGAGACTATGCTTGATCAACTGGAAGGAAAAAAAGGCCAGCATGGGTGAAGAAAAGAAGAATAGTAGCAAATGAAGACAATGAACTAAACACATAGGAGTGAGCCTGTGCTCCTACTGAATGAGATGGTAAGCCCTGCAGGTTTCTGAACAGTAAAGTTACATGACCTAATGTTTTAAAAGGATTGCCTTGGTACTGTATTGATAAATACATTTAAAGGGAACAAAGATGAAAGCAGGGAGACCAGTTAGAAGGCCTTTGCAGTAATCCTGGCAAAAGATTAAGATGGCATGGCTATGATGAGAAATCGTTAAGACTGCAGGTATATTTTAAAGGGAGAGCAGACACAATTTGCAGACAGGGTTTAAACAGAGGGTGAGAAAGAAAGGTGAGTCAAGAATTGCATGGTTTTAAGTGGAAAAAGGAGGTGCATTAGATGCATAGGAAAGACTAAACAGAAGCTTTAGGGGAAATTGGGAATTCAGTTTTAGACATATTAAGTTTGAGGTACTCCTTAAGACATCCAAAATGTTGAAAAAATAGTTCGATATTAGGATATAGAGTTCAGGGGAGAAATTCAGGCTAGAGATATAAATTTAGAAATAGCAAGTAGATTAAATACTATTTGTTTAAAGCTAGGATACTAAAATGTATTTAGAAAATAAAAGGACTAAGCTTTCAGCCACCCCATCAGCCACCCCAACAAAGAGGTCAGAGAGATGACAGAAAAAGCAAAGGAGGCAACTGAAGTGTATTTAGACAATGAAAAAGGAGAGGCCCAAGGACTACGCTTTCACTCACTCCAAAGAAGAGGTCAGAGAGATGACAGAAAAAAACAAAGGAGACTAAGAAAGAGTCACGAGAGAGGTAGGAAGAAAACATGCTAGCAGGCATGGTGGCATAGAAACCAAGTGAAAAAGTATTTCAAGCAACTGTGCCAGATGCTACTAACAGGCTAAGTGAGATGAAGACTGGCAATTTATAATGTAGTCACTGATAGGGGTTCAATGGGAAAGGGGAGAGAGTGCATATAAGCAATTGTTTTAAGGTGTTTTGTTGTAAAGAGAAGCAGACTGGGGTGGTGGGTGAAAGGGGAGACATAAAGAAGAGATTTTCATGTTTACATGCTCGGAGAGCCAGTAGAGAAGGAAAAATCAATGATGTGAGAGAAGGGAAAATGACAGGGTAATATTCTTGACAGCAAGAAAGGATGGGATCTAGTGCACAAATGAATTGACTGTCCTTATCTTGGAACATTACATTTCATCGTAGTGACAGAGAAGGTAAAGGGCACAGTCACAAACAGATACAGGAATGTGCAGGAATTCTTCCAATTATTTGATGTGCTTAGTGAAAGAGAAAGCAGTGGCATTAGATGAGAGAATGGGGGAGGAGGTGTTGGAAGGTTTGAGAAGAAAAAGTTAATAGTCATAAAGGAGGATGAATTAATAGTCCAGGACCAGTGGGCATGAAGCAATGGAGGAATGAGGCTGTTTAGAGTGTATATGAGAAAATGATTATGATTCAACATGAAATTTCAGCTGTGTAGAACGGTGAAAGAACTAGAAAAGCTTAGATGGACAGATAGATTGCAGGTCCCAGTGGGACTGAAGGGCTGTTGGAACTGAAGTATTCACTAGAGGAGTGAGACACCTGAAATGAGACTGGGGAGGGGAGTAGTTATTAGCTGAAGAAAAAGTATTCTAAGATATGACAATGGGTATATGTGGCTGAATTAGAGAGAAAAGTAAGATCACTGGAGAAGAAATCAAGAAATTAAGAGGCCAGAATATTGGAAGCATCCTCTACATGTTACTTAGTATGCCAGACCACACAATCTAATGAGTTTATGCCATATTATAAATCAACATACTAACTGCTTCTTTCATCAAAAAGTCTTGCTACAAAAAAAGTCAGCTGAACTAAACAGTGAACTTAGTTACTGAAATGCTGGCAAACTCCTTATAGCAATTTATACTGGTTAACAAACAGTTCAAAGGCCAGATGACATTCTGTAATGCTGCTCTCTACATGGACACTGATATCACCAAGAACCATGAATTATAATAGAAATAAAGAAGACAGTGAGCCAGGAGCTAATATGTGTTCAAGAAAGGAGGGGAAGGACCCAGGATAGTTGGTGCAGGGCTGAAACACAGGGGGAGTGGGTGCTACACATGAGAGCCAAAGCTTGAAATCCTGGAAAGGAATGGTCAAGAACTAGCAATAAGGAAGGAAAAAGACACTTTACCTCTTGGTTCAGCAGTAAAAGGCGTGCAGGAAGAGAACACATGTGCCACTTGAGAGAGCAAAAAGGGAAGTAGCATTATCAGGGGAGAGGCTAGGTTACAGCTGGAGCGAGAAAAGGAACAGAACATTCCCAGAACAGACTGAGAATAAAAGGGATTTGCTGATTACTATGAGTTCTAGAAGACACAATGAGAATGATTTCGGGAATGATAAAAAAGGTGTGAGATGGAGACCAAAAAGCAATGGGATTAGAATCTGGAAAGGATAAGGGGAATACAGAAGAGCAAGGTACAACTAAAGGAACAAAATCCTTGAAAATATACACTGTCAGGACTGGCCTCTTACCAGAATCTAATTCTTCCTGCATTGCAAAGATGGACCCTCGATGCATACTGCGTATAAGGTGAAAAAGTTACTGCTTAGCTTCCAATGGGCGGCGGGGGGGCGGGGGGGGGGGGGACTAGTTTGAGGCGCAAAAAGTCTTCCTGTCTTAGAGCTTTCTAGAGAAATGTAATATGACCTCAGGCATAATGGCAATAGGAGAAATCTCTGGCTCTTTAGCATACAGTCAGGGCATTCTTTAAGCATGATTACTAAGTATTCTTACAAAAAAGATCCAACTTTGTTATTTCCCAGCTTCCACTAACCAGCAATACCATTTTAACTATCATTACTCTGCCTAAAAAGTGACCCTCAATCTTCTGGTGTTCTAGGTATCTAATCTCTTAAAACTTTCTAGCCTCTTAGTTCTTATTTTATGAGGAATAGAATGGCTAACACTCTGATTCAGGACCCAGGAGAAATGACAGTGGAATTAAGGAAGGAAACAGTGACCTACTGAGAACAATTATCAGATACAAAATAATGGTTTTACTACATGAATGGATCACAGAGAATATTTGTAACTAGAAGTTAAAACATAAACCTTATTCCACGTCTGTGTTTTCCAACATAAAATTTTAAAAATTAATAAAATATTTGGGCTTAAAAATTAAACAAACTTTAAAATTAAGCAAAATGCCAGAAAACAGGCATTATAAATCTATTTAAATAGTGCTCTGTCAGCAAACTATGTTTCCTATGCAACACTCAGTGTCTACTTTTGCATCTAATAAAACTATTAAAAAAATAATGTTTGACATTGCTGCAGTCTTTCAGTAACTCAGAAAAGAATTCAAGAGACCACGTCAGCACTTTCTACACTGGGAATGGAATTCCACTTGGAAACCTCCATAGTCAGTTGGATTGAAAAATATTTCCAAAAAGCCCTTGTTCCTCCCTTATACATGTGGCATTCATCTAGTATATGGAAAACTTCAAAGACAGACTCACTCCCTATATCCTTACCCCCAAACCACTTAATTATACTTAAAGGGGGGGGGGCAGTTTGCAACCACCACCCCTCAGTGCAGTAAATTACATTTTTCTTTAAATTGCACTCCCAAGAAATTTTGCAGTAAACCTAACTTTTCTTATTTTATATGGACAACGTACAACAAAGTGTGTATATATGTACAGATATCACAATTAATTCAACTATCATAAACCCTGTTGTTAAAACTTTATTAAACTAACCCTTCAGCTTTTGCACATCTTTTACTTCCCAGTCAGGCCAGCTACCAGCATTTAAGATTTATTAATCACAGATATAGTTTGTCTGCCACGAAGACTGATGAACTTAAAAGAACTTAAAACAAGTAGAAAACATCATCTCCCCCATCACCTGTTACAGTTAAAAGGAAAATATCAGTCCAGCAACATGTGAATTATGAAATCACAAGTAAAACCATGGGAATATTAGTAAAGAAATTAAGAGACAAATAAATACTATAAAGAGACAAAACAAATACTATAAAGCTGTTTCACCCCAGCATTGCCCAGCTGTTCACACTTTTCATAGTTACAAAAAAAAAAAAAAAAAAAAAAAAAGGCCTTTTCAAGTTGTTCAAAAAAAAAAAAAAGCAGAAAATTTCTAGGATATATCAAATGAAGTCCACTGATCAGTTTTCCCTGCATTCTACACCATAAAAATAACTGCTGCCTGCAGCACTAGTTTCAGATGATGCTTCTTAAAACCAATGTTGGCCTATGGTTTCCATTTTCAGCTCACAGTTTGCCATTTAAAAATGTAGTATGAACACTAAACACCCAACTTTGCAAACTCTGGAAAAGAAAAACTTTGCCCTAGCAGCAAAACAGATTTAACCAAATCTATTTAGTTTATTTTGGTTAAATAGATTTAACCAAAATCTATTTAATTGCCTTCATAAATTTATTCTGACCAAACAGCAGTATGCCATTAAGTAAAACTATATTCAATTAATTTTTCATTTCTAAACTCTGCTTTTAAATTTGGGAGCTAGTCTGATAATAGTTGGTCTTAGAAATGCAGACTTGGGCTGAAAACCAGGACATGATTTAAGACAGCAATGAAAGTTCAGGCAGACATGACTGTGTATACAGAACCAGAATTTGTCCAGCATTTTAAGTTTGAGACTGCTTAAAAAAAAAAATACTTTAATAAAAAAGACTATACTTAAGAAGGTCAAGTAATGAACAAGTTATTTCTCCTCCTTTTCCCTGACTCAAACCAACTTAACTCCTAAACCTGAAAGTATGGTTTTCCCAGATTTCACGAAGAAGTTAGTATGAACCTACTTTTAAATTTCTAATCTATACTCAATTGATACAAGGCCCTTTCCAAATGCCTAAACATGAACTAATTAATAGTCTTAATGATCTTACTTCTTAAGTTATATAAAGACACAGACTACATTATCCTCAGTCATTTAGCAGAATCATCATTTTAAAACTGTATTCCAAATGGAATTATTGCAAGATGTTACAAACTGGTCCTGCCAATAGGTGTATTTAATTTGGGCTGAATGGTGTCTTAACGTGAATTTCATTCACCAACATGTGCAAATCAAGGGAAGCACATTAATTTGGACTTCCTGCTTCTCTTAGGGAAAATAAAATCAGATGATGTGGCAACATAAACTGTATCTCCACATAATAGTGGAGCTGCCTAAAACTGGCTGCTTCAATGGGACATGTGCTTCTGTGTGCTTCCAAGTTGTAGTAGTTCACAGAGCCCTGGTAACCCCATACCTGCCTGGCCCTGGAGACACTGAGTAGCCATTCCCACTGTAATGTAAGACCAATCCCTATATGGTTTGTGAAAGCAATCTTACTTTAGTCAGTTATGTTGAATGCCAAACTGTTGTATGCTATGTTATCGAAGTAGCCAATTTCAAAAGATAAATTAAGTCCCTAATAGGTATAATTTTTTTCAATGTTGTATGTACAAAATTTTACAAAGAAATTTCAAATATATTCTCATATCTCATAAAAATCTTAGAAAATTAGAAGAGAAGCTATTTGACTTAGAGACAGTAAATGCTGCATCAACTTAGACACTACTAATTCCAAATATGATCCTTTATGAAGAAACACAATCCATTCTGAAATAACCATTTATATAAAACAATTGAGGCATTCTTGCCTTCCTGTTAAAAAAAAAATCTAAACTGAGAATTTTCAATAAAATGACCATCTGACTTCCAAAAGCTAATTTATTAGAACAGGCTCATTCCTGTTACTAATCGGAATCTAATTTGAAACTAGTATTTAAAAAAAAAAAATTACTTAATAGAAATAGCAACAACTTTAACATTAGAGCATGGTTAAAGGTTTTTATTGAAAAATTTAAAGGGCAAAATATTGCTGTGATGCACAATAGCCCACATCTCTATACAAATGAGACCTTATGGTAACTAGAGCAATACATTCTAGAATTCAAAACACTGACTCAACTAATAGCTTTGTTTCTATCTAGAGTCTAACACAAACATAATATACCTTAATAATATAACTGAGTTGAACACTTACTCATGTTTTACTGTAACTGATTTTAAACAAATTGACAATTCATTTATTCCGTAACTTTTTCTGAGAATTTTAGCTTCTGTAATTCATTAATATGGCTAAACATTATAATCTTTATCCCCCAATTACTTTGATTTTTTGGTTTGTCATTATAATATACTTATGCAGAATTGCCTATTTAAAGTGACAAATAAAAATTTAATCGCTAATTTTTCCTTGCCCTTTCTCCTGCAAATATTGGTTGAAATGACATTTTCTCAAGCCGACCATTTAATTAGTAGTACCGATATGAATCAATTATTCTAGAATTCAAAAGGTTTCTAATACATGCTTTTTCATCAAGACTATTTATAAATGTATTCCACACAAATTTGCTAGGGGGAAAAACCATCACAAGCATTACATTATATCCACTGGAGGGCACTCAACATGACCAAAGCAGGCAATAAAAACATGCCCTAACACTATTCTCTGCTGCATCAGGTTTGAGAGAGACTTTGGGAGTGGGAACGTCTCTTAAAAGATGCCCACAAATAAAAAATTGAAAAAAAGTAGTTAAACTCTAAAAAGGGGCTCCTACTGTAATTGACTCTTTTTAAAAGCTTTTTTTCCTTCAGGAGAAAGTAGATTATAAACATACTTCAAGGACAGGAGGGTTCAGGCCTCAACAAAGGGATCTAGGTTTCAAACCCAAGTCAAGCTCGGTCTTGCACAAAACACAAAAGAAGCATTCTTAAGTAAATAGAGGAAATGAAGGACTTTCTCCTGGGTTTAAGTGATGCAAAACGATATGAGTTAACTCCTACTCATTTTCAAGCAACACAAATCACATATTTTCCTTCCATAGAAGCTAAGAAGCATATATTTACTTTAGCCTATTAGCCTAGTTATCTATCACACTCATAATTAGAACAGTATTGCACAAACGACAGTCTGTAAAAGAATGGGAACTGATTGTGCAAAGCAGTATCCTCTGAATGAGGGTAACAAGAGGCAACAGCCTACATCCTCAGGACTAAGAAGCAGTTCCTAGTCTATGTTTACTATTTACTTTTATGGTACAAAAATTTCTTTTGGTTAAGCTGTTTCAACAAGATATTGTATTTCCAACAAAAAAAGGGTTACAAGAAAACAGCTAAATCAATACAACTGTTTTCAAAAACAAAGTCACAAGTCAATATGCAGCACTACAAAAAGTTGTCAATACTTATCAGACCTTTGTCCTGCTCTAAAAGCATTTATCCTTTCTGATCCCGCTTAGCAATAATGCATGCTTCCAATCAAGCTCAAAGTACAAACTTTAATACTTAACCACCTACTCATCTAATAATTATTGATGATCAGCAATCAGTAAACGATGAGAGAAACAAAACTGTGGACAGATGTACTGTTTCATTTACATAATAGCAAAGTTTCAACTGGCTTAATATACTTATATAGTCCATTTCTGGGGTTTTGATTTCACTGCTTCTTATAACTTACAAAAGAGCTATATTCAAACTTTTGAATTCTTTACATCTCTAGTTTCAATAATGCTTACGCTCCTCTTCTCACCCCTCCCAACAATAAAAGGATAACTGAAGATAATTTTCCTAAGCACATCTCAAAATATCTTTAGAGAAATTTGCTGACCGGAGAAGGGAATAGTTTATGAAAACAGAAATTCACGTATACAGTTTTTATTTCAGTCATCACTAATTAACAGGAGGAAGCTCGATTTCACAGTTAAGTTTTAATACTGGAATATATACATTTCCCTACATAATCTTGGTAAAGAAGTAGTCAAATAATTAGTTTCAAAAGAAAGAAAACTCCTGAAAGCTTCTTAACACATGAACACTGCTAAATGCTTCAAAATTTTTATTAGCCACCTCATTTTTAAAAACTTGGTTTTTCCTGAAAGCTCTTTAAAATGACTTTTCTGGCCTCTGGGAGAATCTCAGGCCTGGGACTCTACAAGGACTCTAAATTACATGCTATCCTAAACTTTCTCGTGCAGTTTTTTATTTCCCCCTCAAGGACCTCAGACTTAAATAGTCTCAGCATTCCTTTAATCCTTTAGAAAAGCCTTCTGCAAGATTTTCAAGTTACTTTTGCAATCACTTTAGGGCCTTGTCCTTGTACGTGGCCTTCGGAACAAAGACTAGGTCAAAGTGATGAATACTGGATGCAAATTAATCAAATTTTGTGAAAGGATGTTATCAAACAAACCTTAATGGTAACTTTTTCTAATCCAGAAATTTTATAGGTTGAAATGTAAACGTGAAATAAATGTAGCTGTAGCCTTAGCTCAGACCAAATAAAAGGAAAAAAAAAAAAAAGAAAAAAGCCTCCGAAGTATAATGAAGTCACTAACTTAGGCAGATACTAAACAGTAGCGTTACGCAAGTAACAGTTCAAGCTATGCCTAATTTTTCCTACAAAGACGACTAGTTAGGTAAAATGAAGATATGAGGGTGCTGAATATTCACCAAGTGACAATAATGAAACGGCTTCCTAAATTCCAGACAAAATACTTAATAACTTAGCGATCCGAAAAAACATTAGGCTAGACTTTATCAAAGGACAGCCGTCTCTTCAAGTTGATGTCTAGTCTAAGCCACCACTATTCATGACACAAAGCTCTCATTTCACTAAAACCACTCCTCGATTTCCTTTAGCCGACCTCTGCATACCAGCAGGCCGGTCTCTCTCCATTCACCACTTACGAACTCGGGGCGGGGGGGGGGAGGGGGGCGACCACAGATGTCTGGAAGATAGAGTATGAGACAATGCTCCCTCCAAAAGAGAACAGAAAACGAAGGAAACAACTACACCCAAACGCCAAAGCTTTCAAGTTTAGCGGATTCAGAGGCGGGCTGTGAGAAGTTAACTTCCAAAGTCTCTGTTCAAAGTCCTCTCCCGAAGCAAAACAATGAAAAGTTGCAATGCTTCAATTTCACTTGGGTCAATTTCGAAGCGAGGGAATTCACTCCAACGAAAACCAAACGTGCTCGAAAAAACCAAGTCTCGCTGCCATAAAATTAAATGAATAATTTCTAAGAACGAAATTCTCGAAGCGGTCAGAGGCTGAACCCCGCGGTTCACTTGCTAAAAAACAGTAAGGCAGTCGCCTCCGCCCTTATTTTTACTACGGTCTCACACCTACTGCCATCGATCCCTCAGAAGACTCCCAGTGCACTGCACGCCGCTCTCACTCACCTGCACGGCACAAGAAAATACAGGAGCAATACACGAATTTTATATGTGCAAATCCTACTGACGCACCGCACAGTTCCTCCAAGGCGTAAAGTTGCTTGGATTGAAACGAGCGCCAGTGCCAAACTCACATGGGCAGGGCATTTAAAAAAAAAAACAAAAAACAACTAACAATTCTCTTAAGAATCCTAACAATTCGTCCTTAAGAAAGAAGGAGGGAATGTGGAGAAAAAGTCCACCGGCCCTATCCCCACGGCAGATGGAAGCTAGGGTGGCGTCCCAGGCCCAGCGCCCGTACCCCAACTCCCCGCTGGGAAGGCGGAGCCCTCCGTCCCCAGCCCGCCCCCGGCCCCGGCGCATCCCGAGGCGCAGGGTCCCTCCCCCAAAGTCGGCCGCGGCCGGAGCCCAGACGCAAACCACGGTCCCCCCGCCCCCCGCGCCGGCCACCAAGCTCCTGGACGCGCCCTCGCGGCGCCCCCTCTCCGCGAGCGGCGCCCCCAGGTCCCCCCGTGGGTCAGCGCGACCGGAACCCGGGCCCGCCCGCCGCCCTCCGCTCCTGGGCTCGGCCCGCCCCCGCCGTCTGCCCGGCGCCCCCAGCCCGCACCCCTGCTCCCTCCTCCGAGCCTCCGGGCAGCGCCCGGCCCGGCTCTCAGCCGCCGGCGGGACCGCGCGCCCGCGACGAAGTTTGGCTCCGAAGAGAGAGCGGGAGCAGCCCTGGAAGGGTAAGGGAAGGAGCGCCCCAGCACCTCAGGGGAACAGGCTCCTCCCGCCGCGGGAGTCCAGCGGTCCTCGGCCTGCGGTGGCGGCTCGGCGCGGACTGGGGCTGCCTCCCGGACCCTCCTCCGTCTCCGCCTCCTCTCGCTTTCTGCTCCCGGAGCCGGGATAACGCGGCTGCCACAGACCGAGAGGCTTAAAATGGCGCCGCACAAGGACCTCTTATAAGTCGCGCAGAGTCGTTGTATCCTGCCGCCACCGGCGCAGCGCGGAGCGTTCCGCCGCGCGAGGACAAGGGGCGGGGCGCGGGCGGACGCGGAAAGTAGTCCCCGCGCCGCCCGCCGCCGTCCCCACGCCCCAGGCCCGGGCGGGGCGCCGCGCGCTCGGGGGACGGTCCCTCGGTCGGAGCTTCGCCGCCGCCCCGCCGTGCGGGGTCTGCGGCGGCCCGCGCGGGCGCAGTGGCCCGAGGCGGGGGTCTGCGGAGGGAGGCACCGGGATGCCCCGCTGTCCCGACCCCGACGCCCCCGCCCCGCGCGCGCCCCGAACCGTGAGAGCCGACGCGGGGGTCGCCGCGCGGCATCTCGGCCCCCTCCCTCGGGGTCCGCGCGCGCGGCGGCCGGCGCGAGTCCTGGGCGGGCGGAAGTTCGAGGCCTGAGCGGCGGAGGCCGGGGCGCTTCTGGCCGCCGCCCCCGCCGCACCGCTGTCGGTCGGGGGGACTCCGGCGGGGTAGAGCGTCCGCCGTCGTGGCGGTCTGGGCCGCACACCCCCTGCAGGACGTGGCTCCCAGCCGAGCCCGCACCACCCCAAAGTCCCCCACTGTCTGAGTCTCGGGTCCCGCATCCCAACCGGCTGCTCAACCTGAATCTAGAAGTGAACTATCGGGCGCAGCCGCCCGCGGTCCCCACTCTCGAGGGCGGTGAACTCTCGTTAGGATGGGCGCCTAGCCGGTAATTCAACAAGTCGTTATGAGTACCCTACTGTGAACCCAACGACTGATGGAAATGGATTCGCTGTAGAGCCCTGTCAGGTTACTTCCCAGAGTCCGTTTTTATCTAGTTCCACAGTGCTACTAAGTATCAACAAATTTGGGGGAGGTTCTTTGGAGGAAATACATTTCTACGGTATTACTTACTTGAGAAACTCGGCTATGTTGTTTATGGAAGGAGCTACCGATTAGGCAGCTTTTAATTTTTTAAAACTAATTTTCTACAAAAACATTTTCTAATTCGTTTGAATGGGCTGAAGTTGAGTCTTCATTTCTCTTGGAAACGTCTCCATTGTAATCCAGCAAGATTGGCATTTGTCAAAGCCGAAACAATTATGATCGATTCGCTTTCTCCAGTCTGTTGTTTTATGCTTATATTTTCTCCAAAACAATGGAGAGAGTACAAAAAGCAACGGTGAAAGTTAATCTCGAGGCTTTTTATCCCCGTAATTAATGCATGCAAACAATTGGTCTTTATACATAGGTACAGGCAGGAAACCTACTTCCTCATTCACTTAGGGAGTGGGATATGTAGTTTTAGGCATAGCTAATGCTGCAGGGCCAACATGTTCTTTAAATAATTCTTTTGTGTGTGTATGTCTTAAAGGTATTTTGTTATATACAGTGGTAATGTCAGCTGCTTTCACCATAGCACTTTGGGGCCCCTGCAGTGGAAAAAGTCCACACACTAAGATGATTTTCGCTGAGATCCATTGTCTAGAATGACTTTGTCATATGTATCTTTACTAGTAATTCTGTGGAAGCAAGTGTGCTGGGTGGTTGTGGTTAACTGGGCTGCTCATAATTCAAAGAGATTGAGCAGAAAAAGGAATTTCATCAAAGCAGTGTTTCTAATATAAACGTTTTCAAAAGCGTAAATAGCGTTTCCAGGTACTGATCCTCAATTTCAAGTCTCATACACAGAATTAAGGAATACACAATTGTCTTCCTTATAATACAAAAATCATACATTTGAAATTAAATGACTGATTAATCAATATTACAGGTTTTTTTTTGTATCGATGTTTCCTTTTTTAATGTTCAGTATATTGTACTTAGGGTTTTTTTGTTTGGGTTTTTTTTTTTTTTTTTTTTGCTAAATAAGGCACACTGTTAAAACTGGTTAAGAAATATTTGCACTATTAGAACATCTACAGAATAAAAACTTCTATATTCACATTCTATTTAGGTGTCAAAATAATTGAATCATTTTTCTATAAGGCAAATATCTTAATCTAAATTTAGAATTAAGAGTTTTAAATCCCTAGTAATACTTCAAGCAAACACGTTATTAAAGAAAATGTAAAATTTGCAACAATGCAGCAGCTGTTTTTCCCATGAAATTTATACTGTGGAATTACTGGGTGACTAGCATTAAAACAAATCAGTTGAATTTAACATTGTTCAGAATTTTTATTTGCTTCTCTCAAAAACCATTGTTCCAATTGTCTCACCAAAAAAAAAAAAAAATGAGATGAATACCTTCTGTGAAATGAAGAGAAATATTAACATTAAACCAATGAGAAATTCAAACATCAAAATATCTGATGAGTTGGTGAAATAAGTGATTTTGTAAAAATGATTCTTAAACTTTTAAGTTGACCTTGGGGAATACATCTCCTAAAAAATACTTGGTCATCCTTTTACACCTTTTCCTCCTAGAGCCAACCAGTTGTGTTTGACATAAGTTAATCCATTTTATGAAACTGCAAAAGACAAATAGTTGTAAATTTCAGACTGTATTCCTAGAAACCAACAGTATCTCCAGCTGTTTTAATAGAGGAAGAATTACTTGTCATGATATCAGACCATTGGCATGTTAAGTAGTGGCTGCATGGAACCTGAACGTAAAGTGTCCCTTTATTAAAATCATACTTTCGAATCACCTTTAGGCAAAGAAGTAAATGCCCAGATTGTTTTTGCACTTCCAACAGAAACATTAATCCAGCCTACACTTATAAGAGGGCCCATTCAGTTTTCGCATAGTTAACTCTATCAAATCTATTAAACATTTATTGAGCACTAAGACTATGAACTTCCTTAGAGGGAAATGGATGATTGGCTCCTTTTGATTAGGTACCTTAAATTAATATATAATTGTAATTGTTAATCAACCCTACTTGAAAGTAAACAGAAACAGTAGCAAACAGTGAAAGGAGGGTGTGGTCTCCTCTAGACTCTATATCTCAATCTTCTTGGGAAGAATCCTCTCCCAGCAGAATGGTAAGACTGAGTAAGAATACTCCATGCATTTATAAACAATAAATCCTGACTCTCTAAGAATGCCTGTTAAAAGTATTTCTTTTGACAATCTGAAAACACCGGACAATAATCAGGATCAGCTTTTCATTTAGCAGTTCACCTAGTGGGCTATTTATGGATTGGAACTTTTGATTTACAATACATCATCTCAGGGTTCAGTGTTATCTCTTGATTTCTTTCCAGCTGAACAGGCTAAGTAGTTGTAAATACCTCTTGTCAGACTACATGGTTGGCTATTCTTGCACACAGAAGTAATCTAGGAACCCACTGGGCAAATTCGGCAGAGAGCCACTGTGGAAAGCTCACATCTGGTGTGCGCTGCAGAGCAAGGGAGGGGCGGTGACGGTGGTGGGAGGTGATGGCCATGGCGGTGGCGGTGGCAGCAGCACTGGTGGTGATATTCATGGCCGCTTCAGCTAAGCCAGGAACACTCTTCATGCTTGGAGTTATGTGTTCTCCAGGCCTTCATTGGTTTGACACAACAGTCCTTGCCATACGAAAGGGGTGCATTTAAACGACTACCATAAAAAGTGTGAAGGAGAAGCAATGGAGACATCATCCATGATAATCAAAGAGCACAAAGGTATATGTTTTGTCAATATTTCTAAGAACTAAGACAAATACCGCTGTATTGCTAAGAAATTATGCTTTGGAGATATACCCCCCGAACATACCACACACACACACACACACACACACACACACACACACACACACCCCTCTGTATTAAAAATTTCAAAATGGTTGCAGATATTTCATTCACAAGAAGGTTAAAGGCGTTTCCCATCGAAAGAAGGATTAACTTACCCGAGGATTCTGGGACTGCAGATGTATACTGCGGCAAAATCCTAAATTCATCGAAAAAATCATTTCTGGACTCCAGCTGTTAAAAATAATAGAATTATAGTAATTCATGAATAAGATTAAAACAAGCCATTTTCACATTCCAAAGTGTTCAGGAAAAAAAAAAAAGATTCTTTTCTTTTAACTCATTTCTTAAACAATGCAAATTTTAAAGTAGCCTTTCTTTCCAGAGCACGAAGCGCCATGAAATCGATAATTTTTGATCTTTCGGTTAGTAGGCAACATGGTGAGCTAGTGCAGGGACTGCAGGCAGCAGACATGTTCTTGTCAGCTCAAAATTTTCATATTGTTTTTGAATCCATTGAGATTTGTAGAAGCGATATCACCGTTTTTTGTTGTTGTTTTTGTTTTTTTTTTTTTTTTCTTAGCTCGCACTAGGCAATAGGGACGCAAACCCTCAGTTTATCGACATAGGCATGTCTATTGCTTTATATATATTAAAAACAGGGAGTCTTACTGGATCTTAAACAAAAAATTATGTAAAAGGAGTGGCTGGTGTGATTATAATCCCATCATGCAGGGTCCACGGTTCCCATTTAGTGAAATTTCGCAGAGGGCAACTTCTTAAGAACATCCCTGCTGTGCAGAGTGAAAAGCATGAACAAACCAAAGACAGAATTCATCTGTGTTTATATTTTACAAACAATGAAAAACCTACTCTTTGTATGCCTTTTTTCCCCCACCTTATTATTTCATGAAAACTGCAGCATTTTCCCTGCCCCCATCCAAACACTCACCACCCCAGCACTGCAGTATTCTGTCCCTCTTATGCTTCTCCTTCGTCTCCTTTTTCGCTTTCACAAATTCTGCACGCGCCATCTTTGTGTGGGGTGATTCTTTGCTAATTTCAGTCACCCATTCTCTTACAAATCGGTTCAGAAATAGAAAATTATAGTGCGCTTTGGGGCTTCATTTGCCTAAATTTCTTTCAGTCTTCCCTTCTGACACAGAAAAATGGAAACGACAGGGGGGAAAAGCCAAAAAAGGAGATATTTCTATTATTGCCATAACCTGTTGTATACAGTGGTGATAAAAAAATATTAACATAATAGCAACAGCTGCAGCCTAAATAGAAGCTATGAGATAATTAATGTGCTACAACAAATTAATTTGCTGCAGGTGTCTCTGCTGTGAACTGAGTAACCCATGCCATATAAAGTCTAAATACAATTGATTTCCCCCCACATACTAAAACAAAATACAGAACAAAATGTCTTGTTAGGTAAATATTATATATGCCTATCATTAAAAAAAAAAATCCTCCTCAGCCCCTGTCCCCTTGTTCCCCACCAACATATCTGAAATGGTTTAGTCATCAGTGGATAAGTGTGAGGTTGGAGCAGGTATGTATGTGCGTGAGTGTGTACATACGGAGGTGGTGGGTATGGCATTTTTAAACATATGGGGTTTTTATGCTATGTCTTAGTTGGAAAGCATATGGACCAGCTATAGATATTTCTTTTAGAAAATATAGAGACAGTTAATATTTATGAGCTCTATTGGTTTTAAAACAAAAATTAGATGTGTTTATGTGTATAGCTAAAAGAAAAACAACAATGTTGAGCAGTGTCCATCTGAATTAATCTTTTTTTTTTCTTAAACCATCTATCTTACAGAAGAGGGAAATGTGTTTGTAGTGTGGCACTCTTCATCGATGTGAACGAGAGATATTTTTACTCTTACACGCTGTCGAGTTGAGTGTGCGTGGAGGATGGTTGCTGCTCATGTCACAAGGGTGAATATCATCAGGGCAGGACAGACAGGGGCCTGGAGAAGGTCGCAGGGCTGGAGCAAGTGTCCATTTTCGGTTTTGCTCCTCTCAGCAAAAAATAACTTTGGACACAGAAAAGTGAAGGAACGTACAGATTGAATCGTTTTAACTGCTCGACTAAAAAACTCTCTTAGAATACGGATATATAGTCGTTTCTGATTAGTCTCCTAGAGATGCCTCTGAAGGACATGACAGTTTTGTTTTCATTGCATCCTTGGTTGGTTGTTTGTTAAAAAGCCATAAAATAAAAATTGTATCAGTGGTCTTAATTTTTTGAGGCTATTACTTATTAAAATTTATTTTACTTCATGATCTTAAATTTTAATTTTAAATCTTACAATAAATTGGATTAGTTTCTTATACAATTGCATAGATTTTGATAGCATTTTGATTTAACTTTGCAGAAATTTTAGTTCTAGGAGAAGATATAAAATTACTCAAATAGAACGTTGTTCTAGCTGTACCCAGAAGGAACACTGCATTTGCATGGGTTTTCTTTTAAATATATTTTATTTCACATATCCCTTTCAGGTGGACCGCAATGCCCTGAGCCACCACCATTCTCTAAGCAGAATTACTGTACATCTGTCACTCCATTTCTCATGCAGTGACGGACATGTATTTTATTCCATCTTTCTTTTGTTTATTCTAAAGCTTTTTCTTCATAATCCATTTTCAGATATGCTCATATTTTTAGTATACAATTATAGAATTTGAGTTAAGGGGAAAAGAAAACAGAACAGAGACCATATTGTTTTTCTTTTAAAAGGGGAGAAAGAAATAGCCAATTCTTTGAAAAAAATAAGAAAAGTTGACAAGTATGGAATATATACATCTCTGGAATTTGCCAGTAATTTTTATGTCAGCCGATGGCTGTTCCACACAAGTGGAACTCTCTGAAATCATAGAATTCCATAATTACAAAATCAATTAGGGAAAAGAAAATAAATGCTTTATTTTCTTTTGCTTCAAGGGCTTGTCCATTCAAAATATTTTTCCTTCCACCATAATTTGTATTAGAATCTAAGTGGTAAGAAATCAAGATAGTAAATGTCTAATGCACATATTCCTTTTTTCTATTAATGTTCTCTTATCATAGCATAAGGATCCCGGTTCTTTGAAGCCTTCCTCTGATGAGTTAGTTTTCAGAACCCGTATTCTTAGGTCGTCAGTAAAATGATATGTATGCAGGTTCTAAAACAGTAAAAAATGGTTGTTGTAGGTCAACTCATTTTGGGATGGTTTGTTACATAGGAAAAGCTAACTAATATAACTAAGATAATTCTACTGGGGGCTTGTTTTTAAAAATCACATCATACTGCAGTTTTATCCTGAGCTTGTCTTTGAAAACAAAAATTTCTAAAGATTTTTGATTATGCAGTCTTCTTAGTAAAATAATTTTGTGTATGCACCCTCTACATGTATATTAATGCACAAATATAATGTAATATAATATAATATGTAATGTAATCTAATGCAGACATTAAATATCCGTGAAGCTTGGCTGCTGCTGCTGCTGCTTCTTCTTCTTCTTCTTCTTCTTCTTCTTCTTCTTCTTCTTCTTCTTCTTCTTTTTTTTTTAAGGTCAAGAGTAAATACAGAAGTTGTATTTTTTTCCCTTATCCCAGTGGATCCTGATGGGCACCTTTTGGGTTATAGTCTTTCCACTCAGGACCATTCCTCTAAAATTCTTCAATCTTTTACAAAATCTGCTCCAAAGCATATTTCACCCTTTCCGAATGTGTAAGATTCCTGTTTTAACACTAAACTCAGCTTTATTTATGATAGCTGCCGATTGTGGCAGAATCTTTTAGCAAATTACACATTAATCTTTTCTATTAACTGATGTTAAGTAAACCCCCTTTGGCGAAAGCATCATTTGTGCTTCTAGCAAATGTACCTAGAATATTTACTGATTTATGGAGTCCCTTGTATCGCCATCTCCTCTTGATATTTAACTCTTTTGTGTACGTGTGCACATATCCTGTGTCTTTCCTTTCTTTACTTATGTTTTAACAAGGAAGTGTTAACGTTTTAACCAAAGAGGACAAGGATGCCTTTTTAATGTTAGAAGATTTTGAGATACTTCACATAATAATAGCTGTACTTTTAGTATCTGTTGATTCAGAATCTATGCAATGACAAAAAGCTACCATAGAATCAGCAATGCTTTTAAACAAATTGATGTTTTATTAATCCCAGAGGAAACTACATGAATTTGAATGCTAATCACAAAGAAGATCTGGAAGACTCATTTTTCAGTGCACAGATGATTCTTAGCGCCCGTAGGGGGTATTTAAAGCCCTGTTTCACTTGGTAGTGAGAAAGCCACTGCGGGAGAGAAAACGGGAGAAGCAAATCCCACTCGGCCGTGCACTAGCTGTGTGACCTGGGCAGGCTCTTCACCCTCTCAGTCTGAGCATCCTGACTCCATGGTGGCAGTAACAGAAGTCGTGGCGGGTGTCACAGTCATCCAAACGGTGGCTTGCGTTTGTCAAACTTCTGCCATGCATGAAGCTTTGCCTGTCACAATCCAATGAACTTCACCTTTCACACATAAGAGTTCTTTTAAACATTGCAACCGGTAAAGTAGAACATTATTTTTCACATTTCACATTTGGGGGAAATGAGACTTAGGGAAATTAAGGGGTTTGCTCAGGTGAGAAGCTAGATAACAGAGCTGGCATTTGAACTCTGGACCTGTGCTGTCCACCACCATAGCCATTAGCAGCACGTGGCTACTTAGATTGAAATGAATTAAAATTAAAGAAAATTAAAATTCAATTTCTCGGTCTCATTAGCTATTTCAAGCATCAACAGCCTTATGGGGGCTACCATATAGCACAGTGCAGATAAAAAGCTATCATTGCAGTAAGTTCTGGGAACAGTGCTGAACTAGACTGACCAACTGCAAAGCTTGTACTTTTAGCACTGGATTTAATTCTTCCTTACTCATTCATTCCTTTACTTCTTCATCCATTTAACAAACATTTACCGAATACCTACCGTACGCCAGGCACCATGTTGGACACTGGAGAGTTATCTCATTGTGTTGTTAAGAGCTAATGAAATAGACATGAAGGAGCTTTTTAAGCTATAAAGTTCTAGATAACAATAAGATACTTTAATGTCGTAGTTGCTATAATAGTGGGACTATTTTCTGGGCATCCTCTCCTTCTCCCCCGCCCCCTGTGTTTAGAATGCAGAGCTTCCCATTATATATAGCACACGTGTCAGTTTTGTACCTCCACTTTCTGAACCATTTTCCTAATTTAGATGCATTCATCAGGTAGAGTATTGTGGGCAACATGGGCTGTGGCGGCTGCAGCATGGACATAAAGTCTCAGCCAATCAGATGCTTCTGCTTGGGACTCTGAAATTGGAGCAGGTGACCCAAGAAAGCCGAGACAGATTTAATTATTTCAGTGACTATGGCAGTAATGTCCACTTCCTATGCAAATGTCACTTTACTGGACTTGCAGTGGGTGATGTTACAGGAAGCTTTATTTTTGTCCGCCCCATCCTGACATCCCCTTAAGCTTTCTCCATGGGAATGGTCCCGCCATTACCATTGGATGCCACATGAAGTAAATGCTCATGACCTTCCTGATTTTAGTCGGGTAACAAAGTACTATGACCATTAAGTTGCAAAACATGGTATCCATTTATTAATCCATACTTCTATCTTTAGCTGAAGGTAAAAATTCTCCCATCCCAGGCAGGGCTGTGAAGAGTGGATGGACTCCTTCCTCTCCCTGTCACATCCTGGCTGCCTTATTTGACCCTCCTGGGGTTGGGGCCGTGAGGAAAGGTAATAGGAATGCAGCATTTCTGAACAGACTGGTTACTGTCACAAACTGGCTTTTGCTGTCTGGGTCCAGCCAGTGTTTAAAGTTGGCCCTGTCATGTACATTTTTGTGGATTTATTGGTTGCTCCCCTGCTGGATCGCTCTAACTGCTTCCCCCCTGGTGGGAGCATGATGGGACTTCGCAGCCTAGGGTCCTCTTCAAGGCTCTGTCTCCAAGCTCGATCTCACGCCCCTTTGATGCCCTCACTTGCCCAGTTCTGGGTCCTCTCCTTTGACATTGCTGCCTGGTGACCTGCCTCACACCTTACTCTGACATCTAAGAACTGTCATATCTTGGTACCTAAGTTTGAATGTCTGGTCTGACTTTCTGTTCCCCTAGAGACAGCAGAGAGAGCCAGGTCTGGAGAGGGTGATGGCAAGTGTCCTCATCAGATGGCTCTGTGGGTATTGCTGCCTTGCCTCCTTGGTCTTCTATTTTAATTTTGAGCCTGTTGCTCCTACCTTCCTGGTGATTCTGTGAACTATTCAATATCTTTCCACTGAATTCTTTTTCTTTTTTAGCCAGCCAGTTGTTTCCTATTCCCTACACTCAACACCTGGTCCGATAAACCTTGACTATTGTCTGTCTCCCTAGTTTGTATTTAGTCATTACATCTCTACTATTTTTTTTTTTTTACATATTCTATAGTAATAATGCACCACATAAAACATTCAAACAAATCAGAAATATGTAACAGAATGAAAAAGTACCCCAATTCCAAGTGCCCAAATATCCATTGACATTTCTAAATTTAGTTTTTGAATTAAGCAATGTGTTCAAGTAATATATTAAATTAAGTAATATGGCTTATATGGAGATATATATATACATATATATATATGTATATATATATACATCCTTAATTTATTTAACTAGCCCTTTATCATTGATGGATATTAGATGGCTTCCAAGTGTTTGTCATTACAAATAGAACAGCATGAATTATCCTACACATGTGTCATTGACTACATGTGCAAATCTTAACTGTAGGGTAAATTCCCGGAAGTGGGATTGCTGAGTCAAAGGGTATATGCATCAGGAGAGAAGAATCAGTATTAGATACTGTGAGATTGCCAATAACTAATTGGCACTCCCAATTACCATGGGTGTTATAACAATTTCCATTCTCATCAAAAATGCACAAGAGTGCCAGTTTCCTGGCAGCTTTGTCCATGAAGGATGTGGTGTGCCCATCCCATAACCTCTAGACAGTCATCTCTATACTACAGCTGCAACTCTCTGCCCCCAGGCTTTTTTTCTGGCTTCAGGAAGCAGATTTGGGCTGTGTTAACGTGAGGGATGGATATAGCAGAAATGCCTGATGGTCAATACCCTGCAAGCAGCCATCAAACAATGACGGTCAGGGAGTTGGTAGATAAACACCCCAGCCTTCTCACTCTTAGAGAGATAACTCTGAAGTGTGTTCTACACCGTCTCCCACAGTTCCCTGACTAAGGTACCTAGAAGTGTGATTGGCTTGATAACATGGCCTGTCATAACTCCCTTCCCCTTCCTAGGTCACTTCCCTACTGCTATTTCCTGTGATCACTGCCCAGATAAACTACTTACATACTGGTTTCAGTGTCCACTTCTGGGAGAATCTGTCATCAAATAATTGGAATTTTATAAATTGTGTCTCAGTGTAATTTGAATTTGCATTCTTCTTATGAATGAAGCTGAGCATATTTTTATACATCTGAACTGTTTTAATTTCTATTTTTGTGAACTGATGGTCATGTCTTATACCTCTTGGTCTCTTCAAGCCCTAAAAACATGTCTATAATAGGAAGATTGTCTCTTTGTAATATGAATATTTTCCCAAGTTTGTTGTTTGTCTTCAGTTTTTTAAATGTTTTTTCTGCTTTTTTTCTCTCCCTCATCTCATTTTTCTTTCTTTTCTTTCCTTTTCTTTTCCTTTCTTTTCTTTTCCTTTTTTTTTTTTTTGCCATGAACAATTTGTTATTTTTATGTAGATGAATTCATCAGTCTTTTCTTTTGTTTCTTCTGCATATGAACTATGGTAAGAAATGCTTTCCTCAATACTAAGTTCTAGAAGAATTCTGTGTTTCCTAATAGCACTTTTAAAAAATGTAGATTTATATTTTTAATCCATTTGGAACTGGGTGTTCATCAACTTTTACCTTCCTTGTGCTTTTTCTGCACTGTGATCTCACCTACAGTCACTCACCTCTCTAAAACTGCCCTTGGATAACTTTGAGCAAGGTGTCATATTTCACTGCCCCAACCTATTTCCTCTTGCAAATGATTATGGGTCTCTTGGCTTTCCTCTTAACTTGGCCTTTACTACCCTTATTAGCAGGAGAGTTTCCTGCTGCGGCATTTCTCTATCTGGAATAGCCTCCCTGTATCTTTTTTACTTTACTGAGCTCATATTTTATCGCAACTGAAAATGTATATTTTGTTCCTTTCCCATAACTCTTCATTTGTTTCTTTTCTGTTCAAATGGTAAAGCAACTTGTGTGCCATTTTCATATGGCATCGAACCCAATCTCTCCTGAAGATTTGCAGTGTGTTTTTAATTACAGGCTCAAAAAGTAAAGAAAAAGATTGAGAGGGCCATGAACAATTTTATAAATCTGCGAGGTTTTTCTGCAATTCAGCACATTGCTGTATACATTTTAAACTTTTTTTTTGTCTTGGTAGTTGTTCACTCTTAAGTAGAAAAATGCCAAAAATAAATAGATAGATGAAAGATAGATAGATAAATACATTTGACAGGAAGACCTAATCTATATTCATCTATAGACTGCTAAATAAGTCATACGAATTACATCTGCTCCTGAACTTGATTAAATTCTGTTGTTTTGGCCACAGCAGACAAATTGGAAGAGTTAACCTTTTCTGATTTATTGCTGCAAATCTGTTTGGTCATCCTAGGTGTGCTTCTAAAAATATTGCTCTTGTACTTCTTGTGCCTTTTATAATATCCTAGGCCAATTCTACCTCCTAATGTGGGTGACACTTGCTCACTGATCTTTGGTCTTTTCATGACAAACACCCATGGAGGCCTAGGCCCTTCTTAGAATGAAAGAAGCCCATCGTGTTCTGTTGGCCTGGTTTACTGTCCTACCATTGAGTCAGAGGCCTTATCGAATATGAGAAAAGGAAACCAGCAATCTCATGGGTGTTTTAAGCTCCCTTTGCCTACATATGATGCAAAGGAAATACATCACCTCTACCTGTTTATTCAACTGCCCCTGTGGGTGCCAGATTCTGCTTGCTCTCCCTGGGAAAGGAATCTTCCTGCCCACTGCCAATGAGAATAATGCAAGATCCACTTTCATGGATACTCTCCTCGGCCTTTCCGGCTTTTTCTTGCACGAGACCAGGGGAATGAAATTGGGTGGCAAAGTGCCCATCTTCCTACCAGTCCTCCATTCTCTCCTCAAGTTTTCAGTGTCGCCTCTGAGGAAACTTCCATCACAGATGTCTCCCCTGGGCACCCCCACCCTCCTCATCAGAATACTCCTCCCCTGAGTGTCACTAGCTGTGGGATTGTAAGACTCCGTTATAATAAAGGTGACAAAGACAGATCTCAAGAAAGTAGAGCTCCAAAGTAAGGGAGGGAGACACATCAGAGAGAACGGGCTCCAGGAGCCTGATAATGAGCATGGAGAGGACTTTTTCTGCTTATGGGTGAAAAAGACCGGGAAGTCTCTGTTTGAAGACAAAGCACATAATAATGTGATCACAGAGCCCTCCTAATGGGGCCAAAGTGGTGTTCAGAAAACGTATTCTTTTCACGGCCTTATTCTTATGTTCTAATGGAAAAGGTCTTCAAATGAATGTTTATTTATTGTAGCCAAGACTTTTATACAGCAAAGTCACATGCAGGTGTATATTTAATTAATTTAATAACCTTGGATCTCATAGGTGACTTTTTCTTGACTCTTTGTCTCAGTTGGAAGAATTAAAATATAATCAGACATAAATCCCTTAGTAATGTTATCAATTTATTTCTAACGGATTTTCTAACATGCTTAGCTGGGCGCTCCCTTGCCTTCTTCTTCTCCTAAAAGATAAGGTGGCTTTTTTACAAAAAGTACATAAATTGATTGAATCAGCATTGCCAGCTTCCTGTATAAAGGATGCCCTGTTTTCTCCAAGCTTGAATTTGGAGATGCAGGACATCTGTAAGGCATGATCTAACATCCCCTTGGTGTTCTGGAAGGAAACAGGCTACACCTCTGCCTCGTGTGCCAGAGGCGACCATCACTCTCAGGATAGCCCTAGATGCAAACGCTCACATTTCTCCTGGGTTGTGTCACTGACACCAGGCCAGATTCATTTGCATGGCCCGATTGGGTTGTCAGTTTGCCAGTCACTGAGCCTGGCAATCAAAAAGGCTCTTCAAAGTCTTGACTGTCCCAAGTCATGTAGATAATGGGGGACTTTCCAGAGCTATCCTTTCCCATAGTGCTTTCTGGATGGTTCTTGAAATCAAGAACTGGAGGGACGGCCCATCAGCTGGATCTACTTCTTGCTTAGGTATAAGGCTTTGGGAAGGGAAGAGGACTGGCTGCTAATGGATATGGGGCTTCCTTCTGGAGTGATGACAATCTTCTAGAATTGATTGTGGTCATGGTTACACAACTTTGTGAATATACTAAAAACGACTGAATTGTACACTTTCAATGGGACAATTGTATGGTGTGTGAATTATATGTCAACAAAGCTGTAATAAAAATGTATTCATATATCTCATTGTTAATAATTAATCTTATTCTTCCAGGAGCCCATCTTTAATGAAGCAAATGACATGCATCTCTCAAGAGCAACAGTCACCTGTGACTAAGTGCAGGTATCAAAAGATATGAGCAGAGTTTGTGCGAAGTTCATTCCTATGACAGACTCAGAAGCTCATACAGCTCTTACATTGTTATGCAATTCATTCACTTCAAAATAGAAAATCTGAGTTGTATGTTATGTATTTAAATAGCCTAAGATTAGTTTTTAAAACATTAGGTAAATAAAAGTTCAGAAATAGATACAATCTTAAAGTTACTACTTGCCTGTCACCTGGTACTTACTGATTCACTGGCTGGAGGGACCATGCAGGAACATTCCCAGTGGAACTTTGGGGTTCCATGCTTCAGCCTTTTATAAGAGCTGCTATAAGTTAGGTCAGTGTGCTGGGTTGTCACTGAATCCAGGATGTGTGCTCTGCCCACATCTTAGAATTCCTGTACCATTTTGAGATCCCCTCCTCCACGTCAGTGTTCACTCCAAGACCTAGCATCTGCCTTTCTTTTTTTAGAAGATTGTCTTCAGTTTACTGGGGTCCCTGTTGCCTATATGCACATGGAGCCAACTATGCCTGGAAATTTAAATGCCCACCTACATGGGGTGTGGCCCTGAAGCAATGACTAAGGGGTGCAGAGGGGAGAGTTGAAATGCCAGCTTCCTTGTCTCAGGTCCAGGCAACTCTGAGTCTTCACTCACACTCCAGAGCTTCTTGTGAGATCAGGGGAGGATGCCCTTGGGGGGGTCTCTGTGGGGTTCACACCCTTGCTTATCTCCCTTGCCTTTCCTGTTTCCTTATAGGTCCTCCCCTGGCAGCAATCACCTGCACACCAATTGTCATCTTGGAGGCTGCTTTTGGGGCCTGACCTAAGACCACAGTCAATGTTTCAGGCTAATCTGTGTGCTTGTGGCTAGCATAACTTGAGCCCTGCCTTGTACTGTAGGTACAGCTGGTCTGTGAGTATCAACTGGCTGTCTGTGTAAATCCAGACAGGCCTCTTCCTCTGGAATACTGGAGTGTGTGGGCAGGCACAGAATTAGGTGGGACTTGGCAGAACTAAGAAGTAGAGAGAGAAAGACACTGGGATCCTGTCGACATTGTTTGAAACCCTGACAGGGCCAGCTTTATGGGTATGCAATCTGTTACATAGGCCTCTGTACTTATAGAACACTTGGTTTAATGCTCTTATGTTGCCATCTTGAAATTCTTAATAATTTTGAAAAAGGGGCCTGCACTTTTATTTTGTATTGGGTCCTGCACATTATGTAGCTGGTCGCAGGATCTAACCGTACCGGTAGCTACATACTTCTGGAATGTTTTGTTTTCACAACCCAATGAATTTCCTTTGGGGCTCTGTTACTTGCAGCTTATTGATCTATGATCGCACTCTGGGTTCCAAGTTGCTAACATCAGAAACTCATTCTAGCCAATTTAAGCAGAAAAGGAATTTGTTCAAGAACACTAGATAACTCATAGAATCTGAGAGGCCCAAAGGAACAAACCTGAAGGAAGTTAGTGAAGAAGAGTGGCCAGATTCTGTCACAAAGAGAAGACATCCCCGGGCACAGAGCCCGTGTTCACACCACTGAGTCCGGGCCTCGAATGCTACTTGGAACCTCTGTCACTGGGAGCCGGATACTCTGCAGCTATGCTTGGCAGATGGATTCTATGGGCCACCAACTTCACAGCACTAGCTCCCCAGAGTTTCATGTGGCTGTGTCAGATTGGCAAAGCCCGTCTTCTGCCTGCACCTTAGTAGCAAGAGAAGCTGGGCAAGAGAGATTCCAGCTTCTGCCTTGAGGAAGTATGGGCTCATAAACCAGGGGACTTTCCCAAGGACTGGAAGGGGGTTTGACGATGTTGAGAGATATCCAGAAGTACCCAATACCCACTACTGACCTGCATTTGAATTCTGCCGAGGCCCGTGCACATAGATAGCCCCCACGATGCAGGATGAGTCTGTTGATGCACGCACTTCCTGCTGCTCTCAGTGATTCTGGGGTCTCCCAGGCTGTGTGCTCCCCAACCAATCCTTAGGAAATCCTACCCCTTGTTGGCCTTTTTGGGGCTGCCCCAACCCCACTTTTCAACCCCACCTCCCTGGAAATCCACTATATTCCACTTACTTGGAATCTCAACCAAGAGAAGATAGGTACATTTCTGCAAAGCAAAATATAACCCAGCCCTTAGTTTATAAAGTGTTTGTTCACCTGGAGGCAGGTGCTTGTTAGATGTTGTCCGCTACCACGAAGCAGGTCCCACGCACTTCCTGCCGCTGGCAGGTCATAAACCTATTTCTATGCAAAACGATCTCTTTTACTGCTAATAAGTTTTATGCCAGTTTCCAGCCCATTCAGAAGGAGCATTTTTCAGAATCAGGTGTTAACAAAATAATGAACAAAATAAAATGTACAGAGTTAGTAATTATCAGTTTCCTTTGATGAATCCGCCCTAGAGTTTGTTATCGCCAATCTGATGTAAAAATTAAACAGAACAAAAGAGTGCCTTTGGGAGGGGCATGAAATCAGCATTTAAAAACAACTGTTTCATCCATTTCGTACCTCTTTGTATTGAATATATTTATTTCAAAGGAGAGCCTGGAATTTCGAAAGTGGAAATGGGCGAAAGGCCTGCTGTTGACACCAGCTTCCTCAAGGTGGGGGCTTCTCAGCTGTTTTGCAAGAGGCTGTAGATGGCCTGTGGGGACAGGGTCTTGGTCTCAGAGATGAGGTTGGACAGACATCAGGAGGGCCAGAATTCTGTCTAACAGGTGTGTGACTGTGCCAGTGGCTTGGGGATGTGCAGGGTCTAGAAACAGGGAAAAGCAAAGAGCAGTCCCTTGTCGCTGTGTCTCTCGTGGGCCCAGTGTTTCTGAAGCTTTACTGCTGGTGGGGAAAGGTTATGCACGAACTGGGTGTTTTGTTGTTGTTGTTTGTTTTGTTTTATTTTGTTTCGTTTTAAGATGTCACTCCCTGCCCCCTGGTTGGAAGAATTGACACTAGGCCTTCATTCTCCGGGAGAAGTCAGGCATTGCAGGAGCCTTCTGAGTGTCCTTACAGAGTGATGTGGCCCTGAACTCTGTTTACCTGAGACTCAGCCAGAGGGGTGGGGTCGGTGCTCAGTAAACATTTCCTACACAAGTGCTCTGTTCACTTTAAACCTTCATCTGTGCTGTTTCCACTACCTGGAGTGCTCTTCCCTTGCCTTGCTTCTCATCAGTCATTACTGCCTCTGGGAATTTTGACAGAAAGCATTAAAACATAAAACGAAGTCATAAATCTTGAGGGAGCGGCATTCTCCTGAACCCACCCGGAGCAGACGGGCCCACGGTCAGGTTCACCGCCTGCCTGTGCATCGCCCGAGCGCGCCGCTCTGCGCACTGCGCCTGCGCAGGGAGACGAGGCGGACACGCGGGACGTGGTACCGCTTTCACCCAAGCAGCCGCGTGCTCGGAGGTGGTTGGAGGTAGTTCGTGAATAACCTGTGCTGTGTGTTTTCCCTGACCTTACAACCAAAACAAAATAGATGGAGAAGAGCCGCAAAGATGAGAAAGGTAGCTAGAGGATTCTCTTTTTAAGGATTCAGTCGCGTCTGAGAAATCTCATCTCTGCTCCCAAGAGCAGGTCCTCGCGACGCACACAACTTTTCTTCCACGGCTCCTCCTGAGACCCTCCTGTCCAGCCTCATTTGGGCTATGTTCTCACCTCTTGTCGTCAACAAGAGGTGACGAGGCTTTCTCGACATTGGAGGGGAGACTCAGGGTCCACACAACCAGAGACCTCACCACTGAGATGAATCTTTTTTATTAAACTGGATGCATACATCCCCCCAAAGGGGCAAAAACATCTTCTCGGAAGAGATGCCAATTCAGCAGCACGCTGGAAGTCTGCACAAAAGAACCGACCGCGCTGGAGAGCGCCCGCCCCATTCGGAGCTCTGAGGCAGCATCTGGGCGGGCAGGTGCAGGGCACGCCTTAGATTATCAACCCCAGCTCTGCCTCTTTCTGTCTGTGTGACCTTGAGCAAGCTACTGACCTCTGGGTCTCAAGCTGGTCATCTGTAAACTGGGAATAATCATTGTCCCGCCTCACACGGGTGCTGTGAAGGTTAAATGAGACAGGGCAGGTGAAGGGGCCAGCGGCAGGAGCTCAGCAGCCAGCAGCCGTTTCCCCTCAGCGAGAGGCCTTCATCTCTGACCAGTCTTCCCGACCTGGATGGCTGCCTCTGCCTGGATGACCTTGAAAAGGGGCAAAAACCAAAGGGTCAGAAGTTTTGCTCTTGTGTGACTGGCTTGTCTAGCTATCGTTCTCCCTGGGGTTTGACTGGCCAGAGGTGAGCTCAAGAGAAGAGGAGGGGCCGGATTCCAATAGGACCTTCCATCCAGTGTGAAGAAATTGGGAGTTTCCTGGAAGCTAGAGAGAGCCTTCCAAGGATTTGAAGCAGGAGGGTGGTAGGGTCAGAATTATGTTCCCGAAAAATCACAAAGGAAGATATTGTAGACCCAGAAGTGTCCATAGACGGTCATATAATCAATCAGGAGGCAGGAGGTGAGAGACCACGATGAGACTCCCCCGTCTTTCAGGCAAGAGAAGACCCACGAAGACCAAGAGAGGACAATGGGAACAGAGAGGGGCCAGGAGGGAAAAATGGGTATGAGCTAGCTCAAAGGGTAGAATCAGCTGTGCTGGGTGAATGGCTGGGTGCAGGAACGGGGCAGGGTAGCAAGCCGCTCTCAGGTTTTTGGCTTGAAATAGCATTGCTTGAGGCAGGGTGAAAGGCAGGTTTGGGGCAAGATGAGCTCTTGGCCATGCTGAGTTTAGGGTGCTTGCACATGCCCAGTGGTGGCTTTTCCCTATAGATGCTGGCCTGCAGTGCGGTGACATCTGCACTAGGGTTGGTTCCAACCTTGGAGGAGCTGCCCAGGGAGAGAAAACTTACCACGAACATGGAAAAAGCTTTGACATCAACCCAGCCAAGTGTGGCCTTAGCACAGCCCTGCACTGCCCAAGCAGAGGACCGTCAGGGGGTGCAAGCTGCACCTCCTGAGGCTGATGCTTCTGGAGGACTTGGAAGAGAAGCAATAGGGAGATTCTGTGTGGGCCAGAGGCTGGGGAGGTTAGCAGTCTCAAAGGGGTGTTAGTCCTCCCCTCTGATTCCCCGGGCTTTGCACATGGCTGCTCCCTCCTTCCCCATGCCACCATCAAGTGGGAGGGAAGCTGGGCCCTGTGAGAATTCTCTGCTTGCCTTGAATCCCTGGGGATGCCTGCCAGGGAGCACTGGGCCTCTGGGGAGCTTTGCTTTCTTGCCTCTAAGGCTCTGCAGAGCCCGGCTGTCAGCAGGAGACAGGAGGGCAGCGTTTCCTGAGGCTTGTCACTACTGTGGAGGAAGCACATTAGCTCCAGGAGCCTCTGCTCTGCAAAGGAAAAGGTGAGGATGGCAGCTGTGCCTGGTGGCAAGTCACAGGTGAGTGTTGGGAGGTGCCACCCACAGCAGCCAGAGAGAGAGGGAAGCGTACCAGGCTGTGCCTGCACAGGCAAGTGAAGCAAAGCCAGGCAAAGTGACTCAGTTTCCCTGAGAACCTGCTTGAGGCACAAGGTTGATCCCAGGGTCCTCTCTAGTGAGGAATGTCATTTATTTACTCATTGTAGGTCCGGTGGCTGTGCTATGTCAAAACAGCATCTCACAACTATATTCTTCTATTTCTACAATGCTGCCTCTCTGGGGTTTGATGTTAGGAAAGATCTGTACATCTTTCCAGGATTTCATCTTTGCAAATCTAGAGGCTTTTCTGTGTTCTAGAACCAGCCACCAAACTCTCTAAGGGCCTCAGCATTAACGACTCATCCGATTCTAGTCCAGACCAGTGGGACTGACGAGGTTTCTTGCAGGTTAGAACTCAGGACAGGTGTGTCCATGTTGCCAACTCCCTTCCTCTTGGCGCCTCTGGTCGGTGTTGTGATTAATTGTGCCCTCGAGCAGTTTCTCAGCCTTGGTGTCAGACATTTTGGCCTGATAATTCTTCATTGTTCCGAGCTGTCCTGTGCATTGTAGGGTATTTAGCAACATCCCTGGTGTCTAGATGCCTGTAGCAGTCCTCCTTTCCCAAGTTGTGACAACCAATAATGTCTCCAGACATTGCCAAACACCCTTTTGGAGGGAAAAGCACCCTTACTTGAGAATTACCGTTTTAGGAGGAAATCCTCTGGTTACATGTGGTGTCTGGCTCTTCAATACATAGTATGGAGAACCCAATTCCGCTCTGCCATTTGTCCCATGAGGGAAGAGAGGAGGGCATGGACACATGTCTCCAAGCACCATCCCTAATAATGGGATAGCCTCCTCGTCATATCTACTGGGTGGACCAGATTTTAAAGCCTGGTACTCTCTTTACTGGGGACAAGGGAGGGGATTTCAGGTGGGTCATGGGTACAGCCTTAGCAAACTTCGAATCAAAAGCCCAAATCTTATGTGCGTTCCCTGGTTCTTTCAGACCTATTAAAGTCTCATATTGGTGCTGACCTCTTTTTCGGTGTTACCTCGGCAACATGCCTTTGCCAATTTCCTTTTTTCTCCCATTTTACCTCCTGTATTAGCTTTTCTGTTATGCTTCCTAGTATCACTCTTTTAGCGATACTCTAGAATTACAAAATGCATCCTCACCTTATTGCCGTCTGTCTTAAATTAGTACTTTTATCATATCTCGAACATAGCAAGACCCTTATAACAATTTAGATCCATTTATCCCTCTCCTGCTTTTTTGCACTTATTATATATTTTATCTCTATGTATGTTATATGGTGGTATTATTCTTGCTTTAAGTAGTCAACGGTTTTTTGTATTTACCCTTTTAAGTGCATTGCATTTCTTCCTGTGCTTTCTTCCTCCCATCTGGGATCATTTTGCACAAAGAAGTTCCTTTAGTATTTCTCCTGTTTTAACACACAAAAAAGCAGACCTCGGGCTAAGAGCGTTTCTCAGACATTAATATCTCAATTTAGTCAACGTATTTTTGTGTTCATTGTGTTTATCGCAGTTAACTGCTATTTTTTTAAAATGATAGTGTTCTTTCCGTTTACCTTATCAAAGTTGCGTGGATTTAAAGAAAAATATTGAGTAAATAATCATCAGGTGATATAGACCAAAAACTGAGAAGATATATGAAGATTTTTAAAAGTCTGGTAGTTAGAGCTCATGACAGATGAGGTGTTAGGGGTGAAAGGGTAGAAAAAAGCAAGACTCCTCTTACTGTACTGCCTTTTATCAGAGATAGCTGGGTCATTGGGACTGAGCATCAGGCTCTATGACTTCAGGCTCTGTGACTAGGCAAGTTGCTTCCCTTCTGTCACTCCCAAAAGGGGACAGTCTTCACAGTGTTAGAAGGAAATCTTCAGGTATTTGTTTAGCTTTAGGTAATTTATAGTTATCTTAAATAATAATGGTCAGTTAGAATGTAAACACTGTGTCAGACAATGTGCTGAAGACCTTTTACTAACCAGATGTCAGTTTCTTGTTGTCGTTAGAGCTATGTCCCTATTTTCCTTTAATTACAAATTTTCCCATACTTGCCAGTTTTATTTATTTACTCACTCAATAAATGGTTCCTGCGTGCCTTCCCTTATTACTTGCTCACTAGGTGATGCGGGGCACAAACTTCATCTTGCTGAACCTTGAATTAGTCATTCATTAAGTGGGAACATTTATAGTATTTACTGCCTGGGATCACTGACCCAGCAACTGAGCCCCCTCCCGCCAATCATATGTTCAGAGTAGTAAAAATCCAGGTCCCCAAAGAAGGGGCTGAGAGTGCTGGACAGACAAAACACTAGTGTCTTTGTAGCCCCAAACGTCCTTATCAATGTGAAGGCTCATGAAATGTTTTTCTGGAACATGCTATCCTCTGTTACCACCTTAAAATCAGCCACTCAGGCCCATCTCTCTGTCCACACCTGGGCTGTGTTGCTTCTGCCTCAGGATGAGACTTAGAACGTTGGGTATTTCTGGAGGGCTCAAGGCCGTGTTCGTCCGTGAAGGATGTACAACGTCATTGTTTCCAAGCATTGACTCTGGTCAGCCTGTAAAATGTCACTCTCTCCCTGTACAGTTGAAAATTTATGTATAACTTCCAACTCTCCCAAAATGTAACTACTAATAGCCCATTGTTGACCAGAAGCCTTACTGACAATATTCATGGTCAATTAACACATATTTCTCGGTCATATGTATTAAACACAGTATTCTTACAATAAAGTAAACTAGAGAAAACATCATTGAAAAAATCATAAGGAAGAGAAAATACATGGATGACACTGTACGTATTTATTGAAAAAAAAATATCTGCGTGTGAGTTGGACTCATGCAGCTCAAACCCATGTTGTTCAAGGGTCAGCTGTGTAAGTAAATCAGACCATTGTGCTGTGTCCCTTAAACTTATACAGTGATGCATGTCCATTATCTCTCATTAACACTGGAAAAAAAGAAACCATCAGACTAAGGAAATGCTGCTAATTAGCCCAATCAGGGCAATCATTCCATCAATACTAAAGAAATGAGAAATAAAAAATGTAAAAAAAAATATAATAATTTCAAAGCTATGCCCCAATATCCACGTTCATCGTAATTTGCCAGCAGAGGTGCATTGCGTCCAGTGGTGCTCTGAACCCTTTCTGTGATTTGATCTCGATTTTCCCAAGTTTTAGAGGGAAAATAATGAAGAACTTCAGTTTAAGACATATACTGAGCACTCACAACAGAACAGGCACTGAATTTGGCACCAGGGACCAAAAAATAAAAACAAAAACAAACAAACAAACAAAAAACCATCAAGAGATATGGTCCCTACCCAAAAAAACTAGGTCCTTGCTCTCTCCATTTTAAGGTGTATGTGTGTGCACGTGTGTGTGTGTGTGTGTGTGTGTGTGTGTGTGTGTGTGTTTACCTCTCTATACCCAGTACCTGGAAGAATGTTTGCCACAGAGTTGATGCTCAGTAAGTACAAATTATGAATGGGTGAACATGCTAAGCTGCCTGCCTGGATGGCTCAGACTGGGTCTCTACAGCTAAAATTGTGCCGTTTGTTTGGGAAGAAAAATCAAAAGAGATAGAACAAAATGTGGTTGCTGGTGTAATGGAAGTGTGTGCAAAGTGCTAATAGAGCTTGGAGGAGGAAGCTACTCATTTTTTCCTTCTGAGGAGACAGTGAGGAAGGGGGTGACATCTCAGAGGAGGTCTCATTTCACTTGGATCTTGAAAGGTAAATAAAAGTTTGCAGGCAAAAGAGGGATGAAGAGTTGTAGCAGTTTCTGTGGTTTCACTGCTCCAACCCCAATCGCCGTCCGGTGCATGGGACCAGATGCCTATAGCACGCACATACGACTCTTGGCCTGAGTCTTTCACTACAATGTGTCCTGAGCGGGCTGGAGGTGCTGGAGAACTAGCACCCCAGGAGCATCCCTCAGTGGTGGATGGGAGCTGGAGGATAAAGGCTCCAAATTCCTTGCCCCTTAAGAGGAGCAACTCAGAGGTGAACTCCATGCTGTTTGTCTTAAGTCTTCAAGGGGACTGAGCCTCCCTTGTCCACAGCAGTAACCTGCTTGATAACACATGCTTTATTGACTTCCTTCCCTCCCTGCCTGACTTCCCCACTTCCCCTAGCAGGGCTTCCTGAGATCACTTCCTAAGCAAATGATTTCCTCTTGAATCCTTGACTCAGATCTACTCCTGGGCAAACCCCCTAAGACAGTCACGTTCCTAGAAGTAGGAACATGGAGAGAGGAGGCTAGACCGTGCCAGGCAAGTTTGAGGTGATAGAAAGGTTGGAACGAGAATTTAGAATAATAGCCAGCCTGCAGCCTAGTTGTGAGATGTGTCTAAACAGAAGCTCTAATAATAGCAAGATTATGCGACAAACATACGGAGCATCAGCTCGGAGGCAGCATTTCCTCCTTCACAGCCACAGCTCTTAGATGCTGAATTAGACTTTTAGTTTTTCATCATTCTCTTTGCTGCCCTTTCATTCCAGATTTTTCCTTCTCTCTCAGGTGTTGGAAGAGAAATGATACCCTGCTGAGAGAGCCAAAGCTCCCTGGCATAGAGGGGACCTTGGGAAATGATGCCACTGTGGCCACCCCCTGGGTAGAGAGTGCCCAACACAGAAATGCCACCCATTAGCACATCATGGCCCAAGAGCAGATAAAAACTCGATGATGGGTTCATATGACAGTGGGTGGTCAAGGCAAAGGGAAGGGAGACAGGTGCAGGACGTGGGAAAATGGTGAGGGACTATTCATTCCTTTAGAATTGCACATTCAAGTCAACTATCATTGTCATTTCAGTGAAGTCTTCTTGGCCGAGTGACCAATTGCTCTAGAGCTAACGAAACAGTACCCAAAGCAGGACAATCAAGACAATGGGTGCTTCTGAATAGAGATGACAAGAGAAGCAAGTGTTTTGAGACATAAATCCATTCCCATGGGGGCTGTCAATCTTGCAAAGAGAGGGATACATGGCTCCTCCCAGTGTGCTTTCCCTAGATAGGTGACCAATGGACCTTTGTCTCATTCAGTAGACAGAGAGGAAATTGAGCTGCCAAGCCACATGAAGCTCCCACTAGAGATCTGGAGGAAGATGAATGGTACTTAAGGAACAAGAAGACCGTGAAATCAAACCATTAAAAAACAATTTCAAGACCAGTCAACTTCTCTCACCTTCTTTCCACTGTGATAAAGGCCCCAACTTCATTGGATGGTTCCTTTGATCTTGCTCAAGTTGATGTGTTGACTTTGTCACCATAAAAGTGCCCCGTGCATTGGGGAAAACGCTGCCTCTCAGAGAGGTTGGGGAAAGTAGAGGCTCCACCCATTCCTCATTTTCTCCAGTTATTTTTCAGCCCTGGGGACAAAGCTGGGATTCTTGGAACTGATGTCACCAAGGTTGCTTGTGGACATACTTAGGAGAGAAAGTCTCACTAGGCTTACTTTTCACTGATTTTTAAAAAGTTCTCTCATTCAACCTGAGCTCTCCATTACTTTCTACCCTAGAAATTGAGTTCAGAATTGACATCCAGAATGGACTTGTGTGGATTTTTAGCCCACGGAACAGGGTGTCTTTAAGTCTAATGGTGGTGGGTGTTACCTAGGATGACATAAATTTCTCCTTCTTCCCCAAAGGCTCACTTTTCCATTTTTCAGTTTTTAATTTAAGCATTAATTTTTATTATACATGATAGAGAAATGCATTCTCCTTGTGAAAAACTAAGTCAAAACACTTTGGATAAGATCAAAGGCCACTGTGACCAACAGTGTGCTCCCATGCCCGGAGAAGTAACAACTATAGTAGGAAGAAGTTGACCCCTCTAGTGCTTTTTCTACTCATTAGCATGTGCGTTATATATTTATGTCTCTACAGAAAACATAGACAATGTGTATTTAAATGTATTAAAGCCATCCTGTTTTATATACTATTCTGCAACTTAGTTTTTCTATTCAACACAGTCCTCTGAGTTGATAGGACTGTACTTAGAGTCTCTGCTCTGCTTGCACAGCTTGGGAGGGAGGCTGAAACTCAGCCCATCTTTGCTGGCTTAGCCTAAGGAAACGCCGCCTTTCTCTAACTGGCTTACTCAGATGGGACCATCTTTTTCTAATCCGTTCAACAATATGGTTGGTATGTGCTTTGGTGGCCTTCGATAGAGCTGCTTTGTTCTATTTGATTGCTTTGTAGTATTCCCTAGTGTGGATACAGTGCATTTTATGTAACCATTCCAATGGTCAGACATTTGAATTGTTTCTAATTTCTCGTGATCACAGGCAATGGGGCCATGAATAGCTTTGTACACATCTCTGCATGAACATGTGCTTGTGTTTCTCTAGAGAAGTAGTGAGATTGCTAAGTCATAGAGGTGAACATTTTAAATTCTAGTAGACAGTGCTAAATTGCACCCCGGAGGGCCTTACGGATATGCAGTACCCCCAGCAGTGTATGACCATGCCTGTTTTCATTGGCTTCGATTTTTCCTAGTTGCCTTCCCCTTCTTAAGGCACATTTGGTTGACCCCTCTGCTCTGGGGTTGTTACTAACTGACTGTTTTTATTTTATTCCTGGTTCTTTATGAACTTGATCTCAACCTTGATTCTCTGGCCATGTGAGGCTGATTCAAGAAGTGTCTGCTTGAATTCTGGCCTGAATTCCAAGTGGCAGGAATACCTCTGCCTCAACTTTGCTGTGTGACCATGGGTCGGTTGTTTGTCTGGGCCTCAGTTTCCCCATATGCACCATAAATGAACTGGGTTACAGGAACTCCAGGACCGTAGCCCTCAAGTTCTGGCTTACGTAGGACTAAAAAAAAAAAATATATTACTTTAGAGCAAAACACTGTTTGGGCTGGTTGAAATGCTTTACTATGAGTGCACACCGTCAGCCATGAGTCATTTGAACAGGTAATGAGTATGTACGAATTTTATTGCTCCAATAAATTATATCACCATTCATTTCTGTGCTTTCCTGGGTGGGGATGGGTGACGAAGGACAGGTCCTTCGGTCTGCTCAAGCTCTCAACCAGGTAGTGACCACTTCTTGAATAAATGAAGCCCCCTTCCACCTCTGCAGCCATTTCCTCATGTTCTTCAGGCCACACCTTCCCCATTCATTCAGCAAATATTTATTGAGCACCTACAACGTCCCCTGCTCCATGGTCACTTTTGGAAGAGGTGGAAGGTGGAGGGTGGTAGAAAAGTGCTTTTATGAGCTGCCAACTCTCATGGCTAGTTCAGTGCTATGTAATAAAACTGTCTGTGGTGGTAGATATGTCCTGTGAAGTCTGTGCTGTCCAATATGGACACACTCCAAGCACCTTGGACCACCTGCTATAGAAGGTGTGGTTATGATTCCTGTGCTATTGTATAATGAAGATAAGGAAGCAATACAGTGCTGGGGGCTTTGCAGCAACACTCTAGAATTCAGACCTCTCAATCCTCTCTTTGAAGCCTCAACCTTTTAATCTGAAGGGAATTGTTTCGAGGAGCAAAAGACAGAGAGCATGTGGGCCCTGGTCACCAGGCCCATAGTAGATGCTCGGTTGCAGTATTCCCTGTCCCCGTGTTGTGTTGCATGGTTCTCAAGACTCCTACGTACTTGTGACAAGAGCAACTTTCCCCCTTGAGGAGTTGGGACTCAGGGAGCAGAGCCTGAACTCCCAGGAGGCACAGGCTGAAGACCCTCTTTAGAGGCTCCCAGAGCCTCAGACGCTGACTCACCCAGGTAAGTTGCACAACTTTATAAGTGCCACAAATCATGTCACTCTCATTGTGGGGATTTTCAAGGGTGGGAATTTGCCTCCTCCACAACTGCCTACCTAGACAGGTGCTGGAACATAATAGGTACTCAGTAAATAATTGTGGGTGGGTTAATCACCCAAAGGCGTTACAGTTGAGTGGAAGCCAGGAGCCAAGAGTTTGACAGTCACCTTCCCACCCCCATCTCTGCCTCTCCAGGGAAAATACAAAGACTTCAGGCTAGCAAGCTAGGGGTGGACTCTCAGCTTTGCTGTCGCCTAGCTCTATGATCTTGGCAAGTGCTGACTCCCTTTGGTGTCTTAGATTCCCCATCTGGTGCCCTCAAATTCTGTGACCTGAATACATGTGGGCTGCTTTTGCTGGGCAGGCCTTGAGGCTAGTGTAGGCGTTAAATACATTTCTCTTCAAGTTAGGATTTGTCCTGCCTGGCCACTCAATCTCCATTCCTCTCATCCCTCTTGCCCTTCTCCACATAGCAGGAGCTTGCAGTTGGCTTCCTGTGAGCCCAAGGGGGCGGGTGTTCTCCTTCCCTTCCCTGACCTCACCCAGCAAGCACTCCAGAGGCCGTCAAAGCAAACAGGACTTGCATGACCTGGCCAGGAAGTGCAGAACAAAGGATGGCTTCTTTTATCAGCTGTTTCCTTTTGTCAGAAGATAAATTGGGAGAGTAATAACCTTAAAAAAAAAAAGTGGAACAGAAGAGAAATAAAATAAGTTACATACCATTTTAATGAAAGTGAGGCATTCATTTACTTTTCATTCAATGCATAGTGATCCTTGTGTGTCAGGTATGTGGAGCTGTGGCTCTTTAATGGTGTAAAGACGTGGAGTTTGACCTCGAAGAGTTCACAGTTCAGTGCAGGACATTAGAAATAAGAACGTGGTCAGGTTACAAGCTGGTATGACCGGGGGTCACTGACTGTCTTTTTCATTACCGTGTCCCTACTGCCTAGATTTAGGCTGGCAATTCGGCTGGGGCTTAGAAATTGTGTGTGGAGTGAAAGAATGAGCGAATGAAGATCAAATGTTTGGGGAGCCCGTGGGAGGGGTCCCTAAGGCAGTATCCAAAGCTGCTTGGAAGAAATGATAGGGAGACTGGAAGACTTGCAGGAGTAGCAGGTAGCAAGGGAGAAGAGGTAGGGAGAGGTCAGGGTACAATGCAGATGGAGAGGGGCTGAGTTTTACAGGCCAAGGGAACAGCACATAGTTGAGCACGAGGGCCTTGGGTAGCAAGTTGCCAAAGACTGACCATTTTTGCCTAAGAGAAACAATGATTTCTTACAGTTCAACCAAATATTTCAAGTGTCCCTGAACAGTCAGGGACAAGATTATGCGAGGCCTTGCGTGGTATATGAAGGGACTGAATTTTTTCTGAAGTCATGGAGAGGCAACAACATTTTACCCCCCCCCAAAAAAAAATAGAACTAATTTTTGAATGGCTATATAATTAATATATGTAATTAGTTTAAAAATTCATATTGTAACAAGAGTGTAAAGAAAAAGGATAATAACCACCTTTGATCTCACCACCCAGACACCCATAATCAGTTTGAACTGATATGTCAGTCATAATAGTGTGGTGTGCTCTTTCCAGACTTTTCTCTCACATCATAGGTGTGAAGAACAGAGGGGCATGAAGTTGCTATTTAAAAGTTTCCGGAGGCCTCTGTGTCTGACAGAAGAGGCTGTAGGTTACCATGGAAAACCTCGTTTCTGTTTTGTGACAATCAGAGCGGGAGAAAAGTGTAGCAGGACGCTTGTGAGCTTAGCGGCTGTATCTCCTCACACTTCCCTCGTGCGAGGCTGCTTTTCTACAAGGGTCAAGGAGCCCCCTTGGGAGGCGAGGCCTTGAGATCTAACACCTGCTCTGAAAAACTACACAAAACCCAAACCAAACACGTTGGGAATTTGAAAGACAGAGAAACGTTCAAAAAATAAAATAGTTCCCTATAGCCACAGCATGAAGAATTTCATTGTTGACATATTTGGTCTAGCCTACTCCACACCTAGGCTGCGTGGGCCAGCTGACCGGCCTGTACAGCACGTGACTGTGCAAAACCTGAGATTAGATCAAGCATGAGAAAAAATTATGCAATCGAGAGATAAATGCGAGATGTATGAGGCTGCTGCCAGGGTGACAGGGCGTACTGTTTTACAGTAAACTGGAATATTTTGTGTTTAGAAATACCTGCATGTTCCTTTGGCCCGCTTCCTTAAGCCTGCTTAAACGGTCCTTGGCACTGAGACTGTTACCACAACAGTGCGTGTCCCGAGGACATGGATTATCTCTTATGCCTTCTCAAAGGCTCCGTCTCGAGATCCTTTTTTGGTTGTTACTGTCTCTACCAGCTGCGGCTCCTCTCGCAGGGTCTTGGGGATGTGCTTTATCGGGATTCAGATGTCCCTTCCTCAGGCTGAGCTGCTCGCACTCTGAAATGCATCCCTAAGTTAGCCCCGCCCCCCTGGTCATGTTCCCGGAAGCCTGGCCCAGCCTGCGGGTGATTCCATGATGTGCTCAGGGCCCTTGGTGGAAGAGGGAATCTGTATATACCAGCCAGGGGCTGGCCCTCTGCTTCAAAAGCACATCTTCGAGGCGGGCGTAGCCATCAGCCCATAGTTACTTCAGTCAGCTATGATGGTCCCTAATGCTAGACATTAGTGTCCTATTCCTGCTGGCATATCTTGCCCCCTAATACTTCCCTCAGGTGCTTCCTTGAGTCAGTTTGCCTGGGTTTCCTACAGCCTTCTGGACGCCAGCGATACTAGGTGGTATGCTGGGACAGGATGGCTGGAATCAGTCTCCTTGAATAACTCAGTCTGTAATTTTGTGGTTATTTTGACTGGTGTAAAGGACAATGGTTGAACAAATCACCCTATATATGCGCAGAATGGCTCTTGGGTTATGGTTGGCGTGAGTCTTCATTAGAATCTACATCGACCCAACACCCCTTTTCAGAGTCCTAGACCTCCTAGAAACGAGAGCACTTCCTAAAGTACCAGTGTCGCTAGGGGTCCCCCTCTGCTGTGGGACCATACTCCTCTTTCTTTTCATCCAATAACTGGGCGAATTAGGAGAGGATAATCTCCCACCTGCTGGCAGCGAGAACTACAGAGATCAGGTCCTCCCACTTGCAGCAGAAAAAAAAAAAAAGGCAGTCTCAGGAGCTTGGGCCAGTGGTCCCTGGAGGGGCTGTGGAGAGATTGATCAGCAGCAGTGCAGAGGTGGCAGAGGCTCAGAGGCCCCAGGCCTCACCAAGGGGAGCTGGGGCTGAGGCACTTAGAGCTAAAACAGCTGACAGGCCGGGCAAGGAGTCATCAGAATGGCCAAATAACTCAGGAAAAGTGCCCCACTTCACTTCTGACTTTTAAAAATCAGACTGGCAAATGTGAAAACAACTTACAAAATCGAGTACTGGCGAGCACGTGAGGAAAATGTCACTTGCATATGCTGCTGGGGCAGCATGAATGAACACTGCTGGTCCACAGTCCTTTACCTGAAACCCTTGGGGCCAGAGATATGACAGAATTCAGAATTTTTCATATTTTTGAAAAGCAATATGATGTATAAATTGCATATTATATAACACTTCTGCAGGAACTAGGGCAAAACACACATTTATGTGTCTACATGAAATGTACAATATACTAAGTGGGATAAATAAAGACTGTAGATTGTCGGTTCAGGCCAGGGTCTGCCACCAGATGGGTTTAGATACTAAACTTACAAAAGCACTGTTACTTGTCAGCTTTCTGGATTAGGTGGTGTAGACCTTGCAATCTTTCCGGAGGGCAATTTGACAATGTGTATTAAGAATCTTTAAATCTACATACTCTTTCACTGGACAAGTTTACTTCTAGGAATTAGTTCTAAGGAAATAAACGTGCAATGATCTAGCAATAAGAATGTTCATTACCTAAATGTGCAACAATCTAGCAATAAGGATGTTCATTACCTCGTCATTTTTGTTTGAATCAGAAAGAAAATTAGAAAAATGTAAATGTATGCCAAAGGCTTTTTAAAAATAAATATAATACATCCATGCAATGGAATATGAGCTGGTCCTTAAAATTATGTTTGCTTATTAACTTGGAAAGACATGTGTGATATATTACTTACAGACAAATTTAAGCTATGAATACAATCTTATACATTTAATGAAACCTGGAGGAGTACATACCCACCAGCCAGGATTTTTTTTTTTTTGCATAGTTTTTATCATCCATGGTCTTTATTATGCATAGTTTCTACTTGTTTATTGCTAATGTGAATTTTCTCCTTTTTAAATCTAAAGTTAGAAAGGTAATACTTGCAAACTTTCAAGGAATTCAGGTGTATACAAGCTAAAATGAAGAGTTCTTTTCCTCTCATCCCTCCCTATCTCCTCCTAGGAGCCAACAAATATCCATAGGCTATATTAACCCTTTCCACATTATTGAACATTTAAATAGTTTCTATTTGTTCACTATCTCAAACAATATTGCAAAGAACATCCTTCGACTAGTGCCTTTGTGGACGTGTATGTGCATTTATGTAAAATAGTTCTTAGTTTTAATTTTTCTACAGTGAACCTGTTATTTGATTATTTAAAAATATTATTAAATGCATTAAAAGATTCCACTAGACTCTTTCCAATACCCCAAAGCTGCTCTGCTGACCCATTTTTTTCTAAGGATGAAGGAGCTATTCACCAGCACCACCATGTAAATAAATCCCACATATTTTGGGGCCACACGTATTTTTTTGTACAGGAGTATCTGGTGCAAGGCAGCAGACAGGAGTTAGAGGAGGTGGCTGCAGTTGCCAAAATCTCGAGGAGGGTTAGAGGGGTGGCTGGTCTTTGCATGGCTCCGAGTGTCCACTTTTCACAGGCTGTCTGGTGGCCCGAGGATCTTTCCTTGGCAGTTTCTGGTGGCTGCTCGCTCTGGGGAAGGCTTCAACTGCTGCTCTTGTGGGCAGTAGGCTTCCCGGGGGGCGGGGGGGGGGGTGGCTGGCTTCTCTGAAGCTGGGGCCTGATGGATTTCTGGAGATACAAAGGGCTGCTGGCTCCAGAGAAGAGCTCCCGGGGTGGGCAGGGCAGGCAGAATGGGTCCTTGCCTGGGCCCAGGCTCTGGGCTCCCAAACCTTCTCTAGCCTTTCTCTTCCTCTTGTGCTTGCAAAATCGATACCATATGGCTTCAATTTTCGGATACCCACTTTTACTTTACCTAGTAATGCTCCTGCAATGGGAAGTGGACACTGAATGTGAGAGTATCTCCCTCCCTGGCTTTTTCCGAAGCCTGTTATTAAATAAGGGGATGCGTCACACAGTTGGTGGGGTCCTAGAATCAGGACCGTTCACCTCCAGCCCCATCACACGTGCAGCTCAGCTGACCCGCCAGACCAGGAGCTGGACAATGTCACCCTTTGTGTGTAAAGAGGGAAAGAAAGAGTCATCAAACTCTTCTCTGAAATTCAGACTGGACTCAAGCGTGAAGCAAAAGCGAAGATCATCATTCCTTTCTCTGGCTGCTTGGCACCCATCCCTTTCCATAATGCTGCTGGAACCCTTCTGTGTAATTAGCAAGGCATAATTAATACGTAAGAGGAGTCTTCCTAACAGATCTGAGCCCATGTGTTCTCTTAAAGTGGGATGGGAGGTACAGCCTTACAGGCTTCTACATGTCGACCTGAAATGTCCAGGCAGACAAACACATTGTCATCCCCAGCCTCGTACATTTATATGCTTTCTGGATGGCCCAGCCCTGTGGAGGAAAGCAAGGGATGAGGAGGAGTTCTGAGAGGGCGGGCTTGAACAAAGAGCAGGGAAACTATGGACGGAGTTGTAGTGTCGGTCAAGGCTGCCCAGAAGGCAGAGGTTAATTGGGTAGTGAAACCCACTGAGGAAGACACAAAGAAATGGCAGAGTATGAAGCATCTACTCTGTGCCAGGCATGGAGATGCTGTTTCATTTAACTCTTGAGTTAATGTCGGGAGCTGCTCATTTATAGGTGGCCACAGAGTGCTGCAGTGGTGTGTGATCAGCTAAAGGCCAGAGTGAGGGATTCGGGTTCCTCTAGCTCCCGAGCCTTAAAATCATTTTTATTATGACCTCAAATTCCCTTGCTCTCTCTCTCTCTTCAGTTCTTTCCCACCAGCCCCTTCAGCACACCATCACTAGGATAAACTTTCTAGAATCTTGGCTCAGATCATTTCCTCTACCAACTGGCTCTCCTTGCCCCTGCAACCTCCTTGCTTGTGGATGGAATGTGCTCCGCCCTTTCTCAGGTGACAGCATGATGTGGGCTTGGATGCTCCCTGAGGTCTCTCCCAGGTCTGCTCATCATGGCTTTGTGGCTGGAAGGGCCAACTCCTCTGTAAATACTTCACTTATTAATTTTATAAGCTTCTGACTACCAGTAGGCACAAAGCATCACCCTTGCCTGCAACCAAACTTGAGTTTCTCCTCCGTTTTTGCTTATCCTAGTCACCATCTTCTACTCAGTTGACCAAGCAGGGCCTGGGTTTCAATTTGGATGCTTCTTTTTCCCTCATCCCGCTTTACCCAACCAGTTGCTAATCATTAACACTGCCCAAAATATCCTCTGACCCACCCCTGTCTTTCCATCTCTGTTGTCACAATCCTAATTCCCTTGCTCGGAATTGTTTCCTATTCATTTTTCCTACCCCTGTTTTTACCCTCTGCCCCTCCCAACAACCCATTCTTCACCCTGCAGCCAAATGACCTAAATCTGACGTTACTCTGCTATTTTAAGCTCCTCTTCCCTCAAACTCCTTAACATAACTTACAAGGACTTGGTCATCTGGCCGCTGATATCTCTCCAGCTTTATACATCCCATACTTTCTCCTTCTACATGCTATGCCCCAATTGTGTGAACCACCAGTTTCACAAAAAAATATGCATGTAGGGTGGGGGGGTTGGGGGAGGCGTGATAATTTACACAGTCCCTGAACTCAGCTGGGAAAAGACGAAACTTTATTTCTTTATAACTGAACTCAAATGATTACATGTCCCCGTTTCTGCTTAGTAGTGGAAAAAACGTTATCCTGCCAATTCAAAGTAACTTGACTAATGCTGTTTTCCTAAAAGAAAGAAATAAAAACCTTTTTGTTGTGGTAAAATATGTAGAATATGAATTTTACCATTTTGACCATTTTAAGTGGCCAGTTCAGTGGCATTAAGTCACTGTCCTCAGCACTGTCCATCTCCAGAACCGTTTTATCACCCCAGCTGAAACTCTGTACCCGTTAGGTGATAACTCTTCCCTGCCCCCAGCCCCCGGCAGCCACCGTTTTACTTGCTGTCACTGTGAATTTGACTGGTCGATACTCAGTCTTCGATTGCTACCTGGCAACTCCAAGTTCCCTTCAGCATTCCTTCTCCCGTCTCTCTGGGGTGATATACATCTCCAGGTGTTGAGGGAGGTTTGCATCCTTGCTGCCTCCGTTGGCATGAACTTGGTCTGTGGTTCATGTCCTTGGTCCAGCCATGGCTTCTGGTTGACAGGTCCATATATTTTATTCATGTGACCACAGTTCTCGTCAGTCTGTTGGCCCTCTTAGCACTTCTGCAAACCCCTGTGCATCTCCCTAGGGAGTTCCAAAGGCACACCCGTTCCTCACCTCATGCCACACTTCAAGGGCTAGACGCCAGGTGTCTGAGTCACCATTATCCCTCTTGTGTCATTTGGATCTTCTCCAGGATGCTTCCAGCCACCCTGGGTTACACCTAGGAGGCAAAGTGTCAGTCTTGTCTGCCCCTTGAGCATTCTCTTCCTGTCTGAGGAGTCTATCACCTACCCCCTGTTCTCAGAATTTTTGCAGGGGTCAGCTGAACCTCTAGAGAATTGGAGTTGCATTTACTGGAGTTGGGGAAGATTGCGGGAGGGGCCTGGCTTTAACCTTGTTGAGTTTGCAATGCCTCGTGGACATCCACGTGGAGGTAGAGAAGGCAGCGAGGTGTGTGCCACACAGGATTCGTCGGCCTCCAGGTGACCTCTTTAGCCAAATGTAGAAGAGTGAAGGAAGAGAGATGTCACAGGACTGAGCACTGGATTCAATCTCCCAGGACAGAGGGAAGATGAGGAACTACAAAGGAGGCTGAGAAGGAGCAGTGTTGAGACAGGAGAAAACCCAGGGGAGTGTGGGGTTTCACGTCCAGAGGAAGGAAGAAGTGTTTCAAGGAGGAATCCATTATCGACTATGGGAAATAAAGACAATAAATCAATAAAAATCCCTGTAGCATTTCGGTTGACTTCTTTCTTCTCATCTGCAGCTCCACAGCAGCCGAGGGCAGTGCAGGGAACGGTGATGGGGAAAACCTGAGATGGGAGCATCATGTCCCACACACACCCACACTTCCACCTGTTACCTCCGGACCTTTGCACATGCTCTTCTCTTGGCCCGAACCCCTTCTTCTCCTTCAGGTTGGTGGATTCCAACTCATCTTTCGAGTGGGTCTCACTTTGGAGGCAACTCTTTCAAGATGCCTTGGAGCCATTTTACCCCAAGTTAGCGCTGGGAGCCCCTTGTGCACCTTCTCGGGCAGAATGAATGATTCAGCCCACAGGGTTATTCTGTGGCGTTCATGAGTTAACATATGTGACAGTGATTTTAAACTATCAAGTGCCATTCAAGCAGTTCTCTTCCCTTCTCTTCTTTGATGTCTTCTTACTGTTCTTTCCTATTTTCACCTTTCTTCCCCCTTCTAAATTAGCATAGATCCTGAAGGCCAGTGGATGGGTAGGCAGCGTTTCTTGTGTTTGGGTATATGTGTATGTTTCTAGGAACAAAGTCTAAAACTTTCGTCAGTGTCTCAGGTGTGCTTGACCTAAAAAAGGTTAAGGATTACTATAAATTTTCTAGACACAAAAGGGGAGTAAGATGGAGTAGGCTTTATTCTTTAGCCTTTGTCATTCTTTCTGCCTCTCTTTGTCTTCCTAGAACATGGACCCAGACTTAGAAAGTTAAGCCAGACTTTTAAATCTAGATTGAGGCAACATTGGAAGCACTAAAGTTCAACCTTAAATCAACTTCTTGCCTCACAGTTATTTGTCTCCAGGAAGACAGCTCCAGTTAACAGGGCTTCTTGCAAATGCTGAGGAGAGTGATAAGTCAAAGGTCAGGTTCTCCACATGACTTACTTTTCCTGGTGAGCAATTGGAACAAGCAGGTGCTGAGTAGGATTTGCATCAAGAACCAAAAGCGCTGCCCCCAGGGTCCCTGGAGAACTGCCTTCCTGTCTTGTGTGCTGCTCCGCCTTGCATTGCCAAGTGCTTTCTCCCAAGGAGGTCTGACCCTTTGTGAGAAGTGATTGCGGTCACTCAATTTATTCCCATTTAATACAGTGTCAAGATAAAGACTGAGGATTCATGGGTTTGGCCCGTGAAGGTGCAGTGCAAATGTGGGAAAATAAAACATCTCCCGACCTCACCATTAGAGACGCAGATTTTATTTATTTCTTAGGAGTGGAGTATCTGGTGGGGTTTCTTTCTTTCTTGCCCACCCCCCCCCCATTTTTTTGGTGGTTGTTCTTGCTGTACCTCAGTGGGGCATTAAACTGAGGGAGCAGTCTGATCTGTCATAGCCGGTAGAAGTGCGGATGATATGACATGGAGATCCAGGCCTAGAGTTTTATAATAAATCCCTCAGCCTGTGGCTGGGGCCCTGAGGGTAGGCTTCAGCCTTAGGCTGCCTTGAACAGAGGTGTGGAGTCATAGGAATAGCATTATCATAGCACTCACAGGGGCATTTTGAGGTCTTGTTTTAGTTGAGGTCCGCCCAGACCAGATCCCAGGAAGGGCTAGTAGGGGCTTATGGAAGTGAGACAGGGAAGGAAAGGAAGCTGGTCCAGGGTGAGTTAATGAGCAAGTCATCTCTGTGGGCCAGTGGGGCTCCATCCACTGTGGATCCTTAAGAGACTATCCCTATATGGGGGAAGAAACTTGGGGTATTTATTCATGGACTTTTATTCCTCATCGGCGGAGAGTTACTCCCTAGGGCTCATTTTTTGACTTCTGTGACACAACACTCTACTACATTTTCAGTCTACTTTTTGGGCTCCTCCTACTCCACCCATCATTAAATGTAAGAGTGCTTTAAGGCTTGGACTCATCCCTGTTTTCTTAGTATCTAGACTATCATCTTACACTATTTTATCTGCTCCCTTGGCTTTGGTTCCACCTGAATATTCATGACTGTAATTGCCAGCTTACTCCAACTACTAGTTGTCTCCTCAAATCTGTTCTTCTTTCTTTCGTATTAGTACAGTTGCAGCCAGACCTTGGACTTCTCAGCTCAATGCAACATCTTCAACCTTTCTTGGGGCTAGGCGTGGCCAGCTTTGAGAGCTGGCTAGGTTAGAGCCAACTGGACGTGAGCAGAAGTGGCGTGGGCAACTCCTGGTTACTTCCAACTAAAAGGCAAGCCACTTGCCCTGGACCTCCTCTCATCCCTCCTTCCCACAGGCTGGGATATAGACAGTGTGGTAGCCTAGCTTTGCCAGTCCCAATGAGGACACGCTCTGGGGATGATGGAGGAAAAAGATGGAATGAGCCTGGGCCCCTGGGTTACCTTATGGAGCAGTCATTCTATTTTATTAAGCATCTGTATTTGAAGCTTTGTTACATTATAACATCTTAGTAGTAAATGAAAACAGACCTCTCTTCTGAAAACCTGGCTCATTTATTCAAATTCATCTCCACATTTCTATTTGGATGACCCTCAGGTCTTCAATTAAAACTGAGCTCTTAATTTTCACTCTCTCCCTCCCCTAATATAACACTTCTTCAATATCCTCCTTTTCTATAAATGTCATCACTGGGATTTATTTTTTAACTCCTTCCACTATCTTACCTCCATATTTGTAAGATATATTACATGTTTATGTCCGTCCATTAAGTTTTCTTGCTTGGACATCCAGAGAAAGTGAAGTTCCTTACACATACCTGTTACTACAAGTCCAGTCAGGGGGACTTTTTTGTTATTTTATTTGTTTCATTTTATTTTATTTTTTACTTTTTCTTGTCTTCATTTTTTAATGTCCACTCCCATTTCCCTTCTCCCTGTAGGAATCCATTGTGATGTGTTTGGTATGTGTCTTGGAATAAGGATATGTCTTCGAAAAATGCATAATATTTATGCATGCAACTGTGTGGGTTTATAACATAGTATCGTATTAGAGATATAATCTTAACTTTTGTAATTGATGCTATGCTTTTTAAGATTTATCTATTTTGCTATATGAACCTCTAGTTCATTACTTCTATTTGCTTCTGTTGTTCCACAGTGGGCTGGCACAAAATCGTGCTTGCCCATTCACCTGATGATGAATGCTTCAGTTACCACAAAATCCTTTCTACAAAAACATGTGTTGCAAAGAAAGTATCCTCACACATGTTCCTTCGTGGACCTGCATGTGAGCTCTTCTTGGATGAGTATTCAAGAGTAGTATTTCTGGTTCACAGGGTACAGGAATACTTGATATCACTAAGCAATGCTAGGTTGCTTCCCAGCATGGCTGTGTCCTGTTTTCTCTCCCACCATTAGTGCATGAAGCTTTCTTTCCTCCAAAATGCTTGCCTATTATACTCAAGATATTGGTAATTTTGCCAATTTTGTGGATATAAAATGATATCTCGTAAGTACATTAATGAATGATTTAATTAATTGTGTCAGTGTGAGCCTCAATTCTCATGCTTGTTAGCCATTCAACCTCTGCTTTGCATTGCCTGTTCTTACCTTTGCACAATTTTTTCTATTGGGTTTTCTGTCTTGTTCTTGTTGATTTGTATTCCTTTTGTCATAGGAACTGTCCTAACATGTACTGTCCCTGTTTACATTTATGTTTATGAACTCGATGCCAACTAAAGCTCAAGCAAACCCGTAGGAACCAAGGATTCATTGTTGTCCACATAAAGAAGGGAGGCGGGAAGAGCGAGTCACCTCCACGGCAGTCTGAGCATGCAGAACTCCAAAGGACCTGCTTTGTGGCTGCTGGAACCATCCTCACAACACCACCTCTTTGTACAAACCAACTTTCAACAGTTCATTAAGTGTAAGGGTATTAGCAATTACGCACTGAAGAAGATTCTGTTAAATGGCGCTTTAAAATTTTCAGAACTCTACTTGGAAATGCACCATTAAGTTGATAGGCCCATTAAAAATCCAGGGTTAAAAATAAGTTCATTGTTAAGAAGGAAAAATAATGATAATGATACTGACAGTGACTAAGACAATGGTCCATCATGCTCAAAATCAAAAGAAACAGGCCATTAATGTGAAATATAAAACGTGCAAATGAACTTTCCTACGATTAGGTTCGACATCAGTAATTTACTTTGAACAAAACAACATCATTAATCATGCTAAAGAAATGTTGTTAGTTGAATTTAATTTGTTTTAGAGTTTTGCTCATATTTAATTCGAAGATTAAATTTTACAGTTATGTTTTAGATTTCGTAACCATGAGAATTTTATAGCTATCTTTATGCTTCTGTATTTTAAATAACATTTTAATAAAAACAATTTTGACAAATACTTAGGATCTGTAATAATTTTCTATGGAAGTTTGAGAAATATCGCCTCAGTGTACTGATATGTTCATTTGCAGATTATAGCCTCTTAACTGTTTCACAGAGTTGGGGTAAACTGTAGTCATCACAATGAATTCTAAAATATCAGACACCACAGATAATTAAAGTATGTGTGAATCAGAGGTACTGATCAGAGGCAAGGTTAGCATATCTATAGATTCATGGTAGATGTGATGGACTGACTCTCAACAGCCATTTCACCCTTTTTCTAGTGTTTTCCTTTTTTGCAGAGGCTAGAAAGCCGAAAACTACATTTCCCAGACTCCCTTGCAGGTCAAGCTTCTGATGGATGTGATTTAGATCCAGCCTATCAGGTATACTCACACGAATGCTCTTTCTGTTACCAGGCACTGTCGTGGAGCCATTTGCTTTGGCCCTAAGGTCCAGCCACTATCTTTAAGGATGCATAAGTGGGACATGCTTCTGATGGCATGGATCATGGCAGGTGTGGTAGTCTCCTGGTTGTGGCACTCATGACATCTCTGTGGTCTTCTGACTGTAGGACAGGCAGCAGCTCTTTTAGTGGCCCGGTTATTCTTGTGGCTTCAGGAGTCATTATGGAAAGCTCAACCTGTTTGTTGGATCCTTCCAGTGATCCTATAAACTGTGAATAGCCTATAATAATTCTTTCCTGCTTAACCTGGCTAGAATAGATTCTATTCTTTGCATAGAACCCTGACTGATAGGAGATCAGATCCTTGTAGAGTGAGATTTTCTGACTATCAAAACCAATTTCTGCACAGAATGTGAACACATTTTGTGCATAGGGCTCTTGTTAAGGCCACACAGGATAGTTTTGTTCTCTGCTACCAGAGAGCCAGAGACAGGACTGTGTGTGGTTAGTGACACCTAACTAGCTCAAGCTGTGGTCCTTGAGTTCAGGAATGGGTGGGGTTTATGTTGGGGGTGAGATACCTCTGTGTGTGGATGGCCAGGGAAGCCTCATGTAAAAGGTGGAAACTGAAGTAAACTTTAAATAATGAGTTGAGGCTAGAGAGGTGACAGGAAGGACCACAGAGGACTTATGAGGTGTGGGGAACAGTAGTAACAGCATGTAGAGGTGAAAGAACAAGTTTTGGCTACATTCTGGAAAACCCTGAATGCTAGAAGGACTGATAACACTTTTCTCTAAGCACTGGAGAGCCATTTCAGGTTTTGAGTGGGAGAAATAAGGGGATTAAAGCCACGCTCTCCCCCACCCCGCTCCCACCTTGGGAATACAGAAAGTAGTATTTACATGATAAGCTTTCAGAGTGAGTGGGGTTGTTTCATAATGTGAGATTGGGACTGAGGTATTTTTATGTGGCCCATTCATTTGGAACTCAGAAAGAGGAACCCATGGGAACTATGGGAGATTTACCTATTAAATAAATCTTACCTGGAAGACAGTGAAAAGCCACAAGAAGCCAGTCCATGCTGTAGGTATCAAAGAAGAAACTAACATTCCACCAGGTTTCCGAGAGCCAAGTTTAGGGCTGTCCATGTGGGACGAAAAAATCTGGAGGATAGTTTGCAACATTGATTTCTGTAGATTTGATTTTAGGACTTTACGTTTTCCAAGATAATGATGAAGGGCTGATTGCATTGTTGGAACTTTGCTGTTCTCTAAGAACTCTAATTTCTGTGGAAACTTTATAATGATGGGGAGAGTCATTTTCATTTTCTATTTCACTGGTTTTGGGTTGAGGTCCTCGCATAACCTTCTCCGATGAGCTAGGATGGGTGATGTGGCTGGGATACAGAATGGGGCAAATCTTCAGGTAGTGGGCCTTGGAGTTAAATGAATAATCTTGTTTGACCCATTTCAGAGATTTTGGGGGACTATACACATGAGACATTACTTATGAGTGAAAGTATCAGAAGAAGGACCACAGAATGGAGGAAGAGGTGTCCCTGACACTCTGTGGATTTTTCCCCTGAGGCAGATAGTCTAGGCTTGACTGACAATAGACCTGACTACTAAGCTTGATGGTTAACAAAAGCAAAAAGCCTGGGAATGTAGGTTTCTAAAGAGAGGAATGTGCTGATGGTCTCGTCTCTCCCCGATTTCCATGCCTTTCCAGAGGAGGAAACATCAATCTGTTGGGTTAGTTGAGGGCAAAGCAATGTGCATTAGTGGACATCAATGCCTTGCAGCCTCTCTTTACTCCACCAAGCATCATATCTGAGGCCATTTGTGCTTCTCTGGATAGTCCCACTTCCAGGTTCAAATTAGATCCATGCATTCCCCACCTGGCATTGTCATGTCATGACGGTATGGGGAGGAGTTGACTTCTGGGTATCGATTCATGTCTGGACAGTCCTCTCTTGGTGACAGCATGATAATAGTTGATTTTCTTTCAAGGTGGGTCCCAAGAGCATTCAACTTCTGTCACTAAAACCGCGTGGACTGAACTTAGACCTTTCATATTTCCTTATAGATGCCATTGATGTTAAACTATATTACCTATTTGTTCACTGTTCTTGGAATTTTGGTTCTGTATTTTTCATGCCAGTCTATCTGGCCTCAGATTACTGTCTGCGTGTTTCACAAATACCTTTGTAACCTGAGTGTACTGATGCTTTTCATGGTCGTTTTCCTCCTCCTCATTACCCAACGCCCTGTTGAGATGGAGGCCCACCTGCTTCCTCCTTCTCCATGTTCCCAGGCAGCTGGAAGAGTGGGCACTCATGTGCTTTGTTCTTCAGTCATGTACACTTGAGTGCTCTCCTCCCCTCAGTCCTGCGTGCCAGGCTGTGGAGAGTTTTGTTTTGAGGTGAGGGGGGTAGAAAGACATGTTCGTGGTACTCAGCCATGCTCTCCAATCTTTTTTTTTTTCCTAGAAAGTCTTCCATTGGGCTTTTAAGTCGGCCATTATCAAAGCAGTACCTTGTTTCTCACTGGCCCCTTGGGTGGGAAACTCATCTCAGCAAATTCATCTCAGTAAACTCGCTAGGATTTGGCGCACCTGGCTTCTCAATCCAGAGCTTGGTCAAATCTTATTTTTGTGTCTGGCAGAAGATGCTCCTGGAATTAAGCTGGGGGCAAGAAGCAGGAGACGGTTGGCTATCTTGAGGGCCTGCGGTGAGGAGGTTTTGGCTGAGGAGATGGCGGTGGAGGAGGAAGAGAGGGTGCGGATGCGAGAGACCGTGGGGAAGGAGGACTGCCAAGGCTTCGGGTTTGTGGGAAAAACTGGTCCTAGGAAGGATGAACAAGCGAATAACCAAAAAGATGAGCGATGAGGATGACAAAAAAATGATAAAATATGAAAATATGGTTATAAGATAATAAGAATTTAAGGAAGTATAAAAATATGTCAAAAACAGTTACGCACTTAAGATTTCAGAACTCCATATGCTCACCTAATTTTTCTTCCTTTCCACATCTACCTGGAGGCTGACATACATTTAGAGAAAGTCAGCACTAAGTGGTCCAAATGGGGGAGGCCTTTGAAAGGGCCTTGTGTTCCCCAAGCCTTCACCACAGACCAGGTCACTTGCGCCAAGATTACTATGGCTTCTGAGATCTCTGTGCCCTGATCTATTCTGGAGTAATGTGCAGCTCGAGCCTTGTCTTCCCCGTGTCCTTCATGGATTCCTCCTTTCTTGATTTTGATTCCTTTGAAAGCAGAACCTGAGATAAGGGCTCAGGAAGTGACCCCTGGAAGCAAGAGTGAGGGACTGGGTAAGTAGGACAGGGAAGAGGAAAAGCTGGTGTGCAGGTCCTTTATGGAGATCTAGCTCCTAGGACTGTGAAGAGGGCCAGATGGCCTACTGGGACTGTCTATTGAAAGAAATCAGGGGGAATGGCTCATCAGCGTGTCTCCCTCCGCCCCACACTGTTTTGGGGTTGACTCAGGGTCTGTTAGTGCCCCTCGTTTCTGGGCTGAGCTGGAGTGTGTTGATAGCTCTGAGGCAGCAAATGGAAAGACAGTAGTGCTGGAGGTAGGACACTGTCAGCCTGTGGAGCTGTTCATTGCAGTCATGGCCGAAATCACAGGTGGGATGAAGGGACATGGCAGAGCACCCCAGTGTCTGCACAGCTAATAACCTCCTCCTCTGAGCCAGTTCCTGGGTGGGCTTCCCACACGGCCCTGGACCGTTGTTGCTGTTCAGCCGATGGTACTGGGTGATCCAACATAGAACTAAGAACCTCATTACCTCACCCCCCGCCCCCAATCCCATGCCAGCCCTCAGTCTCTCTCTAAGACCTCTGAATGGTCCCATAAGCCAGCAACGAAAAGGTTAATTCCTGGCCGGGTCTGTTCCTGCTTTAGTTCTAAGTCTGTTCTAGTTGGTCAGGGGGCTGTGTTTCATTGGTTATAAAATACTTTGAATATCTCCCTTGATTGTAATCATCGGCCCACAAGTCTGTCTCTTTCACTAGATCAGTTGTTGCTTTATTTATTTTCATGTTCCCGTCACCCAGTACAGGGCATGCCACATTTAGCAACCCAATACTGGAAACAGAAGTGGCACCAAAATGAAAATATCCATTTAATACCAAGGTTAAGCAAAGCTTGACTAGAGTCAGATACTGACTGCTGGGCACGTGGCTGAAGACAGAATTGAACGGTGAGTATTCCAAGTCTTGCTTTAATGTTGGGCATCATACTATTCTAAACTATAACCCGAATCCATTATAAAGAGGGGTTCTAAAGATAATATCTTGGAAAGTTGGGTTCTTTGAGAGTAGATTCGATGTTCGGAAATGACCCAGATTTGTTCAGAGATAAGTCTGGCAAATTCTAGTAGTTTTTAGAAGTGAGTAGTTTTTCAAAGTGACTGTTTTGGATTCTAAATAAGGTATAGGACTCTGAAGTAATAAGTTTTTTATTCTTTTGTTGCTCCAAGCTTCATTGGAATGCATTTCTAAAGGATGAGCACTGGCAGATTTGTTAAAAATTAGTGAATAACCACAACAAAATACTACCTCAACCCATTAGGACTGCTACAAACAAACAAACAAACAAACAAACAACAAAAAGAAGAAAATAACAAGTCTTGGTGAGAATATGGAGAAATCGATATCCTTGTACACTGTTGGAGGGAATATCAAATGGCGCAGCCACTATGGAAAATAATATGATGATGCCTTATAAAACTTAAAAATGGAATTAACACACAACCCAGCAATTTTACTTCTGGGTATAGAGTCAAAAGAATTAAAAGCAGGGTAACATTTGTTCACCCACATTCGTAGCAGCATTATTCACAATTGCCAAAAGGTGGAAACAACCCAAGTGCCCATCCTCTAAAGACCGGATAAACTAAATGTTGTGTATACATACGATGGAATACTATCCGCCTTAAAAAGAAAGGAAATTCTGACACATACTACACATAGATGAAGAAGCCAGTGACAAAAGGACAAATCCTGTATGATTCCTCTTACATAAGGTACTTAAAGCCATCAGATTCAAAGAGACAGAGAATAAAACGGTGGTTGCCAGGGGCTAGAGGGAGGGGAGCAAGGAATCACTGATACTGGGGACAGTTTTAGTTTTGCAAGATGAGATGGGTTCTGTGGACGGACGGTGACGGTGGTGGCACAATGATGTGAAGGGCTTAACGCCACTGAATGGACCCTTAAAAATGGTTAAGGAGATAAATCTCATATTATGTGTGTTTTACCGAAAGGTAAATAAAAGATATGCTTAAAAAAAATGATAATAAGTGTACAGCTATCCAAGGTGACTACTTGGAAAGAAAACACTTGTTTCGTGGTTGAAGTATGTTTAGTATCATCGGTCATAAGAAATTACGGCCCTAAGTCATCCATCAGTGAACACGCACAGCGTTCAGAATGCAGAGACACATCGTTATCCTCTCCCTCTCTCTCCCTCTCTCATTAAATGTATTCTCTGTTTAAGAAACCACAGACTAGCATGGTGGCAACATATCTGTTACTTATTTTCTCACGTTTAAAATTGCTAAATGTCACTCACTACCCTTCTCTCCCCTTGAGAGGGTGGTTAGGTATTTTTTTGGCACAAGAATGTCTTTAAGTCAGTGAGTTATTATCATTCCAGATTGTAGAATGACTCAGTAACTCCAACCAGTGCGTGCTGCTAAAATAGAAAGACAGGAACCAGTTGTACTTTGTGGGGGCAACAACCAACCATCTCAAATTCAGTTTTCACTGTCGATTTGGCTTGGGGTGACACGAAAGTAGGTGGAGCTCCTTCTCCTCCCTCCTCTACTCTCTTGGGCATTCAGCTTGGTGGGAGACTCTTATTCTTTAAATCAAGACTGCCCTGCGCATTTTAGAGTGTTTAGCTGCGTCTCTGGCCTCTCCCTACCTGCTAGATGCAGTAGCAACACCTGCCCTGCCCCCCCTCCCCCAGCTCTCACTCTGAGATAATCAAAAATGTCTCTAGACATTGCTAAATGTGCACTGAGGGGCGACCCCACCCCCACTCACAGGGATGGAGGACAGACGACTCAGTGCATCTCTGAGGACAGCCTGACCTACATGGCAGAGAACTTGGCCATGTCTTCTGCAGCAGTGCAGAGCCTTCTGTAAATGGTGCGCTTCTGTGAGATGCTGACGGGAAATCCAGGCCTTTTCCCCGAAGGCCATCCCAGCATGATTTTGTGGTGAGAGGCGGCAGTTAGCTGGAGTTGCCTGCCTTTCCGTGACTTTAGTGTGGTTTAAGGAAGGAGCACAGACTTCAGGGCCATGCGATTCTGGGCTCAGATCCTGCTCTGTGGGCACATTACCGAATCGTCCCAAGCATGGGTTTTCTCTGTGTAGATGGGGATTCTGGAATCCATCTCAGGAAGGTAAAATGAGATAATGCAAGAGGAGACGCTAATGACAAAATCCCCACTTCCCCATCTTCTCCCAAATCACCTAAGCCAGCTGTAGCAGACGGAGCTGGTCCTCTGCTCAGATCCCTTGGAGTCCCTTTCCCGTTTCCATGCACTCCCTTCCCCAACACCTGTGTGCTTGTACTTTCCATGGCAGCTCCAGGACTCTGCAGAGGACTGCCCTTGGGCTACTGGAACCACTTCGCCCACATGTAGGGACACGGAAGTGTCTGGGTGTCCACACCCCCAGTGTCCTCTCGTGGCCACTGGCCAGTTGCTGATGGGTTGGAAATATGAAAGCTCAGTTTCGTTCCTAAGTCAGATCACACTCTCAGGTGTAGTTTCCACTCCAGCACTCATCTCTGGGCTCAGGTCAAGGCTGGAACTTGGCCTGAAATCACCCAGCTTGGCTGCTTCTTCCTGTTTCCTGACCTGCTCCCCCTATTCTCTCACCCAGTTTCTGGGAGTACTTCTCTCCATCCGTCACCTGCACATGGATGTGCATCACAGGACCTGCTTCTGGGGAACTGCATCGTCTCCACAAATGGCCCCATTCAGTTCTTTCCTTCTGCATCCATGCATGTCCTTCCTCACGCTAAGGGGCAGATCTTAATCTCCCTCCCCTGAAATGGAGCTGGACTTAGTGACCTGCTTACCTACTGGAGCGCAGCAGAATGGTGTTCTGAGATCACTGAGGCAAGCTCGTAAGAAGCCCTGTAGCTTCCACCTGGGTGTCTTGCTTTCTCTTGGAACCCAGACTCCATACTGTGGAAACCCAAATCACGTGGAGAGGACCCTTGCAGGTGGCCCAGTCAACGTCCTCTGTTGAGCTCCCAGCCTATAGCCACCGTTTACTGCCAGCCATGTGAGGGAGACATCTTGAAGGTCCAGTCCAGTTGAGCCTTCAGACAACTCCAACTGCCATCTGACTGTAACCACTTGATAGATGCCAAGTGAGAGCTATCCAGCTGAGCCAAGGCTAACCCTAAGAGATTATAATAAATGGTTTTAAGTCATTAAGTTTGGAGATGTCTGCTTCATAGTTATAGATACCTAGAACAGGAACTGGACTGAAGACTCCAGTTATAAAGAGATTCTCTCAGAGGGCATAAGGTTGAACAGAGATGTGCACACCTGCCCAGTGGCACTAAGAATGTTCTCAGGGCAGCTCTGTGTAGGTGAAAGGTTGCCAGATACCTTAGGGATATGGTAGCATGTGGGACTACGGGCCCTGGTCTCTTTGTGTTCCCCCGAGAAAGGATTAGGAGTGAGCTGCTGTGTTCCTTGTGTAATTCCTCTCTGCTGAATATCGCAGCGAGATGTTTGTATGTGGCTCCTTTCACAGCTCGGCCAATTAGCTCGTGTGTCTGATTAACTGCTTGCCTTCTAAAAATGGGTTTGTGAAAATGGCACTTCACTGCTCAAGAGCTTTAGTAGCTTTCTGTGAGATGCTAGCACTTCGGGGCAACCTCAGCCCCAAATCCCAGTGACGTGAAGACAAACATCTCCAGAAAAAACAGGTCCCACTCGCTCAAGCTGCTGCTTCTCTGCCCATGTCCTGGGTTGAAGCAAAGGCAGCTACATTTTGAGTTGCTGTTTGAAATGTGGTTCAAGATCTAATTAGAGTCTGTTTTTGTTTTTTATTTGTTTTATTTTGTCTTTAGATTCTACATATAAGTGAAACCATACACTATTTGTCTTTCTCTGCAGGACTTATTTCACTTAGCATAATACTCTCTAGATCCATCTATGTTGTCATTCCTTTTTATAGCTGTGTAATATTTCGTCGTGTATGCATACCACATCGTCTTTATCCATTCATCTATTGATGAACATACAGAAGCAGAGACCACAGGAATAGCTTCCAGAGGGAAGGGGGTGGGCGATAGGTGAGACAGGCAAAGGGGTATACAGTTAACAATATTGTGATAAGTTTGCACAGTGATGGTGGAAATGCTAGATGATTACTTAGATGATTACTAGATTCCAGATGATTACTTGAATGAGTGGGGCGATCACATTGTAAGGTATAAAAATGTCGAATCACTATTTTGTACACCTGAAACTAACATAATATCATATACCAACTATACTTAAATACATTTTAAAAAAGATCTGAGGTAGAGGGAGGGTGAATAAGATAGATCCAAAGTGAGGTTTTGGAGAAGAATGTAATCCTGGGCTGATGTGTGTCTTATGTGCCCCCGATTATCTCCCATGTGTGCGTGTGTGTGTGCGTGTGTGTGTGCGTGCACGTGTGCGCACATATGTGTGTGTGTATAACCAAAACAGTCACAGGTATTGGAAGGAAATTGTGACATAAAGAATCTCTCTTGACTCGTTCACATCTATAAATGGCAAGATGTATCCTAGAGGGTGAGCATGAGGGGAGGGGGAGTGGGGGCTCCTTGCTTCTCTGCTGAGTTCAAAGTCATAGCCGAGCATGTCTGATTTTGTCGCTGGTAGAGGCAGTGCTGGCTCATGTCCTCCTCCTCCGGCTTCTGAAATCACGGGTCTTGAGAAGGAGATGACGGGTGAGGAGATTTATAGATCAGAGCGAGCTTCTTCTCTGCATCAAGCTCTCCATCGAAGTGCAGCTCAACTCCTGAACCAAAGTGGTCACTAACCTAGTGAGGAGTGTGAGGCCGCACTCTGCAGAGAACTTGAATCAGAAGTCTTAGTTTCATTCGTACATACCAGAATGAGATTAGGCCCCAATGAGCCTCCAGGGATAGGAGATAATGTAGCCACCACACTTAACAGTCCAGTCTGCGTGAACTGGAGTTGGGCAGTGCACAACCTGTGCAACGGTGCTCATGGCCCTAGTGGGAAAGGAGTCAGTGTGGACTTCTGTAAGTAGCACTGAGCAGGGGCCTACAAGACGGTGTCTATTTTGCTTCAACACCCTGATCACGCCACTCTCCTGCTCAACATCGTCTTAGTGGAGGTGCTTAATATTGCCCTATGATCCGGCTTACATAGTCTGGTTCCTTACTTCTTCTCTGTCTTCATCTCCAAAGTCTTCTTTCCTTAAACACTGGCCTTCTTACTGCTTTTCAAAGACACCAGTGTCTTCCTTCCTTGGGGCTTTTTTCCTTCTACCTGGAATGCTCTTCCCCTAGATATCTGGCACTCTTCACCTCTATACCTGCCTGGTTTTATATCATAGCACTTATCACTACCAGACAGTATCTTGAATTCTCTTTTATTTATGGTGGGCAAAGTCTTTGCTTTTCTTTTCACTGCCTTATCTCTAATTCCTAGAACAATGCCTAGAATATAATAGAGACTCTCCATACATATTGGATGAATAAATGAGTGAATGCACCTCAGGTCTGCTGATTGTGTGACTCACGAATTTGGATAAGTCAGTTGGTCCCTCTGAGTAGCCCATCTGTTCCATGAGGAGGTGACAATACCCCCCGGGCTCTGTAATCACGCCTAGGAATTTTGTTTCTCTCCTTTTTTTTTTTTTTTGCATAAAGTGTCACAGGAAAATAATGGACCCTGTGTGGGATGTTGGATGGGTCCAGAAATGAAGGAAGGAAGCAGAAAAAGTAGAGATGGAGAGTAAGAGATAAGGTAGAAAATGCTGGCTCACGGTGAATTCCAGGCCAGATGGCATAAAAACGTCCTCCCAAGGTGGCTAAGTCAGAGGCAGGCAGAGAAATCTGAACAGTGAGTGTGGGATCCAGCTTGGGCATGAGGGGGACTTAGAAAGCTCCAGAACGTCCAGGGTGGTGGACAGTTGTACATGGGGTCCTTAGATCCAGTACTGAATCACATTGAATCACATCATAATAAAGGTATGCCCTTATCAATACTCTTATTGATTCTCTGAAGGAGAAAGTCTCACTCTGACACTAGTATGCTTTACTCGCTCTTTCGAATCTCTCTTTGCAACAGGCCTTACGCTCAGAGCCTGAAGCAGGCAAAATTTCCAGATGGAAATTAGTAATTTCCTTTTACTAGTAATTATTTTTTGTGACCTTCCACGCGTGGCAAATGATGCTGACTTGTGGCTTCTCCTGCGAAGCTGGAAGATCTGGCAAGCCCAGACCTTCTGTCTTTCGTGGTCACAATTGACCGGGGTGAGGAGCGGCTCCTCGCTTTAGCTGGGCAGTTCTCCAGAGTTGTCCCCCCGTCATTTTTGCCTCACAGCCGCCACCTCACTCACCTTATGATGAAACAAATGCTAAGGGGTTACGGCTGGCCCCAGTCAGACAGAGTATGTCCAGGCTTAGAGATTAGGTTTGTTTGTCTCATCTGTTGAAGGAGGAATTTTTCATCATGCCTGGGCATCAGTGTTATCAGGGCGGTTTTAAAAAAAAATACATAAATGAATAGTTTAGAAGTCTTTCTGTTTTTTTTCTGAGAAGGACTGCCTAGTTTGTTTATCTTGCTTTGGCCTGTAATAAGATATATCAGGAAAGGTTTGCCTACTCACCTCTACCTTTTCTCTATATATCTGTTAGGTTTCTTTGATGGTAAGCAACAGAAACGGACATTTGTCAATTTAATTAAAAATCACTTATCGGAAGGAGGTTGGGTAGTTGATAGAACTAGAGAAAAAGCTGAGCAAGCAGGCTCTGGGAACCAAGGGAGCCATGAAAATCTCAGTCGAAAGCTGATGAGCCAATTTGTTTGGGGTCTTTCCATCAGATATTTCAGCTCTGTGTCTTTCCACCGAACATTCTAATTTCCAGAAGAATCCCCATGGTCTCAGTCGAGACTTGTCCCTATCACTCTGTCAAAAGGTGTGGTGGGCCCTCTTGACTCATTAGGAGCCACAAGGAAAAACCGAGTTCTGCTAGTGAAGAAAGAGAAAAGGATGCTGGGAAGGTGTAAACAGAAGATGCCTATTACATTCTGTGAGGATCTTCTCAGATACAGCTAAAACTATACAACCGTTGCTCTTTTGGCTTTTTTGGGGAGCCCTGGATGGGGGAAAGATTTCCTACCAAGTCTTTGAGATGCTAATGAGACGCCATCATTTTCGGGGGGGGGGGGATTCTTGATGGAATTCCATGAAATGGAACCTGCATTTCCTGACTCCTCCCTGTGGCTTTGGTACTGATTGTCTAGCAGGTTGAAGAAAAAAGCACCAGTCACTCTATTTGAGACTCAGGGACATTTTGATACTGAGCCTCACCATGGGTCTTAGGATCTGTGGAAACCAGTGATAGGATTGTGTATTTCAAGGAGGCAAGACCTCAGCTGGTGGATGCAAGTGATTCCTGAGTGGGACAGATTTGAATAAGATGCTTCTTGAGATGAGAAAATGAATCCAAATCTTTTCAAGGGTAGTTCTATTTATAATGCTGGATTTTGGCTTTGGCTTACCATTTATAACCAGAACTATGTGACTAATCTTGTTTTCTTTTTTGCTTAGACTGCCAGGATATCTTGAATTCTAGCAACTGTGCGGGATGTTGTTGAAATCTTTTTCTTCCCAGCTCATTTATCCTATTCTAATTCCTATGTTTTCCTGTTTCTGTTGCTTATTGCCCTGTTTTATTGTATGCATTTACTCTTATCAGCTTTATTCCCTTTGTGGAGAAAAGGTGGGTAGAAATAACATGGCCTCTCTTCTAATAGTTATTACCTGGGCGTTCTCAGGAAAGATATTGAAATTCTTTGCACCTAATTTTTCTATAAAATTCCCTGTCAACTTCACTGGGTGGTTTTAAGGGTCAAGTGAATTAATGTGCATGAGGGGGATTTGCATGGCAATATAATTCTACAAAGTATTATTGTACCTCGTAGCAACAGCACGATTAAGAATAATATTTGGATGAGACACATGCAGATTTTCCTTGAGTTCTGAAATTCAGCCAGGCAGAAGGAGAGGGAAAACCAGGAGGCAGAGGTGATCCTTCCGAAATCGGGAGAGAGGGGCCTTCGGCACCGGGTCTTTCTGAATTCACATCACTCCTCGTTGCCTCCGGCTACTGCAAAGCTGCTGCGGATCAGCTTTTTTCACAGTGAGTGCTGGCCCCGTGGTCGAATTTGGGCTCTTGAGCTGAGGATTTCCATTTTTCATAGCAACACATATACTCTCACCCCTACCCTGAGAATCAGGGAGACCCGCAGGATGGACCTCAGAGCTTCTCGACACACCGATTCAAAGCTGGGGGAGGCTCACTGATGGATCTGGGGGTTGTCTGACCCAACGCTCCTTTGTCACCCTGTTGGAAACCTGAAGATCTGGAAAAGAAAGAAGCAATTTTAAGGGCCTCTTTGCTTACATGTAATCTGTCCTATTTTATCTAAGAAAGCCTCCCAATCTTATCATTGAAATAAATTTTGGAAAGGGACATCTCTCTTCCTGTAAAAATTATTTATATTTTCCCAGGGATAAGAATATCATGTTTGTCTTTTCAATAGCTTTGGGGAAGATGTATTCCTTTAATCAGGTATGATGCAAGTGTTAGCGCCTCTCTGATACACTCTCCTCCTGGGGGGGGGGGCTGATTCTGGAGATGTGCTCTCACCAACGCTGGACACTCCCCAAGACTGCTCGGGTTTTTCTTGGCCACAGCATCATCTAAGGAGATGAAGACAGTCCAGGAAGTGCCACTGGTGAACTAGTCAGGTGTGGCAGTTCAGGGACAGAGGAAAATTCAGTCTGCCCCAACCATAAGCCACAATTCTTCATAAGCATTATTCTAAGTCCCACCGACTTTTTTCATGCTTTGTTGACCAAAGTGGAACATGACTGTGGGTGCCCCGGCCGGACTGTCCACTTAGCAGCCCTTTAGACAAGGAATTCTTAACCATCTCTTTAACATTTACATAGCAGGGGTGGGGAGAGATTAACTTCCTAACAATAAAAGTTTTATATAAAGAAAGTTGTATGTATTCATTCTCGCTGGGCCCAGAATTTGAAGAAATTCAGCAAACATATTTCCCACTTTTTTATGGCTCTTCTTTTTAAAGAGGTTAATTTAGATTTCTCTCAAGTAAATCCCGTACACTGAAAAAATCAATAGATTGAAAAAACTCCTATAGGAGTATAAGACTTGCCAAATAGAAAATAAGAATTCCCTTCCTGGCCTCCCTGCCCCGCCCCTCAATACCCAAGCACTTCACCCCTTACTTGTTTTCCCCCTAAATAATATGTGTATTATTGTTATATGCATTATATTATTATACTGTTTCTTCTTTAAAATTTTTGGTTCTTCCTCCTTTTAATTGAGATATAATAGACATATAACACTATTAGTTTTAGGTCTGCAACATATTGATCTGATGCATGGCTGGCTATATCGTGGAAATGACTACCACAATAAGTTTAGTTAGCATCTACAGTTTTTTTTCTTGTCATGAGAACTTTTAAGATTTACTATCTTAGCAACTTTCAAATATATAATACAGTATTATTAACTGTAGTCACCACATTGTACATTAGATCTCCATGACTTATTTATTTTGTAACTCGAAGTTTGTACATTTTGACCACCTTTTTTAGCTTTGGCCAAATATTATACTATTTCTTGATGTGTCAGTTTGTACGTTATTTATTAACTACTTGTGTAATATTTGAGAATTGAACATCTTCCCGCCACTTACCCAGTCCCTCCCCATTAATTTCAATATATCACAACTTCTGGTGAATCAAATTTTTGTTTACATTGTTAGGACAATGAGAATATTGCTCATTGATGAATCAAATAATGTAGCATGATTATTTTTCTATATTTGAAAAACTGCTCCATTTTTTCCCTTGTTTAATTTTCTGCATATTCATGTCAATTCATCCGCCCCCAACCCCTGCCCAGTACTTCTACAGAGCTGTTGATCTCATCAATATTTCTCTCAAATACATCAAATAATTCGTCATTCCCTTCCCAACCCCTATTGCTCTTCTCTTTGTCCCCCTCTGTCCTGGCTTCTTTCTAGGTGCAGATCTGTTATCCAGGCATGTTCTGTCACTACCTTCTTTAATTTATCCACATAGGTTTATTTTTTTTATTTTGCCAAGACATGTCTTCCAAGAGCTTTCTAAGAAAGGGTAACTGGGAGATAAATTTTATGAGTCATTTGTATGTGAACGTGTCTTTATTTTATCTTCGTACTTGATTGACAGTCTAAATATAGAATTCCAGTTGGCTTTTCTCACTGTTTTGACCTTTGTAACCCCAGTACCTAGTACAGTGCCTGGCACATGGCTACCCTTCAAATTCCTGATGAAATGACTGGATGGGGAACTCAGCATTCAAACCCAGGGCTATAGACCCCAAAACTAGATCTGCCTACGTGTTTCGTTGCCTCTGCAGAGGTGGATAGTTAGATGGTTGAGGAATTCCCGGTTTCTTCCTCACCTGGTCATGGCCTCTCCTCTGATGTCAAAAAAATCCTAGGAATTGTGTTTAGCTGAGAAGAGCTCAGTAGCCTTCAAGCAGGCACAGCTATAAGCAAGCTTTTTAGGAATACAGAGAGACAGGGCAGGGTGGTCTGACACACACAGACTCTGGAGCCAGGTTGCCTAGTTTGGCGCCCCAGGTGTAACCCTTCCTAGCTGCCTGGCCTCGGGCAAGTTTCTTAACCTTTCTGTGCCTTAGTTTCTTCATCTGTAAGGTGGGAAGATAATTTCAACCTCATGGGGTTATTGTGAAGATTAAATGAGAAAATTCATGGAAAGCACTTAGAACAAGGCCAAGCAGATAACTTCTCGGTAAATGGTAGGTGACATATGTTCTTGAGGGTTTCCCCTGTTCGTCCCATCCCCCGTCCTTTTGTCCCCAGTTTTCTCATTCTGGTCAAGTGGTCAAATAGCAAACATTTAAAGTTTGGGATCAAAGAGTTCGAGCAGCTCACCAACTGTGTGACTGTGGATAAGTCACAGGACTTCCCTGAGCCTGTGGAAAGTATGGGCTCCTCCCCTACCTGCCCTTGCAAGTTCAGAGTCTTGCAGGAGTACCAGTGTGATTTCCAGCCGGCGCTGCTCACACAGAGATGCCTACACAGACATCGGGAGCCTCTGCTTGTGCTCCTGCCCCGCATGACACCGGTGCAGGCTGGCCTCAGTTCCCAACGACCAGCACCTGTCTTGCTTTTCCTGAAGGTTTCCTCTGGCCACTGAAGCCCCTCTGACCCATCCATGTGAAAGGCTGGACATGCAGAGAATGAACATTCTTCTTTCTCCCTCCACCCACCCTCCCACTTCAACTGGAGACTGCAGGAGTTGGTGTAAAAATGCCCCAGTTATTCTGAGAATAATCTGAGGCCTATATTCTAGGCTGGCTCTCAGTTTTCCCAGGGGGTTAAACTCCAGTGACCCATAGTCAACTGGTCAACACTGCACCATTTATTGGCTGTTCTTCCTTTCCTGTCTAGCTTTCTCACTCTCTTTTATGCCAAAATAAACTATTTGCACTGGAATCCTTGTCTCAGGGTCTGCTTCTTGGGGATCCCATGTCTGACAGAATTACTAGGTAATGCTTCTCAGTTTCTCAGGGGTGAGGGGAGTGGGGAGGGGAAATCGTATTGTAAGCTGTGGCTTGGGGAAGCTCTGTCTCCCTGGGAAAATTCTGCTCCATCCCTGTAGGATGGAGCAAGTTTCAGGTTTGAACCTACTGCTTGGATATTTCTGATCAAAGATAGGCTACAGCCTCATGTGGGGGAGGTGCAGGTGACAGCATCTCCCACGGACACGTGAGGCCCGGACCATGTGAAGAAGAGCCTTATTCCAAGTGACAGTGAAGCTTGGCACGAATTTGAGCCATCCCAGGTGTCTTTGCCTTCTGTCAGGGATCATCCTTGGCACCCTCACACCTACAGGCGAACCCCCAAAGGCAGATGGGCTCCCAGGGACTGCGAGCCTCAATGCTCCAGCTCATGTTGGACCCTTCACCGTGGCCCTGATGAGCTGGACAGCTCAGACTCAGGAGTGGGAGATCCACATTAATCAATTAATCACAGGGTTATTCTTTATTGGCTCCTTCACGGTTAATCACGGGAGTTAACGAGGGTGTGTGTGGCCGAGAGCCCTGCTGTTTATTTTAATAGCTGTCTTCCATGTTGAGGGAGAAAACAGAGAAAGAGCTGAGCTGGGCTGGAATAAACCCAAGCTTAGCTTTCAGCCAAGTGTAGCATGTGGTGTGCTGGGGAGCTTGGCTGGACACACGGTGAAGGCCTGGGGTGGCGCAGGAAGGAGCCCCAGGCCAGGGGTGTGAGCGGGTGATTCCTGCCCACTGGGATGACCCGCATCAAGGAATGCCTTCCCCAAGGTGGTCTATTGCCTGCCTAATAAGAATTCTTGACCGTCTTATATCTTTCGCCTATTTCGTTCCTTCTTTCTATTCTCTATTTCTTCTTCTTTCTCCCAGCAGAACACACCACAAGTCACTCTTCGATTCAAATATTGGGCCAGTCTGACATTTGATGAATCTTTTTTTCTCGTGATCTGTGCAGCTGGGTTGTGTGGTCCTCAGCTCAGACAGCCAGTTCTTGGAAAGAGGGGGGCCCTCGTGCTGTGAGAGAGCAGAGATGGCGAAGGGACACTGGGGACTCCTTTGTGCCCAGGGCGAGAAGGCACTTCCTAAGAGCAAAGATGAGCTGTCACTTTGGGAAGTGTACCTGTGTCCCCAGCAGGTAAAGATAGATTGTTCCAGTTAGTGACAAGTGCTAAATCCTGACCAAGGACACAGAAACAAATTAACTACCCAGCTTTTCTCCCACAGTGTCCAGGATAGGGGGCACTTTGAAGTGTTCAAAAATGATTAAAGGGGACAATCCAGGTGATACAAACTTTATCACTTTATAAAGTAGACAGTCTCCTTTCAGAGAAGGGCAAAATAGTGTAGAAGGCAGGAAGCTTTTATAGGATAGAGAACAAAGAATGAGGAAAGGAAAAACAGAAAACACCTGACTGGCTGGGGCCACTTGCTCGAACTCGTTGGGATGAAAAGGCCCAGAGGTGGCTTGGCATCTGGAGACTGGCTGACCGGATGTGCTGCATTTCCGGTCGGGCGGAGCACTTACAGAGACACGAAAGCTATCGAGGCCTTGCTTTGCTGACATGGCACCGGGCAGGAGAGGCTCCATCTTGCTGCAGAGGACAGCTGCCGCATGCAGCGGTCACCGTTTCTATGGAGACATGCACCCTCAGTACCCGGAGGCTCAAACCCACCTCGCACTGGGCCCACCTAGTCCCTTCAGTGTCATCCTTATCCTCTGCTGTGGAGGGGGCCAAGCACATGAGACGAACTGTGGGGTGCTCAACCAGAGCAACTCCTGCTGGGGTTAACCCGGAATTTTAGCCAGTGGTCCCGCCTCCTGGGAGTCTTGCCCATCTTGGTCCCAGCCTCTGGGAGTCACTTCCAGCCCCAGAGACTCTGTGGCTGGTGCCTTCCCCGCATGCCAGGGTGACCCCCAGCAGCCCTGATGCATCCCCTCGCCTCGCCCGGGCCAGCCCTTCCTGCCCTCTGAGATCACTTTGCGGTACATTTCTCCACTGTGCTAGTCTCAGCCCAGCCTGTCTGGCTCCTCTGGACTTCCTGTAGCCTGGGAGGCTTTCACCCTGCAACCTGAGCCTCCGGAGATTATGCCGGCCATCCCTTGGCGAGAGATGTACACAAAACCTGTGCAGGAAGACTACTCAGTCCCCTCCCTCCACACCCATCCCCTCTGCCTCTGTGGCCCAACAACTCCCTTGGGGCATCAAGGATCCCTTCCTGGGAGACCCTTGCCAGCTGGCCTTGCCTGCGTATGCGTCCTCATCTGGCAGGACCGCTTTGTAAGGGTTCCTTTTGTTTTTTAGGGGAAGGCTCCATGTTCTCTCTCTTAGGAGAGGAGGCCTCTCTGGCATTATTTTGGTTGGGGCTAGCCTTTGTTTAAAACAAGGATCCATGTCTTTGCATTTGTCTATCTGAAAAAAAGAGAAGATGATCAGGATTAGTCCCTGAGCCTAGAGCTATAGGCTACAGAGATATAGGTGTCTGCTACCCATAGCAGTTATCCACTGTTATGCAATAAACAATGCCGAAACTTGATGGTTTAAAACAACCACCATTTATTTGGCTGGTGGTGCTGTAAGTCAGCAGTTAGGGCTGGGCTCAGTTGGGTGGTTCTTCGGTCTTTGGCTGGGCTCACTCTTGAGTCTGAATTTGGCAAGTCCCTGATCAAATATTGTTTCATTCATGTATCTGGTGGTTGGCCGGTTGCTGGCTTGTCTGCATCATGTACCCTCTCACCCTCTCCAGCTAGCTCAGGTCTCTTCACCACTGGGTGAACAGGGTTCCAGAAGGATGAGCATAAATATGCAAAGCCTCTTTTGCTGAAGCTCCACACTGGCTCAGTGTCATTTCTGCTTCCTGTTGGTCAGAGCAAGTACAAGACCAACATCGATTCAAGGGGAGGAGAGAGACAATCTGAAAAGTTATAGTGCAAAGGGACATGGATAGGATATGGATGGAGAAATGTGGACATTTCTGCAAATAACCTAGCCATCACACTACCTCTGCATTGTCTTTTCTCTTAATAAAAGGCACGGTGATACTTATGCAGCAAGGAGTGGGTGCTGGAGGAGGGGGTGCTACGAAACGGTGTGCCAGCACCACAGAGATCCCAGAGGGAATTAGGCAGTCCCTAGGGAGGCTTACAGGCTTGTGGAGATGGAAATAAGTTAAACAAATATTCCAAAACAATTCCTTAGGCACCATGATAATGCAAGGTGAGGAAACAGAGCAGACTTCCTTCCCAGTCCCATCGTTTTGTTTTTTTTTTTTGACTTATTGTTTTGAAATAATTTCAGATTTAGAAAAACGTTGCCAAAATGGTATACAGAGATCCTGCACATCACTCAGCTTCCCTTAATGTTAACATTTTACATAATCTACTACAATGACCAAACCCTAACCAGCCGGTCTACAGACTTCACTCATCTTTTGCCTCCTGTCCCTCTATTCAGAAATCCATGTTGCATTTAGCTGACCTGTCTCCTGTAATCTGGAACACTTCCTTAGTCTTTCTTTGCCTGTTATGGTAATGGCACTTTTGAAGAATGCTAGCCAGTCATTCTGTAGGATGTCTCTTAATATGGGTTTGTATGTTAGCCAGTCATTCTTAATATGGGTTTGTATGTTATCTTCTCATGATTAGATTGAAGTTATGCATTTTTTGGGGGGGGCAGTAATACCACCAAAGTGATATTGTGCCCTTCCTAGTGCATCATGTCAGGAGAAGAATGATGATAGCTTGTCTCATCATCGGTGATATGAGCTCTGATGGCTTAGTTAAAGAAGCATCTGCCAATGCCCTGTTTCTCAGTGTATGTCTGTCCACTGATTTTAGCATTAGCATTTGATTATTGCCTACAACCATTATGAATGTGGTGATTGACAAATGGTGACTTTTTATTTCCATCTTTCCTTGTGCACTTAATAATTAAGATTCTACTGTAAGGAAGAACTGTCCTTTCCCTGCTATTTATTATTCTGATATTTACTGATATTTGGCGTGGACTCTTGGTTATTTACTTTGTTATGGGTTATAATCCATAATTGTCATTGTTTATTTTTCTAGAGCAGGTGCTTTCAGCTGGTCAGGAACCTCACAGTACCTTAATGATCTGTAATATGCCGGTCACTTCCTCCAGAGTGTGTGGCCTGGAGGGTAGGGCCTGGGTCACATGAATATCTGCATTTCCCAGGTCACAGGGCTTGCACGATGCCTTGCAAAGTGTGCTGAATGAGTAAATGAATGAATGGATGAATGAGTGATTTCAATGCCTGGAGGCAGAGCAATAATAACAGCTCTAGAGGTCCTAAGCTCTAAAAGATTTATGGTACTTTTTATCTCCAAAGTTGATTAGTTAAAACAGAACAAAACAAAAATAAAATGTGTAGGGAAAGCCAAGTCAATTCAGAGTATTATCCCTATTGGCTACTTAACTGTCTTTCTTTTTTGTAAATGTCAAAAAAAAAAATATGTTTGAAAAGAGCTACTGGTTGTCCCTGCTGGTACCCTAAACACACACTGAGTCTGCCTACTGGATCATCTTGCACTGCTTAGAGGAATTTGGGATAACTTGAAAGAGGAGGGGGCATTTGAAGTGGGTCCTAAAGGGTTATACGAGTAGCCCTTTAACAGGTAGAGAAAGGGAAGAATATTCCAGGTAGGGAACATGCAAAGGCTAAAGGAGTGAAAATGGTGACATTTTGGCCAAATGCTCAATAGCCCCACATAGAGGAATGGCAGGCATGAACTTGGGTGGGAAATTAGGGTAGGAAACTGGAAAGGGCCTTGAATAATCATATTAGGGTTTGGGACTTGATCCTATAGGTAATGAGGCACTAAAAGAATTTCCAAATTAGGCATCAATGGCATTCATTCATATAAGGAAAGCTTACTGAATACCTGCCAACTTTCAGGTCCCAGCGCTACAGGATGAGCTACACTCATTGCTCATCCTCATGGAGCCAGGAGGGAGAGAGCCTGTCAGCAGACACACCAAATAATAATAGTGTTTCTACAAAAGCTGCATATTTGGGGAAGAGACTCCAGTGAGAGAGGTGAACTGGCGAGGAGGCAGGGAGGGGTGAGTCATGTCCTTCCTTTCTAATGCTCTGCTTTGCTTGGATATAATTCTAGGTTCACAGGTGTTGCAGGAAAGGATAAAGAATTCCCTCAGTTTCAGGCACTCCTGTAGGCGATCTGGGATGAGGATCGGGTTTTATAACCAGGCAGCTCTTTCTGCAAAATGAGGAGAAACCCTGCTCCTATAAAAACCTTTATGATTATGGTGTCGGGGCAAAGACTTCTGGACCCCATGTGGCTCAATGCCTAGAAACCCAGGAGGAACCCGACAGGAAGAGCTGTGGTGTAGTAAGGGCAGTGTGTATCTGCTACATTTAGATTCCCATTCTTTATTTTGAAGCTATGACCACATACCCAAGTGCTATGGGTCACTGATGTTTGCTGTGAGTACCGTGCCCATGTCCCCTCTAGCTGACCTTTGCAATGGACTCCCAAGAGTCAGCCCCTGCGTCTCCTTGCTGGAGGTGTCCTCTGGAGCCAGGGTGCACGAGCTCAAAGTGCTAGAGAATTAATGTCCTCCTTCCAGGAGCCCTCAAACAAGGACTGGCAGGAATTGGTAGCCAAACACCCCAGGCCCCCTCACCCTTCGGTGTATGTCCTACACCTACACCGTCTTCTGGAGTTGCCCAGGGGGTATTAAGCCCCAGGCTCCCACAGTGGTGACCTGCTTGATGACATGTTTCATTGGCTGCCTGCTCTGCCATCTGACCTCTCACTTCCTTACAGATGTCTCCTCCCAGGTAAACTGCCCCCACTGGAATCCTGGGCTCACGGGCCGCCTCTGGACAAACCCACGGGAAGACAACGTGCCCCACGCGTAGTGTAGAGGAAGCATCTTGCCATTGGTGTGTATACTCTGGCTGTTCTCTTCTAAGGTGGGGATGAACTGCTGTCACTAAGGGTGCATCGGCCAGGGTGGCTGGCACCCAGCCTCTCTCCACTTCACTCTCTTTTTTAAAAAAATTAAATTTATTGGGGTGACACTGGTTACTAAAATCTATAGGTATCTGATGCCATCTGCATCTCTTGATAGTCATCAAACACTGCGGCTCTGGAGCGTGAGGAAGGAACAGATCACACCAGAGGATGGGCTGGGGCACGGTCGGCTGAAAACAGGCAAGACTGACAGCAAAGGAATCCATGGCTCATCTTGTTCAGTCTTTTCCTTATAAATAGCAATGAGCACCTTTGCTTTTTTTTTTTTTTTTTTTTTTTTCAGTCTAATCACTAAGATCTCTCCTCTGGGGGGTGCTTTTTAAAGAGCATAATAGGAAGCGTGATATCTTGTGAGAGGCTCCAGAATCACTTGGAGAGTGGCAGGTCTGGGACTGAAGGAGGAGGTGACAAGTTCCTGGGAATATTAAAGATTCACACCAAATACTTTGTTGCTATTTAACTCTCTGACGATTCATGTTACTGGAGCAGAAACAGAACATTTCTTTCCTTCCCTCCTGTTTGTTCCTTCCCTTCTCTGTTCCGAGGATTCAGAAGCTGTTGGATGTCAGATGCCAACTCCTTAAGGGCTGAAATGGTTTTATATAATAACAGCGAAGGGGAGACTACAAAATGAAGAAAGAATCTAATTCAGTGCTTGGGCTGAAATGGGAACTGGAAACGAGAGGGGGGGGCATTCTTAAAAATAGCTCACTCAGAGAGAAGAATGCAGCTTGTCTCCAGCGGCAGGCGCAAGCCTTGGCGAATTATAGGAACCTACTGTAGGCCTTGTGCGTTAGCTTTTGAAATGTTGATCGCGGCTAAAAGGAGGCGGGTGAATGGAAGGCGGCTGATGACTGCTGACACGAGGAGCGAGGAGCAGTCCTTGGCAATGGACGAGCTGTCAGGCCTCCGTCTGCCGCCTACGCAGGCAACATGCCACCAGGATACATACTCCCTGTGCCCTGCTACCGGTTATTTATGGAGCTCCCATCGCTGAGACTCCAAGCCTTCCCAGAGGTATGCACAAGTCTCTGGTGGAGGACAGGGAAAGAGCTTAGGGGAGCCCAGGGAAAGGGGGAGAGACAGAGAGAGGATAAAGAGAGAAGACTTGAAACAAGAGATAGCGATGGGCACCTCACACATCCAGTGACCCAGAGAGATAAAGATAGAATTGGGGAGAGGAAGTGAGGGAGGGAGAGAAACCAAATGGGGGCAGAAGCCCACAGGGAGAAGCAGGGAGAAGCTGGACAGACACAGAGTCAGAGGGAACGGGAGGAAAAGGAGGCAGTGGGTTTATTGCTAGGTGCTGAGAAGGCATGGGCATAGCATACTTTCCCAGGATGCACGATCCATTCTTCTTATGCCCCAGCCCTCCCTGTGTTTATAAGAGGAGCCATGATCGTTTTGTTTTGTGGTCATCTTTGCTTTTAATGAACAACTCCCAGAAAGAGTGTGCAAATCCTGTGATGGTTGCAGGCTTTTCCTGCGGTCCTCCAGTTTGTCAAGTGGTCATTGATGCCTTAGCATTCTCTGCCCAGTGGATCGAGGGGTCTCTGGGTCAGCCCTCTTTTCTCTCTGAAAGCTTGGACTTTGATTGATTACAAGCCCCAAATGCATCCCCTCAGACTTCCCCAAACTGCACGGCGACCCCGATTCCTTTTCCCTCAGCGTGAGATGCCTGAGAAGGCATGTGTGCAGACGGACAAGGGGACCTGGAGCCCTTGCTGTAGCATCTTCTAAACCTAAACCCACAAGGAGGAGGAGTGGAAAGGGGGCGAGAGCTTCACCCTACATTCCTGGGGTCTGGCACAGCAGCAGCAGTGCCATGCGGGGAACCCCACCCATATCCCCTTGGCCCTCACCACTCCCATACCTGCTGCCAGATTCTGATCTCAGGTCTGTGTGTCTCTGCCTGGGGACTTGTACCACAAGACTGGCCTGTGTGGGAGGAATCCTAAACATTCAACGACTGGTGGATAAAGGTCCCAGCTTCCTTTTCCCTGGATGGCACAACTCTGAGGAGTGTCTTACACAGTTTCCCAAAGAACCCAGGTGCCCAAAGCAGTGACCTGCTCATCAACACCCCGCTGCGTTGTCTTTCTTTCCTCTCCTGCCTCACTTCCCCTGCGACCCTACCAGAGCTTTCCGAGATGGCCCCCCAGGTAAACCGAGTGCTGTCCAGTTCTAATCTTCCGGGGGAACATAGCCCAGGACGGGGGCGGAGCGTTAGGAGCAATTTCCTCCCAGCTTACGTGAACCGAGAGCATGCAAAGGGTGGTGTCACTGCAGTGTAAGCATCACACATTTTTCTGGGTTTCCTGGAGACCACCCAGGGACTTTGCTGGAGCCAAAGTGTGTCTCTACAGGGTATGACAGGCAGGAGCTGCCTCAGTTCTTAAATAACAGAAAAATGAACCAATAAACAAACCAAATAGTGGAGAAGAATGAGCACAGTGACTTCTGTACTTTGAGAATCGATGACCCAAACCAAGTCAAATGCCCTTGAAACAAACTGTGAGCTTGACGACAACTGACCTGGCTTGCCTTGGTTCCTCTCAAACTCTGGCTGCCAGTGGTCACCTGTGAGGCGGGTGTAAGCCGTGGGAATGAGCAGTGTGGTTGCTGCTACCTCTGTCCTTAAGAAGTAGGATCCTGGGGAGAATGATCCTGTTGAGAGAGGAGCTGGGGTGTCTGGGCAGAGCCTGATCGCTGGAGAACAGGGACTGGAGTTGAGTCTCTGCTCCTCCATGTTACCCTGAGCCCCAAACTTAACTTCTTTGGACCTCAGTCTCCCCACCTGCAAAACAGGTGTCACAACACCCCGTGGAACTGTTATGAGGATGAAAAACGACATAAAGCACGTCCAGCGGCTGCTATCAGGTATAGCTCCCTTTGCCTTCTCTTTGCCCTTCTCCAAAGGCAGCCGCGCCCGTGCCTGACGGAGGCGGGGTTGAGGGTTAAAGGAAGCGTGGCCGGAGGGAGGCCCCGCCACACAGCCAGGCATGGAGACGGCTGGACACCACGGCTCCCCGCACGCAGCCAGTCTGCATCCGTGGGCGTGGGAAAGAGACGTAAACGCTGACGGGCATTAAACACGAGTTAGGCATGCCATTCTGTGCCACCAACAAATTTCAAACGTGCACATCACAAGGCCCTTGTTGAAGCCTTTGGCAGCCGGCCAGGGTCAGACCACAAAAGGAAGTTGTTTCCTCAAGGGAGCTGCCGGGCGGCTGGGCGTGGCCAGGGTACCACGTCATTGCCGAGTGCGGGGCTCTGTTGGGATTTCCTGCACTCGCATCCGTTCTTTCTCCTGGGGGCCCAGCTGTGAACGTCCCAATGGCCCAGCAGGCAAGGAAAGTCGGCTTTCACTTGACCCTTTCCTATGTCAGTAGAAAGGCCAAGTCGGTGACATACACACACAGGGCCACTGCAGCCTTCTGGAGACTCACCTTGGCTTTTTCTCCCCTTGAAGTACCAAGGAAATGTTTCTTTTATCCACAAGTGGTCGGAGACACATTCCATCTGTGGCTTTAAGGACTTAAAGGTGACCACAGGCTGAGAGGTGGCAGGAGGTCCATGATGCAGCTGGCCTAAGTCGAGCCTCATTCCCGCAGACGATCTGCAAATATTTGTTGAGGGTCTGTCTGCTCTGTACCAGACCTATGCTGTGGACACACAGAGATGCCCTGTGTGAGACAAGGAGCTTATGTTCTGACTGGGAAGTCCAAATTGACAGATGGGAGCCCGGGGGTCCTGATGACCCCTGAGCAGTGCTTTTAATGCTGGGATGTGTGGGAAGGTGCAGACTGAGTATCCAGATGCTGGCCTTATTCTCGGAATCCAGAGGAGGCTGGAGAACTATTCTCGTTTTGCCCATGGACTGTTCTCCACGCAGCTCTAAATGCCCCCTCGTGGTCTCCACCTCCCTCTTTACTCTCATTGGTCTTTTTGCTCCACATTTTCAGCCCCCCCATAAGTGTTATCGCTTCAAATTAAGCACATAAACATCAACACAGTGCTTGCGTTTATCAATCATCCCTCACAAATACCGTGTGCAAGAGGTCCTGCTATTTCCATTTTGCACAGAAGAAAACTAATGAGGTGATTGACATGTCCAGAGTCATGCAGAGAGTTGAGCTTCTGTCCTGTGTGGTCCCCATAGCAGGGGTAGGACTGGTTTCATGTGTCGAAGATGCTGGGAGACCCAGCTCTATTCTTGGGTTTGCAAAAATAGCAGACCATGGAAGCAGGTTCCTATAAATGTCGCACAAATAGATTCTAAATCCCAAGAAATGAAAGTTTTCCTCTCATACTTAATTCTTACATACCTACCCACCTGTCATAAGTACCTATGTGAATAAACATTTACATTCACTTTCTATGGATAGAAATATAATGCCTCAAAATGTGGGTCAATGAGATGTGTTTTTTCATTTTCCCTTGAGCCACTGAAAGCTCATTGGCCAGACTGTATGATCGACCTTCGCCGAGCACCTGTGACTGGTCTGACTCTCCGAGGCCTGCCCTAAGCTCGACCCAGCCCATTCGCCACTCCTGCTCTGCATGGAACAGCTTCTCTTGTCGGGATCTGAGGGGGCCCAACAAACAGCACGTCTCTTCCCACCAGAAGTTGGGGCCACTGGGACAGATCGAGAAGCCTCTGGATTGGCAGTGAAATAACAGCCTCTTCACTAGCCAAGCTGATGGTGGAGAGCGAGGCTCAGGTGTGCAGCTAGGGCGGGTCTCAAAATAAGGAACCCCCAACAGGTTGGGCTGACCTCCCAACACAGGCTTTGCTGGACCACTGCAGTTGTCCCCTGTTAGGGCCTGACCTTGCACTGGGGAGCGGGGAAGAATGCAGGTTTCCAGCAGGTGGCCAGAGCCCCAAAAGGAAACCTCTTCTCAGTAGCTCCTTTCAGTCTCGCCAGTCAGATCCAGGGAGAGCAAAGGGCAGGGAGAGGTCAAGGTTATAAAATGGGTAAACCTCCTTCTGCACAAAAGGCGGATCCCTCTCCATATGAGCATACTTTCTAGCTCCATGTAACTCGACTCTGGCTGTCTTGGAGACATATCTTGAGTTCAGGGGTTGAAGGTTAATTTACCAGTAGTTGCCTGCCACTGTCCTTTGGACAGAGATTAGAGGGTCGAGAGAGGGAGGGACTTTGACAATCACAACATTTTCCTGCACTGAGAGGCTTAGTAATATGGTGGCTAAAGGCATGTCTTCTTGAGATTCAATCCTGGCTCTCTCCCCAGTTTCCATCTCTATAAAACCTAGATAACACCTCTACTTATTGGGTTTTTGTATAGATTAAGTGAAATAATTTACAACAAAGGGCTTAGCACTGTCTCTGGCACCTAGGAACTGCTTAATGAATATTTACCCTTATTTGTCAAACAGGACACCTTATGATGATATCATCATGTGTTTATAGAACATCTGTTCTCTTATTTGTCCAGGGGTGACTTGGTTCACATCCAGCCTTCCCTCGTCTGAGGTTCTTGAGCATGATGCTGGGCACCCAGTAACTGTTAGCGTGAATTAGCTCCTCTTCACTCAAAGCTGAGCTCCCAACACTAAGGGGATGAGTACTTGAATTAGGGGAAAAGGAAGAAGGGTACTCGTGGAGTTGAGGCTCAGTCATGGGGGTGAAGAGAACCTGGGGCCTTGGAGGAAGGGAGAGGTGGTCCTAGCTGGTCAGAAACAAACTTGGAAGGGGAGATGGAGGTGGCCAAAGATAAACGTCTCCTGTACTTCAAATTTTTTCATTGAAGAGGAATTCCTGGGATCCAGGGCTCATGGACAGCCCTGCTCTGGTCACTGTATTGGTCCTGAGAAAACTCTCATTCCCTCTCTCCCTCCTCCCCCCTCCATCCCTCCCTTCCTCACACTCTCTTCCTCCTTCTCTCTCTGCCTCCCACACTCCCCGCCCTCCTGCCCTCTCTAATTACATTAAGCTTCAGCCTTGGATCTGGCACCTGTATTTTTTCAGGCAATGAGAGTCAGCCCTGACTATGTTGTGATGTTCTTTTTGACAAAACTGCCTTTTAGATAAATACTTTTTGGGCCAATCTCACTGAATTAACTATCTGGGTCATTTGAATTTCTTCTCCAGGAAATAATTATGGCCTTTGGGAAATGTAAAGTGTACTGCACTCCTGTGAACGGAGAGAATAAAAAAGGCCAGTCTTTCTCTCCCTCTGCCATCTCCTTCCACTTCTATGTGACTCGGGGACCTAAACGAGCTGTGACTCCCATCTCTGGGGTCCAGTGTTGCTTTGGACCCCTCTGGGGGATGTCCCTTAGGCATTTGAGATAGCTCTGCACGTGTGGGAGAGAATATTCATGTTCCTTTTCCGTGTGTGAGAGCGGTGACTTCCTTCCAGGCAGCTCAAATTTTTTTTGAAAAATAACGTTTGGTAGATTCCCTCTCCGACTCTGGAAGGCGAAGTGTAGAAGCGAGTGGTGTGGGTGCCACGCCCATCGTTGAGAGGACCAACGCTGGCCTCGCAGCCAAGGCGAGGACAAAAGCTCTTACAGCCCGGGAGGGGAGTGGTTGCTGGTGGGGGTATCCAGTAGCTTTGATGATGGTAACGAAATGCTGTCGTGGAAGAAGCTGCCAGTCCTCCTCTGGCTGGGGGATGCAGGAAGCCATCTCGAGCATAAGAATGGTTCCTCTTTGTCATGAAAAATGTAAGGTGAAGAGACATCACTGTTCTTGGGGAAGGCAGACACCCTTTGTGTCTGAACAAGGCTGGCTCTTCCCACTACCCCCTTGGGAGGCAGAGCTGGTGAGAGGGAAAGTAGTAGGAAAGTGTGCAGAGAGCTTCCTACCCCTTTACGAGGGTTGCTACAGCAAAGGACCACACGCCAGGTGGCTTCAGACACAGAAACTATGTCCTAACAATTCTTGAGGCCAAAGGTGCGAGGTCGAGGTGTCCGTGGGTTTGCTTTCTTCTGGGACCTCGGTCCTCATGGGTGGCTGTCTTTTCCTGTGTCCCTACACGGTCTTTCCTCTGCACGTCAGTGTTCTAACCTCCTCTTCCATCTCACCCCATTTTCCCTTAATTACCTCTTTACAGGCTCTATCCCCCCAAAGGTCACATTGTGAGGTACTGGGGGTTGGATTCAACATATGAATTTGGAGGACCACACAATCCAGCCCATAATGGGCTTCTGGGGGCGGGAGAGAGGTGGGGTAGTACGAGTGAGTGACTGGACAGTAGTGGGGATGTTACATATTGTGCCCCAAACTGCCAATGTCCAGAGATGTTAGGACCTGTAGGATGCCCTAGGTTATCCTGACCGAGGCCCCTCTGCCAGAGGACACCAAGACTCCCAAAGGTGGGCTCACCAAAGGGGAAGGGAGGCCTGGGCTGTTGATCCAGGCTCCCTGGCAGGGCCTAAAGGCTGCTGTGTGTGGGTCTGAGCAGTGAGCAGAGGATGAGGATGGGGAAGGGAGCTTGGGCTGGTTGTCCCTCTAATGACACTCATGGAATTGCCTGCACCCATGAATGCAGAGCCAAAGAACTGCAACCTGGAGCCCAAGTCGGGACAGCACAGGCTGCGTGAAACCTTGCAAAGGGAGGTCGCTGTGTCCAGTCGCACACGTTGCACACTGCATGCTTGCATCCCGCAGTCCCACGGCTGTGTGTGCGTGTGAACAGCAGCCCTGGCGATGGGCTGCAGCCTGTGTGACTGGACACTGTGACCCCGGTGAAGGGTCATCCATCCAACTCTGCAGGGCCGGTTGTCAGTGGGGACACCACGTGGCAGACGCAGAAACAAGAGTAAGAGTAGGCTGAGCAGACTCTTGTTCTTTCTCCGCCAGACTTGTAGAAGCAGGACCGACCCCTTCGGCTTGACGCAGGCCCAGGGATCCTGGGAGATGCAGATGCAGAAAGTCCACAGGAGGAATATTTTTCCCGATAAGGTGAGAAGGTGGGAGCTGCATGATCAAAGAGTAGCAGAGATATGACTGGCTCGTACCCTGAGCTGGTTGAATGGGACATGCCAGTGATATTAGGATCTCTTCGGGGAGAGCGAACCCCTACTTAGGTGAGGTTTTAAAAATCTGCCCTTTTGGATTTTGGTTCAAGTTCGACTCATTGTACATTCAAATGCACAGGTTTTATTAGTTCGTACTCATCGATGGGGCAAAGATTCAAAAGCCAAGCACTCTGGCGGACACTGAAAGAGGTATTGGCCTTGAGTAATTATTAATGAAGAAGAAGCCTGAATCATTCGGTCGACTCTGTCCTGGACACGAGTCGGCTGCCTTTGGTGAGGACATGCTCTGTTTTAGGGTGGACTTCTCAGAAGCGGACCTTGAGACCGAGATGCGTGGGAAACTGGTTTATTAGGGAGCTGCTTGCAGAGGAAAGGGGTGGTGGCGGGGAAGCCAGCCCAGGCTGTGTGGGCTCAGGCAGAGTCCCAGCCTCCAAGGGATCCCATGGGGGGCTCTGGGGGGGGTCACACTTGAGTCTGTTCTGCCTCCAGGCAATGGAGCTGGACTTGCCTAGTCCACAGTCCTTAGTTGAGGGCCCCTGGGAGGTCAGAAACGTCCAGCTTTTTGCTCCTGTGAGCAGAGTGCCTCTGGAGCCTTCGACTCTGGGCAAGGTGGATGTGGCTGTTAGAAGCAAAGGAACATGGAGGTTGGGGGAAGGTGCAGAGAGGGGTGACAGGACGCTCCGGGGGCTGGGCAGGGCTCCATCCTGGATCCCGAGTTACCACTGAATGGCCCCCAGGGCTCCTGTTGACTCCATTACTGGAGTTGTTTGAAGCCTGATTCAGTGAAGTGTAAAACGGGGGGCCAGGGCCACTGAAGCTGAGGGTGACTCCTTCACTCACCAGCTCTGCGACCTTGAGCAAATTACTGGGACCTTCACTTTCCTCATTGGCAGGATGGCATGGCAGTTCCTCCCTCCCAGGGCAGCTGTAAAGATGAAAGAGGCAGTGCCGGCCAGACACCTGGTCCCTGCTTGGCCCAGGGAAGTCCGTGGAATGCCAACTCCCTTTCCTACTCTCTTCCTTCCCTCTTCTTGGGGAGGGACCAGTTAGTTACCTGTGAGCACCGGGGCTGTGAAGAGGCCCCGCGACCTGCTCATTTTGTTTATGAATCCTTCTGCGGAAGGTAACAATTCAGATGGCAAATCGCACTGCCGGCGCTGGGGAGTCGGCGTATTAATTCCTGACTATTTACCGTGACAGCTTCACGGCCCCATGTCTCAGGCAGTGCTGGGCCTCCGACTCCACAGCATACAAGGTGGCGAGGGCACACCTTGCCGCTTCCTGGCTGCATCGAGCATTTCACGGGGCTACGAGTTTCCATCATCTCCTCTGCCCAGGGGTCTGGGAGCAAGATCCTGGGGGCCCCCAAAGGGCTGACTTCATTCCGTCTCCTTTCCCAGCAGTCCTGGGTGAGCCGCCAGCCCCAGGCCCATCAGTGTTGGGGGAAGACACCCTTGGAGCAGCTTCTTGGAGGAGCATGGACAGGCACCCCCTCCCCCAACACACACACACAATGCTGTGTCGTCCGTACCAGTTGGCGGTGGAGCGTCAGGGCTGCCTCGTTGGCTCTGTTGGTGCCCATCTCAGTCAGGTCACGGAAGCATTCAACACAGCGTGACCTGGGAGGTGGCACTGACAAAGCACCCCTGTCGCTCCTTCGCTGTAGGCCTCCAGCAAATGTCCATGTTCGGTTGTACTGTCCCCATGCTGCA
>CM053507.1:145001371-145024745 GCA_028627145.1 Eidolon dupreanum | reverse complement strand
AACCAAGATAGATCATATCTTGGGCCATTTAAGCAAATTTCGATAATTTAAAAATAACTGAAATCATACAGAGTGAGTTCTCCAACCTCAATGAAATAAACTAGAAATCAGTAACAGAAAGATAACTAAAAAATCTTCAACTATGTGGAAACTAAAAACACACTTTTAAATAATCTAAGGGTCAAAGAGGAAGTATGAGGAGAAATAAAGTAATACATTGAGCCAAATGAAAATGAAAATACAATATATCAAAATTATGGGACACAACAGTCTTGAAAAATTTTTATAGTTCCAATAGATACATTAGAAAAGAGGAACGCTCTCAAATTAATAATATAGCCCCCACTATAAGAATCTGGAAAAATAAGAGCAAAATAAACCCCAAAACATGCAGCAGGAAGGAAATAATAAAGATAAGAGCAGAAATCAATGAAATTGAAAACAGAAACAACAGAGAAAATCAATGAAACAAAGTGATAGTCCTTTGGAAAAAATCAATAAAATTGATAAACTTCTAGTAAGATTGACCAAAGGAAAAAGAGAAAAGATACAAATGACCAATATCAGCAATGAAATTGGGGCTATAAGTGTTTGTACAGTGGCCAACTCATCGCCATTTGGGTCCTGGGGGACATAGTAACAAAAGTTGCTCTTTATTCTTTTTCTAAATATAGCACCCAAGATGCCCCCTCTAAGGCTCACAGACCATCACAGAAGAGGCGGGCACGTGAGATAAGAGGGACGCAATGGGCAGACAAATCAGACTCCATCTTAAAGCTAATTCTCCCTCTTAATTGAACCCAGAGCCAATTGCCCTATTTCTCTCAATATTGAGGAAGGAAGAAGGAAGAAAGAAGGGAGAAATTGTATCATAGTGAAACGCTCCGCCTCTCTGACTCCAAGTCTGTTTTGTTCAACAGCTCTTGCTTAGTCTTGCGTATAGACATGCTAACCATTGGAGAAATTCTGCCTGTGACTTGACTTTTACAAAAACACCTCCTTACCAGAAAGTGTCTCTCCTGAGAAAATAAGGGAAGTATGTATTGTTTATCAAATATTTTCAGGAACCTTATGACCAGACTCACATCAACTAGGGTCAGCTAAGCACAATCTTTCTTGGATCCCTGCTGGCACCTAGATGTTTGCAGTTGTCAGTCACCTCTTGCCTCTCCCATTTTCCCTTCCATCAACATAAAAGAAGCCAACTCTGTACTGTCCAAGATGGATTTAAGGTACTTCTTCTTGGTTTTCCATCTTCTTGGTTGGTGACTTCTTGATCAATAAACCTCTTCTTACTCCCTACTCCTCCTCACGCCCGCCTCCCCAAAAAAAAGAAGAAAGAAGAAATTTAAAAAAAAATCAGAGCTATCAACAGACCTTGGAGACATCAAAAAACAATAACAGAACACTGCAAGCTAGCGGTCCCCAACCTTTTTGGCACCAGGGACCAGTGCTCCTATGAGAATCTAATGCCTGACGATCTGAGGTGGAGCTGAGGCGGTGATGCTAGTGCTGGGGAGCAGCTGAAAATGTAGATTAAGCTTCACTCACTCATCTGTTGCTCACCTCCTGCTGTGTGTCCTGGTTTCTAACAGGTCACGGTCCAACAGTGGTCTGCAGCCTGGGGATTGGGGACCCTCACTATATGCAAGTCTACACACATAAATTTGACAACTTGGAGGAGGAAATGGATCACCTTGTTGAAAACCACAAACTATTACACATTACTCAACATAAAATAGATCATTTAATAGCCTTTTAACTATTAAGGAAATTGAATTTATAATTTAAAAACTCCCCCCAAAGAAATTTCCAGGTCTAGATGGTATTGCTGGAGAATTCTACCAAACATATAAACCAATTCTACATAATATTCTTCCATCTCTCTATTGCCTTATCCAGTGGCTTTTCATTGCATCTGGCTGACACCTACTGCCAGGCACCCCACTTTCCTAGCTTTGTTCGTCAGGTGGCTATGGAGTGCTCCCAGGAAAAGTTCAGTTTCATGCCTGGCTGGGTCCTGAGTTGCAAGAGAGAGCAAGCTCCTCTCTCACACCAAAATACTAGGTTGTAGCCTGGGTTTATTCAAAGAGGAGCAAGTGAGGAATTTCAAGGAGGAGCAAGTGACCCCCTAGACATTAGAATAGAGCCAGGCACAGAAATGGACTCTGTCATGTGAAGCGGAAGGGAGGTCTCCTGAGGCTCTGTGTTTTGTACCAGGGACCAGATCAGACCCTGAAGGGTCTTCTCGTACCCTAGGTGTTCACAGGGAGCCCAGCTGACTACAGGAACCCTGGGAAGATATTACAGTTCTAGGACAAGTATCAGTGGCTCTGAGGACCGTGGTCAATAGCCCACAGCCGAGAGAGTGCTCAGAGGCCTCGGGCCAAGCCCACCTGTGGACTGGCATGCAGCTGGTTCTCTGGATGAGTAGTGTGCTGCATCCAGACCAGGTAAGGGGAAAAGCCCATACCTACCTCAACATTGTCCCTCTCCCAAATGGAACTTGTGCCAGGAAGCAAGGCACAACTTGTTGAGTGTGACTGAGTTTGAGTTGCATAGTGCTGGAGGGGTCCTGGTGCTCAATAGGCCAGACCCGGGCTCAGCTTCCCACAGGAGGAATTCCAGCCCTGGGACTCCCGGTTCTTGTTATCAGACCATCCTCCTACATTCTTCTGGAGCCAAGGAGGCAGGCCTTCTGAGGAATGTTGGCCTGGGGCTTCTTGGCCGGTTTCCAGGAATGGATTAATTTAAGAGTGGCAAATATTCTGTGGTAGACTCAGAAAGCCAATTCCTATCTCGTCTCTTGAAGCTTCTGTATCAAACCTTGTGAGCATATGGAGGGGATTCTTGAGCCAAAAGGGCAGGTAATTCTGTCTCCATTAAAATAAATCCACAAGAGGAACCTTTTAGAAATCCGAACAGCCAGCAACACTTTGGGATGCAGGTGCTTCTCAGAATGTGGTGTGTTTGATGCCATAGTAACAGGTGGCTCAGTAAAGTGACCTGCACCGGAGAAACCACTGGTGCTGTGAACACTGTCCTTTATCATGTGGCCGGGGAGGTTGAACCAACAACTGGCCTAGTAAATGATTCTGACAGAAGAGAATGAGAAGAAACAGGGGAGCAGGGAAGGGGAGGGAGGGGTGCTCTGGGCAGGTGGTAGTGATCTGGGTAAAGATGGGGATATGGTGACAACTCAGCCCGTTAATATCTCCTAATTCTCCCAGTTTCTCAAATGAAAAACTAGTATTTATGCTTAAAAAGAGTTTTCCCGTGAGTGATGTAGGGAAATTCTGACAGTTACAGCGTCACTGGGGAGGGACTGCAAGGGCCAACACAGTTTCTTATGTTGAGATGCAAGAAGCCAGGGCTGGCGGGAAGCCTGGCTTCAACCAGCTTTCATAGGGTCACGGGCTGATTAAATTTCCTTGGTCCCCTGACTCTGAGTCACTTAACACACAACGATCCAGGCCTTGCCTTCCAAAAAGTGTCTATTGTTACCTAGCATCCTAAAAGACTCCTTTTGTTATTTAGACACAGGATTACCTAGCCTATGGATTTAGGAATCCTCTCCCTATGTTAGTAGGGTTTGACTCAAGAGCCTTAGGAGAAGCAGATAGGAAGGGGTGCGAGAGATAAGGACGAGAGAGGGCGTGGCTGTCTTCTGGTTGCTGGCCGCAGAGTGCAGGAGATAGGTATGGCAGCCAACAATTATAACACCATGCAAGGAGTGTTTAAATGAAGCTGAACACTGTGTTTTGGACTCCAAGGGAAAGGATGACTAAGTAAGAGCAGGGACCAAAAGGTGAGCTAAGGAGAAGGGAGCTGGGGAGTTGCAGCGGCTTAGCAGGCCTTGTGAAACTCGTCGTAGAGGCCAGGAAAGGAAAGGCGGGCTTTTTAGAGAGGGTGCAGGAGGGCAGAGGTGCAAGGATCGGCAGGAGCATGGTGTGTCTGTGGGAGGATGCGGCCCTGGGTGTGTACAATCCTAGGAGCTGAAGTTAGAGAGGGGGATCAGCCTCCGCTTCACAAAGGACTTTGTGTCCCAACTAGAGGAGTCGGAGTTGATCCTGTCGGTAAGTGGGGAATAGCAGAGGTCTTCGAACAGGAAGTTTCCTGATCAGCTTTGTGTTTGAGGACCTCAGTGGGTAGCCTTCCTTCTCCGCAATCCTGAGAGTATAGATGAAGTGACGTCGATAGCGAGATCTGTGTTCTGCTCCCGTAATTTCACAGCCACGTGCTGCTTCACAACAGGGACCCGTCTTGAGAAATGTGTCGTTAGGTGATTTTGTCCCTGTGCGAACATCACAGAGTGCACTCACACCGAGGCTCTGTGGTAGAGCCTACTGCTCCTGGGCTACAAGCCTGTTCAGCACGTTGCTGTACAAAACAACACGAGATTACATCAAGCAGGAGAGAAAATGATGCAATCGAGACAGTAAACACGGGACGTATGAGGCAGCTGCTGGTGAACTGGGCACATTGTTTCACGGCAAACTTTTTTTTTTTTTATAAGGAGAAAGAGTACACTCTGAACTAATGATGAAAAGTAGAGTGCGGTAAACACATAAACCTGTAACATAATTGTTTATTATCATTATCAAGTATTGCGCACTGTACACCATTGCATGTGCTGTACTTTTATGCGACTGGCAGTGCGGTAGATCTGTTTACAGCCGCGTCACCACACACACACGTAAGGAATGCGTAGAGCCACGACGATGGGATGGCTATGACAGCCATGACATCACTAGGCGAAAGGAATTTTTCAGCTCCATTAAGATCTTACAGGATCACCGTTGCATGTGCAATTCGTCATGGAGCAAAAGCTTGTGAGGCAGTGCCTGGCTGTGCTCTCCTGTCATCTGGTGAACCGAAGGACCCACCCCCAACTGCAATATCTCAGTCCACCCTGAGCAGATGGCTCTTGCTGGTAGTTCTAGCATCTCTCGCTGCGGGGCCTCTGCACAGCCATCCAGTTTTGTGCTGAAGGTGGCCTCCCTGCCTCTGACAGCTTCTCCTGCCTCCGGGCAGACCACGTGTGCTCACCTTTCCCCACAGGCCCAGGGATGTTACTTCTCTCTTCTGTCCTGTTAAAGGCCCCACATCAGGGTTACATAGGTCCAGAAGTATCGCAGGGTTTGTCAAAAAAAATTAAGGCTTTTTATTGAGAATTTCTAATTAAGCCTTTTTATTTAGAAAAGTGTAAGGTTCACGATCAAACTTATTTCTTAGTTTGAGACTCACCGCTTTCTTCGCAGAGCACGCAGCTGGATTTGAGGTTCACTTCGAAAGAAACCTTTGCTGATTCGGGCTAGTGCTGGAAGCTCTTCAGCCTTCCCTGAGACAGGTCCTCGGTGAGAGTTTATGGTTGTGATTAAAGTGAATTGCCGACAACTCAGAAATATTTTAGAAGGCAGATTGAATCTCGGCTGCTCTTCCGTTGCGAAGGCTGTGCTTCTCTTTTGTGGTGTCACTCATTTTGTAGAGGAAGGGAGGGGACACAGTGGATCTGAGCAGGTCCTGAAGTCAAACTAAAGTTGTTCAAATCCCGGTGGTTCCACTTACCGTGTGACCTTGGACAAGTTACCTCGCTATGCTCTGTCTCAGTTTTCTCATCTACGAAATGGGAATAATAAACGGTATCTGCTACGTAGAAACTGTTGTGAGGATTAAGTGGGTGAATAAAGTTTAGCGCAGTGCCTTGCTCGACATAAGGCCTCAGTAAATGCAGTGGTGACGATGGTGATGACAATTCTGTTGTGCAACTATTTTCTGTTTTAGTTGACAGGAAGCAAGGGAATGTGGGTGGTAAAATTGCAGTGGTGTAGAAAGGAATTAAATGAGTGGGACTTGCAGATCAGTGAGCTGCGAGACATTGTCTAGCAAACGAGTATAGTTGCAGGAGGTTGGAGAGTATTTTTCTGTGGATAAGATTCTGGCTAAGGCTGACAACTATTTTGATGGGGGATTTTAAATGTAGCTTTGCCTGGAGTCGGGGGAAGAGACGATCTGACCTGGACGAGGACGGTCGCTGTGAGATTGATTATACGGCTCTCGTCGCAGGGTGTGGAGGAGTTTGGAAAAGTGAGCTATTAAAAGACAAGTTGCAAAAGGAAGAAATTATGCCCTTTTTACTCTTGCACTCTGGTGGTTCTGAGAGCAAGGTGCCTGCGGGCTCAGAAACTAATTGAATAAGTGCTAGAAGCCCCCAGCTCTCCTCGGGCACAGAGGCTCCAGGGGCAGAAGGTTCTTCAGCTGCTAGCTAAGGAGGTCTGGGTCCTCTCAACTTTGGCCTTGGAGCCTGGGGCTGCTGCTCAGTGTTTCGCCTGGAAGGCAGGAAGCTTCCTCATGAAGTTCAAGGTCTTCACTGTTGTCCCTGTTTATAGGCAGGAAATGCCATAGGACTGCCGGAACCCCAAGAGGCCATTCAAGCCCAATGTCCCACTGATTTTTTTTTTCTGCCCCACATGGGGTGGGTAGGACAGATGGAGTGCTCGCTGTGACCAGGCTGGACAGTGCTCCATGCAGAAGGCCTGCATCCCCGCGTTCTTCGGCGATTCGCGGTGCTAATAGATTTCATGGGGTCAGTAGTGGCTGACCAGCCACTGAGGGAAGGGTTCTCTGCTCCTCACACCTCAACTCTCCATTTTTGTATAAAAGTAATTCTTTTTTTTTTTTTTTTTTTACCATTGAAAGCTTATTAACATTAACACTTCAGTAATTAAAGTCAATTTTAGGAAAAGAAAAAAATCCCCTTCCCACCAACACAATTATTTTTGTACATTCTCCTTTGTCTTAGCGATGTCATGAATACAGTTTTAAAGATCTGAAACTGGCAGTCTACAACCTGTAGTCCGGTGTTCACGCAACACCATGTCTGTCATAAGCATCATTAGTGTTGCTATGTGATTTCATGATGATTTTTTAGAGCTTTATGGCAAATAGTCCATCGAGTTACTAGACCATCATTTATTCAGTCATTCCCTGTTAATGAACATCTGGATAATTTTCAACTTTTGTCTGTGTGAACATCTTGGTAACTTTAGCCGGTTTCTTCTGTTAAATTCTTCCTTTGGATAAAATACAGGGGTCAGGCTTACTGAGTTGAAAGGTATGAATATATTTTTACTTCTTGCTATGTATTATCTTCCGAAAGGATGGAACCAGTTTACAATGTAACCAGCTATGTATGACAGTGCCGTTTCCTTTCCGATTTCTCCCACGTTAGCCATTGCCACTAAAATTTGTATTATTAATTTTTATGGCTAAAACATAGTACCTCACATTTGCTTCAATGGCATTTCTTGGATTATTACCATCTTCCCTCTATCTGATCCTTTTGTTGAGGAAGATCTACCAATCCACCATTCCCTAATGGCCTTAACTTTCTAGAACATCCCTACAGCCCTCAACTTAATCCTGAATCAGTCATTGTGGATTCTTAAACCCAGGTGGCATCTCCCTGCCTGCCCTGGCTCATGCCAGATTTTATTATTGTCCACGTTCTTCTCGTGTGGGATGCGTTCTGTCTAGTCAACTCCAGCTTTTTTCCAATTAAGGAATTACTCATCCATTCTCTCTGGACACCTTTTCTCCCTCTCTTGATGACAAGCACTGACCTAGACACTTAATGCAAGTGACAAAGCATATTTTTCCAGAGATTTGATTATCATGTGTTTTCTCTTATGGGAGTTGTCTATGTCCTTTGCCATTTCATTCAGCCATCCATTCATTCATTTATTCATTCCAACAAATCTTACTGAATGCCTAAGATATTCTAGATGACAGAGATATGAGAGTGAAGATGTCACATCTGCCCTCATCCGGCTCACATTTTACTGGGAGATACACACTATATTAACAGGTAAGTAAATGAATGAATAATATTTATCAGGCAATGATAAGTGCTATGGAGAAAAAACTATAGTAGGGTAAAGGAATAGAGATTGCTGGGGAAATGTGGGCAGTAATATCCTCGAACTGGCTTGTACAGCTCTCGAAAACTGTGTGCATTTCTTCCCAACCCCTATTTAATTACTCCATGTTGGCAACTTGAAATTGACCGTGGTGGAAGTATTTATATCACACATATAAAATGCTACAATTTGGAAACAGCTGGTTGTTAAACTTATCAGCCCTCAACTAGATGTGAGATTGCTATTTTGTGTGGACTAGTTAGTCAGGGAAAATCTCACTGACATGGTAACATGTGACCTGGAGGTGGTGAGGGAGGAAGCCACATTCCAGGGAGAAGAGCATTCCAGGCAGAGGGAACAGCCAGTGCAGAATCCTGAGGTAAGGTGTAGTTTCACATGGTTTAGAAACGGCAAGGAGGCTGGTGTGGCTGAAGCAGGTTTGGAGGGGGTAGGGAGCGAGAGAAGGGTGGTAAGTGATGAGATGTGGGCAAGGGGTAAAGTGGTAGGAGATAAGATGTGATGTAAGCCTAGTAGGTAATTGTAAATATTCTGGCTTTTACTTTTTTTTTAAATAATAATTTTTTAAAATTTCAATTACAGTTGGCATATATATTAGTTTTAGGTGTGCCACATGGTGATTAGACATTTAGATAACTTATGAAGTGATCACTCCAATAAATCTAGTACCCATCTGATGCCATACCTAGTAATTACAATATTATTGACTATATTCCTTATGCTACACTTTACATCCTCGTGACTATTTTGTAACTACCAATGTGTACTTCTTGGGTTCTGAATACATAGTCAAGTAGGGACTCACAGTATTTGCTGATGGATCAGATATGCTGCGTGTGAGAAAGAAGCCTAGGATGACCTCTTTCTATCAAAGTCTTTTCTTATATTAACTTTAAAGGAAGTATTTTAGTTGAGGGAGATTTGAGACCTAGTGATGGAGTCTATCAACCAGCTCTTTGGTTTATACTTTGTTCTTCTACAGAAATCTTATTCTGAGGAAAGATTCCTTTTTGATGATGTCAGATCCTGGGAAAGAGTCTTGAGGTTCAAAAAAATCCATTCTCCCTCTCTTCCTACTCTATAGGCTCAAATCCTGATGTCAGATGAGCCGAGGACGTGGCTTTGACCATGAGCCAAGAGCTATGGAGCAATACGATGACGGAAACCAAGGTTCTGAGATAACCGTGTGGAGCAGAGGTGACTCCCACTAGTCTTCTCAGAGCTGTTACCTGAGAGAGACAATATAATCTTTTTTAGATCATTATTTCTTCGGGGTATTTTTTTGATATAGCAGCTTAACTTTTGCCCTAACTAATATAAGAGCCAATTCCAAAACTAACAAACCCACAGAAAATCAGAAAGTAGAGAGTGACATATTCCAACTGAAGAAGGAAGGCTGAAGGATCAGAACCTTTAGGTGAGTTCACTTGGAAGAAGACCAAGGACAAGGGGCCAACTAGTAGCTGGAAGCACCTACGGAAACCTGGCCATGATTTTAGATGGAAATGGCAAAAACAGATTTATACTAATAACAGTGAGGAAAAAGACTGTTGGGTAAAGAAGGGAAAAGAATGCTAGAGTTTTAAGGCAGGAAGAATTTCCCAACATGAGACCAATATGCACTGGGAAGTGGGGGGCTGGGGTAGAAAGCCTGGATGGGAAGATGGCAAAACATGAGAAGGCATCCTGGGAGAAGACATGCTTGCAGCCTCTGAGGAGGTAGGCAGGAATAACCCAGTAGATCTTTTGAAAATATGTCATGTACTGGCCAGGCACTAACCTTGATCTATGCTAAGGGAGGGGGAAAAAGACACCTAACAACCTTCCCCATTAAAGTTAATGGGGAATTTCCTATAAAGTCTAAGGACAGAATATGGCATGACGAATCTGTATGATTATTTCATGACGCTTCCCAAAGATAAATAAGTCTCTTAAGAGACGTGTTTATTGGTGAACAATTTATATTGGTGTACATACCATCAGCTGGAACGTAATACACAATTGCTAAGGATAAAACAGGAAATGATTACGAAGTTTGGCTCCAGCAGGCACTGCACCCGTGGGAATGCAGTGAGTAATGGCCATATCGCAATGAAGATAGATTGGTGCACTGGGTGAACACTTCCAGGCAGCCAATGTATACCTTCTTAGTCCCTTTAAGGAGCTGGTATGGCCTAGCTCTTGGGGGAAGCCACAAGGTTTCTCTTGAAGACCACTTTAGAGGCCAGGTCAATGTCCTTGGCTGTCCTTGGCTAAAGGAAAACGAGCCTTGTCCCAGTACTCCAGGGTCCTGTCCAGGTACCCGTGCGAGCCTACGTTTCAGTGGAAGGACTGGACTTCCATCTTCTCTATAGTCCCCTGAGTGTCTGCATCTGGGAGAGCTATACTCTCTTCCCTTCTCTCGGAATCTCTGCTTAGTCACTCTTATAGTTCAGTTCCTTACCTCCCAATATGTCTAAAGCTTCCATTTGTCTCTTACTCCCTCACTTGTCAGAGGCTGCTCTTGCCTCTGTTGTACTGTGTGGCGGTTAATAAGCACATGGGCTGTGAGGTGCGCCCACTTGGGTTCGAATCCTGGCCATGTCATATATTTAGTTCTGTGATGTTGGGCCCAGAGTTCCCATTTGTAAAATGAATATAATATTTACAAGGAGAGGCAACATATCGCCATGGTTCAGAGCATGGGCTCTCTAAGTGGACTGCCTTAGTTTGAATCTCATCCCCATTATTTAGCAATCGTGTGACCTTGGGCAAGCTACTTAATCCTACTAAAAAATGGGGATAACAGTAGAACCGGCCTCCTGTGACAGTTGTAAGGATTAAATTAGCTGCTCCATGACATATGGTAATCACTCAGTAAATGCTAGCTGTTATTAATTGAAGGGTTGTTGTAAGAATTACCCAAAAAATAACAGATACAAAGTTTAGCTTGATGTCTAGGATGTGGAATCTTTGGATAACTGTTTGCTATTATTAAAGTCATTAATTACCTTCCAAAATGCCAAATCGATTGGGCATTTTTCTCCTAATCTTCATCTGACTGGAAAGCATCAGAAACTATTAGTCACTCCCGTAATCTAGAGTTTTCCATTCCCTGGGTGTTCATTGACAGCGAAGTCCCCTGGTTCTCCTACATGCCTCCAGCTATTTCTTCTTTTTCTTCCATAAGCTGTTTCTTTCTCCCCTCTTCTACCCTCCCCCTCCCCCTCCTCCTCCTCCTCCCCCTTCCCCCTCCCCCTCCTCCTCCTCCTCCTTCTTCTTCTTTCTATGAGCTCCCCTTTGCTAAAAATCTTTTCTTATAGATATTCCCTAAGGTTCATCCTAAATACTCTTGTCTCCATTCGTCAACCTCTCCCCGATTTAATCTGCTTTCTTGGTTTCATGCTCTTCTGCGTGTTAATGAGTCTAGTCCTCTCTCTTGAGCTTAATTGTAGTACGCCCAGTTGTTTCCTCACACCTCCACTTAGAAGTTCCAAACACAACTCAAAACTCACCGTGGGTCTCACTGACCATCCTTTCCTGCTGCCTGTTCTTCTGTGTGCTATGCTTCTGTTGGCGATTGTGCCAGTCACCTAATCTGCAAATGTTACCTGCCTGATCTCGAAATGTTGACCTCCCCTCCTTCAGCCATTTTTGCCAGTTAATCTACAAGCTCTGCCAACTGTTACCTCTTACATATTTATCAGAAAGATCACTTCATTCTTATCACCATCCCCCAAGTCTGAGCCACTTCATTTCTCGAAAGAATTACTACCATCACTTCCTACGTGACTTCCTCCGTCCTGGTTGTCAATCATTTCTCATACAGCAGCAAGGATGCTATAAAATAAAGATTGTTGCAATCTCATGCTTAATCCCTCCAGCCTTATTGTCCTCAGCAGAAAATCCAAAATTATCAACACAACCTTTAAGGCCCATGGCTCCAACTTCATTTGTACCTCTTCTCTGCTCTGGTGAGGGGAAGAACTCACTTTCCATCCCACATCGTGCTAGTTCCCACTTTCATCCACTGCTCATGATATATTCTCTCCACCTAGCACCTTCATAGTTCATCACCTTTAGGATTCATTTTAGGTGTCAACTCTCCTACCTCCTCTTCCCTCCAGGTCTTGTTGGCCCCTCTATTCTACAGTGTGCTACCCATTTCTATCACTGCATTTAAAACAACAAATTAAAATGGCTTTTGTTTGTGTCTGTTTATCCCACTCAACTGTGAATTCCACGAGGGCAGAAACTGGGTCTAGTTTTTTTTTTCTTAAATTCTAGATGCTGGAACACTGATAGGCATATCACAGGTGCCTAATAAGTGCCTTTTATTTTTTATTTTTATTAAATTTATTAGGGTGATATCGGTTAATAAAATCATATGGGTTTCAAGTGTACAATTCAATAATACATCATATATATATTGCATTGTTTGTCTTGTTCCTTTGTTGCTTTCAGTTTTATATCCCACAAATAAGTGAAATCATATGATTCTCAACTTTTTCAGTCTGAGTTATTTTTATGAAGGATGAGTGAGTGCATGGAAGAATGGATTGGGATCCAGCCGAGGTCAGGTTCCCCAAAGGAGAAGCAATGGGCTGTCTTACCCTAATTAGTTGGGTATGAGTATAGGGGAGCTGTCTCCTTGGGCTAAAGTTTCTAAAAGAATTGAAGGAGTCTATTTGATACAAAGTTCAGGAAATGGAATGGAGATTGGGTGCCAGTATTCACCTGGTCAGGATTCTTTCAGGTAACTCACACTGAAGAGGTAGGGGCAGGAGTGAGGGTCTTCTTGGGAAGCATGACGTGTCACTAAGAGGACTTATGTCAAGCCGGTTGTGGTATATTATGTGCAAAAATGATCATAAGTATTCCCCTCTCTATAGCCAATACGGCTTTGCAGCTCTTTCCATCAAGAGGCGAAAGTCTATTTTCCTACCTCTTGAGTCTTGGTTGGCTGTAAGGCTCGCAGTAACCAATAGAAAGTGGCAGAAGTGACATTGTGTCTGTCGGTTCTGAGTCTAGGCCTCAAGAGGCTTTGTGGACTTGTCTTGAAAACCTGTCCAGTCACGTGAACAAGCCCAGGCCAGATTGCTCGGTGACGAGAGACCAAGTGGACCGGAGCCAAGTCAGTCTTGTCGTCCAGGGCAGGCCTCAGAAATGTGAGGGCACAGGGAATACCAGCAAAACCAAGCAACGGCTGACCTGTACTGGACTGCAGATGGATGATGGAGACTAGCTAAGAACAGGACTGCCCAGCTGAGCCCAACCCCCGATTACCAATATAGCAAGTCCTCGAATAATGCTATTTTGTCCAACATCATTTGGTTACAATGTTGATAAGAGGCCTTATTAAGAGCTTCACTTTTGTTTATATCAATCAGCCTATGGTGAAACTGGTTTCTTTATATGTTGTTTCCCTTAAAGTCACAGAACCTATCCATGACATTAAGTGAGGACTTAGTATATGCAGTATTATATGAGCCGAATAAGTAGTATGGTTTTAGGCCACTTAGTTTTGGGATTGTTTTTATGTAGCAATAGATAACTGATACATCCTTTAACAAAGCTGGATGGGATCTGAGTCAGAGATGGTGATGTATGTCTCTTTCCTCACCTTAAGCAATCATTGCAAACAAGTTCATTGTCCTTTAAACTTACTTTGATTAGGCAATATAGGGGAATATCTCTGGCTGATGTCTAGGTGAGTGTCACAAATGATAAATTAGATGGTCAGTCTATATCCTGTTCCCAAAGGCCCTGTTCCAGAGCTCCTCACATCTTTGGACATTATCCCCAAGGAGAACCAGCAACAATAGCTAAACAACCCACAAAGGACCTATCTTAGCTCCTTCTGCCACTCCTCGGAGATATGCAATGAGGGGTAAGCATGGGAAGGTAAAGATTGGGGCACCAACAAGTCTAGACTTGAAACCTGACACCAACTAACTAACCTCTTGGAGCCTCAATTTTTTTCATCAGTGAAATGGGGACAGTGATGCTTGTCTCATAGGGTCATTGTTAAGATTAAATGAGATAGTGTATGTCAAGGGTTCAGTTCACTGTAAGATCGTTGTGACAAGTGAAGGAAGTCATGGAGGTGTGAAGCCTAGTATGACCGAGGAGCTTAGAAAAAAATGTGTCTTCCCACACAAATGGGGAGACCGTCCCATTGCTCCCTTGCCAGCTACAGGCTTAAGTTAAGATGATCTCAGAGCTACCTGAGAAGTTCTGGGACAGGTAGGCTGTCCCCTTTGTTTCAGCAATTATGCACTTGGCAGTGGGTCCTGCCTGTAAGGACTAAGCTGACGTCTTGGTCAGGACGGGGCTGTGCTTTGGCAAAGCGTCTCTGCTCTTTGTGCTGGCAATGCAGTGTTTAGTGAATTTCTTCCTGTTTTGAGCCCAGAAATGATTGTCCTGGTAGCCAGGGCACATGTTTTCCTCACAGAAGAACATGCGAGCGAAGACTGAATTGCTCATTTGCAGCTAGTTCCTTCCTGTTCCCTGCCCGCCCCGACCCCCCGTCCGTACCCCCAGCCCTCCACGCGGCCTGATTCCTGTGGGTCGGCAGGCTGAGCCCGGGGTGTGGGTTTACGTCCATCAGAAGTCCGACTGAGGGTTAGGACAGATCATCCGGGCTGTGATGACAATCACAGGCACGGCCCCTGAGGTTGTGGCTGCTGTTTCTTTTCATAGACTGTTCCCAGGGGGCCGCGGTCCTGAGCAGTTGCCAATATCTGCTAAAAGCACCATATTTCCCTAGAACTCTGGAAAACTTTAAAGGGGAAAACACTTAAGCTTTGTGTCATCGACTCTTTTTGTCACCCCCAATCTCATTCTATATTCTTCCAGAATTTTTGTATACACGTGCATATACATACACTATTATACATACATACATACATACATACATAGAAATGTATGTCTCTCTCTCCATGTATATGTATGTGTACACATGAAGAGATAATGCATGCTTGTGTGTACTTACGTATATACATGTATGTATGTATGTATATATGTAAAATGAGATCATATGGACTTTTCTTTTCACATAATATATTACAAACATCTTTTCTGATCAGTAAACCTTATTAAAAGACCACAATCTGGAGACCAAAAAGCCAAATTCAGTGCATGGGAGATCTTGTTTGATAGCGTCTTTTAAAGACTTGAATTTGAATGTCTTAGGAAGGGGCATATATACTTTAATTACCAACTGGACCCGGAGGCATTTGAGATTGTCATCTTGAATTTTATATCGTTATTTACAATTAATTACATATTAATTAATATTTCTCTGTAGTAAATGGCATTTTGGGCCACAACTTCTTTATTTTGGGGGCCATTTTGTACATGAAAGGACACTTAGCATCCCTGGCCCCCACTAACTCAATGTCAAGAGTACCCCCAGATTAATGTGACAAACAAAACTGACCTCAGGCATGGCCAGACTGGGCCATCTGCCATTTTCCAGGCTAATGATGAGATCATCATAGATTCTCCTTCATAGATATGTTTAAGTATGATGACCATATGTCCTGGTTTACCTGGGGCAGTCCCAGGGACTCCTGTGGTCCAGATGTATGTATTCATAACTTCTTATTTCACTCTCAGAGTGTCATTGTTTGGATAATAAACCATTTGGTTACCCTAAGTGTGAGGCCCCACGGTAGTGGCTAGACTTGTCAGCGTTCTAAACCTAGGAGGGACTGAATGTGCTAATGGTGCTTGGTTTGTCTTTCCAGAGTTAACCCGTTTTTCTGACGGTTGGTAGCTCCTGCTGGACTGCCGTAACAGAGTCTACTCCCAGCTCAGTGCTGAAATTCAGGGCATTCAGCGACAGGCACAGTTTTAAAAAAGTGAGTAGAGGATTGGCTTAAGACCAGAGCTTGGCTGGAAAAACAGGGTGTCTAGTGACCCCTTGGATTCAAGAAAACCCAGAGCTTTACAAAGAAGGAGAACCTCTTATTCACCCTCTGTGGAATGCCAAACAATGGGATAGGCTGTGAGTGATAATAACATTTATGTTATGCATTGCATTTCTATACTGTATCTCTGTTTGTGTCTTCTATGCATATTTGTGCTTTACACATAAAAAAAGAGTAAGAATTTTTCACACACAGATCCCTCCCCGAAGAGCCAATTTTTGCCCTGTCAAGTGGTACCACTTCCATTGAGAAGGCATGGCTTGGAGAGGCCTGCTGGGCTCCCGTTTTATAGATTAGGCCAGAGAAAGGAAGGGAAGCAAGACCTCAGAGTATGAAGGGCTCTTCAGGGTCACCTCCCCTCCCCGCCTTGGAAACTGGCACTGCCGCTGAGCGTATCCACAGGTGGACGGTCAGCCTTGCTTGGAACCCTGAGCCATGGGTCACAGAGATCACAGACCAGAGGCAGAGCCAGAGCTGAGGGTTCCCAGTCTTGGGATAGAGTTCTTCACATGGGTCCATTCTGTCTTTCCTGGGATTTCCTCCTGAGATACTTAAACCACCACTCCCTCATTTACATGTAAAAGATGAAATCGTTTTGGAAGACCCAGATGTCTGAGACAAGGCTCCCCCAGGCTACAGGAGATGCACATTGAATGGTCACTTAACAAGCAAACGCAGGGGAAGGAGACCATTCTGTGGGCTGTCGGAGAAGTAGGTTCCATTGTAGTTGACCCTGGGAACCTTCTGATTAACCCCCTTGTGAGGAGACAAATGCTTTATTTACTCTGGGTTTGGGAGAGGTTTTCCCCAGGAACCATGGGCAGGCAGCCGCTACTTATCTGGGACATGAAGGAAGACAAACCTTTCAACTGCAGAGTAGCTGGACATGGTTGGTAGCTTGTCTTGATCCATCTGCAGACCCCATTTCTGCCTGATGCTGTTTCCAGCTGGATCCTTAAGTGCTTAGAGCAGGCCCCATGCCAGAAATTAGTCTTATGTTGAAAGCCAAGGTTCTTGCTATTGTTCATTCTTATTTATGGCCTTTTATGGGATTGGTGCTCCTTTAAAGAGACCTGTGAGCCATTCCTTGTGGGAAGCTCTGTTTATCAACCCATGATTCGCTCTGTGTTAGTTATGCATGAATCACAGGCATTACTACAATCTAGAAGACCACAGCATTTTACAAGAGGTGGTGTCTTTTCTTCTATCAGCTTTCTTCAATGTCCTTTCTGGACTTGCTCATCCAACCTCCCCTCAGATTCATACTTGTCACTCGGAAGGGTTTATTGCTACTGGATTTTAAAAATTAAAGCTATTCTAAACAGAGGTAGCAAGAAACACTTTGGGGATCAGTGAATGTTAATAGCAATATGAATCTAAATAATAATATTTCTTATTTGGACTCTATGTGCCAGATCTATGCTACGCACTTTCATGGACTCATGTAACCCTCATAACTACATTGGAGTGTGTATATTATTAATTCTTCACGTAACAGAGGATAAAACTGAGGCTCAGAGAAGTTACGTAACTTGCTCAAAAGTTCACAGATGCTGAATGGCAGCAAATAAGGTTCAAATTTAGATCAGTCTGATGAACAGCTTACGCTTTTAACTGCAGTGTTATACTGGCTCAGAGAACTCAGGGAATAAAGTACCCCATTTACCCATTCTCTCTGAGGCACATACACCCCCAGTGCCTCTGCTTACCAGGAACACAGTGTGGAGTCACAAAGACAGCTGTCCCAGTGACAGAAGATCTGGGTGTGAGCGGGTACGACCAGCCCTTCCTATATTAAGTTTACTATAAAGATCAAATGCTACAATGTGCATGACTAAGATCTTTATAATTGTAGGTCACGATGGCTTTTATAAACGATGGTTGAAGTGCGCATATACGTACCTGTCACATGTCTATACACAACACACACACACAGATACTTGTATATGCAGTGCTGACAGGCTGCTCACAGTTGGACAAGCCATTCTCGGTATTCGAGTTTCTGAACTGGAGGGGGCCTACGAGATCATCTGCACTTTATGAATGAGGGCAATGGGGTTTGTAAGAGATTTCTTTGTACTCTCCCTCGAACTAGCAGAATGACATTGAGGCTTAGAGACTAATGACTCAAAGGTAGGCAGGGAGCAAGAGAGTTGTAACATTTAAATATAATATTGGAAAGATTGGTCACCTGGTAGGAGGAATCCGGTCCAGACTAGAGAAGGAGCAGACTGGAACCAGAGACACAATCCAGATGGCTGGGGAGAGCGAGAAGAAGTTCAGGTGGCTGGACAGTGTCGTCTCAGAGGGAGGGTATTCCAAAAACGTTTCACCTGAGCTGATCTGACACTAACACTGTTTCTTCTTCACGTATCCTCACTTTTCTTTCCATGTGCAACATAGTGTCCTGTGGCTACCTGCTTATGCGTAGTTGGGTTTTTCTGTGTTTGAGGAGGCTGGCCCAAGAGGGCATATTTGACACCTTGCCTGGAGGCTGGACTTTGGGGTGTACTGGCGCAGAGACACAAGGACGGATCAGCACCCAAGACAAGGAAGTGGCTGGACAGGGAGCATGCTTGGAATCTATCAGCCTCAGGTGAAAAAGCCAGCGTGAAGAATTTGATTTCCAAAGGGGTCAGGGGCCACTTGGTCTTTACAGAAGTGACTCCTTGAATCAAATTTCATATTAATTTCACCCATGATGCCCCAGATTCTACTTTTACTCATTCTTTCCTCAGAGGTCTACTTGACCCACACTCATCTTTCCCCGTTTTCCTGCAAATGCCTGGCCCCAGTCCAAACTAGATGAGAGGCTACCAACAAATGATCTAGGTCCACAGCTGACAAAACAACCCACAGCACAGGTCCTATGCCCAGATGGGGGCTGGGGGCCAACCATGTCATCTGTATGGAAAAAAGCATGTTATTAAACTAATTACAGTGTACTGGGCTTTACTGGGAATCAAAAATAGATATATGTGGCTTCTAGGGACAGGCACCAACATTCCTTTGGCTTCCTTTGCTATGTGATTTTTTTTTTTCTTTTTGAGAAAATTTTTGCCTTGATTAGAAAAAAAGGGAGGATGCCAAAAACTGTGCTGCCTTAAGCATTTTTGGAAGGGCAGTTGCATTTGACCTGTGCTGTTGTCACATTTGCCCTGTTCGTGGTGCTGTTTCCTGTGGTCATGTGTGATTGCAAAGGAGACAGAATGGGCAGCTCCACTCTGTGTCCTTGACTACTGAATTTCGATCTCCGAGCTCTTCACATCTCTTAATGAGGAGTTGCTTGCACACCACAATCCAGCCTGGGTGGGCCCAAGAGACCTTTTCCCTGGAGAAGAAATTGGAGAGCGGTTTAGGCTGACTCTGCAGCAGGATGAGAGAAGGAATTAGCATTTATTGAGCTCCCCCTGTGTGCTCCCGTGTGCCAGACGCTTTCGCTGATCACCGCAAAATCTGGAGAGTAAGTGAAGAATCGGAGGCTCTGGATAAAGAAGCCAAGGATGGAGGTGGCATCTGGGCCCAGCTGTATTCATTCCAAGGCCAGGTCTTCTTGCATTATATGAGGTTGCAATTAATCCACGGTAGGAAGAACAAGCTTCTTAGTGCCCTCAATGCCTGAGTAATATCTCTTGGGAGATACAGTGGAGGTGAAATGGGACAGGATAGGAAACTCTCTTATTATTACTGTTCTCAGGAAGGCATAATGAATTAATGTTCACAAACTCAAATGCCTTTGGATATATAAATGTGAATGAAGCATTGGGGGGTAGGAGCCAGGGGTTGGGACAGGTGCTCTATAATGGAACCAGGGGACACATGTTCAGTTGAAAGGCATCAGCGTTCACATTTTTAATAATGTCATTGGCCAAGTCAAGCATGTCAGTGAACCAACCAGGATCAAGGATTGACATTTTAGAATTGCTGATTCAGATGTTCCTCTAGGTATAAATGGCATTGTATGTTGGATTTAATTATTTTTGAAAAAGGAGAACAAATGTATCACCTGCACAAATTTAAAAGCTACTCATACATACACACATGTATATAGTTAATAGATATAGATACAGATACAGGTATAGATACATACTGAGTAGAAGGAATATGACTGTTATGTTATTATTTGGACTTTCCTTTTACATTTCTTGTATACAGTAAAAGAAAATATAGCATGTGAGAATGAAAGCAACCTTAGTGTCTTAGGCTAACTCACCCATTTAACAGATGGAGAAACTGAGGTCCAGAGATAAAAGGAGCTTTCTCACATTGCCTGTTATTGGGGGAGCTGCTCTGGGAGCACCTGACTCCTGTCTTGTACACTCATCCAAGTGTACTCACAAGTGTATGTGCCAGATGGGAGTCAAAGCACCATATGTGGAAGAGCTTCCCGCACCAGTTACAATGCTTTAAGGTCAAATTTAGGCAATGTGACCATGTCCAGCCAGCAGAGAAGGACCAGACAGAATTTGCTTTCAAGGCTTCCTGGCTGAGCGTTGCTCTATGAGGAAGTAAAGACGTGAGTCTGGTGCTCTAACCCAACTCCCACTTGGCCTAAGCTCTTTATCTGCTGTGAAGGTCCAGGTGGGTGATGTCCTAAGGAGGGTGCCCTTGGTCTGAGAATGGAACGATAAAGTCCTCTCCCCGAATGGAGCAAGAGGCTCCAAATGGACAAGAGAAGGGAGCATTTCCTTTAAGCCAAATTTAAAACACCATATCCCCTGGGCTGAAATTTGTTCTAACTCTAGATGAAAGGTGCTTTGAATTCCTTGGGAAAAGAATCAGAATGTTAGAGCTGGAAAGAACTCTGAAGAAAAACCAGTCAAAAGCTTCATTACCAATGGGAAACATGTGCAGGAAGAGAAGGCATGGTCGCCTTTAGCGTGTCTGAGCCCTGGGAAAACCTGTTTTGCGTGCTTCCTGTCTATATAAACAATTTAATTAATGAATCTATTAGAAAATTTATGGTCCCATGTACGGCATAGTGATTTATCACTGAATATGTAGAATAATGACTACAGAAGAGGCACTTATATGTTTATTGTCCTATCGGTGCGTGTAAGGATCCTTCATGGAATCTAGTTGTCTCTCCCTTTTTGGATCCAAGAACCATCTCTTCATCATCTTTATTGTGAAATGCACCATTCCTGGGCAAATCACATCTCCCACTATGAGGAAAAGGTAGCAACACTCGCAGTAACACGGTCCTCCGGAACCAATTTGTACTGAAATGAAATAGATCTCACCTCTGCAGTTCCCGCAGGCCATCTGTCAAATGCTGGTTTTATCACTGCTCATGATGCTGCGTCATGTTCTGTGCCACCTGTGAGTAATGGCTTCCAGTGACTCTCTCAAAGATTGTTACTGTCCTTCTTTGAGCTGACCACTGGATCACTCAGGGTCAACCAGAGAAACAGAATCGGTAGGAGATGTACATATTAAAAGATTTATTTCCAGGGATTAGCTTATGCAATTGTGGAAGCTGCCTAAGCAAGTTCAAAATTCGTAGGGGCATTCTGGGACTCTCCGGCATGAGCTAATGCGGCTGTTCAGAGGTGGAATTCCTCTTCCCCAGAAAAGCCTCCATTCTTATCATAAAGCCTTCAACTGGGATGAGGCACATCCAGATTATCAAGGATAATCTCCTTTACATAAAATCAACTGATTATAGATGTTAATCACATCTACTCAGATTAGTATCCGATTGAATAAGGGGGTGGGGGACTATAGCTTAGTCAACATAAAACTCTCCCTCATGACTACAAATGCAAGTCTTATTCAGAATATGTTGGAAAAGATGAACAATACTTCATTTTCTGGTCACGTTAAATTTACTGTTTAGAATTTTGTAGGGTAAACATTGAACAACGCATCCCTCAACCATATCCTCTCTTAAACTCTTTAGATTGTAATCACTGCATTTCTACACTGTGATTGCTTTTGATATTGATTGCACCCCTGCCTTCCACACCAGCAGACAGGCTAAGGCCCATTCATGGAGCCATTAGCTCAAGGAATCACCATCCCTTGATCAGCATGGTTTAACACTGACCCGAGAGAACACAATGTCACTACGTTGATTGTTGGGAAGAAAGGACATTGATCCAACAGGCCCGTTGGCTTTGTGGAGGAACAGTCTTAAAAACCCTTAGAGGAGATCAGTACCATCTGCTCTAGAGGACTGCCTGATAGGAAGCAGAGCCAACAGAGGGGTGACTGGCCTAGATGCCTACAACAGGGGGTGCACAGAGTAAAATATCCTTCTGCCCTCTGGAGCTGTAGACTGGAGGTGACACTGTGGTTACAACACGGTTTGGTGAGAGCTAACCCAGGGCCCATGTCCAGGGCCAAAGCCAAGGGTTGATAGTGAACTGTTGGAAGTGTAGGGCCCTCACCTCATCCCACATCTGATGTGGGTGAGAGTCACCTCAAATCAGCATATCAACACCATTCTGGCAGCCCAATCTTGAGTGATCTCTTAAAAGCAATATCACCCTGGCCAGTGGGAGCAGTCTGCCCATTTGCCCAGGGCAACCCTATAAGCATTAGTTCTGGAGCTCCTCAGGGTATCAGGTCAGCCTTACCCACAGGATAGAAGGTCAAAGAGCATTTCAAAAGGGAGAAGTGGGGGTGGGGATCTCCATGATCCCAGTCTGTGCTCGGAATGCCTCACTCAAATAGAGGTGCTGGCCCAGGCTTGCTCCGAGCACCGAAGCGTTCTTATAGATGCCTTGGGAAGGCCTTCCAAAACGAAGTGGTGGAGTGAGGGTGGAGTGCTGGGGCATGGAGGGGTTGGGGTTTGGAGCCAGGCCTCCACTTACTTGCCCAGATCTGAAAGTGGTGCCATGGGAAAGAAATGGCTTGGGATCACACAGCTGGTTGTTGGCAAACCTGTGCTGTCAGTGAGGTGTGACCAAGAAGTTTGCTACTGGTAATTATTAAGGGACTGAAGCTTATAAATGTTTTATTTAAAAAAGTAGGAAAGATGTAAGGTGCTTCCTATGATAACCTACTCTTATTTGTGCTGGTGAGCTTTTCAGAGAGGCAGAGAAAAGGAGGGATTTAGAGCCAGCCGAATGGCTCGGTAAGGAAGGAGTGACCCATGGGACCAGAATGCTTGTCTACAGAGAGCACTAAGATACTAACCTATCAACAAAATGTAACAAAATGGAAATAATTATAGTTCCCAGAATTCCTGCAAAGCAAACAGTACATGAGTGGGTCAGGGATGGAGTAGAAATGATGAGACTTCTAGGGGCATACAAAACAAAACAAAACAAAACAAAAAACCCAACCAAACAAAAGACCCCAGAAAATACCAAGTGTTAGTGAGGATATAGAGCAATTGGTACTCTCAAACACCAGTGATGGGAGCGTAACTTGGTACAATCTCCTTTGCTCTGTTTCTCAAGAAAGTACGCAAGCTCCCATCTGAGAGAATAAAGATTGAGGGAATACGAGTTACCTGGATATTTATCTTCACAGTTTAACTTCTAGAGAAACTTACTTAAGCCTCTTTTTTTTTTT
>CM053507.1:144985798-145000871 GCA_028627145.1 Eidolon dupreanum | reverse complement strand
GGGCACAGTGCTTCGGGCTTCCACCAGGCTGCACTGCAGGTGACTCAGGATGCAATGAGTAGGGAGGAGAGGTGAAGAGAGGGGAAGATTGTTTAGTCCTAGGTTGCTTTAAAACAAAAGCCCTGGAGGGCAGACATAAGAGTCTACATCCCTCTACTCCTCTTCTATACACTTATATGTGGTTGCTATGTGGAGTTTTTTGGTGCCTTCTTTTCCTGATTTCCTTGGTGACGGCAAAGCTGGAAAGGCCATCTACAGGAAACTTCAGAAAAAGAGCTGGGTAGCCCTGATCCCCCAAGCCAAGAAGAGGGCCCAGAGCTCTGGCCTCCTAGTCTTGGGCCATCCATTCCTGCCGCTTCCAGCTCTGTCAGACACTTGGCCTCTCTGGGGCATCCAGCAGAGTCTGACACCACTCTGTCTCACTCTGAAGATGGTAAGATAGGCCCAAGCTCACGGGCTAAGGAGGCTTTGTGTGCAGGGGCCAGTGAGACCCACTCACTCTAGGCGAGCGAAGGAGTAGGAAAGTCCCGGAAGGGGTTCAGACAGGCTTTTGACAATTTTGCAGTGCAGTAAGCACAAGCAACACAGGATTCTGGCTCACTTTGTTGACGCGGGTTCAACCAAGACCACGGACACCAGATCCCTGACCCTGAGCTGTAATGCCCACAATGGACAACACCTGCTCACCAGTGACCACCGGGAACTGCAGGACAGTGTCAAGACTCAGACCCAGGCCTAAACTAAAGGCTAAGGGGACCCAAGAAGGAAGAGAATCTGGCCATAATAATTACTCATTCAGTAATTCAGCAGACACTGACCAAACTCCTACCCCTCTCTAGGTGCTGGGGAAATAGGTGTGAATGACACATGGTGTCATCAGGGTACACTTACAAAGACACAAGCAATTACAAGGGATGTTGAAAAACTTGACAAGAAATGTATGTCCGGGGGACTCTAATACCTAGTTCCTATGGGGATGGGAAGGCTTCCTGGAGGGGGCGACCTCTGAACTAAGTCCTGATGGACAAAGGATGAGTAGACCTTAGTGCATGGTGTGTCTTGCAAGCTACAAGCTATGGGGCATGGTGTGTCTAAGTGGGTGGGCGTCTGCGTGTTGGGGGTAGAGGCTGGGTGGGGAAGGAGATGCAACTGAGAAGGGGTCATAACAGGGTACGCTTAGTGCTCTGAAGTCTCTGAGGAGCCTATGAAGGACGGGTGGGTGCTGGGTCCAGATCTGTGTTCCATAAGGGTTGCTCTCACTGCAGTGCGGAGGTCGGGCTGAGGGGAGACTTGTCTCAGTAACTCAGGCAAGAAGATACGAGGGCCTCATGAGTCATGGCTTGTATTGGCTCCATATTTAGAAATATAGGATTGCTGGTGACTCCAGGAGGCACTCAGGGGGAGGGGCATCGTGAGCTGCAGGCTGTGGCTTGGTTACGTTGCAGGGTAGCCAGAGCACTCATGGTTCTTTGTGATAGGCCTCAGACACCAACCTCTGCTGATTAAAGCAGAAGAGAGTTTGATGGAAAGAAAAGACGCCAGGTGAAAAGAGAATCAGCAGGAAGGAGGATGACCAAGCTGGAAGATGAGCAGTCTGGCGCAACACCCACAATTACACGAAAGAAGGGTTCTGGAGACGTTTCCGCTCCCGTGGCTTTTGACCCCTGGGTGTCATCACCACCACCTCTGTGCCACAAACTTGAACCTGCAGCTGAGAGGGAGAAAAAGAACTCTACCATTTCTGCTTCTAGCTCCTGAGTCGACAAAGCCCAACGTGGGCACAGGGTTGAGGGGATCTGGGGTCTGGAGGTGGCCTGTGCCCTGGCCGCAAAGGCTGCTGGGAGCTCTCGTTTCTGTCATGGCCAAGGTCTGCACTGGGAGGTGGGCGCCAAAGACCGTGAAGGCTCATAAGGTGGGGAGCTCTCCAAATAAAAAGGGGGGTGTCAGATATCGCATGGCCAAATAAAATGGTTGGCTTTACAATCGTAGCTTTAGTTGAGAATCGAGAGGCTGGGGCAGGGGCAGGGCGCTGATGATTAACGGTATTCTCTAACAGGTGTCGAACGATTATGTGCTAAGCGACTTGAATGCAGTATCTCAAATCCCCTGGCACTTAACTAATGCTATTCCCATTTTACAAAAGAGGCAAGTGTATTACAGACGTGTCCCCGGCACACACCTAGTAGGTGGCCCAGTTGAGATTTTTAGCCTAGGCAGCCTCTCTTCAGACCCTGTGGTCACACTTCCATGCATGAGGGTTCTGTGAGAAACTCTGGGTTTATTTAAATTAGACTGTTGTAACCAGCTGTCCTAAGCCTCACCATTCACGGGCTCAAATTATGTCACATTAATTGTTAACAAGAACTCCAGTGTTTTGCAAACCCCTTGTTAAGGTATTTCCAGGAGTCTCCAAGAACGGCCAATGTGGGCTTAGGAGTCAGACTAGGTTTTGGGTGGCAACTGTGTTGTCGCCACCCTGCTGAGCCCTGGCCTGCTGTGGGGGCTGATGGCTCTGCTGAGAAACTCCGGTGCTCCAGGCGGGGCTCCTGGTGAGCCGGCTCTCTCCTGCAGCCCCCCCTGGAGACCTCCCTCAACGCTGCTCATCTACTGGACTGAGCCACCTGCTGGGACACATTCCCCACCTTCAGCCACAACTGCCCAGCCGGGCCAAGATCGCCAGGACCACGCCCGGGAGAGGCTTTCAGGAGCGGATCTGAGCAGCTCACTCCAGCCGCTCATGCTCTCAGCGATGCTTCGTGAGGACCAGCTGCACTGGGCTTCTCTCGGTGACAGAGGACATGCAGCAAGGCTCCTTGGGTCCCCAACAGCCTCAGATTTCAGTGGGAGGCAAGCTTAGTTACTCTTATGAGCCACACTCATTTCTGCCTGGGGCCCATACAGGTAGCCTGTGTGGCTATGTGAGGACATCCTTCAGGCTGGGGGTGAGGTGGAGGGGTTGGGTGTGGGGTAAATTAGGGGGTGGGGAGCAGGAAACAACTGGTACAACTCCTCTCTCACCTACTCCTCTTTAAGGACCCTGCTTTCCTTTTTTGATACCTGACTCAAATCATTCTCCTCCCACCCCCAATCTTACATTCATTCATTCATTCAGTCAACAACAAATAGTCATCGTGGACGAATTATCTCTATAATAATAATACATATGTAAAGGTGATGTCTATCTGTCTTGGTTCGTGTCTCCCTGCAAGCAGAGTTGAGACAAGGACTTGGGTGCAGGTTGTTAATTTAGAAAGTGACCCCAGGAAGCAGGAGTAAGGGGGCAGGAAGATGGGCAGGGAAGGAGGGAAGCATCAACATACGGGTGCATGATTGAGGTCACTGCTGAGACGGTGGGACCCCAGTTGGGCTGGGGTCACTGAGAAGTGTGCAGAGCTCTCTAGGATTGTCCTTCTGAAGGATGGGGACATGAGCATTTATCCACGGCAACCAGGGCCCCTTGGTGGAGCATTGCCTGGCCTGGGGTCGGGGCACGGGGTGTTACCTGCTCTGCCCGGCAGAGGCCTGAGCTGGCTTCTGCAGCTTCAATTGGTCCCTGAGGGAGTAAGGTATGTGCCCCGTCCAAGCAGGAAGCTCCTCATCACAGCCGGACTGAAATCAAGGCCAAGACGAGGGGCCATGGTAAAAATGTATGCTGCGCTTCTTCCTGAGGTCATTCTAGTTAGGTGAGTTAATTTACGCAAAATGCCCAGAACAGTACCTGACTCCAGTTAGGCTATGTATGCGTGTGTTTGCTCTTGTTATTCGTATGATAACTGCAATGTGCCTGGCACTTTTTTAAGCTCTGTGGATACACCCTCATGGGACTTCTGTCAGCTCACAAAAAAAAAAAAAGAAAAAATGCCTTGTTTACATGTCAGAACTCTGATTGCTGATATTGTTCAAGCCCTTTTTCCAGGAGGTTTTTGGCTTTCATGTAAATGGGTCATTTGGGATAGACAGGTGATACCGCTCCGTCTGCCTGCTAGCCTTGTCTGTGTCTCTGTTTCATCTCTATTCTATTGTGGAGGCCAGCCTTGTGTGCCCTGCTGTTCAGAATCTGAACAAGGATTTGAGAGCTAAGGTCTGAATCCTGGATGTGAAACAGTCAAACCCAAATTGTCCGCCTCCTGAATTACATACCCTGCCCGGAAGAGAAAACAGCTGGAGACCAAAGTCACTCAGCTTTTTAATAATTGATGGATAAGAATTTGCAGTATGTGCAAAAACACACCTTCTAGATATGCCGCGAAGAGTGTTTCAAGCAGAAGAAATCACTCTCCCGTCCCTTGAGACCCTGCCTGCCCTCACTAATCTGATGACCTCATCCTTTCACGTGGAGCAGGGCCGGATCATGTGTGACCAGGCAGTGAATGCATCTTTTCTCTGGAGCCTTCTGGAGGCAAGTTCAGCCTAGCCAGTTCTTATCCATCCAAGATAGCTGACCTGCCACCAGTGCCTAGTCCAGTCCGAAATAGGAATGTCCAGTCCTTCTACCCCTTCCTTGTTTCTAGCTTAAGCCTTGACCACGCTGTCCCCATACTTATCCCTAACATGTGACATTTGACATGGCTCTTTGAGGACTGCCTTGGCCACCTTTGCTGGCTGACTTTTTGGGTTCCAGCAGAATCTTGTGGCATAGGAGATCCACTTCCTCTCATCACTATGGTAACATGTTTATAGAACATGTTATCCCCGCCCCAGGCACTGAGGGGCTGGGGCCTTCTCTAGCCTCATCTGGGCTCTCAGAAATGGTACTGGTGAGGTCTTGCCCAGGGTGGGAGCCAGAATTCACTTACTCTTTGAAATGTTAATATATTCAGGTGAAAACCTATCTCTATTGGTCCATAATCCTTCATCCAGAATCTCAAGATCCAAAAAGCTCTGAAAACCGAAAGTAAGTTATAATCTAAATGGTAGCAAAATTGGACCCGGTTTATCTCGTTTGTCAGAAATTGCTTACCTGCACTAAGGGAAGGATATTTATAGCATTTATTGATCTCACTTGGTGTGAATATGCATACATGATGCTGCAAAAATCTTAATGCCATTGATTATAAGGTGTCCTAGAGTCAACTGGGGGTGTTACATAAAATATGGTATGTGCACCAAATTACCTTTCTAAAGTACGTTCTAAATTTTGAGACACACCTGACCCTAAGAGTTTGGGAGGAGGGATGCAGGCTTAGTATCAGGATTGTCCCAGAAAGGCTTATGATCTGGGAGAAGTGACCATGAGTGGCCTTTACGCTCCAAAGCGTTGAATGAAGGGAACCAGGGGTAGCTGCAGGCTGAGTTAAATGTCACCGGACTCTTTGGTATCATTTCAGTGTTAGACCTTCTTAAGGACAGTCATACTGACACCCCCTCCACTAAAAAGAAAAGAATAAAAACTTTGCTTCCTGTAATTCACACCCATTAATGCAGCATCCCCTTCAAGAGCTCAAACCCCCTCAGAAAGACCAGGAGTTATGGAGAAAATATTTCATGGTCTTTGTTTGAACTTGTCCCCCTTTTCCCTTCTTTCCTTTGTCTCAGCCCTGAACTTTTCCACCTCCATTTGTTTTTGTCTGTAAGAGAGCAGCTCCCCTAAATTATGTGACAATAGGGCTTCTTAGGTAATTGAAGGGAAGTCTGCAGCCTGAACTACAAATGAGAGGTCAGCTTGTTTTGCTACTAGTTCTGCCTCTATTGGGAGTGTGATTCTGAGGAAAAGAAGAAAAAGGAGCCATCGTGTGTGGAGGGTCTTCTAGATGCTGGATACTTAAACGTGGAGTGGGCACAGAGGATGCCTGGTACACAAACTCAGTGTCTCCCCCCAGATTTTTCTAGGTGACCCATTCCTGGGCTACAAGGGGAAACAGGGTTATAGGTTTAAACCTGAAGTCAGTCTTAGCTTGTGTTCTTCTAGAAGCAGACCCTCAGATGAGGATTCTGAGAGGTGAGGGGAACAGGAGTTGAAAGATAAAGTGAGCCAGGGGTGCCTGGAACTTCATCCTGTGGGGAAACAGAGAATACACACCTCAGAGCTATCCCCCGCCCCCTCCAGGCGTGAGGGAGCTGGGTATTTATACACCATCTCCTGAGACTATGGGTTGAGGGCTGCTGGGGGCTGCGCTAATAATGTCCTGACATTTCTGACCTGCTTCCGGGAGGCAGAGTGGTCTTCCCAGATTCCGGATCAAGGCCATGGACACAGAGATACAGATATGGTGTTTAAAGTTGGTTGTCACATACCATAATAATAAGATCCCAGAAATACTGGCTGGGCACTGTCAGCATCTGCTACGATCCTTTTCACTAAAAAATTCAAAAGAATTTTTGCACTACTTTATCAGATTTACAGATGAAGGAAGAGAAAGTTATTTCCCTCTTTTTCATTGGTTGTGCCCCCATTTCAGTGAGAGAGCCAGCAGAGCTTAAGGAGCAGTGATGAGCTTGGTGGTGGAGTCATTTGTGCCTAGTGATTGGTTTAGTAAAGGGTGTGTGGTCCACTCTTGACCAATGAGACATAACGAAAAGCCTGTGTGTGTGTGTGTATGTGGATGGGGTTGAAGGGAGGAATGCGGGGGAAAGGTTTTTGCTCTCCTAAGAAGGAGATTCAGAGAGAGAGATAGCACCCCTTCTTCCTGTGGACTTCGCCTTGAGCACCTGGTACTGATGTGTCATCCTGCTATCTTCCCTAGGACAGGCCATCAAGGATGGCTGAGTGGTAAGATAGAAGGTCCCTGAGTCTCTAAGGAGAGTATCACCTAGAAGCTGATATGTACTCACCTTGAGATTATATTGCCTCTAGACTTGCTTATTGTTGAAGCCAATAAGTTGGAGCCCTGTGTTTTCTGTACTCAAAACATGCTAACTGATACAGTTGTGGGTCATGTCCTTGAAAAAAGAGCACTCATTAAGGTGAGAAGTAAGAGAAAGGCATGCAATGGGCAAAGGGGGACTTAGTACTTTTGATGAGTTTGCATGATACACACCTGTACTCCACCTGGAACATCCCCAAGCATCTGTATTCATTAACTGTCCATGAATTTATATCAGGCACCTGCCACATGGGCAGACAGAGACAGATCTTTCTGGGAGTAAAAGATTCATGTAAAGCATCATCCTTGTCTTCAAGCATCATAAAATTTAGTTGGTGGAGACAAATCTAGAAATAAAACAAAATAAATGGTTTAGAGAAGGGTGCATTCAAGTGTGTGCCAGAGTAGGTAAAAGCTTCATGGAGATAGGAGCTAAGCTGGGGTTCGATCGAGGGAAGGATGAAGGTGAGGGCATTGAGAGAAATGTGCTCATATTACACCACCAGAAAGTAGCAGAGCTGAGGTTCAAACCCAGGATATCTGATTTCTTCTAATACCTGAACATGTAACTACTACACTGGGAAGCATTCAGGCTCCCAAGATGGATACATAAGCCTGGGATGCTTACTTATTAATTCGAAATGAGAAATAGAGCTAGCCAGCATTATAATCCAAAGTTTGAGAAGCCAAGTTACACTTAGAAGGTCCCCGAGGGATCCTGGAGCAGATCAATAGACAGTGTACCCCTGACACCTGGACAGGGGCACGTCTCTGGCTAGCTACTGATAAGAGAAGGGCCAAGTCTTGGGGCTTCTGTTTCAATGCCGAGCTGTATTTTTTTTTTTTAATGCCTACAGCACCTGGTCTTCCAAGGTGGTCTCCCATCCAAGTACTAACCAGGCCCAACCCTGCTTAGCTTCGGAGATCAGACAAGATTGGGCGTGTTCAGGGTGGCGCCGCCGTAGACCAAGCCGGTTTTACATTGTCCTTCGACCATGGTCAAATTCAACTGGCCAGGATTCTAGTAAATGTTTAACAAATGGTTGTCTGAGGGAGAAAATAAATGTTTAACAAATGGTTGTCTGAGGGAGAAAATAAATGTTTAACAAATGGTTGTCTGAGGGAGAAAATAAAGCCCAGTTCGAAGAATTTACCAAGTTCCCTGTTGTAAATAATCCCACCAGGACCGATTTCAGGCGACCAGCAGTGAGAGCCGTGCATGACAGCCCACCCCACCCCGCCCCCAGACAGGTGTGAGCAGGCTTCAGCACACCATTGTCATCACGTTGCATCCTGCCTCTCACAGACGGTGTCTAGAAGCCCTGATGGAAATATGGGCGATTCCCCGACTTCTCAGTAGCACGTTTATCAAATTAGTCACAGCCATTGTATATGACCATGTTTGTTTAATTCTTGGGAAATGCCTCATTTCCAAGGGCTTGGATAATATTTTATTTTACCCCCATATATCATCAACTACAGAGTTGTAAGGTGGCCATTAGCATGACTGGAAACCCAATACGGGCTCAAGAAACCCAAAATGGATTTCCTGTTCATATTACCTAAAGTCCGGGGTTCTGTGAAAAAAAAACTGTGAAGAGTTGGGTATGGGGTCTGTGGTGGACTGAGTAACATCATGGGTAGCAATAGATACATTGGCACAGACGAATCTTCTTGAACACCCCCTCACCATGCCTCACTTTACTGTATTGTCCAATGTAAAAAGACAGGGGAAAAAAGAATCGCTGTTGCCTAGAAACAGCCCAGGATGCAGGGGGAGACCAGTCAATACAATTCTGAATTAGGGCAACAATAACCCACAAAAAATCCATCATGAGGATTGATGGGGAAACCAAAGTATAGTTATAGTCTCACTAGCTGGTGGGGAAGTTCCATTAGCTCTAGATATTGGGTTATTTATGAGGAAGTATCTGGGATATAGACTTTTTTTTTTTTTCCTAGGAAGAATAATCTACTCCGAGGCTATCAAAATCAATAGGCCACTTTGAAGGCTGACTCGAGCCATTATTGGTAATGTTTTAGTTGTGTTTGAGAATCAACAATTCAGCAGAAATAGAACCATTTAGTAGTTCCCGTGGAGAGCCCTATCTGTCAGTCTCGCAATGAAGCCTCTCCATCCACCGAAAGCACCAGCGTCCCCCAAGGGCTATGTGGAGCCCAGAAGCTGAAATGAGCACACAAGATTGAGGGTGGACCTTATAGGGTGGCCATCTGTCCCAGTCCACCTGGGACTGAGGGAATTCCTGGGATGCTAAAACTGGAACAGTTCTAGGCAAACCGGGATGGTTGGTTGCCCTCCATCGCTGGTTCTCAGCTGGAGGTAATTTTTCACCCCTCTTCAAGTAGGATTTCCAGGTAAAATACACTATGTAACCGGATGCCCTGTTACATTTGAAGTTCAGATGAACAATGGATGACTTTTTGTTATAAGTATGTCCCAACTACTATAATAAAACGACTCTCTGCTTATCTGAAATTCAAATTTACCTAGGCACCTTTTTACTTTTTTGTTTTCTAAATCTGGTCACCCTACTCCCAGAGGACATTTGGCAATGATTGAAGGAATTTTTGGTTGTCACAACCACAACGTTTGCGTGTCTGTGTGGTGGGGAGCCGTGCTATCAGCATCTAGTGAGTAGAAGCCAAGGATGCTGCTAAATGTCTTACAATGCAGATGTCAGCCCCCCACGGCAAAGAATTACCTGTCCTCACTTGTGAGTAGCGCAGAGGTGGAGACAACCTGCCCTAGAGCTCACTTAACAAACTGGATATCCATGTAGCTCGTTCTTCCTTGGAAGAACACTAAAGGATTGACATGGGCTTCTCTGCTTCATGCACACACATGGAAAATATAATATGCGTTCCTGATATTTAACAGTCTTATTCAGATTGAATTAAACGGCCATTCGGAGTTTAAGAAGTGTCCAGCAAAAGACAAGGTTCTCCCTATCCACCTTCCCAATGAGGGAAGAGCAAGGCAGGGTGTGGCATAAAACAACAATGAGGATAAAAGCTGAGCCAGCGTGGTCTCCAGGATGCCTCCGTGTCCCCAGACTTTTACGGTGACATTTCCTTACACTCCTGAAGCTCGTTCTTGGCTTCAAAAAGAGAGGTTCAGAATGTCCTCATTGTTTTTCATACACCGGTACTGGCTGAGCCTGGAGTTTTCCTGAAGGAAACTGTAGCGGCAGGAATTTTGTGTAATACTATAATAAGGGGGCTTTATCCTTTCAAAAATACATCCTTTCTCCTTGTTGCCAGCTCTCCCACAGCCTTGTGAAAAATGTAGCTCAGAAGTTACTGAGGCATTTTTATGTTTTTCCTGTCTCACCGCAGTTCACGTCAAGCGACAGAAGGCAATTATTCTGTAGCACACTTAGGCGCGCTCGCTTGAACGAGTGAATGAGCGAATCGATGAATCAACGTGCCCGTTCTGTGCCCCTCGCTCTATTGTATAAAAAGTGCAATGTCAAAAGTGGCATCTGCTTAAAAAAAGGAATTGGTGAATTTGACCACTCTAGGCAGCTCATGTAGGTGAAATTCCTGTTTCATGGGCACAGAGTTCAGTTGGGGAAGATAAAAAGTTTCTGAAGGTAGATGGTGGTGAGGGCCACACGACAAGGTGACTGTACCTAATGCAACGGGACTGTGCCCTTAAAATATACAGTTGGTTAAAATGGTAAATTTTGTGTTATGTATATTTAGTCACAACTTTTTTTATAAAAGGAATTAGTAGTATGGTATTCACCTAGGCGTGTAGTAAGTGTTCAATAAATGTCGGCTGATTATTTACCTAAGGTCGATCTCGGTTTAACTGTTTACATATTTTCTCCCTAATAAGCTTGGCAATTGTGTCATCATCCTGTATCCTTATTTTTAAAGTACAGTGGACATTGTTTGCGTCATCTGCTCTCTATTCTTAACTGCAGCGATTGCTTTGAAGATAAGAATGTTATTTTCTGTTTGAAAGTTTCTCATACCCTTCCAAAGCCAGATCCTGTTAAGTGTTGATTTTCTCTAAATACAGACCTGGTACCTGGGGACTCCTCTTTTTCCAGAGTATGGGGAAGGTAATAAGCCATTCCAGTGTGAATTCTGTGTGGAGAACCAGTCGTTAGACGAAGAATCGATTATCAGCTGACAGTCCAGAGGGGAAATGCTGACAGGGCAGCCCCCGGAGCCACACAGCACTGGGTTTGAACCTTAGCTCTGCTGCTAACTAGCTGTGACCTCCATGGCATGACTTAACCCCTCTGGGTCATCCCTTCTTCGTCTGTCATGTGAGAATTAAAAGGGGAAATGAGGGTGCCTGGCCCAAAGAAAGCACTCAATCAACATTAGCTGTTATTAACATTGTCACAGGCCTGTTCCATATAGATGGCCCTCAAAGGGAGCATTTAACTCTGACTTTCCAACAATTCTTTCTCTCCATTTCATTTTAACCTCCCGGGAAGCCGGCGGAACTGGCGAGTCTCTCTCCCATTGAACACAGGGGGAAATGGAGGTTAGGGGAACATAGAATGCGTGTCCCAAGTCCATATGGTGACTCAGCACAGAGCTGGTGCTCTTTCTGTCCGGGACGTACCCCCTTTCCATTTCGGGGTTTTCAACGGACAGAGGAGGTTTCTTGGGGACAGTGAGCTCAGTTTTCTCTTTCAAAATGACTCTAGGTCTTTTTGCAAAGTGTTTAACATCGAATAGTAAGGCAGAAAAGATGGGCGTTGAAGCCCTCACCCCCAACACACATGCGTGCGCGCACACACACACACACACACACACACACAGGAGCAGCTGCGAGATGACTGACAATGACCCAAAACTGGGAGAGAAGCTGCTTTTGGTGATTTGCGAGGTTCTCTCAGGAGTTGGTGGTGGAATGTGTGTGTGTGTGTGTGTGTGTGTGTGTGTGTGTGTGTGTGTGTGTGTGTGTTGGGAGCAGCGTCTGTTTTAGAGAGAATACCACGACAGCCAGCTACACAGAATTTGAGATCATTTCTGCTCAGCTCCTAACTGGCACCCCTCGGGTCGCTGCTCGATAGCTATCTTAAAAAGCAGGCTTCTCTAAGCCTGAACTTGACCATGTCATTCTCTCTCGAACAGCAACCTTCACTGGCCACTTGTCACCTTCAGAGTGCAGCTCAGGCCGGAAGCCAGCACGAAGTCCTGCAGCTGTGCGCACTGCCTACCAGCAGGCCAGAGGCAGCTCTCCCCAAGCAGGATGGCCAGCCCCTCCCCGTACTCAGAGTGCCTTCTCCTTGCCCGAGGCCTTCACATCCTTGGATGCCCTCTTCTTCACCTTCTCCCTCTCTGCTCCCTTTGAAGAGGATCCAGCAGTCTTGCCCTCCAGCATCCTTCCTTTGTCCTCCTTTGTTTTTAAGGCTCATCTTCTCATTCTCCATTTCAGCGGTTTGCTTACTTTCATTGCTTCTGGACGAGCCCAGGCACTGGAGGGCCGAGTCTTGTGCATCCAGTCAGAGGGCTTATGACCAGACCGACCCGGGATGTTTAGCTTGGGAAGAATTGGGAAGAGGTGAGCAAGGTGTCTTCAAATGCCTGGAAAGAGCCTCATAAAAGGAAGACATGTCCTCTCTACCCTAGAATGTGGCTCTGATGAGAACCCTGTATAGGAATAATGAGTGATTCCACCAACCTATTAGTTTCTTGAGGCTGGGATTGGATTTTATTCAACTTGCCCTCCTTAGTAACTGGCATGGCAGCTGTCACAAAGCAGAGACTTGTGGAAGGCATTTGTGGCTTCTTCCCCAGCATCCATTCTCCTCATCTCCTGCCACAGGCGTCCTCATTTTTCTTTAGAAAATTTACCCTTCCATTATTTCAAATTTTTTGGTTGCAGAGTGATAGATAATATCCACTCCCACCCCATCTCCACATCCCATCCTTTTGGCTGCAGTGATTGGTTCAGAGATGGGTACATGAATTCATTAAAAAAATTTTTTATTAAGGCATAATTACATATACCATTATATCAGTTTCAGGTACAATGTAATAATTTGATATATATTTATATGCATTGCTGAATGATCACTACAGTAAGTCTAGTTAACAACTAGCACATGACTCATTTTGAGCCAAAAAGAGTGAGTCTTAAGACTTTGAGGAAGCTAACAAATAGTTGCCTCCAGGTTCTCCTGGAAGATGTGCTGAGAGGACTGGAGCTGTAGCCGCCATTTTGCTAACACAAAGGCTGACCCAAGAGCTTCCACGAATGCCTAAGGATTAGTAGAGTAACAATGAGGTGGGCAGATTAGAATGGGAGCAGCACCTGGTCCTTTGGGGCATATGCCTTTTCTTAGGTCAATTTGATTGGGGTTTCTGTCACTTACAGTATTATGTCATAACTGAATCTGAGCTCAACACAGATTTGTTGATGGATGAATGGTATAAAAAGGAAGTAGATTTCAAGAAAGTTTAAAAAGGGCTTATTAAAACTGAGAGCTCTGAAATATGGAAGAGAAGACCCCCTGAGGTAATACGTTTCATATTTTCTGGAGTATAAGCACCTGCTATATCACCGTTCTATCGGGGTTGCTGAAGGAGTAGTTCCTGTGGGAGGAGACGGATTCACATGAATGTGGAAATAGAACCTTTTAACATTCTATCAACGTGTAAGTTCAACAAGATCCTACAGCAGATAGAAAACTGAGAAGGGTTTATTTAAAGAGGATCTGTGACTTGAAGGTGGTATAATATACAGTTATGACTGGAGAACTGACCTGGGACCCAGTTGTTCTCTGTTAAGCTACACTCTTCGGGTGTTCCAGGCTTGGGGAGGTAAGAGAGGAGTTCTGAGTGTGACTCAAGAGAACAACAAGATGACATCAGAATTGGGTGATAAGATCCCATGGTCAGACAGGACTATGTGAAGAGCTGCTAGTCACCAGGGACACGACCCATGCTAAGGTTTGACTGACTCTCTGCTTGCTGTCACGGTGTGCAGTAGGCCATAGAAGACCCATGTTCTCACATCGTCACATATGTCAAAAGGAGGGTTTGCCCAAGAGGATTTGATTACAAATGAAAGTACATTTGAAAGAGTAGCCATTTGACAATATTTGTTACTGATTGATTTTTCCTTTCTTTTCAACTGGTGTCAGAGTTTATAAATAACTAGGGTGGAAACAGTTGGTTCTTTAAAAAAATTTTTTTTTCATTTTGCAACCTTCTATGTGCACATACATGAAGCTAAGTCAATAGCCAAGGCCTTGGACTCCTGCATTCTGCCAGGTCCACATTTCAGTCCTGGCTCTGAGTAGTTGTAGACAACATATGTATCTCTCTTAGCATCACTTCTCTGATCCATAAAAGGAGACTTATGACACCCACCTTACAGAACCACTGGAAAGATAAAACATGAAAATTATGCAAAAATCTTGGCATGACCTAAGAGCTCAAATAGTGAGAGACATAAAATGTATCTTGAGGGTCTCCCTCACCTTTAAAAGGATGAAATATTCCTTCAAAGCCTCATTCCATGGATTACAGAGGGCCAAAGTCTTTCTCAAATTCCCTGAGGTGCTCTATTTTTTCCAGTCAAGAAGAGGCCAGCAAGATAGCTGGTTGAGGCCAAGCAGGGAATGTACATGGGTAAGTGTGACAAGAGGGAATGGTGTGGACTATGACAAAGTGGAGAGGGTAGGTCCAGCCAAGGAGAGCAGCTGCTCTTGCTTCCACTCAATGATTGCCAGGCAGTGGGGGTTGAAGGATGCCAGCGTTGTTAAGAAAAGACAGGAAGTCAGATTTTTTCTTCCTAAATTCTCTAGAGTTATCAAAGTCTTCAAGGAACCTAAAGAAATTAAAACTCGATAGGCCTAATAAAAGAGAAGCTAGGGCTGACTCTGGCACACACCACTGGTTTGCTGCATTCGCTTTGAAGTCTGTAGGTCGGTCTGTGAGCTCAAAATGTCAGGGCCGCATGGCCCCTGGCCCTGCTCTCCCCCCAAAGTCTCCATCCATCTTCTCGAATGCTGCAAGGCAGGGACAAATACTTCTCTGCATAGACAGCTGAAGACAGGAGAGCAGTCAGGGAGAGCAATGGTTTTGAAACTCCCTCCCCGTCCGTGCAGATATTCTGTTTGGAAAGTCAACTTGCTTCAACTCAATCACATTTCCTAAATATTACCACAGTTCAAGCCCGAAGCTAGGCCTGGGGACCTTTTTTCCATGCCTACTGTGTGCTTGGCAGAGTTAGATGTTTTGAATACTTTGTCTCGCAACAACATTTTAGAGGA
>CM053507.1:144959013-144985298 GCA_028627145.1 Eidolon dupreanum | reverse complement strand
TTAACACACCGCTGGGTACGTTGTACCTCATAGCTCAGAATCAATAAAGTCAAGGCAATTTCCTTAACATGCCATCAATAAGAGATTATGGAAGGGGGAGGGTTTTCCTTAGGAGCTAATGCCTTACTAAAGTTCAAATGAGGCAATATATAGTAAAATAAATTCAATCTCTATTTTCACTCCTTGCAATTTTGGTGGAGACTAAATGAAATGGAACTGTGTTGATCCTAACCCGTTCAATATATCTTCACTTCCTAGGAACCAAGGTCATTTTTACCTTCATGGGAAGAGAGGCAAAATATAAAATACTTACCCATACTGAACAGAAATGCATTTGCAGGTTTTTGAAAGCCAGGTAGATGACTGATATATTATGTAATTCATTTCATGGCATCGCCGACTGTGTTTTATAGATAGTGTTTAACCTTGCCAATTCTGCTCTGAGATAATCTTCCTTCTGAGGATAAAAATCATATATTTAACATAAAAGGAAAGGTTGGGAGAGAAAAAGCTGCAGAATGTGCTCTGTACAACAGATAACCAGAAGTTGCTTACACAGAAAGATGATCAGAGCAAGTTCGTGTGTTTTGCCTTATTAGCTAATTATCACGTTAATATTAACCAGAAATGAGGTGATAACCACTTAAGTGGCAATATGCTACTGAATGGCAAAGTGCATTCAGCGTAGTGTGGCAGATGGCATGTGGGCAATGGTGTAGACCCTGGACTGATCCTGTGCTCTATTGCATACATGTTCTGTGACCTTGGGTACTTTACTTAACTTTTTAAGCCTGAGTTCCCTCATTTGTGAAATGGGCATAACAATAATCACTGTAGCAGATCATACTGGTTATTTACTCATCATCTATTTCCCTCTTCCTCCTTTTCAACAGAACCATGATTTTGTTCAGGTTTTCTCAACCTCTAATTTCACTGAGGAATCTTGGTTGATCTTAAGCAGTAGTCCCCGCCATCTGTTATTGGTCCAGGGAAGGGCATGTGATGCCAGTGGCTCCAATCAGGTTGCAGGGAAGATACTTTGACTTTCTTCTGGTGGATATGAACAAGGAATCGCATTGTCCCAAGGCTACCGGTTACCACCTTTCAGCCCCAGGGCATTCTAGAATTGATGGGAAGCTTCAGTGGGGATGACCCTGGGTCTTTGATCACCTTATTGATTGAAACCACCTCTCTTCTGGTGTCCAGGTATAAATAAATATTATTTACTTTAAAATAGTTTTACTCTTCTTGTCAAAATTAAAAATTATTGTTAAAAATAAATTTATTTTTAGCGACATTTTGACCTGAGGTTTTCTGTTACAGGAAGTCCAAAGTATTCTAACTGATAAACTACCTTAGAGGAGTGTCGCAAGGATTAAGGTGGAAAAGATCTGTATACAGGGCTGTCCAATGGAAATTTCTGTGATATTGGAAATGTTCTATATTCTTCATTGTTCAATACAGTAGCCACTAGCCACATGGCTGTTGAGAATTCGAAATATGGCTAGAGCAATTGAAGAACTGAATTTTTGATTTTATTAATTTTAATTCATTAAAATCAGAAATTTAAATAGCTGCATGGGGCAACTATGTCGTAAAGCACAGACCTATAAAATCAACTAGCATAGCAGCTGGAACCTAGTAGGGGTCAATGAACATTGACTTCTCTTTCTGAACCCCCCACACCCGCTCCATGCCTCTCTGAAAACTCATTTGGTCACCAAGTTCTACACAGGCAGCAACAAGAGCAGCAGCCATTAATTTTAAAAGTAAAGAGACCGAAGGTGGAATGAGAGCTGGATTTGAGGGTCAAACCTGAATAGATGTGTTGCAAAAACAGTATGTGAACTTTATTCCTAGCCTAGTTACCCAGTGAACCAGGACCCTGTATTGTTAGATGGCCCCCAAAGCTGGCTCTTGCCAGTGTGTGCCTGTGGGCAGGATTAGGTGTTGGCATACAGATTAGTGCTAATTTAAGACTGCACCAGAACTCCGCCAGACAACTTAACAACCCAGTGAGTATGATAAAGTTTTCCTGATGTCCTCGGTATTCTGAAGGCTAATGTCTATGAAGCGACCAATCTTTAGTCGGTGTGTTCCATGCTGTGACCCCCTCCTGGAAGATAATGTCACCTTATGGAATGGCTTTCAGAGGGAACCGTGGGCTGCAGGAGCTGGGCTCCTTCACTGGGTGCCTGGAGCGAGCCTTTTTTCCTGAGAATCTTATTCATTATCTTTGCTATTACTGAACCCCACTCCCCTTCATCTCTATTCCTATATCAACCCCCTTCTCCCCTCTACTTGGAAGCTGTTTGATTGACAGAAAAGAAATATTCAGGTCCTTATAATCCAGGCCAGTAACATATTAATGCCCAGCACAGTAAGGGGTAAAAAACTTACTGAATCTCCCAACCCTGCCGAGGCTGGAAGCATAGTATGCCCAAAGACTAGCTCAACCCTACAGGCTTATTAGGGAGAGGATGCTATTGTTGGTTCTCTAGCAGACAGGCAGGAATGATCTGTTTGTTTGTTTGTTTGTTTTTGGTGTTTACTTTTTAAAACTTTCTTTTAATTGAGATGCAACATAAAATAAAGTACACAAATTTTAAGTACACACAACTTGATGAATATTCTCATATATATGTCATATGACCCCATCTAGAAGCAAGAAACCCAGGCCATATTGTCTCACAGAAGCAATCACTTTTCTGATTTGTTTCACCATAGATTGGTTTTGCCTGTTCAAGAGCTTTGTCTTAATGAAATCCTATGGTTTCTCTCGCTCAACATTCTGTTTGTGAGATGCATCTAAATTGTTGCTTGTAGAAATGTGTATTCTTTTCCATTCCTATAGTATTCCATTTTATTACCAGAATTTATTTATCCATTCTACTGTTGCTAGATATTTGAGCGGTTTTCAGTTTTGGGCTATTATGAATAAAGCTACTACAAACATCTTTGTACATGTGTTTTGGTGGATATATGCATTCACTTTAGTTTGGTTTATATCTAAGAGTAGAATTCCTGGGTTGAAGACTATGTATGTTCAGCTTTAGTAGATCTTGTCAAAGTTTTCCAAAATGATGATACAAATGATGATACCCTCACTAGCAGTGCTTGAAAAGTTTCAGTTTCTCCACATACTTATCAAAACTCAGTAATGTCAGTCCTTTTAATTTTAGTCATTCTTGTGTGTCTGATAATTCTGGTGGAAATGTATTACCGGATTTTAAAGCTCAAAGTCAGAGATCAGCAAATATGGCTTGTGGGACAAATCCAGCCCACCGTCTGTTTTTGTAAATAAAGCTCTATTGAAATACAACCATGCTCATTCAAAACACTCTTGCTGGCCTTGCCTGTGTAGCAATTGTAATACTGATAAGATTTACATACAGCATCTTCACTGTTTATTGCAAGAGCTAAACAGAGTGGTTATCATCGTCCCAGATTTGTATTTGAAGAAACAGTTTCAGCAGGTCCCAGCTCCCAGCCAGTCAGTGGAAGAGCAGGGATTCGAACCTTGACATGTGGCACTTGGCTGTCAGTGCTCTCCAGAAGGTCAAGGCTACTTTCGACTGTACAATGCTGTTGCTTTTTCTCTGACCTTAAGAATCTCTCCTTTGTTTTTAGTTTTCGCTTCTTTCACTATCCCCTAACTGTTATTTCTGCTAAGGCTTAGGCCTTAATCTCATTTCGACCACATATTCTTTCCCTCAAGATTTGGCTCATGGTTTCCATTTTAATTTTGATCCTAAATGTGAATCGATATTGATTTTTTTCTGAAGGTGCTTTGGTATCTCACTGAATCCTCAACATAACCCCGAAGGTCAGTGCTGCACTTCATTTCATTGAAGCTGAGAGGAGTTCGTTGACCAGTTGCAGGGTGATGAGACAGGGCAGCTCAAACCCAGCTCTGTTATGACCCCAAAGCCTATGAGTGTCCAGGGTACTCTTTCCCAAATGGATTTCAGGTCAAGACCCCTAAACGCCTACAGGATATATCTGCTTATAAATTTCAAGACCTTGAACGCACCCTGTCTAAAACCGAACTCATTTTTCCCTCTTCCTGGTCTAGGCTGGTCTGCCTTATAGAGTCCCTATTTTGAGGAAGAAAATTGTTCTCTTGAGTACCTACATTAAAGTCTGTAAGTCACCTTGGATTCCTGATTCTCCATTCTGTATTACGAGCTACCCAACCCCACTGGGCTCTGACTTCTCCTATATACTCATGCTTCAGGTAATACTTTTTCTGCTCCCTGATACCATGCACAGTTAGCTAGATCACAGCCCCTTCTCTGAGTCCCCAGCTCTCTTTGTCCAACCCTTCCTTGTGGAACTCATCAATGCCACTGTGGAATGTCACTATCCTGCTTTTATCTGCCTGCCTTTGTATCCATCTGGGCTTGTACACATGAGGACAGGTACACCATTCAGTATCATCTTTCATGGTGGCCCTCAAACTTGCCGTAGCCTCAGAATCAACTGCAACCTTTTTTTTATTCAAGTGGATTTCTGACCCGAGCATCTGATTCAATGAATCTGAAGAAGGGTCCAAATTTGCATTTTTCACAAGCACCTTTGGAATTGTAATGCTGGAGGCCTTCTGCCTTGCTCTGAGAAATGCTAGTTTGGTGCAAACTTCTTTCACAGACGAGAGCTGCATCTCAGAGGGAGGAAGCTGGGAGGACCACTGACCGGAGACGCACATGCGCCTTCTGGCGCTCAATCCTCATTTCCTGCTTCTCTTGCACCCTCCTCTGCTTCCTCCAATGCTTTCTTGTGTATATCGAGGGCTCAGTAATTGTAGAATGAATGAATGAATGAATGAGTGAGTGAATGAATTGCGAAGGCCTTTGTCCTAATATCTCAAAGTTGTTCTCCGGTTGTGAAGTGAAGAGATGCCTGGTAGCTGCATGAATTCTGCCTTCCTGTAGGATTTCCTGGGTACAAAGTGGGGGGCCGCGGGACAGTCTACAAAATACCTGACCAGCGGTTCTCAAATTGTCAAAGTCACCAAAAAGACGGAACAAGTCTGAGACACTGTGACAACTAAGAAGAAACTAAAGAGACACCACAACTAAATGTAATGTGGGATCCTGGGACAGAAAAATGCCGTTAGGTAAACACTAAGGAAATCTGGACATTAGTTAATTTTTTTAAAAAGTAGTAGAACAGGAATCTAAAGTACCAGTGCTGTCTTCCCTGCAGCCCTTTGGCCATACCTCAGTGTTGCCATCTTAGCCTGGTACAAAGTTTGTGCTGGATAGGTTTACAAAGACACTAGCCCCATGAGTTCTCTGTTCCTGTCCCTTGTTCATTTTCCAAAATGGGTGGCCTAGCTGTTCTGAAGGCCTGGGTGACACAGGTGGGTCACTGAGAGCAAGAACTTTGGTTCTGAGGATGAGTGGAAGGGTAGCACAGTAGCTTCCATAGAACCTAGTGCCAAACCCACGCACACCTGTTGGCTGTGTGACATTATACGGGTGTTACTTTTCCTTCTCTTAAGTAAAATGGGGGTGACAGCACCCTCGGTGCAAAGGTACCGTGGCATTCTGTGACTGTAGAACACCTGGAAGATGGTATTTAAGACATTCTGGTCAGGCATGGGAATTTCAGGTTTGCTAAAGATGATAATTCTGGGACCTCTCAGAACTTCTGCCTCAACTCATTTCCCAATTTGAGCTCTGTGACATCCATGCAGTGCTGGGTGGTGGTGGGGGGTGGCACATCCTCCCAGAAGTCAGTCCCCCCTCTCCCCCTATCACACCTGGCTGGGTAACCGTAGCCATAACTCAGACTTCTGGTTCTTTATAAATAAACAGAACATTCATCTGCCCTGGTCCCAGATGTCATTTTTATTGGCATCTAAAAATAAAATAATAGTGATTTCCTAAACGGGAACAGTCTCAACCCAGGCAGCTTACGTTCTTCCTCTGGGCATGCTGTGAAAAGCCACGTCCAGATTGTAAACCTCTGACCCACACCAGCCTGTCAATGTCAACATGATGAGGCTGGGGAGAGAAGACAGGCCAGCGGGCCAAGGAGGAAGCTTCCAGACTGTGCTAGGTCTCAGCGTCTGGGACCTTCTCCTCCCCAGCCTCCCATTGTTTATGGGCCCTGGGGGAAGGAGGAGGAGGGGTGGGGAGGGTCAGGAAGGGGAGCGAGAGAAAGAGACAGCTTCTAGGTGAAAGAGGTAGTTCTGATAGATAAGTGACAAATTCTTTCTACATGAACGGTCTATGCAGCTGATTAGATTAGCGTCACCCAGAATCATTCTCTGATGCACTCACTCCGTGGCACATGGGGGGATGATTTAAAGGTGCAGCTCTCAGACAAGCTGTCCTGGGGAGTTACAGTGTCTCTGCACAGTGCAGCTGGGGAGGCCAGGAGTCTCATGGAATTTAAAACTCTCCATGGATCTTTCTGGACACCTTCTCCATGTATCACTGTGCCCATCAGCCATTCCAACAGAGTTAAGGAACGGGAGTAGGCTACAGGTTGGCACACTCCTGCAGGATAGAACATTACTGGGCAGTCTTGGTCCCCATTCTAAGGGCCTTGAACTCCAACTGAGATGCTGGGGATCCTGCCTGAGTAAACTCAGTCTTAGCCCTAGGTACAAAAATTCCTAATGGCTGGTATATGTCTTAACATTTTTTAATTACATGAATAGTACTTAACTGTATTGTCCTTGTGAAAAGAAAATTAAAGCAATTCACATAACCAAAATCCTGTTCATGCATTATTTCTAAACCCCTCCTCATCCAAAGAAATAACTATAGTTACCATTTGAGTAAGATTTCCCAAAACTGTTTAATGCATACCTATCTTATCCATACATATGAATGCATAAAAATATGTTTTTGTGTGCATGTGTGTGAGCTTCCTTCCTTCTTTCTTTGACTTTTTTCTTCACTTAAAAGAAAAATATTTATTCATGTAGGTAGGTATGTACTTGTTTATTTACATAAATGTTATCTTGGTGTATGCATTGTCCTGCAACTTGCCTTTTTTATTCATCGGTGAGTGTGTTAGCTTGGGTTCCCGGGGACGGGGACGCAGACGCTGAGAGCAGTTAGAAGTATAAGAGGATCATTGGGGAGGGGTGATGTCTGTGAAAGATAAAAGGGGGAGGGAACAGGCTTGGGCAGGGAGAGCACAGGGCAGTGTGAATCTGACAGAGACTGGTTCAGCGCACTGGGGAGCTCAGAATTGAGACTGGCGCTTAGACGAGCCCCTCGCTGGGCAGAAGTGTCTAGGCCTTCGAACCCACTGTGCTTGGTCATTGGCTGGGGGATGTCCAGAAAGAGCATGGCCTTAACTCAAATGCTGCAGCGAGTCCCCTGAGCTCTGCAGCTGGAGGCCGTCAGCTCATACTCCCTGTTGTCAGATGGCACGTCGTCTCTTGAAGGGAGATCCCAGTGTCACAGCTTCACGGCTGCCCCTTGATCTCGCAGTCTCTTTGTGCGGTGTACATACGCTGGAGAGTGTTCCCCAGTACGTGTCAATGACAACTGACTTAGCCATTCCCCTCCTGATGTACACTTAGGTTGGTCCCCTCTTTGCTGTAATAAACAATATGGCAATCATCATCCTTGAACGGGACTCCACCCACAGCAAAAACTGATGAGGGCTTCTCTGGGGGTGAATATGGAGAAGAGTAATTTTAGGCTGTAAGGATGCCTATTATTAATTCTCAGATTCAGGCAAGTTGCCTGCTCAAGGGCTCCTGTATAGTGATCCTTCCCCCCAAACCCCCCACCCCCGCAGGATGAGCGAGCCTGTATGTCCCACACCACTGCGAGATCTGGGTTCGATGCTGGAGTTTTGCCTTTGAGGTCAACCTCCCAGTGTTGGGCCCCTGATTCTGCTAGTCCAGGCTTTGGTCCCTGACAACTGCTGTTGCATCCTCAGGAGATCTCTTTACCTAAACCTTTGTCCTGTGTTTGCCTGGCTGACCCTTGGCCATCTGAGGTGAAAAATATAGGGGTTATGATTACAGACTCAACTGATGAGCTTCATCCTTGTCTGCCAGTCATGAACTATGATGCTGGACAAGTTACTTAACCTCTCTTTGCAACTTAGTTTCCCCACCTGCGTAACGAGGATAATAATGGTTGGGACCTACGTCCCAGAGCCGTTGAGATGAAGTGAGTTAACACATGGGGAGTGCTCAGTATGCCTGGTGGTGCATAGTAAAGCCAACTCAGTAAACATTATCTGACCACTGGGCTTGGCTCTTGGCCCCCTGACAATCATAATGTCAGTTTTCCAGTACCGATTCTCATTTCCCAAGTGTCCTGCTCTTACATGTAGACTCAACTGGACCCGCTTCAGTTTTGGTTGGGGAAACCGCGCCCCGTGGCTGGGCTACTCCCGGCATGGTGTCCCGTTCTTTTGACACCAGCTCTCCTGCTCAGCCCCTGTTCCTGTTCCAACCCCCTAGATGTTGTCCCTGTCCTGCCTTGAAGTGTGACATAGTGGGATGAAGGCAGGATTCTCAGCCCTTTTCGTCTGATCTTAGTTTGCATTGAGTATTTTGATTCCAAAATCTAGCAAAGTCTCAATAATTCGAATCCTGACTCTACAACCTGTGAACCTTAGTTTCTTCATCCATAACATGCAGTTGGTAATGTGACCTACCTCACTGGGCCATTGTGAAGATTAAAGGTGGTAACATGAGCGAAGAACTTAGAGCCGGGCTCGGCAAATGGGACGAACACTAGCGTTGCCCCAGAAACGAACATTCCTCAACCCCGTTCACTCGCCCCTCTGGGCTGGCTGAGGATTTGGCATGTCCACGCTTACTATAATTAGATCAGGCTTGCGTTTGGTTGAATTAGGTGTGCAGTAATGGGGCCTGGTGTAAAAAGCTGGCATTTTAGTTATTTTGAAGGATCCTTTTATTTTAGGAAGACAAATCAAAATGATTACGGGGGCGGTCAAGCAAAGAAGCAGGACCGTCGCCAGCAGCAATAACGTTCCTTTTACCCAATGGTCCATCATCGTGATGTCTATACAGGTTAGAGCATCCTGTTCTTCACGCTGCAAGGATACCTCACTGCAGAGAAACATGAGTGTTTTCATCCAAAGGGCACGACACAGCTACCGTCCACCATCACCTCTCAGGACCTTGGGCCCAGTGTCGTTAAATTCAATTTTCAGAAAACAACACAGAAATTGTTTTTTTTTTTTTGCGAAACCTCTCCATTTTACAACTTTGGCCACTAATTCAAGTGAACCTAGCCAGCCAGTGTATGCTGCTGGTTTAAATATCTCCGCACAGCTCATCCATAACTAGCTGAGTCACCTAAAAGCCGATGGAATCTTTCCCTCTAAAGCACGTGGTCGCTTGATTGGTTGGTAGCATTTCAGTGGTGGTTACAGACCCTTTGGAATTTTGGTGGCCTGCATTAAACAGTTTCTTCTTTTGGTTCCCCAGTTTTATTTCTCCTGGGATCCCGTGTGACTTCTGTTAGTGATAGCCTTCCTTACTCCCACCTTCTCCCACAAGGGCAGGTGATCAGGTGGGCTGCCCGGCACAGTATTTGTGGAATGATTGCAAAGTTAGGAACCCAGGGATTTCTCTCCTCCAGCAATTCTTTCAGTTTGTGTTTCTCTCCTCCTGGAATGAAATTAAGGTGATTTTTCAGCAACCTGTTAAACCAGATGGAGAGTGAGTCTTCTCCGAGATCACAAATCTCCCTTAGATCCTCTTCTATGTATTCGGGGGTTGTATTTTTATTTATTTATTTTTATTTCCAAGAGTTTTATTTACCAGCTGCCAAAGCTTTCTTCTTTCTGGTTCTGTCCCTTCTTTATGGCTGGGCACATCTCATTGCTACACACTGAAACGTGCAGTGTGTTTCACGCATACTTATTCTTAAGACCTTCCAAAGAATTCTGTGAGTGTAGCCAGAGCTGTTGATGGCCCAGGATCTCCAGCTTGGTGGGGTGCACAGGGGCTGGAGACAGGGTGTGCATCAAGGAACTGCTTGGTAAGACTGTTGCTATCCTAGTGTAGGGTGGAAGGCTTCTCCCAAGGGCACCGCCCTTAGTTATCATCAGGATTCACTCTGCCCTTGCTACACATGCAGGAGATGAAGAGCTATTGTGGAATGGTTTTCGAACTTCTCTTAAGCAGGGGAAGACCTTCCTTAAATGACATGGTGGATGGCAGGTCAGTGTGTAAAAGGAAGGAGGGAAGATTGACTTCATTCTTAGAAATCCTAGTATGCTTGAGCCTCCTCCCAATTGGGGTAGCCCCTTAGAAGTCTGCAGACTCTGAGATTCCACAAAGGAAATCGGGCCCCAAGTCCAGAGTGTTTCTGTTGATCATTCCGTCACCTTCACAGATGTTAGTAGCCAGAGTGAACACTGTCCTCTGCCCATGCATGCAGGTCCCTTCCACCTCATCTGTGTGTCTTTCCCTGGCTTCGGTGAATTTTTGCTTCCCTTAGCTACTAACTTCTGCTCTTCACCAAAAAACTGCCCTCTAGCTCCTGGGGCTCATTTGCTTCTGAAAGGTTAGTACTGCCAGGAAGTTTGCATCCCCAAGGACAGCTAATGACCAGTGACTGGCTGTCAAGGAATAAGAGAGGCGCCCCCCTCCCCTCCCCATGCCCGAGGGTCATGTGACTCACACTGCAAAACTTCCCTGTAGGAACCAGCTGAAGCCGCCCTTAGAGGGACTTTGCCTGAAATCACAGTCTTGCTTGATTTTCTCCCCCATCTGTGTTTCCCCCTCCCATACTAGCCTCACCTGTGACCATGTCCTTAATAACTTACCTGTATCTGAATCCTCATCTCAGGTTCTCAATCCCGAACGTCTCTCCCGTAGGCCCCTGCGCTCTCTCAGGGGGATCGCCTCCTTTCTCTGGCTAGTCTTCAGTCAGCATCTTTACAGGTACAATGGGGCTCATCCATCAATGGCCATTGGGGATCCAAGCAACTGTCTGCTTGGGCCTGCAGCCATTTTTCTCTTCTGCATGTCGGTTTATTTCAGGAAAGTACAACTCACCAGTCAGCATTTGACTTATTGGGGACTTTGTTGCCTTGGAAACATGGAGCCAGGAGACAGAGGAGCCAAGTTGAAGCGAGGTGCTGCCTGGGGATCCATTTTTGAGGTAGAAGGAGAGGCTTCTGCCCGACCAGAGCTCTCGTAGCCCCTTCCCCTTTCCTGTGGCCACTGCCCACCTCCCAATCTGATGCTGATTGGAAGCTTGGGGATGTGATTTTCACGCCTTTGATTAATAGTTTCCTTGATGAATGCAGATTAAGGACTGTATGCTTTCCCATCTCCACCACTCCAAGGAGCATAAACGAAAATGGCTTCCCCGTCAGGCTCTGCTTCTCTTGTCTTTTACGGGGTTAATGTCTCATGTGCACATGTCTCATGTCTGGTCCAGGTGGTGAGGGAGATGAGGTGAGGGAAGTGAAGGAGACATTACCTTTAGGCACCAAAGGCCTTTCTTGACATCCCCCCTCCCCCAAGACCAGTTTAGGGCCTCTCCAGTGTTCTCCCACACCCTCCCGCTGCATCCTTTCACTCACCATTTTGTAATTGTCTTTTACTTGTCTAGTTAATGAGATTGAATGAAAAGCTCTAGGTCTAAAGGGTTTGAAGTCATCGAATAATAATATTTAAAAGCAAATCATGGTGCCTTAATCAAGTGGTGAATTTGTACTTGCTGGCTTTGCCCACTTGGCAACAAAAGAACAGCCCCAGGGTGAACATCAGAATGTAATTTGCAGATGGGAGAAAATAGGTCACTTTTCATATGCATAGATTGTATTTTTTTTTTAATAAAAAAAGCCAGGGCATAAGGTCTCATAAGTAATTACTGGAGCTATGGGAGAGAATGGTCGTAAATTTAGAATGGGTAGCCCTGTTGCTGAGCAAATTATACCTAAACTAATAGCCCGGTAGCTCTCCTGCCCCAGCCTGGCCTCACCTCCACATTCCACAGGGCAACGGAGACAGGCTCACTTCCTCTTCCTGCCATAACTGTAGACCTTCCCGGTGAACGTTCTAACACCGCACAGCTCTTTGACTTGTTTGGTTCTCATGACTGTTCCCTCTACTCTTCCGTGCAGGTGGATTTGGTCATCTTGGACTTGCTGGACATTCCTTATCTCCCTTTCTGAGCTCAGCCTCTCATCCATCCAGGCTTCCTGATTCCTGATTTCTACCACGCTCATTCTCTGCCTCCACATGCTTTCCTTTTCACGTGTCCTCTCTCATCTCCCTTTATCTTAGAGGGTGTCACATCATCTTTTCTTTAGCCAGCCTCCTCGGCAACCCTGCTCCAGTCTGCCACACCGCTCTGCAAACCTTGTCCACCCTCTTTGGGCCTGTCTAAGTCTGTTAAAGAGAAACAGAGCCAGACTGTGGTTAAAGTGGTAAAAACAGATTTTATTCAGGAACTATTGCAATAGGAAAAAAGTGGCCTCGGTGTAGAACTGGGCTCAATTCTCAATAGAGTAAGTACAGTAGGGATTTACAGCTGAGGAGCAGGTTGGGAGCGTCAGTGGATGGAAAATTACTTGAGGAGAGATCAAGGGCAGGGAACTTTCTTGCCAAACTGACCTAGCAAGATTCTTGCTGAAGGCAGGCAGGGTGATCAGGTAACACCGGGGTGGGGGTGGGGGTGGGGGGATGGTGAGGGATGAGGACCTTGATCAGATATTGACGATGATCAGATATCAAGAGCATGGAGATTCTTTCTAGCAGGCTTGGCTTCTTAGCTGGTTTCTTGTTAAAACTGGCCTATGCAGACCCAGAGAGGGTGGAGGCCAAGGGTCAAGGCCTAGCTGAGATGAGGACTTAGAGGAGCCTGGCTAGAGTTTGGTCAAGCCTATGAGTGCTACTAGGGGGCAATCACACTGTACCCTCAATACCAGTCAGCATCTCTATTACACCCCAGTTCTGTCTGCTTTTTCATTGTAGCTGTTCTAAACCCATTCTCAAGGCTTGGATAAACTTAATGCAGAAGAAAAGAGGTCCCTAGCACAAATTCCTCCACTCCCTGCCCCATTTGCTGCAAACCCCACTGTACGCTGTCTCCCTCTTCCCCCTCATTTACTGCCTTTCTCCTGTCTCCTGTCTAGGGAAATCAGGTCTAAGAGTAGACATCACTTCTTCCAGGAAGTCTTCCTTGGATTCTCCCATCCCCACTGGCGAAGACTAGGTTAGGGCTCCCCCTGTGGGTTTTCACCCAGCCCTGATTTTAACTCCATCATTCCACACTGTGGTGGTCGAGTCACTCCATGTTGGTCTCCTCTTCGAGGCCGTGAGCTCCCTGAGGGCAGAAATAGTGGTTTTTCTTGTTCTCTTTTGTATTCCCAATGTTTGGTGGAGTGCCTGACACATAGCAGGTGCTTGATGCACATTGTCCAGTGAATGAATCCCTTTTTCTACACAAATTAGTACACTCACCTACATTCTGGATTTCTTTTCTTCTTGCCTCCTTATGCCATCAATTGTTCCACTTCTGTGTTGTGTCTTCAACCTGCCTTCTTGTGGCATTTTGCATTCAAATATTATTACTGTCATTATTAATAATATCATTATAGTAACTATTTATTGGATACTCACTATGTTCCAGGTACTTTGCTAAACACCTTAAATACATGCTCTAGTTTAATCCTGATCATAGTCCTCGGAGGTTAGTATTACTATTTTCAATGTTTCTTATATTTAAATATAAATTGAGTCTCCTTCATTCAAAGCAAAGTCCTTCCTAGATGGCACATTCCCCTCTCCCTAATGCCATTAAGTTCTTTCATTGCGTTCACACCACATTTCTAAAGCGCCATCTCTACCAGCTGTCTCTACCTTCTGACCTCTCTCTTACACCTGTGTTGCTGGAATCAAACCCTACCTGACTGGAAAAGCTCCCGCTGACATCACCGGTGGCCTCGTGGGGCTGACAACAGTGACTGCTTTCAGGCCTTATCTTCCCAGTTTCTCAGAGGCAGAGGACGCGGATGGCCACTCCCTCCCTAACTCTCCAGCTTGCATTTCCTCTGGCCGCTAAGTGTGTGTTCTGTGGGTCCAGTTCACGACTCTCTTCTTTCTTGTTTTATGTTCTCTCGCCAACATTCTCTGCTCTGGCTCAACTGAAAACCCCTCTTGGCAGCTCAGGCATCTCCCTTCTGCCCCAGAGCCACATGGCCAAGGTTTCTGATTCCCCTTGATAGTTCTTCCCCAGGGACCAAACTCTGTGTGCCGATGGGACTTACTGTTTACTGGCTCCACCCACACCCGTCCTAGCACCCGCTTCCCATCTGGTATCTCTTATCTCCTCCGGTGACACTCATATCTGCCCTCCCACCCAAGTAAAAACGTCATCAAAATTTTTGACTCTTTCCTTTCTCTTCTCTTTACATCTAATCTAGCCACCAAATCACCTTTATAGTTTATGCCAGGCTTCTCTCATGTCTGCTTTTCTTCTCTCTGATCTTCATGGAGATTGGCCTAGGAATGCTGAGCCGGGTGCCCCTGAGACTCTGCCAAGCTCTCCCTCACCTCTGAATCTTTCTTTAAACTGTTTTTTTTTTTTAACTATCTGTATTCGAAGTGTATAGCTTGATGATTTGATGTAGACATTGTGCCATAACCATCACGGTCAAGCTAACGAACATATTCATTACCTCACAGTTACTATTTGTGCATGTGTGTGTGTGTGTGTGTGTGTGTGTGTGTGTGTGTGATGAGAACACTTGAAATCTATTCTCTTAGCAAATTTCAAGTATTACAGACAGCATTGTTACCTCCAGTCACCATGCTTTATGTTAGATCTCCAGACTTACTCCTCTTGCATAACTGAAACTTTGTACCTCTCCACTCACATGTCCCGACCTCCACGCCCCGCCCCATCCACAGACCCTAGTAATCACTGTTCTACTCTCTGATTCTATGAGTTTGACTATTTTATATTCCACGTATGAGTGATATTATACAGTATTTGATTTTCTGTGTCTGGCTTATTTCACTAAGCACAATGTCCCCCAGGCCATCTATGTTGTTATAAGTGACAGGATTTTCTTATTTTTTAAGGCCAACTAATATTCCATTATATGTATACACCACATTTTCTTTATCTATTCATTCATCAATGGATATTTCGGTTGTTTCCATGTCTTGGCTATTGTAAATAATACCACAATGAACATAGGTGTGCGGATATCTCTTTGAGATCCCAATTTCAATTCCTTTGGATGTGTACTCAGAAGTGGAGCTGCTGGATCATATGGTAGTTCTGTTACTAATTTTTTGAGGAACCTCCATACTGCTTTCCATAATGATTGTAACAGTTTACATTCTCACCAACAGTGTACAGGGTTCTCTTTTCTCTACATCTTCACCGACTCTTCTCTTGTCTTTTAACATACTAACAGGTAGGTTGTGGTTTGGACTTGCATTTCTGTGATGATTAGTGATGTTGAGCACTTTTTCATATATCTGTTAACCATTTGTCTTTGAAAAAAAAATGTCTATTCAGGTTCTTTGCCCATTTTTTAATAGGATTATTTTCAGGGTTTTTGTTTGTTTGTTTGTTTGTTTTTTGCAATTGAGTTGTATGAGTTCCTTACCAGATATACTATTTACAAATACATTTTCCCATTCCATTGGTTGCCTTTTCATTTTGTTGATTCTCGCCCCTTGATCTTTACCCCCGTTCTCTCTCTCCTGCTTAATGACTGGTCCTAGTCCTCTTTTGCTCCCATTTTGTGCGTACTTCATTATCATTATAGAAGTTACTTCGGTGTATCACAGATTCTAGACATGAGCATCCAGAGGATATGGATTTTTCCTTTTTTATTTTTGTAACACCACTGCCGGTGTAGGGATTCGCATGGATGGAATGTAATTTTAAAAAAATGGCTTTTTTTCTTTCTTTTTTTTTGCTCTGTGTCCATCATCGAATGATGATCAGCTCTTAGAATCAGAGGCAAATTATCTAATTCCCAAAACCCAATTATAAGTAACACCTTAGGCTTCATACCAGCAAAGGGCCTTCTTGGTGCCCCTTTTCCGCTGCCTCCTTTCTGAGGAGGGGCTCAGGCACGGTGGGAAGTCAGGTGGATGGCGTCTGGGGAGAAGAAAGGGCTGAGGTCATACACCTGATGAGCATATTGGTATTTTGCCCCACCAGGTCTCTTAAAACCTGCCGGTCTTTGAATTTAGCTGGGAAGTTGAGGCCACCAGCCATACGGGTAGGCCTGAATGTTAATATCTAGTATTTATAGGCAGCTTTTTTACTCAAAAGCTCAGAGTTTTGGCTTTTCCCCCCCATTTCCTTCAAAGAATCCCTGATACTGTAAGTTCCCAAAGAAGGAGAATCCTGATCACAGCGCATGTGAATAACTGAATGCGACCCTCTGACACCAGCCATGAACTCTGCAATGCCAGTACCTGGGCTGGAACGCAAGTTATTTTCTGATTCTTCCATGCTTCCCTGGCTTCCCAAAGGGACAGAATTCCGGAGGGTTGTTGGGGTCTAGGTGTAGAGGTTAGCACACAGATCTAGTCTGTGCTGTAGGGCATCTACCTAAGGACTGTCTTCAGGGACACTCAGGAAGCCCGTGTCACTCTGGACAAGAGTCTTCCCCTTTCAGGGGTGTTTTCTTCATTGGCGGCAAAGGCAAAAAAGGGAGTTGGACTGGATGACTCTGAGGAACTAAAACGCTGGGATCCATGGCGCATGGCACCACCTCTGAGAACCTTAAGCTTATCTCGAGATAATTAGCAGAAAGGTAACTTTGCAGAGGGAGGTTCCTCCTTTCTTTTCACTTGAGAATTTCATGCCTAAGGTCCGCCTGGCAACCATCTTATGCAAGTACAATCGCCATATGAACATACCCAGAATGAAAGGCAGGTATATCCCAGTCATCCCTGTTACCTAGTTGACAGCGAGCCCATCCTGCAAAGTAGAACCACCTGAACGAGTTGAACTGTCTGCAGGATCATGAGAGATTCCAGCCGAGACCAGAATAACCACGCAGTCCAGCCTAACCTAAATGAATGACCCTCACAATCGTGAGCTGAATAAATGGCTGTTGTTTTAAACCACTAGGTGTGGGGATAGCTTGCTTGCTTTGTGGCAAAAGTGGGCCAGTAGTATATCTGCCCCTGATCTTCATGTCACAGCTCGGCAGACAAGGAGGTCGAAGTGGTAGATAAAAGCACAAAACAACAGGAATGGAGCCAGGACTCCAGCCCAGAGACTACCCAGCTCAGGGACCGAAGAAGGAATAGAGGAGAGGACAGGTGTGACTGCTGAATTCAGAGTTGAGTCGAGCCAACAGGCTGCTATTGATGTGCCTGCAAAGCCCCACACCCAACACTGGTCCTTTTGGGGCTGATAAGGCAGCTTCTTTAGTCTCATTCTAGCCAAGATGACAAATCGGGTTATGTTTTTCAGTCAGAAAGGAACCTAACATTTTATAAGACAGCTGCTGAGTCTTACCACAGGAGGGCTTAACATGTGGAGTTTAGAGCCCACGTGGGGACAATGACAGAGAGAAAACAAGTGTCTGAAGAGGACCTACTCAGAGTTGCCAAAGCCTTCTAGTTCTGAAGGGCACCACATGAAATGTAGTCATTTGCTCTGGCCCAGCCAGAGGACAGAGCGTTCAATGTAAACAGTTGTTTGCTTTGTAACCATCTGGTCTGGAAGATTCCATGACAAGGGTGAGTCATGGGCTTTTAGAGGTGGAAGGGGTCTTAAAGGTTGTCTTGTGAGAAATCTCTGTCCTCCACTTGAATGCTTCATTTCATTTTTATGGTTATTGTTTTTATGACACAAACAATACCTGAATATATATGCTCCTTTTAAAATAGTCATGCGACAGCAACATTCCCTCTTCAGGCCATGGCGCCTTTGCCCACCCTTGCAAAGGCTGTCACTGTTGGCATACTCCCAGCCCTACTCTATCTATTGACATTCATAAAAAAAAATGAACACACATTCACAGACCTACTTTTCCACTGCTATGTTATGGGATCATACTAAACTCAATGTTTTTCAATTTGATTTTCTCATGGATGAGCCTGTTCTGAAGGTCTTTTGATGTTAGTTGATAGAGGTCAAATTCATTTTTTGAAAGGCTGCACAGTATTTTGTTATATGGATATCCACGCTCTATTAACTGCTGCATTATTGATAGGTAATGTAGATTGCTTGCACTTCTTGGGCTGTTATAAAACTCCAAGCAAGAAACACTTTTGTGCACAACTGTTTGAGCACATCCAAGTGCTTTTTTAGGAAAGATTCCTAGAAGTGGAATTGCCGGAGCAGTGGGCATATGTATTTGCAAGATTTAGCATAACTTGCTTTTAAACCATCTCAGCTAATTACCTCTTTTTTTTCCCCTTGAACAAATAGGACCCATTGACATTGTTCTGTGCCTCTTCTTTAATCAATTTTTTAAAATTATTTTCTTCCTCAGGAAATCATCCACTGTATTCAAATTTTTACATTTGCTGGTAATTATGTTTTATGTAATAGTCTGTTTTAATTTATAAAAATCTCTTTATTGGATTCATGTTCCTTTTTTGTCATTAATATTGTTTGTCTTCTACATCTTTTCTTCATCAGATTTGCCAGATGTCTATCTGTTGGTCTTTTCAAAAAACTAGTTTGAGATTTATTATTATTTATTTTGTTATCTAGCCTTTTAATTTCTGCTTTCATCATTATTAAATTTCCCTAATTCTTCAGAACTATTCTGTAGAGCTTTTATATAATTTTCTGAGCAGTGCGTTAGTTCATTTATTTTCAAGAGTTTTAGTTTTCTAATATATGCATTTAGAGTTATAACTTTTCCATTGAGAACAGCTTTTGATGTATGGCATCCTCATTTTTATTCACTTTTAAATAGTCATAATGTCCACTTTAATCTTTTCTTTTATCCAAATATTATATTTAAACCTATTTTAATATTCTTAAGCAGGTACATTCTTCTTGACTATTCTTCTGATTTCTGATTTTATGACATTGTGGTCAGAGATGCAGTCTGTATGATGCCTGCTTCAGGGAAATTTCTGTTTTTTTGAGATTTTATTTGTGTGTATATGTTGTGTGTGTGTGTGTGTGTGTGTGTGTGTGTCTTAATATATGATACACTTTTTGGAAATTTCTTGTGAGTTTGAAAAGAATTCTCTCTCTCTCTCTCTCTCTCTCTCTCATTGGATTTATTATTACAACATGGAAATTCTCCACATCTTTCAAGTTTTGCTCATTTGATTTAGAAAAAAAGAAAGAACTGTCTTTCATCATTAAGTGTGGTATTAGCTGTAGGTTTTTCATAGATGCTCTTCATCAAGTTGAGGAATTTTCCCCTCTATTTCCAGTTTACTGAGAGTTTTATCATTCATGGGTGCTGGATTTCATCAAACATATTTCTGCATTTATCTTTCTAGGAACTTTTCCACAGAGTCTAAGCTGTCTAATTTGCTGGCATAAAAATATTCATAGTATTCCCTTATATTTCCTTTTATTGTTAACAGCATCCTGGGCATGGAATTTTTTGTCCTCTGCTCCAAATAATGCAAACCTCTTTCAGCAGGAGGGCTGCCAGTCTCCTGGCCTGCCCCGGGGGGATAGAACCTCTGTGTAGCAGAGCAGGGGCTGGGGGAAGTGAGAGCTGCCTCAAACTAAAACGCCATGGACTCCTATTGTTTTTATAAGCACTGCCAATTTGTTGGATGCTTTGATCATTCTCCAGAATCTTTAAATGGTTGTTTATTACAGTTTTGTCCAGTTTGATTGCTTTTTTTTTTGGTAAAGGATATTCTAAGCTCATCCTTCAACTATTTCAGGAGTCCATTTGCATTTATTGCAATTACTTATGTGCATACAAACTTATTCCTGCCATCTTATTTTAATTTTTTTTTCCTTAAATTTTTTTAAAAATATAGTTGGCATACACTATTACATTAGTTTCAGGCGTACAACATAGTAATTCAGCATTGGTATACCTTCTGATGTGATCATCATGGTAAGTCTAGTAACCAATAGTCACCACACAAAATTATGCAACATAATTGACTATATTCTCCATTCGAAACACTATATCGCATGGCTTATTTATTTTATAACTGGAATTTGAACCTCTTATTCCTTTTCACCATTTTCACATTCCTAAACCCCTTCCCCTTTGGCAACCAACAGTTTGATCTCTGCATCTTTTAATTGTTGAATTAATATAGACTATATATAGCAAAAACATTCTTCAAAAATAAATGGAATTTCCTTTTTTTATTACATTTATTGGGGCAACATTAGTTAATAAAATTATATAGGTTTCAAGTGTACTATTCAATAAGATGTCATGTATATTGCATTGTTATATTTATCATATTTTGTGTTCCCTTTTCCCCCACTCTACTTTTTTCATTGATTACATTTTCTTTGAACCTTTTCCTTCTTAATGATTCCAGAATTTATATACTATTTCTCTTCTTCTAGTAGTTACCTTTAATTTTTAAGTAAGTACATTTAAACATATTTTCTTATCCATATTTAAAATCAAAAAGTGTTTCTGTCCTCTCTTCAGATAAGAACATGACCTTGGCATAGCTTTATTTCCCTCATTTCCCTCCCACCCCACTGCAATAACCTCCCATGTCGAAATCATTTGGCCTTTTATCTTTAATTTTAATTATTATGCTTTTAATAAGTAATTAATGCCCTTTTAGAGAGCAGCGATTTTGCTGATTTCTTTGTCACATTCTCTTTCCAGCCACCCACTCACATTTTAGTCTCGACTTTATCATCCAAAATAAATGAATTATGATCTAATTTGGTCTCTGTTTAAAATGTTCAACTATCTGATCATCATTGCCTTCCTGCCATTACTCTGGCTCTCTCACGGCAGAACTGATCAACTTTACTGAAACTTCCAGCTCTTTTATTTTATCTTTTATCACCATCCTTCACTGCCAATTTCCCTCTTTATCCACTTTACACAGACAGCACAGTATAACCATTTCCTTATAAACACCCTACGCTCCCCTCTCCCTCCATAATTACTCCTGCAAAAACAACCTGACAAGATCCAGTTTTCTGGTTACTCTCAGTTTGTACCCGACAAGTTGAGTATTATTGGAGAAAATTATATTAAATCACTTCAAATTTATGACCTTAGATCTGATACGGTCCCTTGATCTTCCAGATATTCCTCCTACTCTTCCCCCAAACATGTACTTTTCTCCCCTGACAAACAGCTATTTTACTCCTTCCTTTCTTTCTTCAAGCCTCCCATAGCCCCTCACTTCTTAATCTCAGCCAGGGCCTCAATTCCAACTTCACAGAGAAAAATGATTTAATTAAATGTGAATAACCTTCTAGCCTGCCATTTTGCCTGTATTTGTACCCCACTATCATAATGGAAGACCCGTGTCCTGTCTAAGCTCTGCATTTTACCCCATGTCCAATCCCTTCTCAACTCAAGGATTTCCCTACCGCAATTACCCACTTTTCTCCTGCATTGACACTTTCTCCCTTTCAACTAGATCATCTCATACCTCTATAGATACCTTAATATCTCCCACCTTAAATAAAAGCCTCTTGACCTAGCTGCCATCCCCTTCCAGCTTTCCCATTTCTTTGTTCCCAGTCATAGTAAAAGTCACTGAAATACTGTGATAGAAACAAATCTTTAGAACTTCTCACCTCCCATGTCACCTCAGTCACTCCAGCCACACTTCCTTCTCATCAATCCACAGACTGGGCTTTGACGAAGGTTGCCTTTGACCTACATCTTGCCAAAGCTGAAGGTCAATTTTCTGTCTTTATCTGACCTTTCAGTGGAATTCGATCCAAATCCACCACTCCCTTCTTCTTTGAAATACTACGTCATGGGATTCTCAAATAACATGCTCTTCTTGTTTTCCTCCTATTCCACAGCCCACACTTTCTCAGTCTCCTTTGTCAGCTGTTACTTCTGTTCCAGATCTCTAACTGTTGGCTCTTTCTTTGGCCCTCTTCTCTATCCAGACTCTATTGGTGGTTTCCTCCAGTCTCATGTATGTAAATAAAATATATGTGTTCATAACTCTCAAATTTTAATTAATCAGCAGACCAGATCTTCCTCTGGGTTTTGGACTTATATATTCAACCATCTGCTCGACATCTCCACTTGCTTGTCTATCAGGCATCTCAAACTTCACACGTCCAAAAAGAACTACTAGTTCCTTCCCCCTCCCTCATCCTAACCCCAACTGTCCCCTCTAAGTCATCCCCACCGTGCTACATGTCACCACCCTCCATGCAGTTTATCATGCCAAAAACTTGGTTACTTTTCATTCTTCTCTTTCTCTCATACTCCACATGCAATTCACTGTCAGGTCCTTAACCTCAAACCCATCTCAAACCTGTCCACTTCTTTTATAACTACGCTATCTTCATTTTAGTCCACTTTCCCTTCATTTCTTCCCTAACATCTTTTATAACCTCCTTAGTGATCTTGCTCTCTGCGTTCTTGCCTCCTTAATAGTCATAAGAAAGCACATACTGTGAAGCATTTCAGACTCACAGAAAAGTATAAAAATAGCATAACAAGCTTTCATAGATCCATGATCCAACATAAGAAATAAAATATTATTGGTATAGTTGAAGTAAGTCTCTGTGAGAACGTCCCTGATCGCCTTTCTCTGTGCTCTAGAGGTTAATATCCTCTTTACTTTGGTAATTATTGTTTCCACACGTCTTTATGTCTTTACACACACGTATATATCCCTAAGCAATATGTAGTTGTTTTTTTTTTTCCATCTGTTGACTCTTCCTCATTCCTTGGCTTGCTTCCTCCCGCCCCCTTAAGAATGCTTGTGACATTCCTGAGTGGTTGTGATTCCTTTTCCTCTGACCTCAAGATGTCTAGATCCAAATTGGGGCAATTTGCATAAAGGCTGTCAATTGCATAAGGCCTGCTGACTCTCACTGTGAGCACTGACCCACCCTCTGGCTACTTCTGATTTTTTCTTTTATCCCCACTTATCACTAACATTATTTGAAATTATGCATATTTTTATGTAGGTTGCTACAACATTTTTCTTATAATAGGGCAAGGCTGAGGTCAATAAATAAGTAAATATATTTGACATCTCCCAGAAGAAAGAGAAGAGTTTGATACAGACCCCTTGCATGGTTGTGGCAACTAGCTTTCTTTTTTTTTTCTTTTTTCTTTCTTTCTTTCTTTCTTTCTTTCTTTCTTTCTTTCTTTCTTTCTTTCTTTCTTTCTTTCTTTCTTTCTTTTTTTTTTGCATTCAGGATTCTGTGCTGCAATAATTGTCCGGGTCACGTTGTACTGTCACAGAAGCTAACCTGATGCTTTAATAATATTTAAGGGATAACTTACATTATTCAAAATTATACTGTGAAGGACCATGAACCATAAACCAGCTGCTCAAACACCTTATTATACAATGTCATCATAATGCTATCCCAAGTCTCCATTTGCTTTGGAGTAGAGAGGTAGAATAAGGATGTAGAAAGTTCTTCTCAGAATTCATATTTATGACATAATATATTTAAGATCACTTCCATTAAACCTTCTGTTTCTTTGGAATAATCCTAGAATTGGTTTTCCAGGAGAGATGGGTACCATGATAGGTTGTGCCAGAAGATAAGTCTGACTGGAAATATGGCAGTTGTCTTCAGACATGAAAGCAGCTACAGGAGGAGGACTAGATTTTTTCTGTGTGGCCCAAAGAGGGTCAGGGTTTTTTTCTGTGTGAACCAGTTCGAAGGGTTTGGTTCAGTAACAGAAAAAACTTTTTTATGGTCAAATCTGGCCAAATTTAGTCCAGTGGAATGGCTTGAGTCATTTGTTGTTATTTTAAGTCTTGAGATGAATAAAAATGAGAATGGTGAATGAGGTCAGCTGTGTCCTCTGGTTGGTAAAAATGAAGTTTCTATCAGCTATAAATAAAAAGACTAGCCATTACTAAAAAGTCTAGATATCCCTATTATACATCCATTCATTGAAGGTGACAAATTCTGAAAGTGCTTAAGGACTTCATGAAGACATTATAATAATGTGGCCATTTGGGGAAGGGCATGTGACTTCTCAGAAAGTCTTATTATCATCATTTATTCTGTTTGGACTTTTCTGAGGTAACAGGTGAGAGGGAGTCCTTTATGCTAATGAAGGGGGCTGTGAGCTGAGAACATTTGAGGACCCCCGTTGGACTCTGCTATAGCTCGCTTGGGCCGTCAGCCCCCTACTCTGAGTGAATCAGTAAAAGGAATGAGAAAGGATTGCTATGTTCTGGTGTCTGAAGTGTTAACCAGGGGTGGTGTGCCCAAAGAGTGAATGCAAGTGAGTAGGCACACACATCTGCGAAACTGGGTGAGTCACTGCCGATACGACCCATTCTGATTTTCATATTTATTGTTAAATGTGTGCCTTATCTTTCAATGGTCTGGAATTCTCACAGTCCTGTTTAAAAGGCAATGTTTCATAACATGCATGAATACTTGTGAATTTGAATTTCATATTCTAACTTGCCTTTCTCCCTTTGCATATGTCCAGTGGCCACGGCTTCCCCATGGGTCAGTGATAGTCAGGGGTACTGGGAAAATGCTGGAGGACCTCACCTCAGTGTCACTGTGCACCTCTTGACCTGCCCTGTGTCAGGCTGGGACACCTGTTCAGCTATTCTTGTGCCCACGACCAGGAGTATGATGGAGTTAGCACCTCACGGGGAACCTCTTGACTGTTATAGACGGAAGCTGGCTTTCTCTCCTCCTTTAGTTTGCTCTTCCCAGCATTTGACTCCTATTCCTTAGAATCATTTCCCAAAATGTGCAGCTGACAATCAAGCCCTGGTGCCAGGCTCTGCTTTGGAGAGTAAACTAGGCTAAGATAGGCACCAACTAGTTTTACTTGGGACAATTTGTTTGTTTGTTTGCTGGGCTTCTGTTTCCTTTTCACTGAAATGAGAGAATTTGGCTTGTTCATTCCTTCCAGTTTTAACTGTCTATGAAAGGGAGGGAAATTGTCAAGAATTCAAGAAATCCCATCTTCCTCAATAATTCCTCAAGTGATTTAACTGCAATTCAGATAAGACTTCCAGTTTTAAATGCTTCCATTCCCCCTTGCGTGGGTGTGACAATTCTGTTTTACGGCTTTTGTTATCTCTCTAGCCCTTCAAACCTTAAACTAAAGTAGAAAAAAAAAAAAGGCTTTTAGGGAGCTTAGCAGGCCCGATGGTCATGGGTCCACTCCCTGACTGCTGTCCCACCTTCCACCATTACTGCCCCACCAGTGAAGCTCAGAATGGGATTTGGCCTCTATAAATGATAGTGGCATTGCTGAGCCTAGTGGTCACGAGGGCAGGGACAGACATGATGTGCCGTCAGCAAACACTGGTTTCGATCACATGGAGCAATGAAGGAATGAAGACAGTCTAGCAGCTCTCCTCTCAGAAATTTCCCCCTGAGGGGCCAGATCTAGGAATATTGGACTGAACCCATTTTAGGAAAGAGCAGGTTCCCATTTGGTTCCAAACTTTACGGGAGTTAAAGCTGAAACAAAATATTGAGTACTATTAAAGCATTTTTTATGATGCTTATCTGTTGGTAGTTCTTGGTTTGGGTAGCAGAAGTCAAGAGAAAGGTGGATTGTGGCCAGATGATGGATTTTTTTTTGTGCTCAGATGGTGGAGGACAGTCTCACAGTGCCAGGATGCTGGGAAGAACTTTCAGCTTCTAGGGAGTGTGGGTCTTAGGCTTTCTGCACTAAGGCGTTTTTGAAGGAGTTTGTAAGGGGTAGGGTGGTAGAGATGCCACACACTGGAGGTTTCTGTGAGGTTCTTGGTCCAGATTTCCAAAGCCAGCTACTTCCCTCAGCCTAAGCCACCAACATCTCTCTGGCGAATGAGCTTCTGCTTGGTCTTCGTGTTCTCACTTCGTCATTGTGCACCGCCCCCCCATCCTTTCTGTGGTTAGCGACCAATTGTGTTCTTTAAAATGTAAGTCATGCCATGTCTACCACCACTGAAAATCCCCCTGTGGGTTCCCACTGCTTTAGAGTGAACCACAAGGTCCTTCGTGACCAGCCCCTTGCTCTTCAGCTCTCCCATGCTCCAAACACGCTGCCTTTCACTTTCTTCCTGGAGCACCCGAAACACTCCCCCCCCCCCCCCGGGAGACTTCATGTCGGTGATATGCTCTGATTTGCACCCAGGTTTCCACGTGGCTGGTTCCTTCTTACTATTCAGGTACCAATTCAAATGGCACGTCTTCCTAAAGGCATTCCCTGAACCCCCAAAG
>CM053507.1:144914552-144958513 GCA_028627145.1 Eidolon dupreanum | reverse complement strand
GTGGGGGGGGGGGGAAATGGGAGGCGATGTCCTAGAAAAGAATCCCCATGCCATGAGGTGACTCAGCAGAGGAGGGAGGAGAGACATGTTCACACCGCGAAGTGAGGAGCCCTGTGGGGGTGTGACGGAGGTGGCCCGTGGGCACCTAGTGTGTGGTATGGAAGGCGGAGAAAGAGCTTGGGCTAAAAGTGTTTCCGTGGACGTCTGTTGTTTGGGTGTCCCCAGAGCAGACCCTGAGACAAGGACCACCGGTAGAGGCGGTTTACTTGGGAGGTGGTTCAGAAAGCAGGAATGGGGGAGGGGGATGTAAGACAGAAAAGGAAAAGAAGACAGTTCAGGGGTTGATAGCAGGCAGGTCTCCTCTGTGGGCGGGTGGGAGCCCACCCCACTGAGACGTCTGGGGTCCGGAGGAGAACGTACCTCAGGGTCTCTCACCAAGGCCTGAGGAAACCGAAGTTTCTGTTCACCAGCTCCCATCCCATACTGGCTGACGCATTTTACTCCCCAGCCCTTCTAGCCTGACCCGCGTGTGGGCTCATGTGCACGTGGCGGAGGAAGCCACCAGCAGTGTGGGCGTCACCTGGCCTCAGGAATCCTGCAGGGCGATTGGAGGAGATGAAGCCAGGATACTGTTGTCTTCTGCAGCGGGGTCCTCCTGTCGCCTGTCACTGTGGCACAGCCCCGGCTCCAGCTCCTGCTACCACCCCCTTTCCAGTCTTTACATTCTCCACTCTCTGCTCCTAGGCAGCCCCAGGAACCCTTCCCCCCACCCTCCCCCCTAATCTGACTACCTGTACCTCCACACTGGCCCTGAATGTGAATATTCTAGGTGGAAAAGGTAGTCAGTCCCTTGGATGAACTCTCACATTAACAAAAAGCAAGGAATAAAGGCTTGTGGGGAAGGGTAGGGGTGGCGTGTCACCTGTTCATTAATCCAAAATTGTCCCTGGGAATGGAAATGGCGGTTCTGTGAGCTGAAAGAAAATTATGTTACCTAGCTTGCATCTGTTGGTTCAATCGAATCAGGGATTCTCACGTTTTAGAAGTTCTGGAGAGCTTCCTTTAAACCAGGCACACTCCCTTCTCTGAATCTGACAGGACCCCTGTAGCGGATTGGGGCTAAGGACCTGGCCTCCCTGGTGAAGAACCCCTGTGTGATATCTGGGAAGTTTCTGATGGGCAAGCCCTGGAAAGCAGACGGCGTGGAGGCAGAGGGAAGGCTGAGAGCCGCTAGTTTGAAATGTAGCTTTCTACCCCCAAGGGCAGAGTCGAGCGGAGAGAAAACTGTGGGTTTGAGTTCCGAAATGACTAGCCACGGAGCTTCTCTGCACCTGAGTTTCACTATCTGTAAAAGGGGAATGAAGGGTAATGCCAACTGCATGGGACTGTAGTAGGAATTAATGGAGCCTCAGGCACATAGTTTAGATTGCGCACTTATTATTATTATTATTATTATTATCATTATTATCATTATTATTATTTTGCAATCAACCCAGCTCCTGGTCAGCCTCTGCCTCACAGCTCCAGCCCCCTCTACTGCCGCCAAAGGGGTCTCTGAAGTGGGGGCTCAGGGATGGTCCCCTTCACCTCAGGATCACAGCTCTTGCAGAGATCCCCCCACTTTTTTGTCTTGTAGACTTAAAGAACAGGGGCACACTGGAGGCTGGTGCAGATATCCCAGAGGGTCTCAGACAAAGTCTGCTTGTGAGTCTTGTGATAAAAGGTGGTATTTAACAGGAAGGGCTTTGCTAAGGCAGGAATTGGAAGGTGACACCCTCCCTGGTAGAGATCGGGGAAGCGAGAGTCATGACCAGATCACCTCCTCAGAGACGCCTTCCCGACCCCTTTCTTTCCCCCTCTAGGTGAGCTGAAGACAGCTCCTCAACCTTTTGAACCCTACAGAACACACTCTCACTGTGTGTTCTAAAGAACTGCCAATCTCATCCATTACATGCTGTCATCTGCCTCTGTCTCCCTTCCTTACACGCTTTCAGTTAGTACTGAAATCATTGCCCTCAAATTTGACATGAAAATTTAAAAAAATACAATAAACAAAGAAAATAGCACATGCACAAAATTGCACATCAAGAAAATTTCATTTGCATTCCTAAAAAGAGGCTGATTGTGGTGGATTTTCCAAGAAGCCTGGGTAAAGTAACAAATTATCCTAAACCCAAATGCAGGCACAAATGCCCTCAGAGTGAAAAGCCACTCGCTGTCATTTGGAGTAGTGGAAGTAAGTGGAGATTTCCAGGAATTCCCTGGGGGGAATCCCACAGAGGCTTTGCCTGGAGGGGACTGACCCCAAATATAGCAGGTGCAGCTGGCCCCAGGCTGGAAGACATTCCTGGCTGTTCTTTACCCTCAGCCAGTGAGGGCTCTGCCTGATGCTCTGCTCTCTCTTTTCTGCCTCTTGGATCAATGTGATGTGCTCTGAGTCTCTTTTTTGCCCCCTTAAAGCTCCACGTGGCAAAGTGAAAAGGACATTGCTGACTTCTCCACTTTCCCCTACTTGCTTCACCCAGTGACAGCCAGGGACATATTTTGAGGGCTCTTTTTTCCAAATGAGAACATACTCACTAGCAACCTAAACAGAAAGCTTCCGTGGTGAGAGGCCAGAGCAGGGCCTCCGAGAAAGCCTGATGCACCAGAGCTCTGTGGAGGAGATGAAGATGATGAAAACTAACCCATCTAGTATATTCCGCTGGTCACTTCTAATGCTAAAGGAACGGCAGAACTCTTCACACAATCCTTTCTGGAATAAGGTGGAAAATGAATAAAGAAATAATTACACAGTATTCGTTGCATATTACTATATCTTGCATTTATATAGAAAACGTATTTTCAGAGTAATTTGCAAGTATTCTACATTTAGGGACTCAGTGTAAGTGGTGTATGCTCACATTTAAATCCGTCTGTAATAGAATTTGCTGAATACTGGAGAAAAGATTGAACCACTTAATAGAAGGTATTAGAAAAAGTTATTTCATTCTCCTACACAACACTACACGCAGAAACGTACTTGAAGAGAATTAAGCAGTTAAAGTTAACAACAAAAGCATAAAGGTATTAGAAAAAAAATACAGAATAGTTTTTTTTTTAAAGCAATGTTTGAATGAGGGCCTTCCTAAGGAAGAAATAAACTCCAAAAATCCAAATGAGTGGAAAATTAAGAAATTTCACCTTAAAAAAATGAAGAACTTCTGAACAACAATAAAAATACCATAAACAAAGTGAGAAGGTACAAAAACAGTTACAGGCAGAAGAAATATTTGCAATATATTTAATACAGAAGAGATTATTAGCCAGAATGTGTGTGTGCTCAAGTGTGTGCGCACGTGTGTGTGTCTTACAGTATGATAGAAAAATGGACACGAGACATGAATGAGCACTTCAGATGAAGATATATAAATGGCCAAATATATATGAACACACTTTGGATTCAGTCATAATCAAATAATAAAGATGCATCATTTGACACATGGAATTGTAAAAAAAAAAGGGTTTTTTTAAATGAATAAATCGGTAGAGCTTCTTAGTTGCCAACAAAATTCAATCCAGAGAGTTTAAGCAGAAGAGGAATTCACAGGATCTCTAGGAGGGCTAGAGAGCTAGAACTGCAGAATACGGTGCTGGAATAACACCAAATCACACTACAGGGGCTGTTCTGGTGAAGAGACCCCACCACCCATTCTTGATCCAGTCCCTGCAACTTGCACCAGCGATGCCAGGCACTGGACTCCAGCAGCTCTGCCCCTGAAACTCTCATAGAGCTAAACAGCACCATGATCGACCTTATCAAAGGAAGGATTTCATGCTCCTTTGCATAGCCCACTTCTGAACAGAAGACTTGAGTGGATGCGTCTGATTGGTAAGGCCAACGTCACGTACCAGCAGCTTGGACGAGAGAGCAACTTTGGACTTCTACTATGGGACCAAATGAAGACTCGTAATGTCCTCACATGCAGGAAGGGTAAGCCAAAGGTGACGAGGATCTAAGCTTCCACTTTAAGAAACTAGAAAAAGTAGAGCAAACCAAACCCAAAACAAACAGAATGAAAGAAATAATAAATATAACAGAAATCAATGAAATTGAGAATAGAATAAACAAAAGAGAAAATTGATGAAGCTAAAATCTGGTTTTCTGAAAAGTTTAAATAAACTGATAATCAGACCGACTAAGAAAAAGCCAGAAGACATAAATTATAAATATCAGGATTAAAAGTGGTAATATTGCTAATACACTGCAAACATTCAAAAGATACTAAAGGAATACTCTGAATAACTCTATGCCCATAAATTTGACAACTTAGATGAAATAGACAATTTTTTTGAAAGACACAAGCTGCTAATGCTCACTCAAGAGAGTTAGATAATCTAAATAGTATTATATCTTATAAAGAAATTTAATTAGTAGTTAAAGGCCTTCCAAAAAAGAAAATTCCCAGCCTGTATGTCTTTGCTGGTGAAGTCTACCAAACATTTAAGGAAAAAAAAATATTAACTATATACAAAAGCTTAGAGAATATAGAAGAAGAAAGACTACTTCTCAAGTTATTTTATGAGGCTAGTATTATCCTGATTATCAAACCAGACAAAGCTTTTACAAGAAAAGAACATTATAGACCAATATCCCTCATGAACATGGAGACAAAAATCCTAGGCAAAATACTATTAAAATGAATCCAGCAGTATATAAAAAAGATAGTATATTATGACTGAGTGGGATTCATCTCAAGAATGCAAGTTTGGTTCAACATTTAAAAATCGATCACCGTGATTTGCCATGTCAACAGACTAAAGAAGAATAACCATATGATAATCTCCACAGATGCAAGAAAAGCATTTAACAAAATTCAATATTGATTCACAGACAAAAGCTCTTAGCAAACTAGGAATTAACCTCAACCTGCTCAAAGACATTTGCAAAAAATCTTCAGCTAATGTATACTTACTAATAAAGATGGAAAACTTTCTCCCTAAGTTTGGAACAAGGTAAGCATGTCTGCTCCCAACACTCCTATTCACCATTGCATTAAAGATCCTTGCTAGTGCAAAAAGTCATCTATATTAGAAAGGAGAAGTAAACTGTTTTCTGGCACATGGTGTGATTGTCCACAATGAATATCCAAAATAATTTACAAAAACCTACTAGAACTAGTAAGTGAGCTTAGCCGTGTCGTAGGATACAAGGTCAATATAAAAAAAAAAAAATCAATCATATGTCTATATGCTAGCAATAAATAACTTAAAATTGACATTTTAAAAAGTACCATTTTAATAACACCAAAAATATGAAATACTTAGGTACGAATTTCACAAAATATGCTCAGAATAGGTATGCTGAAAACTATAAAACACTGATGAAAGAAATAAAAGATGACCTAAACATATAAGATATATTATGTTCATGAACTGGAAAACTCAGTATAGTTTAGATATCAATTATCTCCAAGTTGATCAATAGATTCAATGCAATTCCAATCAAAATTCTAACAGGTTTTTTAAAAAGATATTGACAAAGTGATTCTAAAATGTGTATAGAAAGGCAAAGAAACTAGAAAAGCCAGAACAATTTTGCAAAGAACAAGTCTGGAAGACTCACACTACTGCATTTCAAGACTTATTATAAAGCTTCAGTGATAGAGTATAGTATTCGTGAAAGGATAGATACAAAGATCAATGTAAAGAATACTAAGTCCAGAAATAGATCCACACATACATGCTTGATTAATCTCCAACAAAATTACAAAGGCAATTGACTGGAATAAAGATAGTCTTTTCAACAATTCATATGCAAACATACAACAAACAAATGACATTTATTCTGTTAAAAATAGACAAAAGCATTGAAAAGATACCTTACCAAAGAAGATACCTAGATAGGAAATAAACACACAAAAGAATGCTCAATATCATTAGTCATTAGGGGAACGCAAATTAAAATTATGAGATACCCTTTACATACCAATCAGAAAGGCTAAAAAGGAAAAAAGAAAAAGAAAAGAAAAAACACCATTAATACCAAGTGATGGTGAAGATGTGGAGTAACTGAAATTCCCATACATTGCATGTGGAAATGAAAAGCGATACATCCACTTTGGAAAATAATATGGCGATTTATTTTGATTTTTTAAATTAATTTTTATTTTTCAATTGCAGTTGACATTCAAAATTATTTTATTTTAGTTTCAGGTGTACAGCACAGTGATTAGACATTTATATAATCCACGAAGTGATCCCCCCGATAAGTCTGGAACACACCTAGCACCATACATAGTTATAATACCACCGACTGTGTTCCCTATGCTGTGCTCTGCAACCCTGTGACTATTGTGTAACTACCAATTTGTATTTCCCAATCCCCTCACCTCCCTTACCCAACTCCCCAATCCCCTCCCATCTGGAAACCATCAGTTTGTTCTCTTTATCAAAGATCCTGTTTCTGTTTTGTTAATTTTTTGATTTTATTCTATGTATTCCATATGTAAGTGAAATTGTATAGTACTTGTCTTTCTCTATCTGACTTATTTCACTTAGCATAATACCTTCTAGGTCCATTCGTGTTGTCACGAATAGTAAGAGTTCGTTCTTTTTCATGGCTGAGTAATATTTCATTCATATATTTATCTGTTCATCTATCAACGGACACCTTGGTTGCTTCCATATCTTGGCTGTTATAAATAATGCTGCAATGAACACGGGAGTGCATGTATCTTTTTGAATTAGTGTTTTGGATTTCTTCAGATAAATATCCAGAGGTGGAATTGCTGGGTCATAAGATAGTTCTATTTTTAATTTTTCGAAGACCCTCTATACTGTTTTCCATAGTGACTACACTAATCTGCAGTTTATTATAAAGTTGAATACACTTACCATATGATCCAGGCAATGTCCCTCACAGGCGTTTACCCAAGTGAAATGAAAGCTATGTTGACACAAAAACTTGTACATGAATGTTTACTTATAATCATCAAAAAATAGAAAGAACACGCACATTCTTCAATGGGTGAATAGGTCAACTATAATACTTCCAACTCAGCAATAAAAAGAAATGAAATATTGATACACACATCAACATCGATGAATCTCAAATGCCTTATGGTACATTAAAGGAGCCAGACTCAAAAAGTTACATATTCTGTGATTCCATTTATAGAGCAATTTGGAAAAGGCAAAACTATAGAAATAGAAAACACATTAACGGTAGCCAAGGTCTTGGTGTGGAGGAAGGGTTAACCACAAAGGGGCATGTGTGTATTTTGGGGGTGATGGGACTGTTTTTTTATCTTAATTGTGTTGATAGTTGTATGATTGCATGGATTTGTTAAATTTCACAGAACTGTTCAATAAGATGAGTGACTTTGACTACATGTAAGTTTTGCCTTAAAAAATGAAAAAAAAAAAAAAAAGATTGAAAGTTTGAGGATGACAGCATGACCAATCTCACTGTAATAGAAAATATCAGTATCCCACAAAGCAGAGTAAAGGAAATTTAGATGCCCTGTTGGGCCGAGTATCAGTTGGTGAATGCTTCTTAGAAGGTAATTTGGTCGTACATCTAAATATTTTAAAACTTATACGCCTTAAAGAAGGTAATCCCACTCCTGGAAATGTATGTGCAGATATCCTTGAACATGTGTATACCAGTAGAATAAGGTCTGCAGGGACAGCAGCCCACCTGGTCTCTGTAGCTTGGGGACACTCAGGAAATGCCATCCTCCTGTGGATATTGGTGGCACAGAGAGTATGGCTGGCCCATGCGTATCCTCTTGAGTCTTACTATTGTAGTGCACACCAGCCAGTCTCCTAGCTGCCTGAGGGTTTTCTCCGGCCTCAACTAAAACCTCTATCCCCAGCAGCCCTTAAATAATGACTGCTGGGAGTTGGTATATAAATACCCTCTTCCCCAGAGGGCTAACCCCAAGGTGCCCTTTCTACACTGATTCCCAGAATTCCTCATTGAGATTAGCTTTCAGTTGCCATATATGGTGACTGGCTTGATAACACATCCGTTATTTACTTCCTTCTCTTCCCTGCTTGATTTTCCACTTTTGGGATTATATCTCAAATGAGCCAATTTTGCTTGAATCCTTGTCTTGGACTATGATTAGGGGGAAACCAACCTAAGACAATTGGGTCCTCCTGGAAGAAAGGCAGTGGTGGCCCCACTCCTATGTGGCTTCCTGACTGGTGTGCCTTAATGAAGGGACCATAGAGGAGGAAAGGACACTGTTTACGAGCACATGTGGGACCCTTGAAGTTTGGGTGAGCAGGAGGTAGGCAGATTTTGCTTGAGGTGTGGGCTCATGCCACTGACATAGAAATTATTGCTGCTGCTAGAACCTCCACTTTATATTCATTTCCAGTCAGAGGGACAGAAACGCAAGCCATGTTAGAGTTTCTCATAGTCCCTGCTTTAAATAAGACTAAGACAGCTGAACTTGTGAGGTTACTAGGTGCACTTCCCCCAAGCATCATCAGTCACTGCGCAGAGATTTAAATTTCACAAATGGAATCTGTAGCTTGTGAACTACTGCTGTTTAAGTTGGATATTAATAATTCGTATCCCTTCTACTACCAAAAAAGAGTTTTGAGAAATTACTGCTTATGTTGTGAATTTGAGAACGCCCTGGGTCAATTCATCTTCTAAAGTTAACTGGTCCAAGCAGCTGCTGTTCGCAACACCAAAGAGTAGGATTTCATAATCTATGGTGGGCTGGCTCCAAAGAGAGTGTATGCGTTTTTAAGCCTATCCAAGGATGCTTGATTCGGATTTTTTTTTTTTTTTTTTTCCCAGCAACAGCCCTGCTGAATCAGCTCCAGTCAACCAGACTCACTATGAAGACCATCCTGTCTGGAAGGTGACACAGGGTCAAGAAAGACCTTGAAGACCTTTCTGAGTCTCTGCAGGTGCATTGTGTTCTTACTATTGGCAACATCAGAGCGTAAGTCATAGTGGAGGTCAACTAGTTCCTGCTGGGTCGAACGTCGCTGAGGCTACCTGCCATGCTGGTCCTGCATTATACTGGGCTAGCTCCTCTGAGACAAAGCCTACAAGATGGTCAATTAATGTCATTGACTGTGTGGCTTGACAGTGTAGACTGTTGATTGACAAGTGCCTTTATAGGTGTGGGTGGGTGGTAAGTTATGAAACCCATCCCAGCAATTCAGTTTATTCATACCTGTAGAAGTTACTTGTTTTCTCCTGAACAATAACTTTTAAGAGATAACTTTGTATCATTATAGAAGACAATTTTTGTGATATGTTGACCCTGTAACTCATTCAGGTGTTGCTCCTCTGATAATGTGCCAGGTGGTTTGGAAGAGATTCTAACTAACATTTAGCGTGACCAGTCAAAAGATTTTGATGAGAAATCCATATAGATTTTTGCCAAGCAAATGCAAGAGAAGGATTTCTTGATATAAATCTATCTTGATATAAATCAATATGTATTTATCCATCTGTTTAGTTTAAAAAAGGATGTAAGTTCTTGTCAACAGTCGTCTCAAGCAAATATTAGAATGTGTGTATGTGACTAACTTTAAAGTGTAGCTTTAAACTTTAAAGGTGTGTGTGACCTTTATATTGCATAAACCAAAACTTTCGGAAAGACTCAGACCTTTAAGAAAGGTCATTCAGCTTCTGGATCTGCTGGGACAGAGGGACGCAGATGGTTGCTCAATCCTAGCAACGCCCCTTTTAAAAATAACTTTTTGTTTCCCCTTAATTACAAGTTTCTTTGCTTATAAAACTCTGGGTATGATTTCATCATTTCACGTTGCCCAGAGCAGGGTGAGGGTGCTAGGTGCCCAGCTGTAAAAATTCAGATGGGTGTTGCGTGAGACACACAGAGATCTTAGAAACCCAGGCCCGTAGGAAACAGAGGGCACTAGGAAAGGGTGGGAAGAATGAGGGCTGAGGAGAAAGACAGGATCCTAAGGCAGGATCCTGCCAGGGCGGCCAGACTTTGGGAGACATTAGGAGGCAGTAGGTGGGACTAGAAGCAGGAGAGTGCTGAGCACACTTGGAAATGAGTCCACTAACCACTGCTGAGGCCACAGTGGACAGACCATCTGGTCCTTCTCCAGAACGAGGGTATGGTGGGCCCTCAGCATTATCAGGGCACAGGCCAAGAAGGCTGAAGTGCAGCACCAGTCTTATGGACAATGGAGGGTAAGAGGTTGACCCAATACAATGCATATAAGTGACAGGCTAAGGCAGGGAGCCTTTTGGTGGCCAGAGGACTCAGCATAGGAGATATCAGGCTTGTGGCTCAGCAGGAGTCCTTCCAATCCCCTGTGCTAGGGCTGGGCTGCTGAGATGCTATTTGCTGTAAGGGATGCCCCCACTAGGCCAAGGGATATACCTTGCATCTTGAATGATGCAGCCTTCTCATCTGAAGCCCAAGTATGGCCCAGATGCACGAGGGGCTATCTAATAAACAAACATGACATAGCACGCTACCCCTCAGAACTTGGCCCTGCCCCGCTCTGCTCCATGCAACGTCAACCACACTGGTCACTTTGTCTTTCCTTTGGACATCCAACCCTTTCCTGCTCCAGGGTCTTCCCACCTGCTGTCCCCTCTGCCTGCACTGCTTTTCCTCCACACATCCTCTTGGCTCCCGCCTCCCTCATTTTATTCCAGTTTCTGCTCACATAAATTTAACCAAGTTCTTGCCAGCCCATTCTTACTGAAATAGCACTTTTTCTTTCTCTAGACTCTTACCTTGGATTTATTTATTTTTTTCTTCATAACACTTATAATTCCTTGATATTATGTCATCTATTTATTGTATACTGTCAGTCTCCCCACTATAATAAAAGCACTGTGGAGGTAGAACTAACTTTGCCATCATATCTTCAATGTGTAGAACCAGACTCGGTACAAAAGGGTGCTCAAGAAATATTTGTTGCATGAATGAATAAACGAATGGACCGTACTAATTCCCATTGTATGTAGTAAGTGGTTATGGTGTTCACCACCAACCTTCACGTGGCAAGATCAGCTCAGTTAATTAAATGAGGTTGCCTAAAGTTGCCTGTGGTTCCCAGGGAGAACCACAGGACTCCAGAACATTTAAGTTTGCTGAGTGTTGTGAGTCTTCCCACTGCAGGGTTCTCTCCCCAGCTGGTTCTCCGCAGCTCCTGGGGATAATGGTAGAATTGATTGACACAAACACCCTCAGACTTCCCACAGGGGCTAGAGACCGGCAGGCTCCTGGCAAGTTGCAACCTTGGGAACAACCTGGACATTGCAACCACAGGGAGACAAAACCCTCTGATTTGTATTCTCAATAAGATCCAAGAGGACGCTGCATAGATGAACAGGGAGAAATCTGAAATCAGGATAGATTGCTTTCTGATGAAAAACATGAATCCCTTAATTTAGAAAACCATTCCAGACAGCATAAATAGCATAGTGGATAAGGCAGAAAAGAGACTCATTGATTTTGAAGGATGGTTTGATAAATTATCTGATTATTCAGAAATGTAAAAAAGATTTCCTAGAAGTGTAAAGAGATTGAGATCATGAGCAAAAAGATAAGAGTCATGAAAAATTGATTCAGAAGGTGTAATAAAGGCCATTTTCCTGAGCTAAAAAGACTTGACTCTCTAGATTGAAAGGGCTTAGTGAGTATCAGAGAAGTTGATACAAAGAATACACGCTTAGAAACGCTCAGGAAATTTTTATAAAAATTTAAGACTAAGGAAAATAATCTTACAAGTAACCATGTAGATAAACAACAAAACAACAACAACAACAACAACAACAACAAAACAGTCAAGTTGACAAGTCACTTCTTTTCTGCACCTCCAAAGATCAGAAAAAAATAGAATTGTTCAATTGTCTGGGGCAAGGCAGATGGAGAGGATAGCCCAGACAGGCGAGGTCTCAGAAAGGATGCAACTTACCTGTCTCTCTTAATTTTGTGTTCTCAAAAAGCAATTGAGCGATCTTAGAAACAAATCCCCATGCAGAACTCAAGTATAAGGAAAAATGCAATGTGAAAGGAATGTGGTGAGCGACGATAGAATTTAAAATTAAATTATTGCCTAAATAATTGATTACATAGTTAAATATCACATTAAATTTAAATAAGTAAATGTTTAATATTGTAAGAAAACAATGCAAATGTAAAAATATTTTTGAAAAGAAAAAGAGTGATAATTAAACAATCTTATTAACTTGGATTTGAAAGCCAAGATAATATCAGCAAAACTTGGAAAGATAGATAGAAGTGGACATAGGTGAGAAAGAAATGAAAGGGTGTTAGATCTCCCATTTTCCATGGAGAAGGTTGAGAAGTCCTGTATCATTCTTGACACTGAAAAAAGAATATAGGGCTAACTATGTTTTGAAATACAGGGTAACCATTAACCCAGCAAAAATAAAATTCACAACTTTCAAATTGCTTGGCTGACAAGAGCAAATAAACAAAACATTTGGCAAAGGATAGGCAGAAAAAGAATTAGAGTCATAAAAAACTCGGATTACATAAACTAAGATGAAAGAAATAAGACCAGCTATGTCAATTTTCACAGCAGATGTGATAATGAATAAAAGCAAAGATTCCCAGACTGGATCCAAACATAGGTTATTTATAAGAGACATGTCTAAAACAACAACGGAGAAATTAAAATAATTTAGTAAGTAAATAAATAAATGCATATAAATGATTGGCCCCCACACCCTAGGTGTTTCAGGTATCAGAAGCTGTAAGATGTTAGGAAATGCCATTTGTCATCTTTTCTACCCTGGTTAGAAGTATTCTGCAATGAAAGAGAGAAGGAAGAGAATGGGGAAGACAGACAGACAGACAGACAGACAGACAGACAGACAGAGGAAGAGAGAGAGAGAATTCTGTGATGTCTGTGTCCCCGATGTCTGCCTTTCCCTGCTTTGGATGTCCTAGTGTCTTTCCAAAGAATCCCTCCTTTTATCTAAGTTGGTTCAAATTTGGTTTTGGTAACTTGCAGCTCAAAGAATCCTAATAATACAGATCTTCATTCTAAAGGTTCATGTTTCCTGTCTCTGTCACAATGAACATTGACCCTATCTGCGGAGGCATCAGAGAACTCAGAATGGGGGAGATGGAGACAGTGGTGGCAGAAAGGTGTGGCCAGAACCAAGAGGGGACAAGGAGTTATATTTCCACGGCTCAGGTGACACTACACCTGCTGCTCCAAGGGCCCAGCATCAGGAGCAAGGCCATTCGGTATCAAGGGCATGTGGCTCCTGTCATGCTGAAGAAAAACTGGTGCAGCAGGAAGAGCAGTGATTTGGGACCAGTACTAAGCCAGACTTCAGATGCCAGCTCTGCTACTTGTTATTGGTGTCATCTGGGGATGTCCTCAGATGACCTCTATGAAATGGGACTAATCAGTTTCCCAATCAAAACCTTAAAGCTACTCCTATACCATATGTGCCCTTGAGCTTTGTTTATGAAAATGCATCAGGTCTTTCTATAATTTGTCACAGCCCTTCCTCTCCTTTCTCTGCGGTATTTTTGAGTTATTAGACATGGGCCTTGGTGTTCCCTGAGGAATTTGTCTCGTGTACACCCTTTGGCCCTTTTCAATTCTGGAGGCCTAAATTCAGAGTCCAAGACCCCCAGCCTCAAGCCCTCAACCCAGCCAGCCAGAGTCTCATCCACGTCCAGCCTGTGAGGGGGTTTCAAACAGGAACCGGATCAACTAAATTTGTGAACGTGGGGCTTTGATAAATATTACACATAAAACACCTATCACGTGGTAGGCACTCAAGGAACATCACTCGCCTTTTTCTTTCCTTCAGGGGAAGGATCTGGATAAAATCTGAGTGAACTAAGTTGCCTATTACGTTAAGTCTCCAGCTCTGCCTTGCAAATTCAGATGTGTTCTGCTCATTGCTCTTCTTGAATATCACGCTTGATGGGTGAGGTTGCAAGGTGCCGTTTGGACTCTGTTGGAAGGATGGCTATTTTCAGTGGAGGAGAATTTAATCTCATTATCACCAGCAGTCAGGTTAAGGCTGGTGGCCCTGCCATAGATTGCAGATCCCATCAACAAGATAACGTGATTCATTTTAGGAAGATGTAGGATTGCCAAGGCAAAATTATTTTTAGGAAGCTACTTTTTTTCTGTCCAGAACATCCACCTGAAAATAGCTCTGAGCATTGTGGAGCTAGCACCTCGCAGAGTACTGAACTGAAAATTCAAGCCTACAGATTTATAGAATAGATTTTACTTCTAACTCCAGATTTCATAATGGCATAAAACATATCGATAATAAATAGCAGCTATAAGAAGCTTGAGAATATGACCCAAATTCAATTCATTCTCTGCCTTTTATCCAGGAGGAATCTAAGTATTGTGTTCCTAGAGGCAGGGTGGGGGTAGGAAATTAACTGTTTCTTTTGCCACCCAGATACTGGTGGATCATTTGATTGCATTCCTACTCACAAGTTGTTTCCTTTCTCTTCCTTGCTAACAGTGTCCTAATTTTGTTCAAGCAGCAAGTTGTATAAGCCAGTCTTGGCAATTTTGTTCCTTTTTGTTGGTGATTGGTCTAGGCGTGGGCATGAGAGCCAGGGCTGGCAAAGAATTTGGAGGGGCACGGCTTCTAGGGACTTTTGGATGCAGGAAGGAAGCCCTCTTCACTCCCACCTTTGGAGCAAAGTATGAAGATCTGACGCCTAAAGTTGCAGAATCTAACTTGCCACCAGAATACCAAACCTAGGCAACGGAGCCAGCACATTGAAGAGGCGGAGAAGCATGGGCGCTTCCTGACACAGGGCACTGCTGAGGCAAACCTTAAGCGATCTACCTCTGAATTTCTCAATAATGTTAGAATAAAAGTCCTTGTGGCTCAAACCACTGAAGGCTGGGCTTTGCTATTGTAGCTAAAACAGTCCTAAGGGATGCACACCCATTGGTTTCCCTCAGTGTCTGTTCCTTCATTTTCCTTAGTAAATAGAACCCCCCTCCCTTCTCATCTGGACATATAGCCACTTAGATTGATGCTCCATTTGCCAGCGTCCCTTACAGTGCCCATATGACCTATGAGATATTAGCAGATGTGCCAGGTGGCAGTTCCTGGGAACCATCCTTGAAAAGAATTGTTACATACGCTTTACCCCTTTTTCTTCACCCTTTTCTTGATCCAGCGACGTGGAATGAGAATGTGACGGCTGGAACTTTAACCACAGTCTTGGACTGTGAACACAAAGGTCTCATCCTAGGGAAAGTGGCAAGCTGAGAGAACCAAGGTCCTTGAGTTCTTTGTGGGGAAGAATAGCCCTAGATTGCCCACCTCCGGACTTTTATACGAGAGGCAGATCAGCTTTCATCATGCATAAACCATTATTATTCTGGCTCTGTGCCTGCAGTTGAATTTAATCCCGATTGTACACTAAATGAGCAGCTGCTGGAAGGACCCCATAACCACTGTAGTTATTACACCCTGGGGGCTCTGGCTTCTAGACGAAAAGAGGAATTGACAGTAAATTGTAGCTACTCAACTCCGCTTGTAGTGTAACATTGCCACCGATAGTATATAAACAAATGTGCATGGCTATGGCTCAATAAAACTTTATTTATAAAAACAGGTAGTAGGCTAGATTGGGCCTGTGAGCCAAGTGTTTTCAGCACCAACCACTGTATCAGGTGCTCATTTATCAAGCTTCTTCAATGTGCTCAATGTTGTCCAGATGTTTCAAAACACTCTTGATTTACCAGAGTTCTGAAAATCTTACGAAGGCATACACTGACACTTGGAGAGAGTATGCAGCATAGGTACAGATTATAGTCACTAACCAACCGTGCTGGGCTGTGGACACAAACCTGCATCTCTGAAACCCATGCCCATGTGAATACATCATGCGGATATTTTTCTCCATGAACGAAATTTTTTTCTTCCGACAACTGTGTCTCGTCGTGCCCGTGAGACTGCCGGCAGGTGCACCTGACCGCACTCCACGCTCCCCGAGGGCCAGAAGAGAGAAACGAGCCAGCAGAGCTGTGGAATGAGGCAAAACACAAACGTGGTCTCATTTAACACGTTTCCTGCAGACAGAACGGTCAGCTTGAAATTGTGGGTGGGAAAGGAAGGGAGAGACAATAGAAGGAAAAAAAAAAAAGAGAGAGGCACAAGACTCTGAAGAATTCCACAGCAGAATGGCCTAATTATAGTGCCTCTTCTCCCGGGCCTGAGAACCCAGTGGGCAGGAAGTTAGAAAATACTGAGCCCACCAGCAGGGACCTACCATGTGCTGACGCATGTGTTAAGGGATTTCTTTCTGCGATCTTATTAATCCCCACCAAAACCCTCATGAAGCTGATAGCAGGACCCCCTTTCTTAGTCGCTCCAGAAGCTCAGAGAGTTGAGTAGATTGCACAAGGCCACCCGGCTAGCAAGGGGCAAAGCTGAGAATGAAATGGACATCTGTCTCACTCCGAAGCCCAAGCCCTCTCTTCTATCTCATGGCTTTTCAGGGTCACTGGAGATACAAGGACAACAGCGGCTTCTCTGGGAGCGATTTAAACCACTGGTTACACCCCACTGTTGAGAGCATGTGCCTGTCCAAGTCCTGACCCTCCTGCTTCTTTCTCTTTGTGCAGAGCAGCAAAATATTCAGGAAGGGGGACAGCACTGGCCTCAGAGGGAGGGAGCTGCCCAGAACCCCGGCTCCTCCACAAAGAACCAGTTGAAGGTGCTTCAACTCAGGGTCTCAGCCCTTCTGCAAAAACAAACAAAAACAAACAAACACACACACACACACACACACACACACACACACACAAGAACAAGAAAGACCTGCCTCACCAGGTCGTTGGGGAAATGAAATAGGAAAGTAAACACAAATGCTCTCAAAGTACCTGGTTTCTGAGTGGGAGCCTTACAGCTGTTGATTGAATCTTAAAACACTGAATACCAGTGAGCATTTGGGAGGCAATTTGGCTAATTGGCTGCGGTATCAAACAAATGTCTGGCCTCTGCCAGTTACTAACATCTGACCTAAGGAAAGCCACTTAACTCACCAAGCCTTGATTTTCTTCATAAAAATGGAACAAATACTACTAACTGCATCATAGGGTTCTACAGAGACTAAATGAGAAAATAGCTCAAGGACCGTGCCCAGCACATTGTCAAAGCTCTATAAATGTGGTTATTATTATGTTATGATTATGGTTATTGTATACGAGCTTATCTGTTGAATTAATCAAGGAGGAAAGGAGGGAAGGGGGAAGGAAAAGCTAAAGGGAAGGAGTATAGGTATGGCTCATGTCCCAGGGGAGGGACTTCTCTTTGAGTGCCCCAACAGCATACCTATCCTGATGTAGCATTAAATTTTGTGGAGTGTTCAGAGCCAATGATGGATCAGGAAGAATCAGAGATTGGAGAAAAACGGGCCAGATGCTTTCCCGAGAGAACAAATAGCAAATGCTTGCTCTATTTTTAAAGTTATTTATTCACTCAATCAGCAATGATTCGTGATTACTTTATTATACATCAGGCACCGGACTAGGCTCTCCGTGTATGGGGTAAATAGAACAGACATGATCTCTGCCCTTACGAAGCTTACAGTCCGGCAGGAGGGCCAAGCCCCAGAGAAGTAAACCATGTGAGTGCATGATAAAAGACCGTAGTGTTTGCTAGCAAAGAAAACAATGGCACTTTGGGAGAGAGTAACGTGATAGTCTGAGAACATCTCTTGAAAGTCTCAGGTGACATTTACCCTGACACTGAATGGATAAAAAGGAAGTAGCCATTGTGAAGGCAAGGGATGCCAGGCAGAGGAAACAACATGGGGCAAAGACCCTAAAATGACACAGAATTGGTCCCTCAGAGGTACTGAAGGGACCGCAGTGGGAAAAGGGGAGAAAGAAGGATTTGAGGTGAAGCTGGTAATGTTACGGTACCATTAGACTTTAGATCCTGTTCTGAAGCCATTGGGAGGTTTTGAGTAAAGGATGATGATCTCGTTCATATTTCGGCAAAGCCATTCTGACTGCTTTGTGATGGCAGACTATGCATAAGTGGGAAAGCCATGAGGGATGTGATTTTAATGCACTGGGTAGGAGGTGGGAGGGCCAGGACTAAGGAGATGGCCTTGGAAATGAAAAGAAGTGGGTGGGTTTGGGACAAGAGGACATGATGATGGACTGAACATGGGAGTGAGGAGGAAGGAGAAACTCAGAGACAATGACCAAAGTCTGGCGTGAGCAACTGGTTTGAGAGAGATGCGATCCAAGTTCCAGTCTTTAAAAAGCAGTTTGAGATTTCTATGATATATCCAAGAGTGTGATATCAACTAGTCGTTACCAGATCTAGGAAGTGTGGCCTGGGCTGCGAATACGCATTCGAGAGTTGCTGGCATTTGTGTAATGTTTAAAACCATGGGCTGGCTCGGCGTCCCAGCCTCCAACTGGCACTCCATCCTTACGCTCTCTTTCTTGTGCTCACTGGCCCCAAATCCTGGTGGAACCCCAGCTCGTCTGACTTCGTCTGACTCCATCATCCTCATGCTGCCTTGGCAGGGGCCTACCTCTGTGGAGTGGGCCATGAAGCACATTCAACCTCCTCTTCTCTACAGTAGTCTCTCGGAAGATGGGACAGTCCAACGGAGCTGGCACCAGAGCCCTGAGCTGTGACACCGTTCTCCACAGCACTGAGCATTCTCCGTGAGGACTGGCGAGGCAAGGGGAGGGACCAGGTGAGTCTGGGGGCTGAGGGCCCAGCGCAGCACGTGAAGCTCTGTGCATAGCGATTCTCTTAACTCTGGATGCTTATCTCTTTGGTCCTAGACTCTCCCCAGCTCTGGAAGAGCCCTCATGCTGCAAATAAGGTATAAACATTTCTGCTCAGGAGACAGAGGTGTGGTAAGGAAGGCTAGAGGTGATAGCTAGTGGGAATTTACAGTGGGGTCCTGGAAACAGCCCTTGGCTTGGGCCCAGACAGCCCAAGTTCATGGCCAGGATCCACCTGGTAATAACTATATGAATTAGGGCATGTCATTTAACCTCTCTGTGCCTCAGTTTCTGCATCTGTAAATAGTGATAAGGGATTGTTATGAGATTATAGGGACTATGGGAAAAGTGCTTACTACACTGTAAACAGAATTATAAATGTAATATGTTATTTCCTGTGCATAATACTCAGCAATTTGTATAATTAGAGTCTCTTACAGTTTTGCTTCGCCCAGTGTCATTACACGGTAAACACCCTGAGGCCTGGATCAGCTCAGCCCAGGCGGCTGCTGGGGGCCGTGAGGGGGCCCAGGGCTGTGGCAGCTCCTCTGTGTGAAGACCACTCGTGTCTTCATGCCTCATTGTCTTTGTGCTTTTGTGTTTTCAAGGAGAAGTGGTCAGCTTTTCTTTTTCTTCCTCTGAATTCACAGAGTTATGTCAGTTGGTGCCTATTTTGTGTGATGGGCAAATATTAGGATTGTCGAGATGTCCGAGTAGGGAGAGAGAATACAGGGAACAGAGAAGGGAAGGAAAATTTCTAGTTTACGAGAGTACAGGTGCTCATATCTTCTTATTTTTTTCTTTGCCCAGATGAATAAATGAGAAAAACAGCCCCCTTGAAGCGGCCGTAACCCCAGGACCTTTGCACTCTGCAATCCTCAACCGCTGCCTGAGAGTTTTCAAGCTGAAGCAGTATCAGCTGCATCCACTTGTGTGTGAGTGTCTGGAGTTCGTGGGTTTGCGCGCCCTTTGGCCTGAGAGAGCTGCCGGAAGCCTCCTCGACGTCTGTGTTGACTCTCTGTTTCTCTGGCTTTTCTCGGCCGTTTCCTGTTCACCTCTGTCCTGCGCTGTCTGGTCGGCCTGACTCATAGGAAACCACAGCCAAGTCACCTGGTGATCTGAGTCACTGGCTCCTGGAGTATCGCCTTCTTAAAAATAATAAAGGCAAAAGTAAGTGGCTAACTAAGAAGTGCATTTTGCAATAGAGTCCAGTGAAGTATTGCTTTGAATGGTTAGTTCTGGTAATTCCCCACATGCGTCAGATGACTTATCGTGGGCAACTGCGTTATAAGCAGATCATTTTATCTCCTAGCAACGGACTTCCCTCCTCCCTCTCTTTTTCCCTCCTTTGCCTCTCCAAGTATTTGCAGAGAACCCATGTGTCCTTGGTCTTGAGTGTAGAAATGAAGACACAGTGTGATGCTCAATAAGCTCTTGGTGCACAAGGGCAGTGGACCAGTAAAGGCAGAGAAACAGACGTGACAAGTTCACTGGTACGGGGTAGCACGGGGCACTGAACTCAGCCTGGAGATTGTCCTGGACACAGGGTCGGGCGTGAACAAGCCAGGTGAGGTGGGCAAAGGAGACATCCTAGGCAAGATTGGATAATTCTCTGCCAGCTTTTGTGTGGGCAACTCAAATGATCTCTTCAACAGCAGTTTTCACCCACCTTGGGGCCCTCTGAGGTTGTACAGCTCTTCTCAGGCACATAGGCCTGCTCTGCAGAAGGGGCTATGGACATGGCCAGGTAAGAAGGAAGACGGAGGAGGCCGGTCCTTTTCTTAGGGTTCCCACACCAGTTGGGGAGGCTAATAGCAGCGACCTTCCATGCCAATGTACTTTGAACTAGACGTCACTAATAAGTCTTCTTCTATGTGATGCGTTGGTGGGGGGTGCTCCCAGGGGCACAATGGGAAACAGCGGATGCAAGAGGGACAATATGTTTGTAGCCAATGCTTCTGGAACCCCGGGACACATTACCTCAGCCCACCTACGATTTTTGCTGCAGCCATAGTGCCAAGTTCAGTGTGGACTCTTATGACAATGTCTACCTCAAACAGGAGAGGAATCTTCTTGTTTTTCTGAAGCTGGGAGACCCGTCAGCCCTCACACTAGTGCAACCTGGAAGTGTGAGCCACTGTCAACCACTAGAGAGTGAGAGCCAGTAGACAAATACCCAGCTCCTCATCCTTTGGATAGAATGTTCTGGAAGGCATTCTGCACACTTGTCAGAGGTCTCAGCAGAACCGAGCCCCTCTTGCCCACAGCGGCAATCTTGATAATCCATGCTTAGAATAGCTTTTCTTCCATGCCTTTTTTCTTCACCCACTTTCCCTTGCTTCATGGGATCTCCTCCTGGATAAACCAAGTCTTTGTCTCAGGCTCTGATTCTGGTGGTGGGATGGGGGAGGGGGGAGGGGGATGGGCAAACTAAGACAGGAATAGTATTAACATTTGAGGATTTGAAATGCAAGGCATTTGAAGACCTGTAACAGCCTCCCTGGAAGACCATCTCTTACCTTTTGGAATTGGCAATTATACCTAAACCCGAGTGTTCCAAAACTTTTGACCCACAGGAAATGGCTGTCATCAAGGCAGTGCAAAAGGCTTAGTAACACAGAAAGCCCAGAGGACCTGGTGGGAGCATTAGTGAGGTGACTCAATTTAGCATGTAAGAAGAAATTCTAACTTTAACTCAGAGAAAGCTTCAGCATATTATTCTTTTCCTAGTCATAATGGTTATAATTTTTTTTTTAAAAAAAACCACAGTTCTAGATGGATTTATGGCTGAGAAAAGATTGGGACAATGAAGTTGCATGTGAACCTAAAAATGCTTATAAAAATTTTATATTTATAAAATCACTTTAAGAAAGTAGCGGTGGAATTTTAGACCTCAAACGTTGAAAATAAAAGTTAATAGACATTTTTTTATGTCTTTTCAAGACATTCTCTTCAAGATAATGTGCTAAGGTAATGATGGGTTGATGTAGGACAGAGATTCTTCTGGGAAAAGGCATTCTTAAGATCCCTTTATCCTCTGAGTAACTTTTGACCTTCATATACCCCACTGAAATTCTTTCAGTTGTAAAAAGTAAATACATCACAGATGTAGAGACTCGTGTATTTGGTAAGGAGTGGTAACTCCCACCCGAATATTTCAGAACACTCCTAATATCTTTTGATTTTACTCTGCTCGTTAAAGGGCCAGCTAACATGTTAAGCACGCTGTATGTGCTAGAAACTGGGTTAGATTTCTACAGTGGTCAAATATTTTGAGATTCACTTATAGCACAATGGTTCTGTAAGGTACGTAATATTGTTCACTTTCACAGATGAGAGAACCAAGGCTCCATTCAACATGCACTATGATCTGATTTAATTTTAAAACTTTAAAAGGCTTCATATCTATATTTTCATACATTGGAGGGAAAAAAACTTATCAGACCACATGAACTATCTTTTGGTTTAAAAAAATGCTTATTTAAAAGTATGCGGGTAAATGCTCTTTAAAAACCAACTTTAATCAATTTATGTTTGGGAAAATGGAATTTATTCTCAGGAGAAAATAATTTTTTTTCTTTAAGAAAATGTTTTAGTGGCCCTTTTGGTTATACATAAGCTCCCTAGTTGTATCAAGACAAAAAAGAGAAAAATTACTCTGTTTAGATAACTTAATATTAAGAGATTTTTTTATTTTTTTTTATTTTTCCCTAGTGAGCTCGGTTAGGAGTTGGAATGCCATCTGGTAAGATTTGCCCAAGGCAGGAATGGTCAGTTTTAAGTTGCTTTTTGTCTGGTATAATAACTCCCCTTTGTTATTCTCAAACCTCCAGTGAATCCTGTTACCCACACAGCACTGTGTTAGTGGTATCTTGGGAAATGGAAAAAAAAAAAGAAAAAAAGAAAAAAAACCAGCTACGTGGGAGTCTGGGCAAAGCAATGCCAAGAGAACACAATAGCCAGCAGAAGCTGAGATTAGATTGTCAGAAGTCACTAAGGAAAAGCTGGAAGCAGTTTAGAGTTAGCGGAGACATCTATAATTCCCTACCTGTAGAAACATTCAGGAAGGAGCTTAATTTCTTGCAGAATGAATGTGGATGACATCTGACTTACTCTGTTTGTTTGTTGTTTCCTGGATATTATAAGAAACAGAGACTTAGCAAAGTCATGAGAGTTACAAAGGGAATGTGAAGCAGTTGACGCAGTAACTTTAAAAAGGAAAATAAAATGAATCTTGTGGGAACTTCCCGAGCTCACTATTCTTTCGCGTCACCTGAGAGCTAGCTAATTTGGGGAGATTTTTATATTCAAGTTTATTAGATCTATGGAAGTGAAATTCAATTTTACTCCTTCTCTTATTCATCACCTTTTTTTGTTAACTGTAAAGAAGTGATGACTTTCAATAATGATCCAGCCTAATTTTTTAGTGAATGTGTTCTAGGTCTTTCAGGATCCCCTCAGACAATTTATTAAAATTACATGTAAGTGTGCGATGAGATGTAAGTGAAATTCCTGGACCCTTGGCATCCTCACTTCAAGACATTGAGTATTCTATGAGTGCACCAGTACCGTGAAGCATGAGGGTATCAGGAGGGGCACAACACCAGTTTTTAAAATCCAAGGGGGAGGATTTCCACTCAGGAAAGATGGAGCATAAGTACTCTTTGTTATTTCTCCTGCCAAGTACAGCTAAAAGCCCTCGATATTACATATAAAAGAAATGTAAGAAGACTCTGAAAGGTGCAGGAGAGAAGGCGCTGGCCAGGGACCACAGGACCCCAGCTACGACAAGGCTGTGAGGTCTCTGGGTTATCTTTTTGCGTCATAAATCCCAGATCAGATACTAAGGAAACGACAACCCAGAAATGCCAGTGGTTATAGACAAAAAGGAGCCTCAAGGAGCCTACTTACTCTCTTTAGCCAAAAGACTGGGCAGTGGGCAGTCTCGTAAGACAGAAAACTTTTAGATGACAGCTCTACTCCAGCCAAACTTCACAGACAGTGCTGTGGCCCCACCCCACCCCTTCCAGCAAAGGCCAACTGGAGAGTCTAGATTTCTAGCCTCACCAAGCTGTGACAGGCACTTCGGTCCCCTGATGTAGTGGCATCACAGAAGTTAGAGAACTGGGGATGTTGCCTCTGAGACAAAGATATCCATCCCAACACCCCCCGCCCCCTCTCTGTCAGTGGAGACCATGTGGGAAGTCTAGATTTCCACCTCCACGTGGTAATAATGAGGTACCTCTGCCCTTCCTCAGTGGGATGGTGTCAGAAGAAGCCTAGTGGGAACTAGGACTTCTGCCATTGCTCAGGAGTAATGAGTTCACCCCTTCGGAGTGGGAGACAGTGGGGAACAGTCATAAAGTGCCATTCCCCCTCTCAGCCAGGATGACAGCAGAGACCTTGTGAAGACTAAACTCCTACTCCTGCTCAGAAAGGAAAATTAGCTTCCTCCCTCCTCCTGGCTTTCTCTGTCACTCCCTCTGGCAGTAAGGATGTGATGTCTCCCCTCCCCCACGAGGGCGGTGTGAGAAGAGGCCTTCAGAAATACAAGATTTAAATAATATCCAGGGTCTTCTAATACCCCAAATGTCCAGGTTTCAACTGAAAATCATACCAAGAACAGGTTCTCAACATGAATGGTGAAAGAAAATCAATAGATAAATGTGATACCAAATACCGAATATGAACGCCAATATATATACCAACATCAAAATGACACAGATGTTAGAATTATCTGACAAAGATTTAAAAACAATCAACATAAACATGCTTAAATGAAAATTGTGAGAATGCTTGGACAAATGAAGAAATAGAAAGTCTCGGCTAAGAAACAGGAGATAGATAAAAGAACCAAATGAAAGTTTTAGAACTCAAATATGCAATAACTAAAATTAAAACCCAATGGATGAATTCAACAGAAGAATGGAGAGAACAGAGGGAAAAAAATCGATGAACTTGAAACAAAACAATGTAAATTAGCCATTCAGAACAACAGAGAGAAAATAAACTGACAAAATAAAGGACAAAAATCGCATGATCATCTCAACAGATGCAGAAAAAAGCAGTTAACAAAATTCAAAGCCTCTTTATGATTTAAAACAACAACAACAACAAAAACACCAAATAAACTAAGAAGAGAAGGAAACTTTTTCAACCTGTTAAAGAACATATCCAAAAAACCCACAAATGACGTATTTAATGATGAAAGACTGAATTCTTTCCTTCTAAAATATGAAACAAGACAAGAATGTCTATATGTTTGCTATATCCAATAAATGAAGAGACATATAGTATTTATTAGGTGGAAGGTCCAACATAATAAAGGTGCAAATCCTCCAGGTTTAACTAGTACGGTACCAACAAGACTTTTTTTCTGGATATAGACAAAATTATTTTAAACTTTATATGGAAAAGCAAAGGAACTAAAATAGCTAAAACAACTTTGAAAAAAAAAGAAAAAAGGAGAATGAATCACTCTATACAATTTCAAGACATTGTGTAGGTATAGTAAGACTGTGTGGTTTTGGGAAAGGGACAGACACAAAAATCAATGGAACAAAGTAGAGAACCCGGAAATAGCCCCACGCAAGTATAACAATTGATTTTGGACAAAGAGACAAAAGCAATTGAATGGAGGAAAGAGTCTTTCCAACAAAAGGGCTGTGACAATTCGGTGCCTGTAGACTAAAAAAAAAAAAAAAAGAACTTTGACTTAAATCCCACACTTCATGGAAAAATTAACCCAAAATTGATTATGGATTTAAATGTAAATAAAACCAAAAACTATAAACTTTTAGAAGATAATATAGGAAAAATTCTTTAGGACCTGGCTCATGGTGAAGAGTTCTTAGACATGATACCAACAGCATGATCCATTAAAAAAAAAAAAGAATAAATTAGACTTAGTCAAAACTAAAAACCTTTATTCTATGAAACATTCCACTATGCGGATGAAAAGACTATCTACAGACCGGAAGAGAGTATTTATAATTACATACTTGACAAAAGACTCATATCTAGAATATATGAAAAATTCTCACATATCAACAGTAAAAAAATCCTACTAGAAAGTGGATTGAGACATAAAGAGGAGGTTTCATCAGAATGGAAATATGGTGGCAAATAAGCCCATGAAAAGATGTTTGGAGTCACTGATCTCGGGGAAATGCATATTAAGAACACAATGAGTTATCACTACACAGATATTTAAAATAGCTAAAATTTAAAATGTAGTAATACCAAATGTCAGCAAAAACGTGCAGAAATTAATACTTATGCACTGCTCATAAGAATGTAAAATGGTACTACCACTGGAAAATAATTTAGCAGTGTCTTAAAAAACTAACCATTTATTTAGCAGAAATTGTACTCCCAGAGAAATGAAAATTGAATTCTACACAAAAACCTCTACATGATGGCTCATAGCATTGCTAGTTTTTTGTAATAGCTCCAAATCGAAAACAACCCAAACACCCCTCAACAGGTGAATAGATAACTGTGGTTATCTGTTAACCTGCTACAATAAACCCATCATCAATAAAAAGGGATAAAATACTAACACATGTAACAACTGGGATGGGTCTCAAGAACATTATGCTGAATGAAAAAAGCCAATCTCAATACATTATATATTGCATGAGTCCATTTGTATATTATTCTCTAAATGATAAAACTATAGAGTTGGAAAACAGAGGTTAGGGATGGTGAAAGGGAGGAGGTAGCTATGACTACACAGGGGTAGCAGGTGGAAGATTACTGTGGCGATGGAATAGTTCTGTATCTTGATTGTGGTGGCGGTTACAGGCATCTACATATGAGAGAAAATGACAAAGGACTGTATATACACTGTACCAATGTCAGTTTCCCGGTTTTGCTGTTGTACTATAAATATGTAAGATGAAGCCTTTGAGGAAAATGGGTGAAGGGTAGACAGCACCTCTCTGTTCTATCTTGAAAAACTATCCAAAAATAAGACATCAAGATTGAAAAAAAAAAAAAAAAGAAAAGAAAAGAAATGCAAAGAGGCTGGTATAGTGAGGCTGAGGGTTGTGTTTACAACATCTTTTCTCCATTGAGGAATAAACTGTGGTGCCTTGAGAAAGTGTCAGGGACTCAGGATTAAATGCTTTGTTTGCGTTCCTAAGTCTCCAAACGACTTTGAAGTGTCCAGTCTCCAGCGGTGTTCGAAGGTCAGCAGCGAGGGTTGCCACGCCTGCCGGCACACACGGGCCCAGCTGGTGGGCCTCTTGGGAGCCCCCCTGGTTAGGAGAAGGACAGTAATTCCCAGCTGAACAGGAAGCAAAAGGAGTGAAGGTGTGACTATAGCTTCACCGAACAATTTCTCCAGGTAGAAATAGGTACCAATTTCCAACTTCTGACCACACTCCACTTCCTATTCTCGGTAATTCTCTTGTAGGTACAACCTTGTTCAGACAAGAACTGCACAGTGTTTCTCTTTAGGGCCCTGAAATTCATACTTTGAGGTGTCACACCCTCTAAATGTGGAATGCTGTAGCCTTTGATGAATAGTCAGTTGGCTGAGCCATTTTGATTAAAGGGCACACTGAACTTATTGGACTGGAAGGGAGAAGTTGAGATTTGTTTTACTTGCTTCTCTTGACAGAATTTAAGTTATTCAGCTCAACTCAGCACCTGTGTTGGCAGGCCTTGTGCTAGGCATTGGGGACAAAGAGGTGAATAGGGTCCTTGTCGTCCCTGCCTTTCTGGAGTTAGCGGAGGGGGGAGGGGAACCAGGCATTAAACAAATAAACACAGAGAAATATGTAGTAGCCTGTACCTTCCAGAACTCACTGCCGAGAGACCGGTAGCAGAAAAGTAAACCAGGGAAGTTCCAAGGAGGGCAGGAAGAGCTCCTCTGAGGTGTCGCTTTAGCTGAGAGAAGTGGGGTAGAAGGTAGAAGATGGACATGCACTGCAGGAGAAGAACCTGTAGGTCCGTATGTGCAAAACGAGGGCCAAGGAGTAGCTCCAAGCTTTTCTAAATTGGAAGTGAGCTGGTTGGGCTGCAGAGCGGGGAGACTGTGGGCTAGGGTGAGATTTGTTTATTGCAAACAGTGAATGATGAGGGCATAGCCTGGTGCTTCCAATGGGCAGTCCAGTCTGAGAACGAGCATTTGCTGAGACCCCATGGGCTAAGCTACACACCTGTGGGGAGCTGAATAATGTTTGGGCCTTGCCCTTAAGGAATTTCCAAGCCATAGATGAAAAAGAAAAGTGTACTTCAAGGAGATGTGTTGTTTTCAGCCTGCGAAAGGGTGAGCTGGCGTTGGCAGACTTTAAATATCACCGAAAGGTCTGACCAGCATCTGCAGCTGTTATACATTACTGGGGTCCAAAGGTTTGGCCTTGAATGTCTTATTTTTTTTCTTTCCCAATATCCTCGCTTTAAAATAGAAAAACAACCAACTTAAAAACAGTCTTGTTTACTTTATCCAAGATTAAAGAGCTTGAACCGACTTGGACGGTCTAAATGGATTTTTAAGTGCTTTATGGACAAGTACCCCTAATTGCTAAATGCCAGACTGGGCTTCTGTGACTCTGTGTGATGCTAGTGTCATCTGGGTTTGCTTATTTATTCTCCTTGTCAGAGGTCAGAAGCTAAGTCTGAGATTAGACGATTTTAATTTCTGAAGCTGAGGATGGAAACAAGTTCTCTAGAGCCATGTCACACAATGGGCCGGAGCCTTGAATTTTCTCCCTTGAATAGGCTGGTCCGAGGTCTGACAATGTCTCTAAGCCAGCATGCGGCACCCGAGAACCTGGTGCAGTGGCGAAAAGCACAGATCATGGTCCCCCAGCTTTGAAAACATGGCACTGTCACAGTGGGCAAACTAGAGTCTCGGGTTTCTCCTTCCTCTTCCTTTCACCAGTCTCGGAATCAGCCCGAGATGGTAGAAAGAGCCCCAGATACAGAGATCTGGGTGCTGAGAGCCAATCCTCATGTCATCACTGAGGGACAGTGTGACTCTGGCTGGGACGCCTCACCTTGCCGAGTCTCAGGTTTCTCATTTGTAAAGTGGGGACCGTAATACCTGCCTCAGTGGTTGGTTAACACATATAAATAATTAAGGTGAGTGCTCAGGCAATCCCAAAGCCAACATCAGACTCAACAGAGCTCATGTGACAGACCCTCTCCAAGAGAAACAGAGTCCAGAAGCCTGGCACCATTGGAGGCTGGAGTCACCCACCCACCAGATGGAGCGCCCTTGGCTCGGGCTCCAGACAGTGGTTCCTGAGCCACTTTCACTGACAGATGATGGAATGTCCAGGGCCTATTCTACAAACTCACAGAGAAAACAAAGGCAATAAGAGCCTAACGGTGAAGCAAGCATTGCTTTGTCAGGAGCTGGGGCAGGGTGCGTACTGGGCGGGCAGTGCTTCCCGCCCTTGGGAGAGACTCAGTCTAGCAAGGAGGCAGATGGCAACTCTAACCATAAAGTGGGGTGCAAGGCCAGCAAAAGACTCATTCCAATAAAGGGAACAGGATGGAGGCAGGCTGAGGATACAGTCTGAGCCAGGCCTTGAAGGATGAGTGGACCTAAAAGGAGATGATCAGAAGAGGAGAGGAGGAGGAGGCCTTAAGCCAAGTCAGCGAAATTTCCAGACACACAGAGGTACGAAAGCAGATGCTATGTCTGAGGCAGCAAGTTTAGTGTAAATGAGCTGTTGAGTATCAAGGTGATACCTGAAACAAAGTGGGTATTGAGTGGCCTATATTTTGAGTGGAAGCACTTGTTATGTGTTTTTTCATCATCAGTGTAAAAGAAGTTGAAAGGATGCATATTAGTATAGTATAGATCTCTTTTCATTTACTTTTCATTTACTTGCCATGTGACGTGGGGAACTCTTTCAGCCTCCGTACTCAGATCAGGAGAAATTAGGGATGCTGTCTTCAAGTATGAGTTCAATTTTTGCCTCTGTTTTCTGCTCCTAGAAAAGCAATAATTTTTATTGGATTTCAGTTTTTTATCTTGTATAGCTATCACCTCTCTTATCGTTTTCTTCTCTTTCCTTAACTCTATGTTTTGAAAGCACTTTACAACCTTGTCTTCCATATCGTGGATATAATTTTTGGTGGCGTGGGCTCCTAGAACCATGTTGGGAATGGGGAAGAGGGCTTGTGAGAGGAGCAGGCTCTGAGGGGAGAGCATAGCAGAAATTCCTGGTAACTTTTTTTTTAAGTCAGAATACTGGGATTTATCCCAATCCTAAACCCAATACCAAAGGACATTTTTGAACCTCACAGCATATTTTCTCTCAAGTTTGCCCTCCACATCATTGATCTCATATTCCATCGTATTTGATTTTGTTTTAATATCTCATTCTTCTATACCCTTAGAGATGTCCTGAACCTTCTTCTCCAAACTACAAGCTGGCAATCAGATAATAATGACAACTCATAAACTAGTGGTTCTCAACCTGACTGCACATTGTATTTGCCTGCATTTAGCTAGGGACATTAGAGTATATCGATGCTCAGTCCCCAGCCCAGACTTTCTGTGGATGGGGCCTAGGCACTGCTATCTTTTCAGAGGTGATTCGAAGATGTGGCCAAGACTAAGAAGGGATCGTGAACATGAAACATGACCACTCCGTTCTGTCCCAGCCGCCATTCTCATCCACAGCATTTCATGAGGGGCCCACACCTCTCACGTTGCACTAATTTAACTTGTCTCCACCTTTCTGTCCACTCTTGAGGAGTCCCCATCTCTCCAAGCAGAATATAAAGAAGTGGGGACAACAGTCTAGTTTTAGCAGCTGTATAGTTGTCCTTTCTTGCTGATTTATTTGGTCACATTTGAACAACTCTGTGTGAGTCAGAGATTTCAAATCCAAGCCAACGTCTGGGAACAGTCTGGAGGTCAGCATATGTATGTTCAGCACTGACCGTTACCCCTTGCAGACCACTGCAGCTGAAGATTTGGGTTAGAAAGGTGAAGATTTGGGTTAGAAAGGTGATTTTACCAGTAACAATTGTGTCTAGTTCCCCAAAATCATTAGGCATATAACATTTGGCCTTCGTCAACCTTACTTTTCATCGTTTCTATTTTTCTTTTTTTCTATTGTCTTTTATTCATTCATTTCAGAAAAGACTTGCCGGTCACTAAATCATTCAAAGCACCATGGGGGATACCTTGTGGTATTAGCACTGCAACTGCTTTCAAAAGGCTTTCAGTTTTCTTTAGATACACACAGACAGAGAACAAGTGAAATACACACACACACACACACACACACACACACACACACACACACACACACATACGCCACTCACTCTCACAAACAGTAGTGTATAATCAGGGGAAGGTGAAAGTACAATGACCTCCTGACTGCATGAAGATAGCTCGAGAACACTCAAATGTCATTTTACCTATACGTAAGAACGGCGTGACCTAGAGAATTAGGTAATAAGAGCTATGAGAACGCTGCTTTTTGTGTTTTGAAGCCCATGATATAAATGTCTTCATTTAGTTGAACTGATATTCGAACATCTCCGATATCAAAGAAGTGCCAATTCATATGGTTCAACCTACTAAAGAGGGGCTCACTGTGACCACACAGGTGGAGGGAGGGATCGTTCTGGGCTCCTGCAGCTCCAGGTATCATGTCCTGGCAATAACCTTGGTTACCTGGGCAGAATTTGACTTCTTTAGTGGGCAGGCATCTTTAAACCACAGTAAAATTTAGAATCAAGGATAGAAGGGCTTAAGAGAGTAAAAATTATGGTATTGATTTTTTTTTGTATGAAGGAACCATTTTATACTTGATATTTTAGGTATTTGTAATGTTGGAATTTAGCTAATTATAAATGAAAATCTTGAATTCGAATTTAAAATGTGAATTAAATATCTGTTTTAAATTTGTCATTTTGGGTTGAAGTAGAACATTTAAGATAATGTTAGAGTCAACATAATTATAAATTTAATATGTTAAACATAAAAATTATCTATGTGCTCAGGAAAGTTTGGTTTGTTCATTTTTAAAAAATGAAGAATTTAAAAAGAAAACTAAATATGTTAATTTTGTATCAACATTTAAAAATATTTGAAGGTGTCTTAATAAATTATGTTTGAAAATGGGACCAAACATCATTTAAAGATTCCTTAGAAATGATTTCTAAGATCTGCAAGACATAGAAATAGAATAATAACATTTGTAGTAAATCGAAAAAAAATCCGTATCTTTAACAAATTAAATATTAATCCTTAAACAAAAAAATCCCACAAATCTCTAAATAATATTTTTCTGTGAACAAAAGCCATTCTTGAGGACACTAGAAAACTGACAGCAGCCTGCTGACATTTTGCAGACTTTGTCAGAATTGACAGGTCTCCAAATGATCATCAGATAGGAAACCCTCCAGCTGACAATGCCATCCCTGAACAATCAGACCTTTAGTGTCTCACTTCTAAATATAAACAGACTGTGAATGATCATTAGATCCTGATGGTTGCTAACATCCATTCTCCCTCCTTTTAGACATAGGGCTCTGGTCCTGCTTGGGCTGCAATGCACCCACGCATCCTCCCGTGACCTGTTGGTCATGAGGCATACTCTCAGTCAGTGAGATATAAAAGCACATTTCCCTGCATGGGACTTTTAGGAAAGTTCTTTCAAAAGTACAAACTAACCTGCACCTACATTTTGCCTTTTAATCATTCTTTTTTCCTACCTCTGTCTATGTGGAATGTGGAGCAGGCAACTAGGAGGCAGGGTGCTTGACAATTTCATTGAGAAAATGCAAGGCTTTAGACTGCCTTACTGTTTGAGAGAAACAAACCCTATTAAATTAATCACTATAGGTGGCTTTCTGTTGTTTTCAGCCAAACCCAATTCTAACCGACTTGACTTTATACATGAAGAAAGATACTAAACAAAATCAACAAGCAAATAAGAAGGAATTTGGAGGTCAAAGATAGTACAAAGAACAGAATAAAACTCCAAAATAATTAAAATAATTATATTATCCCCAGAGAGGTTCATTTACTTAACCAATATTTATAGAGTGACTTTTAAGTGAAGTGCCTGATATGAAAACTGGATAAGAGATACAATACTATGTTGCATCTATAAAACAGAAATGGAATATTGTGAAAAGAGATGATAAAAATAGGAAGAAAAGAAAAGAGAACTAAAGGATAAATTTAAGATATTCAGCATAAAAAAAAGAGAACTAAAGGATAAATTTAAGGTATTCAGCATAAAAAAAAACAAATTCCAGAAATAGAGAAAATCATTGAGAGTAAAATTTCAATATCTCAGTGAGATTTCCCAGACATAAAACAACATGAGTTTCCTTATTGAAAGGGCCCAGTGAGGAATCAATACAGTGAGTGAGAAAGTATGCTCGCCAGTGCAAAACCATGAAATTTCAGAATATCGTAGGTAAATCAGCAGTTCTGAACTCTTCCAGAAAGAAATGAAATCAGGGAGATGAAAAGTCAAAGTGGCATGGATCTTCCTAGGAGCAACGCTGAATGCTAGGCAAAGAAGAATCACCTTCAAAATTCTGAGAGAAAATAATATGCAACCTGGAATTGTATTACTTGAAGAAATAGACATGAGTTGAAAAACGAAACCCACGAGACTCACGTTCATAGAAAACCACTGATAGATGTGCTCCAGCAAATTAAGGAAGTAAACCAAGAAAGAAGAGGTAGGATCTAAGAAATGGTTTCCAACAGAGTGGAGCACCAAAGAAGTCTGGCTGAGGATGTTATGGGAGGTCCAGGGAACCAGCCCACCCGGACCAGAGAACAGAGCCTCCAAAACAGAGATCCAAAGGGAATAAAAAGCAACTGTTGACACAAAGATTATCTGATGTAAGGGAGAATTCCAAAAGGAAACACTGGTAGGCATGCGGTAGATCAGATGTTGCATGTGAGAAAAAATATAGGTACATGAAAATCAGGTGAATGAATAAAATCAGGAGACTATCAATTTCAGTAAAATGAAAAAATTATTCAGGAAAAAAAGATAAACTTCTATCTGCCACTGCAATGAACATTATTTACATAGCCACAACAATGTAAACATTGATCGTTATCATATACAAATTATTTTGGACAAGTTTTAGAAGGATGAGAGTAGGGAAGTGAGTTTTGGTGCTATTGTAACAAAAATTGACCATTTTAGCAGGATATCAATAGATAAGTTCTAAAAATTGTGAATAAAAAGCTAGCAATATAAAGCGCCTTAGAAATCTACAAATTAATTACAGGAGAAAACAGTTAAAAGAGGCAAAAATAAATTCCTTCTAGGGTACAGACCTGAGGACGAGGAAGGGTTGGTGTGGGGAGAACTAATTCTTTATTCTAAATCTTTTGGTATGCCATAATTGCGTGATGATTTGTTGGTACTAGACTCACACATTGAAACTCTCTATACACTGCTTCCGATCCTCCCAGCCTCACCTGTCTGTTATTCAACCTCGGCTGTTGACAGTTCTATACAGGAGCTGGCCAGCTTCCTGCAGGTGCAACCTGGCCTAAGGCCCACACCCTATGTTTCTTACTTCATGCCCTTGGGCTTGTCTGCGAAAGCCCAAGCAGGAGCTACCGTGGGAACCTGCTCACTACTCATGTATGTGTAAGGAAGTTAATATCCTGTGAGTCACACCTTTGACCAAATGGGAGTGGGAAGAAATCTTGAGCTGGTGAATGCTCCTTCCCTCTTCCCCTGGATTGACAGTGCTGAGATATGCATGCAGCTTTCTAGGCTGTCCCCCAGGGTAGAGCAGCCAGTCACCTATAGTCATGACCAAGTGATAAAGGATCTTGGAACGGGCTCTCCCTCTTTCCTTCTTCTCTCTTTGTCACTTATTCCCTCCCTGGATCAAATCCCCAATTTGCATTGGTCTCAGGCTTTGCTTTCTGGTAGAGCTAGTTTAAGATGAAACTGATTAAAGACTTTTAAATAAAGGCAAAAATAAATAAAATAATTTAAATAATCTATTTTTAAAAAATATCTAAATGGAAGATGATAATATAACAAAGGAAATGCAAGGTGTAATTGCAGGATTTTTTAAACCAAAGATAAATACTCGAAGAGGAAAGCTGATGGGTTAGAATTTATAATTATGGATGGTCTCAGCAAAATTAGAAGTTGAAGGAACAAGGAAATAACTGGTAAAAAAAAAATGTTCTAAAGTTTTCTTTCACCATGAGAGGTGAAGGGGACAGAACTGATAAAATGTCTTGTGGGGGACAGATGGCCATTATCTAATTTCATATGTCAATGAAAAATATAGGCTTAAGTATGATAATAAAAACAGGCAAGTACTCACTAGCAGAATGGTGAAAACCAATAACAGTTGTAATTAATGGTGGCGGGGTGAGTTAGTACACAGAGAAACAAAATAGTGGGGGAAAAAAGATAGATCAGGACCAATAATTAAAATGCATAGAAACCATTAAAAAAAGGAACTAAAAATAAATATATTACTTAAACCAATAATCATAAATGGACTAAATTCTTCCTTTAAAAAATGAACTCTCGGCCTAAAAGCAAAACTAAATTTTCATCCATACGCAGTTAATAAAAGATATTTCTAAAAGTAAATAATGAAGAAATGTTGATTTTAATACTCAAAAGTATGCCAGGAAAATGTACACATTTAAAAAACAAGAAAGATGACATTTCAATATAAAGTTCAATTCAAGGCCTGAACTATTAAATGAAGAAATGAAGAAAAGAATTAGATATTGTACCATAAAAGATACAATCCTGGAAGAAGATAAAACAGCCATAGAACTTTGGGCAATAAAAAAATGTAACAGCAAAATATGTAGAACAGTTTACGGCCATGCCACCCTGAACAAGCCCGATCTTGTCTGATCTCAAAGCTAAGAGGTCGGGCCTGGTTAGTACTTGGATGGAAGACCACCTAGAAAGACCAGGTGCTATAGGTTGCAAAAACATTAAAAAATAAGGAATTGTAAACTGACAATGTCCTTGCAATCTGTGAGGCCAATCAAAGGTTGCCTTGCCTAAAAAAAAAAAAAAAAAAAAAAAAAAAAAAAAAAAAAAAGAACAAAAATGCCTATAAATTTAAGGGAAAAGTTGATAAAATCACAATGATAGTAAAAGATTCTGTTATATCTTTTACATTATTTTGGTGTATCAAGGAGTTAAAAATGAGCAACGTAGAAAGTAGTTAAATATCGCAACCAACAAGTTAACTTAATAGATTTACACAATTTTTTTTTCTAGCCCTGGAAAACATATTTAAAAATCAAGATTTACTTGACCATGAAGAAAACAAATAAGTTCTCTTCAATATGAGATTTCACAGGTCACATTTTCGGATCACACTCCTCATAGACTATAGCTATTTTTGTCTTTTCCACTCCCCCATTCCAAGGGTAAATAAATCAGCATGTGGAATGGGGCAAGTCACACCTAGTGCAATAATGAGAAGGAGGCAGATGGAGGGATGGAGCCAAGGGAACTGGTGTTACTGAGTGCCTGCAACATGCTGGTACATCTGTGTGCCATCCCCTTTTCCTATATTTCCTCATCCAGTTCTCAGCACAGCCCTGCGTAGAGGAATCGCCACCCATTTTGCAGGAGATGAACAGCTATTCTCACTGTTCACTATTTCAATGATCAGATCCCTATCGACACCAGCAAACAAAATCCCTGCCTTTCATTGGAAAGAGGAGACACACCCTCTGCCCTCACATTCAAGGCTCCTTCCATCTCTGGGTGTCTCTCTTCCACTTCCGTAGTACAATGGGGATTGTCACACTGACCCACTTCCCAGCAGGGCTGTGAGATTTAACGACTAATTATTAAGGCTAATAAAATATTTACAGAACCTATAGCACACTCTGGAAGTGCAAGGGCTTAGTTAATAAAAACAATGACAGTGCTAGATAAACACCACACAGAGCCTTCTTGAGAAGAGTAAACAACTCGTCGGGGTAATTTCAAGCTCTATTAGACTCTTGCAGCAAATACCACTATTATCCAAGAAGAGAGAAAATCTGCCACACAGGAAATCTTGACTGAAGGCCACGGCCCAGCCGTGCAGAGCAGCGTAGTTTGATTAAAATGAGCAGTGACCTTTCATGCAAGCGCTGGTTTCTCTGGGCTTTTCAGAATTCAGGAAGGTGGAAGTGAATCGGCTCCATGCAACCTTGGGCTCAAGCTCCAGGGCCTTGCTTGCATTGTAAAGAAACTCCTCTCCAGGAATCCAAAGCGGAAGACCTCTGGGCTCCAGCCAGAGGAAGAGAGGGATGTCTTGGTGAAACCTGTAAGAGCATTTCAAATCTTTGCAAGGGACAATAGAAAGAGCAAACAGCGTCGTCCATTTAAATAACAAAAAGGCCATTGTATCAGAAGGGTCCAGACAGGAAAACAGCATCCTCACCAGGAATTGGGTGCAGGGGACTAGAGGTGGTAGAAAAGCGGAAAGGGCACCAGGGGAACAGCGAGGCCACCCTGAGATCGGCAGCAGTGGGAAGCTGCTACCACCCCTGGGTCTAGAGGCACAAAGGCGGAGGGAGCCTTACGAAGCCCAGATGTGAGCTGGCACCAAAGAAGATGCAGCCCCTCCCAGAGAGAGACACAACTGAAACCAGAGAAAGGAGGGGAGAAATCTTGCCATCTCCTTCCTCCTGCTATCCAGTGTCCCATGTGTGTCTTCCACTGGCCAAGTCTAAGCAGAAGCTAGTAGGCAAGGACGCGTAGTCTGCATGGGCAGCACGGAACAGAGCAGCGGAGGGCTCTGAGGGCCAGTGGTCAGATGCCCAGGGGAGAGCAGGGCAGTGGGAGGAGGGGTGAGCGAGGCTGGCTAAGTCAGACAGGATGCTAGACTCTCATGGAAGAAAAATGGGAAACATAGATTTTTAAGCCAGGAGTGACTCGCTGATCCGGGACCGAGTTCTGGCTGGTGAGTCGTCCCCTGATGAACCTGGTCCCTGCTGCATCCACTCCCTGTGAACACAAGCCTTTGTCAAGGGACATGGTTCTAGCCACTTAACACAGGTTGTGAATAGCCAGCCCTGGCAGGCTCTGGCAGCGTGAGAGCTCACTTGCTCCGAATCTGATTTCCGGTCTTTTACTGCTTCAGAGGCACAGTGCCAGGGCCGACCTAATTCTAACTGGTTAACCAAATTCTCACATCGTGCAGGCATGGAATTCTAGTCACCTTCGCTTTCACCACAAATTACTAAGCCTGACAATAGTATCAGTGAACAGGGAAATGTGTTCAAAAGACCAGAATCTGTGAATCAGTGGGGTGACTTCAGGAAGCAATCTAGAAAGTTCCAGACAAGCCTTCCTTCAGTGTTCTTCCCCAAGAATGTCTTATGAATCAAGGAAGGAGGATGAAACTCATGGGGTGTTCACTTAATGGGTGCACTTGGGCTTTGACTAATTTTGTTCTTGTGACAGCGTGATAATTTTAGAAACTCCAAATCGGGAAGTGAAAGGTAATTCATTTCCATTCACTCTGTGCGGACAGGACTGAACTGCTGGGAACTGAGTGTTCCTTTAGGTGGGCAGGTATTTGGGGTTTCACAAACTGTGTGGAAAGCAGGGAGACACCGTACTTAAAGACGTATAATTTGTCGGTGGCAGAACTGGAGACCGGCATCCAGGGCTCCGGGCCAGGGGTTGTGCCAGAGACAGCAGGAGAGCAGTGTGGTTAATGGTGGCACCCCCGCCCCATTTCTGCTCAGAGGCACCTTTTGTTTTCAAATAACTTGGCAAGAATATTTTACTCTTGCTTCCTATGGACATGACACTGTTTGGTCCCCCCCGCCCCCCCAGCATCCAGGAGCTCCATGAGTTTTAGGATCTGATCCTCATGCAGGAGAAGTCACATGGCTGGACTATTTTATCTGACGGAGTGCACTTCCTGGTGCCTAGCACGGTGCCTGGCACACAGCGAGAGCTCAAGCGGCGGAACTTCTTTCCCAGGGGGGTTGTTCATCAGCGATTGTGCCGGGTAGTCTCCATTTGCCCCTCGCAGCAGGCCGACCCTCATGGACTGTAGCAGGGATCTCGTTTGCCCCTATTTCCTTTTTTGGTGAGGCTATGGGAGGTGCCGGCGGGGACCAGAGCATGAGAGGGGCGTGCGTGGGAGTGCCACACACTTCTTCTCAAGGCCACCGCTCCTGTGCGCGTCATCGCACGCTCCCTCTGCAGCCTAAGGCTGGGGGAGGTGCCACGTTCCACAGTTTCCAGCCCCCGGGTCCTTCACTGGACCTCGCTGGCTTGCTAAACCTGTCCACCCCTCATCCTCATCTTTTCTTACACTCTCATCAATTACTCCGCTTGAGGATGCCTTCCTTTTTTCTGGACTCTGTCTAATCTAGTCATTGAGAAATCTATGTTTCATGGTAAAACAAAAACAAAAACAAAAACCAAACAAAACTGTTTGAACACTCTCAGGGCCTGCTGTGGGCTCTTTGCCCAGTTGTGGTCTGGGCACACCTGTGTCTTTGCTATTTCATCCTTTCGAAGTCCTCATCAGGCAGGCTATGTGAGAGGAAGTTGGAGGAATTTGAGCCAAGGAGAGTGATTAGACATTAGATTCATAGCCTATGCATACAGATCTCCTGGCACATGGCCAATCGAGAATATTCTGTCCCACTGTAGCCACAAGAATGCTCACCCACCGGTGCTGAGCTCATGAGTCCCATACACCTCTCTCCTGTGGCCAGAGATTCTTAAGAGAGATACTGTACCCAGAACATTTGCTATGATTTCTGGGAAACTGAGCATTACAGTCCAGCACCTAGAAAGGGCTGGGCACATCATGGGCACTCATTATCTATCCGTGATCTAATCAATAAATTCTGGGATATCTCCACATCTCACTATGGCTGGCATAAGGGGTAGAGTCACAGAAAGCATGAGCTCCTTGAGTGCAAAATGTGTCCCCACACACCTCCATACCTGGGTGTCCAGGCATCATCTGTAGGATGCAATGACCTCATCTTTAGTAGACACTGGCAGAAGCACCCAACTGGGTCTCTGATTTTAAGTTGCCTCTTCTAAGGGAATATGCCAAGCATTCTTGAGGATGGTAATTCATGTCAAGCTCTCGATTCTATCTTCTTAAATAGCTAGAAGAAAAAAGGATGAGGGTACTCAAAACCTCTGCAGCAAACTCCACTTCATCACTGCCGAAGATCCTTGATCAGAAGCTGCGCACAGGCCGACCCATACCGAAGTATGAGCCCTTCCCCTGAAGCAGGTTTGCACTGCTAATCGAAAATGAGAGAACTACATAGGGAACAAGATTTGCTGTAGGTGAAAGATTTTGGTTAAACTGACCTGGTAATGTTGAACTAGTGGTTTTGGGGAGCCAGCCCTCTATGCGGGAGGCTGCTTTGTCTGTGTAGCTTTGTGCCCCAAATTAATGGACTTGGTGGTGGAGAAAGAAGAAAGTCCTGAACCCGTTAGTGAAATGTAGATGTAGTCCAACCTTCGGTTGCAGGTAAACACTCACAGGTATTACAAATTACTGTCATGATCATAAATCCTGCAGGATAAATGGGATGTTACTATGGGGTATCTGAAACTCTCTCCCTGACTCCCTTCCCCCAGCCAACTGAAGTGTTCATTTTTATGGGTGCTTAGGAACAGAGTGACCAGAATACAGCAGAAGAAACTGGTAAACCAGAAGCCTTGGGAAAGCTGAATCCCACACTCAGCCATTTTCCTGTTTGCCGGAATCACCAATAATGCTAACAAAAGCAGATACTAGATATTTATACATTAACTCTAATTTGAATAGGTTATTGAAGTTTTGTTTTGTAAGATAATATTGCAACATAACATTAAAGTTTAAAGTATTCAATTATGCTATTACCAAATGACAAACTTCCCTTTATTTTCTTACACCATATAATTATTTGTAAACAGATAACCTGAGTTCAAATTAAAAATTTAAACTCTGCAGATCACTAACCTATGAAGTCATGACAGTTATTTATGAAACAGTAATATCCGCCTTCTAAGACTAGAAATTTTGTTGTTTTTAAATAAAATTTTTATTAAAATCTAGCATAAGTACAGAAAAATGTTTAATTCAATGAAAGTAAGTTTATATTTTAATATTTAATTTTATATGATTTCTGGGTTGCAGTTTATTCTAGCGTATCTTTCTAAAGCACGAGTAGAATTAAGCTACGTTTTGCTTGTTCAAAAATGCAAGATGATATTTTGCATAAATCACTTTATTATTCGTTACCTATGTGTCTTGAACTTAAGTATCTGGGAGTTAGAAAATACTGGCCACACAAATAAGAGCACACGCCTCTCAGGGTGGTCGGCAGGGATAAGGGTTACTACCTTGTCATGGTTTGCCCAGGATTTTGATCATTTTAGCCCTAAAATCAGTCCTGAACAATCCAAGACAATTGGTCATCCTAGCAGGGACGGGATGTGGCCTGGTCTGACCATTGCATTTCCATGTAGAACCCCCTTTCCCTTCTCCACTCCCCTACCCCTTCTCTTTGAGCCCTGAGATGACTTCTGTAATTGGACACAGAAGTGTGAATGCTGGAGGTAAGGGAAGGAGGAGACTGGGAGGGCACCTGAGGAGGCTTCCAAAGTGGGTTCTCAGCGCAAATGTAAATTCTCTTTCCTTGCTGCCATTTACATGGCTTTTATGCTGCAGGTTCTTCTTTTGGGGGTTGGTAATATTTTTCTGCCCATCAGCCAGCGCCTCTTTTGTGTGCTGGCCTTGGGGAAATCCTTATGGAGAGTTGAATATGCTTGCCTTGCAGCCCTCAGGCCGCAGTGGCTAAGCCTGTACTTGACTGTCTCTTGTTCTTCCAAATGGACTCGCTTCATATGAAAGATCCTACCAGGATTTATATTTTCTGCAACATGAAAGATAGGGATGGGAGAATTTTTGTGGGTGAAGTGGGTGGGAATATAGAAATTCTTAAATCTTACCAAAACATATTTATATAAAGAGAAGAAAAAAAAAGAAAACTTACCCCACAGTACCTGACCACACAGAAAGCAAGAAAATATAGATGTGTCGTGGGTGGAGGTGGGGGTGGCGGGGGTGGGGGGCAGGTGGAGCAAACTGAGAACTCTGACCCTAAAGCAGTTTGCTAGGTCTGAACTTCCTGCTGGTCCAATTCCTTTTCGGGACACTCTCTCTAAAACCCTAGAGAATCTTGTGCTTTGGGAGCAGGTACTGTGGGGATGGATTCTGCCTTCTTCACTTTCTGACTGTTTGAATTAAAATGCTTGGGAATTGCAAAATACTTAGAAATTGTGAACCTCAGTTTCCTCATAGAGAAAATGGACATGATGATACTTTTCTTGAAAAGTTGGTCTGGGGATGAAATTAAATAATGTGTATAAAAGTTTTAGCCTAGTGATAGCATAAGTACTAAATAAATACAAAATTACTCTGTGTTCTGACCTCAGTTAATTTAATTTCATAATTCTGAAAACAAGGCATTCATTCATTCATAATCCATTCATTCAAAAATATTCATGGTGCTGAACAGGGCCTTGAGTATAACCCAATCATAAGCCAAGTGATGAGAAAACCTGATGGATTGGTTCTTGCCCTCATGGAGTCTGGTAGGAAATAAGAAACATTAACAAAGGTACATACAAAGAAATTTTTAGTTTCATGACTATTAGAAAGAGAAAGAACATGGCCCCATGAGAAAACATAATTGACAGATATGTGTTTGTATGTGGAGGAGGTCAAGAAAGTCTCTCTGAAGAACATATATTTAAGTTAAGACTGAAGGAATTGTTAGAAACATCCCAGCAAAATCAGAAGGGTCCAAAGAGAGAGAAGAGGAGAATTTGGAAGTCAATCAGGATGTGTGAAGACCCTGAAACAGGAAGAGCTTGGTGTGCTCAAGAAATTGAAAAGGGAGTGTCATGGCCGGCTCGCTTTTGAGGGAGTTAGAGAGTGGGATCCAGTGGCCCCTGAGGATGAGAGGTATGTTGGTGGCCTCCAATGAAGTAGAAAAAGCAGGTCAGATCATGCATGACTTCCTGTGCCACATGTTGTAGAGATGACCACCTCCCACCAAAAAGCATGCTGTCCCTTCCAGAGCATAAGCTGTTCCCGGGAAGTGGCTGTCCTGTCAGGACACCATCACATTCTTGCCCCCTTGCATGTAGATGTGGCTGTATAACCACCTCCTGCTAATAAATCAAAATGGTGTGTGTCATTTCTAAGCCAAGACTTTTAAAAAGCAGGTCTACCTTCTCCTCGCATTCTCTTTCCCATTCTTCTCACTAGAAACAGACATCTGAGGCCCTCCAAGATGGTAGAGTTGCAAGACAGAGGAACTTTGGATTCTAGATCATGGAGGATAGCTTCCAGCTGACTAGAATCACTCAGCTTAGACACACACACACACACACACACACACACACACACACACATGCACGCACATGCACACACACACATGCACATGCACATGCACATGCATGTGCACACACACACACACACGCACACAGACTCGTTCCATTTGTTATAGCAGCTAACATTATTCTAAATTATATATCATGCTGAGTTATTACTTTAATCTCAAATTTTTATTTTGGGTTCTACTTTGCTGAAAGTGTAGTGGAAAGTCACTGAAGGATTTTAAGCAAGGAAATGGCATGACCTGATTTTTACTATAAAATGATTTCTCTGGCCGAATAGAGAGTTGGGAGGTCTAGAATTGCACAGTAGGTGAGGCAAGAGATGAAGATGGCAAAAAACAATGGTAGCAGTCAAGAGAGAAGAGTTTTGGCTTGTGGGATCACTAGCACTCAATGATGGTGGGTCAGAGAGAGAAAGATGTTGGATACACCATCCCTTATGTTTCAGCTGGAGAATCTGGGTGCCACAGTGGTGAACTCTGGGAAGAGTCCTGGCTGGGGCAGGGGGTGTAAGGGTCAAAAAAAGCAGTACAGAAGCAGGAGTACTTCTGTGGCGCACTGTGCCTTGTTTCTGTTGGTCTGCTGTGGAGCTAATCTTTGGGGATCCTGGAGTTATATTACTAGATGGAGTGTTTGGCCTGGTTAGCATGGGGCATCCTTTCATACTAATTAGTAAACCTATCATGTCATTCACTCATTTGTTCATGCATTCATTCAACCAGGCTCTGGGCTAGGGACTTGGAGGTTAACACACAGTCCTGTTCCTGGGGATCTCATGGTCTTCATGCTCTTTGTCTTTAATTGCTTATATAAATCTATTACAATAGAATC
>CM053507.1:144865586-144914052 GCA_028627145.1 Eidolon dupreanum | reverse complement strand
AGAAATAAAAAAAAAAAAAAAACCGTACCAAGTAAAGGTGAACAAAGGCAAATGTTAAAACCGTTCCATTCTGTGTTTCAGAATTTATCTTTCTGACCAAAGCTAACAAGCAACATAGTCAAACAAGGAGACAAAGTTAACTATTAACTCGGGGGTGAAAAGTCAATGGTAAGTACATTCTTTGTATTACCCTGCCCACACTCCAGCAAATATTAACAGATATTAATAGAGGTGAGGACACTTTCCTGTAACTATACAAGTGTGTTGTACACACTTGAAAGACACTGGCAATAAAGGCATTTTCCAATGCTAGCCCCTTCTGTCACAGAGGCCCAGAAAAGCGGCCCGCTTAAGGTCACCTGGCCAGAGGAGAGTAGTCCCTGCCGGTCCCACCCTTGTGTGATGGTCAGATAGCTGTGTCCTGGGTGGACAGATCTGCAATAGGCGGCATGACTGCTTCCGTTTACAAAACAGTGATGAGCTCATTCTCCTTAGATCCAGCATTATATCAGAAACAAAAATCAAATGCTCACTCCTTTCATTCTGACCTTTTGCCTCCAGTATTACGGTCTGAGGGCCAGTGGGTAGATGATGGTTGGTGCCTCTACTTTCTAGGCTTGAGTTTTCAGACTAGTTTTCTAGAAGCAGCATGGCCTAGTAGAAAAAGCATGGAATTGGCATCGAACTGAGCTGAGTCCACAAGCTAGCTCTGACAGTGGGCAGGTGAGTGACAGTTCAAGTTGCCTCCCCTTCTAGACCTCAGCTTTCCCATTGATGAAATAGAAATAATGATATATAATAATCCCTATGCATAGAGAGTTGAATACTATCTCCACTCCCAACTCCTTCCCAAATTCATGTTCACTTGAAATCTTAGAATGTGACCTTATTTAAAATTAAGGTCTCAGAACATGCAATTAGTTAACAATTAAGATGAGATCATACTGGATTAAGAAGAACTCCAAATCCGACGACTAATATTCTTATCAGAAGAGGAGAGGACACAGAGAGATAGAGAGAAGGCCATGTGAAGACAGAGACAGAGATTGGAGTTCTGTTGCCTTAAGTAAAGGAACATCAGGAGCCACTGGAAGCCAGAAAAATCAGAAAAGGATCTTCTCCTAGAGTCTTCAGGAGGAGCATGGCCCTGCCATCACTTTGATTTTGGACTTTTGGTCTCCAGAACTGTAAGAGAATAAAATTCCGTTGTTTTAAACCACCAAGTTGCTGGTAATTTGTTATGGCAGCCCACGGGAACTAATACACTGCAAAAGGCTCAACAGGGTATCTCTCTCATAGAAAATAATTGATAAATGCCACCAATAATTATTATTCATACTTCATGATGTTCAACCAGAAATTAGGATATTCTGCAGTAAATGGCAGAGTGTCACAATCCCCAAGTCTAAATGACTAAGACTAGAATCACTGATTTGATTATTTGAGAATCTTCATTTTCTTCCTACTCTTTTTCCACTCAATCCTCTATCCCTATGCTAAAAACAGAAAAATATTTGTTATTTAAACAACTGAAAGCAACCATATAATCTGAATCCATAGAGTCCATAGCTTATACACTGTTTAAAAATCAATACAATCAATATTAAGTAGGCTTAAAGGTCTGGGTTCCTCAAGGTGAAGCTATTAGAGCTAAGGGCCCACCTAATAGGAGTGTGGTAGGGGCTATTGATGAATGGCTTCAGCAGCCTTCTCAGGGGCACTTACTGGTTCAATAACCCCACCCAACCCCCTGGTCACCTCCCCCTGTGGAAACAGGCCATGTCTGTACCACTTTCCTCTTTCCTCTGCCCTCAATTATCATTCAAAGGTCAGCTTACCTTTCTCAAGCTGAACCAATCAGTCTCTGTCCTGGGAATCTGAACCATGGAACACATACAACATGGACTGAGCAGAGTCATATTAATGATAGACATTTAAAGAAATAGTTTTGAAACTCTGGACTTACACTGCCCGGGGCTCCACATGGCTCTGCTCTCAGGCTTCCTGGGGCTAGAGGTTTCCCTGTTTAGCATTCTTCCAGTGAATTCTCACAATTAATTAATGGTTTCCATTACTTGTGTTTGTACCATGGCCATGTCCTCTGGGTCATACCCAAAGTGTGAGTTGTGTGGATGGCCTCCCATGGCCAGGCAAAGGGTGTGTTTGGAGGGACCGCTGGTGAATAAACCAGTAATGAAGTGGAGAGGGTTATATTATCTTAATAGGTGGCACAGAATTTCAGATAGCACATTGACTGAACATTGATAAACAGATAAGGTGAGAACATCTTAGTACATAGCACCAAACTTAAGTAGAGAACGGTCTTTGTCTCAAAACAAAAGTACAGATAAATGAAAACTTCATAAGGACAAAGGGTAAAATTTTAAGGGTAACGTTTTGAGCGTTTAGAGGGCAAGTTTTCTGAGAGGAGAGTTCCATAACAGAAAGAGAAGTCATTTGGTCCTTCCAGGGCATTCTTTAAGTTAATGGTGGTGAGAAAATATGGGAGGAGGAAGAGAGAGAAGGAAGCAGGGGAGTGTTTGATTTCCATGCAAAGTGAGGTAAAAATGACCCCCTTCTTGGGACCTGCCCTCCCCCAGTTTTTAGTGCAATTCTCCAGATTCACACATGCTGGATGCGAACAATCATTCCTTGTTGGAATAAAACACAAGCTTGAGTCTCTGATTGGGTTTGATGTGTTATAAAATATTCAAGGAAGCTGAAATCTATGAGGCAGTGCATCCAGAATAGAATTAGCAGATGTTTGGGAGAGGGTTTTAGACTTCCTCTGGCCTTGGACTTGACCAGAAGGTGATGGGAAGGCAGTTCCAAAGCAATATCCTCTGTACCTCAAGGAATAAAGAGAACCCCAGATGCCAGCCGGGATACCCCTGAGAAACAAATCTGAATCTCATTCCCTGGAGTATGTTGGAATATTCCTTAGCTTCTTTGTTCACTATGTACCCTTTTCTGAGAATGTCATGCAGAAATAAAAACCTTTCTGAATCAATGAATGGACCTCAATGTATATAAAAGGTAACCAGCTACACACTTATTTCTCTTAGCAGGCAAAGCAAGTGTAAATGAGAGGGATCAAGATGGCAATCACCCAGCTCTTTCCTTGGCATTAGCGACAAGCTGGCTGAATGGCCTCGTGTAGGCTACAAGAATAAGAATTGAGGTGAAAACCTTTGCCTCTGAAAGGAAAAAAGTGATTGATGGAAACTGCATCAGATGCCTCTCTCAGCCCATGTCACATCTGGAGCTGGGCAAGCTCAGACTCACTCGAGCTGATAGCATCTTGCCACAGTGTAAGCCCTTCAGCTTTCTGCCCTGACGCCTGGCTCTTTTTCTCTGTCTGAGCTCGAAAGCATGGTTAAGCCCTCAGGGACAACCTCCAACTGGTGAGAAGCTGATGGATAAATGCCTGACTCTCATCCTTTGGATAGACAGTTCTAGAAGATAGTTTTTGCCTCTTAGAAGGTCCCAGTGGTACTGAGCCCCAGTTGCACACAGTGGCACTTCACTTCTTAGTGCTCCTTTATTGGCTTTTTCTCTTCCTCTGTCACACTCTCCCTACTCTTGCACTTCTGCCGCCTGGGGTCACCTCCCAAATAAACTACATACTCCCAAGTCCTTATCTCAGGCTCTGCTTTCAAGAAAACTCCAGCTAAGACAGAAATAGCATATCATTTTTGGTAAGATGGAAGGCAAGTGGATTTCTTCTTGTATCAGATGAAGAAGCCAGGCATCAAATGTTCTGATGTCATGTGGGAATGCCAGGTGAAATATGTCTCCGAAATTCTGACAATAGAGCACCCCAACTTTGGAACTCCACATTCATTAAGCAAAGAAGAAGCAATCAATTCTGAGATTACTCCAGCCCTCTCAGGCACCTTAGTAGTTTACCTTTTAATTCTTGTTTAATTGTTCCTCTGTTTTAGATATAAATGCAACCCCTTCACTCCACTCAATGTCTTTCCATGTGATAAATACAGTAAAGATACAGTAAAGAAGTAATGGCGTAAGAAATCTAAAGTTTTTAAAAGTAGCATGTAGCTCTTGGAGTGCACACTCTGGGAGAAGCCAGCTACTGTGTAAGACCTCCAAGTATTTGACTGCTACGCTGTGAAGAAGCCTGAGCTGGACATATGGAGGAATGCTCAGCAGCCCCCGCTCTCCCGGTTATCCTAGCTGAGTGTGAACATGTGAGTGAAGGGGCCATATGGCCCATTCGAATCTTCAGATGACTTCAGCTCCAGCCACCATCTGATTGCAACTGCTTGAGAAAGCCCAAGGGAGAATCGTCCAGCTGATTCCAGCCAATCTACACTGCTATGAGAAGTAATGATAAATTGTTGCTGTAAGCCATTTAAGAAGTGATTTAAAGTTTTTGGTTTTTCTGGTTTTTTTTTTGTTGTTGTTGTTGTTTTTGTTTTGTTTGTTTTGTTTTTGGTCTCTAATTGTCATAAGAACATGCCTTGTCTAACCTGTTGGAGAAGGAAAAGTGCTTGGTACAGAAGCAAGTTATCCCAGCCAAGATCATCCTAGATCAGCTGATGACCTGTTGCCTGTATTAACTTTGAAGATAGAAAATATATCAAATGAAGTATGGGGCATGTCCAAAAGAATATGCAGGCAGAATGTTGAAAGTATCAACTGGCTCTTACCAGCTATTTATGATAAAGTACCACAAGAAAGAAACAAACGCAAAAGAGAGCTGACCAGTTTGCAAGCCAGCTTTAGAGAGTATATAGGAAGACTTGATTTGGAAAATAGAAACTTTCTTATCTGTAGCCTCTTGAGTGAGAAAAAGATGATCAAACTAAGACATGACCTCAAGGTAAGAGCAAATCAAAGATGTGGTTTATGCGATGCCTGAAAGATGAATGAAAGTAGTTCCTGGGAAGTCCACTCAGCTAGACAGAAAGGGCTTCCAGGATTTTAAAGGTGACATCACACAGCAGATCACATACCCAAAATAGCAGTGATTAAGTCTACAGAGAGAGGCATGTCTCGAAAAAGGTTAAGGATGTGACCATGTCTATCCTGATTAAGCGAAACATGGCCTGGCACACAATATATATTTGTTCAGTGAACGAGTGAATCAGCAAATAAGCGAGAAGGAAAAAAAGTCTAGTATAAAATGATATACCTGCTAAGATTTATTCATTCATTCATTTATTCACTCATTACACAAGTATATATTGTCTAATATGGCTGATACTTCGACTGCAACTTCTCGAGATCCCAAGTCAGAACCACTCAGCTAAACTGCTCCCGAATCCCCGGTCCACAGAAACTGTGAGAGTTAATAAATGAGTGTTCTTATTTTAGGCTCCTATGTTTTGAAGTGATTTGTTATTCAGCATTTGATAACTGACACATTCCACAAAATTTAATTGAACGTGTTTTTGTCCAGTAGGGCTGCTAGAGCACAATATCATGGACTGAGTGGCTTACAAGCACAGAAATTTACTTTCTCACAGTTCTGGAGGCCTAAGATCAAAGCTTCAGCAGATTCTGCGTCTGGTGAGGTCCCACTTCCTCGTTCATCGATGGCTGTCATTCCACGGTGTCTTCCCACAGCAGAAGGGGCAAGAGGGCTCTCTGGGATCTCCTTTAGGAGGGCTCTGATCTCATTCATGAGGGTTCCACTCTCATGATCTAACCGCCTCCCGAAGGCCCCACCTCCTAATGTCATCACACTGGGGATTAGGGATCCACATATGAATTTCGGAGGGACACAGACGTTCGGTAGCAGAGCCTGTCCTCAGCGTGAGGAACTGTGTACACAAAGATGACTAAGGGAGAGTTTCTGGCCTTGAGCTGCTCAGAGTCAGGTGGGGAGGACCACGTGGACAGGATTTGTTTATACTATAACGTGATAAAGGTACAACAGCCTTCCACAGAAAGCTATGACTCATTTTGTCTGGGTTATCAGGGAGGTTCCCAAAAGAGGTGAGTTTTGAGGTAAATCTTCCAGAAAATCCTAATTCAGGAAGGGTAAGGAACCAAGATGAGTAGGTACTCTAGGTAGAGAAAATAGGGGGCTACGAGAAATGTAGTTTCACTGAAACACAGTATACATGAATGCAGGCCCCAGATATGAGGGGCCACGGGCTCGTGCAGGCCCTGGCAGGCTATTCTAGGTAGAGACCAGATTAGTCTTTTAGGAGGTTGTTGTCAAGGACCAATAGAGATGGTGATGTTCTGGGCTTAGGCAGTAGCTGTGGGATGGAGAGGAGACAGGACAGAATTGACAGGGCTCATTTGTCCGATGCTTGTCAATAGCAGCTGCTCCACCGAGTGTTTGTTGAGTGACTGATAGATGGATGAACGTGAGCTGAGTCAAGCAGGGTGGTCTACGCATCGATTTGAGTGACTGTGGCTGGTTATTCCTGAAACAGGAATTAGAGGTGGATTTTTTTTGCCTTGTGCTTGTGAACTATAAGCCAAAAACTTCAAATAATGGAAATCCCTGGGCTTTGAAACACGTCTTCCACCCAGAAGGCATACCCTGCACACCCGGCAGTAGCCCTCGACCTTTTCCACGGGGACCCGGCTGGGACAGCATACGGGGGATCTGCAGGGCAGCAGCCTCCCAGGGAGTGACTCACGCTTTTGCAGTCCAAGTGCTGTGCAGAAAGCCTCTGGATGCAATTGGAGATCTTGGGTGCTAGGTGGGAGGAAGGGACAAAAGGTGGTGAGGGGGAATACAGGGGCTGAATTCGAAGTTCTCATCACAGTCACTGAAACCTTCGTGCCTGCTGGAGTGGGTTTGGTTATGAGAAGCAAAATTTCCTCTAAAGGTGTGTGTGTGGTGAAGGTGATTTGGGGCAGAGCCAGTCTCAACATAGAGGTTAACAGGATCTCTGCTTTATAAACCTGGCAATTGATAATTTGTTTTGTAAGCCTGGCAATTCTGTACGGGGATAAAACCTAATACGATGAAAGGCAAGGCAGAGACAGAGACAGATTCCATGGAGCTATCCTTGGAATGAAGAAAACCAATGTTTATTAAACATTTCTCAGGAGCTATATGGATATAATCTCATTTAACCCTCCAGAGTTAGGTGTCATTATCTTTATTTCTCAAGGTCACACTAGGTAGAAATGATAGAGCTGAAGGTCAAGGCCAGGCCTCTGACTCTGGAGCCTCGATGTTGTCACAGTTCCATCCTTCCCCCAAAATGGGTCCTTGAAGGATTTAGAATCCCCTTCCTTCCTCTTCTGCAGCCTGAGGACCACTGCCCCCAATCCAGGAGGGCCATCACATCGAGTCAACGTGATTGGTCAGTTTGGGACACAGTGGAGGCCAGATGGCTGCAGGAGGCAGCCATTTTCATGCTTGAGCCCCCTTTCCTTTCCTCTTCCAAAGGCTGCTGGGTACCAGCTTCCCCGGGAGCATCGTTGCATCTCCTCCTCACACCCTACCCCAAGAGGTACCCTGGATTCACTTATGGAGCCTTTTTCATGTGCTGGGCACCATTCCTTCAGAGCTCCATAATTACAACAACCAACATTTATTGAGCAGTTACTGTTTGCCAGAGTGTGACGCACAGGATGTCTGCATCATTGCACTTAACCCTCTGAGTTTACCTTTGATCTCCCTGTTATATAAACGAGGTAACAAGGCTCAAAGAGGTGGAATAAGCCTGAACCTGAACCCACTCCAGCCTGACCCCAGCGCCCAAGTCATTAAACACAGACCTTGGCTGCCCCCAGAGGGAAAGAGAAATGGGCCATTCTTTCCTAGGCGGGATGTCCCCTCCTCTGATTCCCTTCTGGCCTCTCCCAGAAGGGAGCCGACCCAGCGCCCACGAGCACCAGTGGCAAGTGTTTGCTGGGAGAGGGAGGGGACGCAGTTCCCTTATCGGTGCCTGGCTGGGGCAGACTGCCCATGATCCTGTCCCACCTCCCCAGGCTCTTCCCTCTCTGAGTTGTGTGGTCAGACCTCTGATGGCTGGGGAGCTTCTGCAGGGTGGAAGTGTGTGTGTGTGTGTGTGTGTGTGTGTGTGTGTGTGTGTGTGTCGGGAGTCACTGCGCCTCTGTGCCACCTGCCCTTCAGGCCAGCTGCTCCGCCTCTCTCGAGAACCAGCAGGCTCCCTGAGCTTTTGCACATTGGCAGTTGGGTGGCCCATTGCCATTCTCTCTTCTTCAGGAACATTCACCGAGCTTTGCCAAGAGGTGAGAAATTTTGAATTGTGACTAGCTTTCCCAAGGTCACAGGGCATGACCAACGGTAGCCACCTGGGATTTTGCCACCTCCCTTTCCTGTTTCCAGGTAAACCAAGGGCACTGCGTCTCTTCCTTCCATAGGAGACCACCCACCCCAGGCACTTGTTACCAGAACCGGGCCCACCCCTCTAACAGCCTCCTTGTGACCTTGCACTGCCTTAAAGCTACTTCAAGTTAAGGAGGCACAGCAAGTGTGTCTGTTACAAGCAAGTGGGGCTCTCCAGCCCTTAGGCCTGCCACTCCTTGATCTTGCCCTGGCTCCTCGGCTTGGGGTATGTTACCATCTCAGCCAGATAAACGGCTGTGACTCAGGAGGCTGGGCGTCACTTGGAGTACCCGTCATGGGACACCTGCCTGGCTCCAGAGCAGGTGGGAACAAAGGCCAGGGCCTCCTCTCATTCCATACAAGCCTGAGCCTTGGTGTGTGGCATTAAAAACCTGGGTCTTTGACGTATTGAAACAATTCGTCCGTAATCACTACAGCAAACAGCTTCTTGGCTCTATTTTTACAATCCTGGCTTCTCTTGAAGGCAAGGCCCTCCCGGGAGCTTCTGAGTCAGAAGTCCCCAAGGGAATCCAGAGGGATGCTTGCCAGGTGGAGCCACCAGTGAGGGCCCTTCCTAGCGGGCCATGGAGGAGCTGCTCTGGGGCCTGCCAGGGCCACGGTGAAAGAGACCCTCCCCTTCAGTGATGTTGGATTCCACTAAACCCACAAGTCGGAGCCTGGAGGGTCTCCTGTGGGCCAGGCCCCTTATGCAGGCCGGGACCTCCGTGAGCTGATACAAACTCCTGCTGGGACAGGTGAAGACACAGAGGCCTTGACAGAGTCCAGGTCTCCAGTGGCCAGAGCTTTTCTTCCGGCTTCCCAGTGCCCCTTGCGAAGGGGCCTGCAGTTCTTCCTGCACCATTTCCTCCTTCCTCTTTCCCTCAACTCCAATTTCCCTTCTTTCATTTCTTTTGTAAAGAGTCTGGTATGGAGCCAAGCTTCTCGGGCTAATTTTCACCTGTGTTCTATTCCTGTGGGAAGTTGCCCTGGCTATGTGTCCTGGAGAAGAACCCCGGGCTTGGGCTTGCTCGGGACTGCTCCTGCTAACAGCCACTTCCTGTGCTTCTGCAAGATGGGAACCGATCAGGACCTTTGCCCTTCCTCGAAGCCCGAGGTATCCTTGGTGATTAGGCCTCGGGTGTCGATTGAATTTTCTGGAGCTCCAGGGACTGTTTGAGGAAACCAGGGAGTGGGGACTTGGGATGATCTCAGAGCAAGGAGACATCGCTCCCAAGCCGCCAGGCACCCACCCCCTCCCAGGGACCATAACTGCTTCTGCCTGGTATAGAGAGAAGCTTTAACCGAAGCAAACCATCAGCTCACAGATCACAACAGGAGGGACAGTACACTGCTGGGAACAAATGTTGTGGAAATTTTCTTCACAGAAAAGGGAGGGAGAATGTGACCTCCTGCCAGACATTTGTACCAAATAGATGTGGAAATAATTAGCTAATTTATTTTCTTTCGAGTTTCAAGTTTCGTATGTGTTTATTTTCCATCCATTCTAATGTGATTCTCTTTAGTATAATGGCGTGCTACGGGTATAAAAATGTGTCTGTAAGCCCGCGGTTTAAAAGGAGATCCTCCCCTCGACAGATTTTATTTCATTCTGCACCCAGCAGGCAGCGATGCAGCCGACTGACTGTCCCTGTCCCGAGATTGTGTGGCCTCATTCCAGAACCTCACCACACCTCTCGTGTCTGGGGGAATATGATCCCTGTGTTTGGCATGGGGACCTTCTTAGACCCTCTCACTGCCATTTTCACAGCAAACACAGTGAATCTGCATTATTATTATTATTATTATTATTTTGCGCAGTGCTGTTTCATTTAGCATATTCTAAAATGGGGTGAGAAAACAAACAGTTGTTAATTTTTATTTATATGTGATTGATTAATGAATGAATGAATGAATGATTGAATGAATTAACTTCCTATATTTATTTCTCTAAGTTTGGGTTCTCCCCAAAACAGAGCCCGAAACAAGGATTTAGGTGCTAGTGATTTTTTTTTAAAAAAAGGTAATTCCAGGAAGTAGAAGCGAAGAAGTGGGGAGATGGAGACAAGAGAAAGAAGAAAAGGCAATAAATACAGAGTGAGGTACAGAAGCAGATAAAAGCTGGTGACTACCATCTCTCTGGGAGCCCTCAAACTTGCCCACTGGATCAACAGGAGGCTGGGACATTTTTATACCAATTTCCATCCTCCTTTGATTGAGAGTTTCTCCTGGGGAAGTCAACGCCCCCCCCGCCCCCCGCAAAAAAAACACACCACCTCCCCACCCCACCACAAGCCTCTGGGCTGTGCCTGTGTGGACTAAGTCCTGATGTCTTTGGAGAAAGCCTCAAAGCAGAAAAACTGAGAAAAGCAAGTCGCAATGCCTTTCTGTAAGGATCATTCCATCCCAGGTATAAGCTGAAGCTGGAGGGTACAAACAGATCTGCTGCAGTTCTCCTCATTCAGAGGAACAAAATCTGATTGGCAGTGGTTTCCACAAATAGCTACAGGGACATGAAAGACATGAAGAAATGGTATAAAGACAGGAGAAAAGGGCAGCACAAAATCTCCCTCAGGTCTTCCTGGTAGCCAGTGCGAGTAGGGAAACCGAGCAGTTATACGAGTCAGTGTCCATGAAACAAAAACAAATTTCAGGCAAAGTTACCCTTCCCCCATGGTCCTCATCGCAAGGGCAGTGTACACCCAGGTGACACTGAAGTTCCAAGAGTAAATGCAGTGGCTGCACTTCCCTCTGTATAGTCTGATCAATGAAGAGTCAGCCCCCAAATCCACAAAGAGCATAATGTTTTTGAAGCCATTATTTATTTATTAAGTGGCAGGAGCCCAGCTCAGATTAACTTTAGCAGGGAAATGCGTTTGTTGGCTGTATGTTTGGAAAGCCAGGAGTGGGCTGACTTCAGGCCAAGCTGGAACCAGGACTCAGTTCCTGTCTATCCATTCCTTGGTCCTACTTTCTTCAGTGTGGCTTCATTTTCCAGATGCTTTCTTTCTGTGAATGGAAAGGCAGTCCTTGGCAGCTCTAGGCTTATATGGTTCTAGAGAACCCCGCCCCCCTTCTAGCAGCCATATATGGGATCTCATGACAGGATCTGATTGGCCCTGCTTGAGGCACATGGCCCCTGTATGAGGACTGCGACAGGCCTGGCCTGGACCATGTGTCCACTTCTGCAGCCAGAAGACAGGCAAGTTCCTGTGACCCACAGACCCTTCCATCAGAGTAATGCAGGATGGCAAAAAGGAGGCGAGGAGGCCAATGTAACAAATGTCCACTGTACCCTTCAGGGTCCAGGTTGACTTCAATACTTTAGTGGGTGGAGTGACGTAATGTGGTTCTCACCAAGCATCATGATCGGGGATGATGTTTTTTAATGATATGAAAATGAATCTCCTGCTTGCTTAAGGAAATGGATGAAATTCCAATCTGGTAAAAAGAGGGGTGTAGCAGGACCGTTGGTGACCCCATCCATAGCCCCTCAATGTTACCATCCCCACACACGTTGATAGCACTTTGCAACTATTCTGAGGACATCCTCACCATGTCATAGGGTTTGTGCTTGATTTGTTCCTGGGAGAGGCAAGTAGTCACTGTCCTCAGGAAAACCCATCAGCAAATGACAGTTGGGAGTTGGAGGATCAATACCCTTCCTGGGATCACCTCCCACACAGACTACTTGCCTTAACACCCGTTTCAGGGGCTTCTTCTGGAGGAGCCCAGCACAAATGCAGGCCCTTTTATTTATTCCTCTCATCTGCAGGAACATTCATTTTCTCCTGTTTTTCCAAGATTAGTAAACCTACTGTCCGAATTGGTAGATTTGTGGGTTGTTTTTTTTTTGCTTAGAGATGAACTAGGTCTCCCAAAGGAAGGCAGAGGTCAAGGTGATCCTTCTTGGATTTAGAAACCCCTGGCAACAGCAGGTTCCTGAAATCCAGAAAGGCGGCCTGCCTTTAGCAGACATACTTTCTGTTACAGTGCAAGGTCTGAGTTCTCTGCCCAGTGTCCAATTATCGCAGCAAGAAGGACTGCTCAGTTTTAAGCTGCAACTGGTTATTTTAGATACAGCACAGACAAAGAAAGAATGGAAGCCAGCTCTCAGCAAGGGTTTGCAACCTGGTTTCCTAACTGAGAGCAAATGGCTGCACCGTTCCTGAAGGCACGGAGAACAGCGGATTCGTAATACTTTCCAGTGGAATCCAGACAGGTTATATTACCGAGAATGAAGATAACTCCCCAGCCTGAAATATAGGGGTTTATTTTCAGGCACACTTCTGTCTGGTTGAAGTAGGACCTTCATTTAAATGTAAATGTAGGTTTTCAATGTGATCCTAAAGAATGAAAAATACCAAAGTCCACAGGATCTGTGGCCTGGGGAAGGGAGCTCAGGGCAGCTCCTGTGAGCTAAAAGGGAGAAGGTATACCAAGGGGCGAGCGGTAGAAAAGATAAATAAAAAGAAAAGGGGAAGACAGTAGATTAACGGAGCATTAGGAAACAAGACGATTTAACTAGAACCGCAAGGCTTCTGGGAAACTAAGAGGAGTTCATGGGCTGACGAGAATAGCATTTGTCCAACAGCACTTTCTGTAATGAAAATGTCTTCTGTGCTGTTCACAAGTAGCTATTGAGCACTTAAAATGTGTTACTGAAAAAGTGAATTTTTAATGCTATTTAATTTAAATTAATTTAAATGTAAATAGCCATATGTGCCTGGAGGCTATTTTCTACAGCAGGACTAGAATCTCATGAATTCAGGACGGCTTGAAAACAGATCATGAGCCTGGGATATTGGCCTGGTGAGTCTCCGTGTAGGTAGAGGGGGGTGGATCACAATCACTTGGGAGGGGTGCTTTTTCAAGCAAGCAACACACACACACACACACACACACACACACACACACACACACTTATTTTGATAAGCTCTCCCTCCCACTATGGAAGGAAGAGCCTGTGTCCCTCCGTGTTGGAGCTGTAAAAGGGGATTGAGAACTTCTGGCTTAGTGAGCCAGGAAAGCTTCACTGTCCCTACCCTTACCTGTTTCACAGCACCTGGGAAGGAGTAATCTTGTTTAGAGCTGATCTTGGTTGGGAGGATCCTTAACGATTAATTTCCGTTTTCTGCAAGAGAGATGGAAAGCCATATGTATTCATCCTCTCTATGTCGAAGGCCTACTGTGTGCTCAACTCTGTGCTAGGCACAGGGCTTCTCATGGAAAAGATGGGGAGACATCTGGCCCTGGCCACGTATTTGTGAAGGTCCTCAAGTTAATCATTGTGATTTAATCTTATTTATAAACCAAGAAATTCTCTTGAGAATGGTACAGTTCTGTTTCATTTTATTTATGTGAGCATAATTTAGTAAACAGAAATACTGAAATTATATCAAAACATTTGTGAACCTCAACTGGGCATTTCTTAGAATATAAATTATATATTAATATAATTTAATGAATAAATGTAATATAAATTTAGATTTTTGCCTCCTTGGACAGGTTCAGCTGGTCTTGCTTGCCTGGGCTCGCTCACGTGCCTGGTCCGCTAGTGAGTTGGCTGGAGCTAGCTTTGCTTTTATACGCCTGGGAGGTCCGCTGGGAGAGCTGGGCTAGCTCTGCCCTGGGTGGTCTCTCAGCCTCCGCTGATTTGGCCTGGGCTTGTTCACATGGCAGAAGCCAGGGGCTCCATGCAGCAAGAGGAAGCATGCAAGGCCTCTTCAGGCCTAGGTGTGGCACTTCCATGCATTACTTTTGCTGCATTATATGTTAGCGAGTGAAAGTCATGAGGCCAGTTCAGATTAGAAGAGTGAGGCAATAAGTCTACCTCTTAATTGGAGAGGCGGCCAAGTCATATTGCAACTTAGTGTGCATATGAAGAAAGGGATAATCGTGGACATGGTTTCGCAAATAATCTATCCATGGGGCTCAGTGTAGAGCATTCTGATTGGAGTATAAGGTGATCTAGAAGAGTGGTAATATTGGAAGTTTTAATAAGAAATTTGTGTTTAGAAGGGGGAGAGATACCCTGGTAATGTAGGGAGGAGGCAAGAGAATTAAAAATGTTAATCAAGCTACATTCAGAGACTGCATTATGCTGATCAGCCCTGCAGCCAGGCCAGGAGGACACCTGCAAGACAAAAGATTTCTACTGGGCTTGCTAACCCATTCCCCACACCCATGAAGGGAAACAGGAACCTAGGAGTCATTCCCTATGGCTAAAACCACGGGGAACCTAGGGATTAAAGGCTGGGAACTGCCAGCAGGCCTTTCACTCTACATATTCTTACCTTTTAGCACTACAGACTCTTCCCTTTCCCCTTCCTCACTGTATGTCCATATCAAAAGAAACCAGAACTAAAGAATTACATATAAACTGAATTCCCTAAACACTAAGGGGGTCTCTCTCTGTGCCTTTACTCTGTCTCTCTTGCTGTCCTTGTCTCTCTCTATTGTCACTATCTCACTGTCCCTCTCTCTTCCTCTGAGAGGAGAGCACACTATGTGGAGTGTTACCCCTTTTCTAATAAACTTTCCTTTGGACTTTTGACTCTAACTGTGGCATGTGTGTTGAATTCTTTCTATACTCTCCACCAAAGGACCCTCTTCTCTCGGTACAGGGCTTGGTCTCCCCACCACTTGGGGAAATTTGCCCTGTCCTGCATCACTTGTACAGAAATATACAATTTAGCTGGGAAGAAGAACAAGTGCATGTGGCAAATAAACACATTGACCTTGACCGTGCCCTCGTCAGGACAGCACACATGGAAGGCTTTCTCGATGGAGGAGACGGTTTAAGTTAAATCTCACCTTTGAGCATTAATATAAATTTAGATTTTTGCAAGATAGCTGGCTATGGTTTAGATTATTCTAGACAACTTTGGAATAGAAAGAAATTGATATATTTAGGAATTAAAGGTCCTACAGGCTTAGCTTTTGTTTATTTCCTCTTGTTTTAATGACTTTCTGGTTGCTCTTGTTGCATCTTCATATATACATGTCTTGGGTTTTCTTTTATTTTTCTGCTCATTGATGCTCCTTTATGCACATTGATAGGATATAGATAAATAAATTAGAGCAATATTAAGAAAGTTGAGTAGGTATGGTAGAGTGGCTGCAAAGTTGAAAAAAAAGAGGGGGTATATGCTTAATTCTATAAGAAATAGGAAGCTATGTATGCTCAGTATCAGACGTGATCAACAGTCAGTGTCTTCAACTCTCGTCCCTTTGCAGCCCTTTGTAACCTGGTTTCCTTGGCCGTGGAAAGGTGGGTCACAGGCACCTTGCTCGGTGAGCTCACAGGCACTATCTCTTTTATTTATTACAGAGAAAACATCTCCAAAGTGTGGAGTTCTCCTTCAAGCAAGGCACCCGAAAGAAAAAGCAGGGATCGGCTTGCCTGATTTCTGAGTTTTTCATGACATCAGTTCTACCCAGATTACTGGAGAAATAGCAGAATCATTTCCTCAGCAGATTTTAAGGGAATTTGTTTAGACAGATCCAGGAAACACAATTTGATAACTCGGGGTTTATCTCACCCTCCACTGTCAAATTAGAATTTTTCCTAGGGTGAGAAATGCGTCAAGAACTGTGGTGTGAGTTAATGTGTGTAACGGTGGAGGAAAGACCCATTGGCTTCATTTCTCATGGGCTGTTGAGGAGCAGGTGCTCTGAGGCTGGAGGAAGAAGAGGGCAGAGGAACCCCTTCTCAGTCTCTCCCACGTTCAGGTTAAATCTCACCTCGCATTTCTTCCTGTCTCCTTTTGAGCATTAATATAAATTTAGATTTTTGCAAGACAACAGGCTATGGTTTAGATTTTCCTAGACAACTTTGGCATAGAACTTGGGATCTGAGCTTACCCATGGACCAGCCACAGCAGTGTCTCCTGGGAGCTTGTTAGACATGCAGACTTTGGCCCCCACCCTACACCTGCTGAATCAAAATTCACCTTTTAACAAGTTGCTCTGGCGATGTGCATACACATTAAAGTTTGAGAAGCCACGGTCTAGAGAAATCTTTTTGTTTGATAATTGGAGACAAAGCCTGTTCTCGATAAGGAGTATGGGGGAGGGGAGAGGGGCAGAGCAAGGAGAAGTGCAGATTCAGCAAGTGATTGGAACAGAAGCCACATTGATAAAAGTGTGTGCCCCATAAATATTTGTTGACATAAAACAGAATGCCCCATCCCCAACTGCTGGCCAGAGAATATAGTTGTCGTACTGCCTACTGGGAATACAACAGATCTCTGCCCTCCACCTTGTGTCTCTCCTCTGTTTAATACCTTCCTCTCAGGTCTTGAGGAGATAGTAGCACCCATGGTTTATTTGCTCTGAAACATGAAGGTACTCTTGTGGTTATGAGGTGGTAACTTTACCATCGTTTTTATTGGAAACAGTGACAAGAAGGCAGTGATTAGCTCTCGTTGCTGCCCTGGGATTTCCTTCATGATTGATGGTGTGGCCACTTTTCCTGTCACTCTCAAATGTTGGTTGCCCTTTTGCTGTGGGATTTATTGGAGTGGGAGAGGTGAGGTGGTGCATGTCCGAGGCTACGTGGATTTATCATCCTGATTTCCCAGCAGAAAATGGGTCAGGTTTCATGAACAATGAGAGATTACTTCCCCCTCCCCTCCCCGGCCCCTGCTGTGTTCAGGTGGCTCCTAAATGTTGATGTGGATCCAAGCTGGCACACAGAGGCACAAGGGCATGCCACAATGGAACGCTGGCGGGTTGGTGACATTGATCCTCCACTTTGGAAAATGTAATTACCTTTGAACCCCCTGTTCTGCAAATGTGTGTACAATCACCCAGGTCTGGACTGTTTTGTCTTCATGATAGCTATGAAGGAAAGGCTGGTTAACAAAATAGAGTTAACAAAAATGCAGGTGACACGTTCTGACAACTTAGGGAATAGTTTTCCAAGTCCTTTAGCAAAAGCCAAGTGTAAATCAAGAAGTTAGAATATTTATTTATTAAAGCAGTTGGTGTTTAACTTTGTTTTTTTTTTAGACAGAGAAGCTTTTTTGTTTCGCTTCGTTTTGTTTTGAGTCTTAGATGTGGCAGAAGGAAGGGGAGTTCTTTCAGGTGACAGTGTGCTGTGGGACCCAGCAAGCTCAGGTGTCCTCTTAGCATCTTATTCCTCTTTTACTGCCAGTATTGACCCCTCAAGCACATCTTCAGAGACCTGGAATGCCAGGGAGACCAGTTTAAAAGCCACCAATTCGACAGGTAAGACCTGTATTTGGAGCTGTTTGATAAGCAGTTAGAGGTACTGTGCATGCTTTAGAGAAACAAGATTGTTGTTCGGAACAAGACATTCTCTAACCATGGCTTTTCTGTCACCAGAGACGGTTCTTATTCAAACGTCCTTCTCAATTAGCCCAAACAATCATTTGGAGCTCTTCAAATAAAACATCTATGGTGGAGCAGTAGGAGAGAAAACAATTAGCTCGGCTGCAAGCGATCGCAAGTTCTTGGATGAGCAGCAAAGTGAAGGACAGAGGGTCTGTGTCCGTGTCAGAGAAGAAGGCAGGAAGGGAACAGGAGACATGGAGTTAAGAGGTTTGAATTGCTTATTCCCAGGAGCCAACATGACTACATTTTCAAATGCAATCAGCCAACCAGGAGTATGGAGCAATGTCACTAGGAACAGCAGCTGCCAGCACGTCTGTGCCATATGCCTCCTGGAGGTCTTTCCATATCACAGGGTCCCAAGGCCAGAGACTGAAGTCCAGCAAAGAAGTGCCTCTTTTCAAGGAGCTCCAGCTCATACACACACACGTGGGTCAGCCACCTAGGCCGGAATACCTGGCAGAATAGACCAGGACCCCTGATTTAGTTGCTCTGATCCTGGCCTAAGGATCAGAAAGGCTGCTGTAGGGGACAGCATGACCAGAATTCCCAAGCATCTGTCTGTGGTCAAAGTCTACAGACCCACCAAAGAGTGTTGACCCTTCCATCCTCGTATCTCCATGCTGCTACCATGATTTACCCCTGAGAGACCCTGGAAGATCAGTGGACCAAGTGGTCAAGGATGCTTAGGGGTCCATATTGCTTAACTAACTGTCCCATTCTCCACGAATCAGTGCTCCCACTTCTCAAGAGCAGGGCACAAGCCTTATTCCTTCCATTATCCCAGGAAACATTGTGTTAGACGTTCAATATGTGCTTGAAGAGGAGCAGAAAGGAGGGCGAGAAGTGAGACAGGCATGTGGGTGGATACAACAGTCTTTAGTAATGATCAGCCTTGTGGGCCACCTTCAGTACCAGCTGGCCCAGCTGTCACACAAGCCAGCAGCCCCCATCTGCCTCGATGCTTGTGCTCACTCTGCTGCTCTGAACACCCCCCCATCATAAAGTAAGGCAGGGGCAAGCTTTCAAGATTCCTTGCTGAAAAGCTTCACCTCTCAGCGTTTTCTTTCTGTTTATTTGGAACCATATTTGGAAATTTTCAAAGTATACAAAAGTAGAGAGGATAGTATACTGAAATTTCATGCACACACTACCCAAGTGTCAACATCGATTAATATTTCGCTAATCTTGTTTCATCTATATCTACTTTTTTTGCTGAGGTCTTCGAAAACAAATCTCAGCTATTTTACATATAAATGAATATATATTACATATAACACATATATGAATATGTATTACATACAGATAATGACTTTTGTTTTTAACATATCCACAATATGTTAATTACCACCAAGATTATCTAATAAATTTTTGTTCAAATTTCCCTGATTATCCAAAAAGAAATTTTGTAATTTGTTGATAAAATTAGGATCCAAACTAAGTCCAAACATGATGCTTTTTAAATATGTGTCTTAAAAGTATTTTTTAACCTATAATAGTTTCTTCTCTGCTATATTTTCAATGTCATTTCTGTATCGAAGGAATCAAGTCCTTTGTCCCCTAGATTTTCCCATTTTCTGGATTTGGCTTTTTTCTTCCTCATAATGTTGTTTTGCATGTTCTTCTACCTCCTGAATTTTCTGTACACTGGTAGTTATATCCAGACGCCTGATTTAATCCAGATTTAGTTCTTTCTGGCACAAGCACTTCTAGAGAGTACTGCTGTATACTTGTGATTGCAGCCTGTGAGGAGATGCACGGTGCCCACGGCGATTTCTTAGCAGACATCTTTACGAAATGCACGCCCTTGTTTTTCTCGAACTTAATATACTTGTTTTGAATCACAATCTGGCCCCATTTACAAGTTCTTACCATTGACTTTCAGTTTTCGCTCAGAACCATCACGAACCACTGCGTATTCCCAGCAGCTGAACGCTCTTGAGATATAACACAGGAGACTAGTCCTGAAATTTCACTTACTGTTCATATCTCTTATCATACCCTGCTGTCGATTTTTAATCTCCCAAACAAAGACGATGCTCTGCTTGGAAAGAAATAGTACATGGCATTGAACCAGGTGCTCATGTTACACACTCGTCCTCAGAGCTCCAGGAGGTCAAGCATGTTCTTGTAAACAAATTAACCACATTTATAGATGTAAGTTATTGATACTAATAAGCAATTTGTAAGTTTGCATGTATTAGTTAATAAAAATTCCCAGTTATATCGAAACAAGTGTGCATAAATTGATTAACAACCATTCCTAGCTGCAGTAATACCTAATTATCGTCCTGGAACTCACAGCTATATTTTGGGAACTAGATCCAAAAAAAAAAAAAATTTTTTCTTTATCTTGCCAAGACTTTTGTCGGGTGTCCAGAAATTTGGGCAGATTCTTGAGGGTTATGGTATCTCAAAGCATAACGCTTTTACAACTACAAAAAAAAAGAGGGCAATTGAAAGATTAGCCCGGGTTCTGCTTGTCTTCCTACCCAGGACCAGAGAGGTCATTTTCATTTGTTAGGTAAAGTTAACGCAACCACTCAGGTGACATGGATGTAATTCTCACAATCAGGGGCTGAAAATCAGGGAGCCTCAAAGTCTATTGTTCAGACCCGTCTTATGGAGACATGATCCATTCGCAGAGGAGATGGCATTTCTATTCTGGGAGAATTTTGAGTTTTATGAAGATTTTCTTGAGAATCTGGAGCCACCAGGGAATGGGGCTCTCAGGTACCTGAAGGGAGGATTTGCCAATCACGTCCAAGTTAGATTCATCTTTGCAGAAGAAATTGGTGCTGTTTCTTGTGCTCCTAGAGTCCTACCTGGTTTAGACCTTGACGTTTGCTTTGGTCGATCATGCTTTATGGCTGCATTGGGAGGTTGGATCCAGAGTGAGCTTCTGGAAGAGAGCCACGTGATCACAATCAGCTGATTAATCCCTAGGCGGGCTTTCGGGGCTCTTCTCCAGGTCCTGGGGCCAGCTATCTTTGTTCCTCAGTTTTTCCACTATCACAGGAATAACAGCAAAGTACTTTGGAAGGGAAAAAAAAAAAAAAGATTGGAAAAGCAAAGTGAGCGTGTTTACCAACACATACTCACAGTTCCCTGAACCTTGGGGCTCCGGTCCACCACAGGGAAGAGTTCTATTTACTTTTCCATGATTGGAAAACGTTCACCCCTGATGGCTTCTCCAGCTCCCCACCTTCCAGACTGAGTCAAACTGCACTGGGAGGAAATTGCTAGCGAAGCCGGCCGTGCACTGGTGAACGAACGTCTTTGTGAGAGAGGAAGGCTGTTCTGTGCAGTGGCTAACGGGCCTGCTCAGTGGAATTTTTTCTCCCTTTCAACCAGACTGAGCCTCGCTCCTTTGTGGCAGGCAGGCAAGCCTCCTCTTCCAAGTACGCAGCAAAGTTATGTTTTGACAAGCACACACATTCTTTTTCAGAAAGCCACAGAGGCAAACGCCTTTGTTGCAGACAGACAAGCTCCCTTCCAGACCAGGAGGTGAAAACCCTTTCATGAGCCACATAATGGGGACAGCAGTCGCTCCGGCCGATGCAGTCCCTGAAAAGTACATAACTTCCATTATGTGGCTTTCACATACGGAATGTACTTCCCCTCGCAAATCCAAACGCTGGCACGGCTGTTTGTCCAGCACTGAGGCTGGCAGGGAGCAGGGGGTTGGCAGGAGTCATGAGGCATTTTTCTGTGGGCTTTGGTTTCCTGGCCAATTGAAGCCGGTCCAGTTATTGTCCCGAGGTTCTGCCAGATAAAACAAGGAGAGAACTTTTCTAGCTGCCTGGTGACTAAGGGATGGGGGAGGGAAGGCACAAGCTGAATGGGGGGTGGGGCACCCAAGTCACATCCGAGGCCATGGCTCAGGAGACCCCTTCCCAAGAAAGGGCTCTGACACCGCCCCATGGAATGTGCGGTGGCCTCCGGAGACTTTGCCCTTCAGGCGAAAGCCGGGCACTCAGGCCATTCTCCCGCTGGCCCAGGGCCCTGATCTTAGCACCCTCTGTGACCAAAAGTCAGATTCCCTGAAGCATGGTGGGGGGCCTTGTTTTAGGGCGGGGTGTAGTATTTCCGGTGATCTAATCCCATTCGCTGTATTCCGTGTTCTGAGCAGAGTCGGCCCTGCCCAGAAGCAGTCTCGAAGGCTGCTCCCTTGGGTTGGTGTCGAGAATGGTATACGACACCGTCCACGTCCAAGGTGCCTCCCTGAACTGCCCCGTTCACTGCACTTGAACTTCCTACGCTTGGAACCATTAACTGAGAGTCACTAACACATTGTCTCTAGAAAGTTATATTTAAAATGCACATGTTAAACTCACAAGTATGTCCTAATTAAAAGGCATAAAAACATATAGGAAAATTGTAAACTATATGTAGGCTTAACTCCCCGGGGGGTCTAGCGGCTTCTCTCATCCCTCCTTCCTAAGCAATGACTGCATCTCCTTGAGAGAGGACACCAAGTGTCCTCTGGGAACTCCTCACATTGTCCTGCTTCCATGTCCATCCCGCTTCCTTCAGCAACCCACGAAGGGCCTCCTTCCACATCGATCTAAGCAAACCCACATGCGATTGACCATTTTCCAGGGTCTGAGCTGAGGTGAGCTAAATTTAGAAGTTGTTCAGTGTCCAGTATTTAAAGTAGGGAGACATTCTGCCTTGGTTACAGCTCAGCAATTCTGTGTCTGCTGCTCTGTTGTTTCGGCGCCTAAGTGAGGTTGCATCGATTTTTGAAATGTCGAAAATTCAGGAGGAGCGCCCTTCTCCCGAAATAGCAGCGCCCTATGGGATTGCTTCTTGCATGTGTTTGAAGGCCTCGTGCAAAGCGCTTGTGTTCAGCCCCACAGGGGGGCACGCGAGAGGGTGAGACCTTTCTTATCACAGCAGAACGAGGGACATCGTGCAGACTGCTGGTTGCCGAAAGGGTTCTGATTACTTCGGGTGCTTTCCTCTGTGGTCACTTTAGCTGTCCCACAATCAAATGCTCCTCTGGCTCTAACAATTTTTCTCTGACCACCAAATGTGACTTTGCCAATGTTCAATCTTAATTATTCCAAGTTCATTACGTCTGGGTCACAGCCACGGTCTTGTTGTCTCTCAATTCTGGAAAACGCCACCTGAAGAGTATTTGAGACCCAGGGTTTAGGATCCATGCAGGGAGGAAGGTTTAGGCTTCTAAGCCACTCCTCCCTCTAGATAAATGTGTAAAAAAAAAAGAATTAAAGAAAAAAAAAACTGTATACTAGGAAGCTTAAGGTTTCTCATTGATTTTCACTTTTTCTTTTTAAATGAAAGAAGGATGGGGAAGGGAGAACTCTGAGGTGCACGTGAGGAAAGGGACAAAGGGGAAAGTGGTGCTGTGTTAGACGGGAGTCATGAATATTACCCGTCTGGCAGGACCAGAACCGAAAGCCGGAGCACGGCACAAGCCTCTGGAGACCTGCTCGGCCATGTTGACGGCTCAGCCAGTTTCACCTCTGAGACCAGGCCAGAGATGACCTGAGAGTGACCCAGTTCAGGGTGAAGCTTCTCAGTGTGGGCACAAGTCCCAGGGGCAGGAGCAGAGGCCAAAATGGCAGCTAGAGACAAGGATGAGGGGCCTGGAAGCTGCAGAGGACATAAGACGAGAAGGATCTTGGCAGTGAATAGTCTAGGCAGTTGCTGGGTGCTGAGTCAGGCCTTACGCTGTCGGCGAGATGTGTCCCTCACCCCACCCCAACACCTGTAGGCCTAACTAGCTGGGTCTGCCCCCCACTAATCCCTACCTCCCCATCCTGGGTAGCCCTGATGTGCTCTTCCAGAATGTCCTTTTAGTTGGGGCACTGTATTCCTGGCCATTGACAGGCTCTGCTCTGATCTGAATGCATCCCTAGGGTCCATGTGCTGCTGACCTTCTGTTTTTAAGCCCCTCCCCACCCCGAGAACTCTTGCTCTGTGTCGTGGCCTAGATTAGGGCCTCCCATCCTGTTCTCCTTCTAAGGTGGCACTAATCCAAACCAACCCAGGCTGCCAAGTCCCATTGGCCTACTGACTTCTTCTGTCCTAAGTTAGTGGCAGGGAGGTCACCATCTGAATTTTTATCTGGCATAGTCCTGGACAGAACAAAGCTCTTCCCATATGGTGAGATCCTGGCCTACCACCTTGCCACACCCACCCCCATTAGTACAATGAGTGTGTTATACAATGAATATGCCGGGGTCCATATGCCTATCTATATTGACTCATGTGCGTGTGTGTGTGTATGTGTGTGTGTACACACATGTATTCATAGAAGACTACAATGACACCTCTGCTTTAATTGCAATTATTTTATTATACTAATCTGAAGCTGTATATGTTTGGCCTCGTGGATTCAAATTCAAAGATGTGGAGAGACCCTCATTATTGGGGACAGTCATAAACTGATCACAATGTGACACATCCCTGCGTTGGCTCCACTCCAATCTCAATACCACTTCCATCTTCCTGCACAGCATTATAGAGGTGGCATTTTTAAAATAAATAACTAGATAGATGATAGATAGATGATGATAGATAGATAGACAGACAGACAGATAGATAGACAGATAGATGATAGATAGATAGACAGACAGATAGATGATAGATAGATAGATAGATGATAGATAGAGGACAGAGAAAGGTCACTTTAAGAAAATGTGCTCAGCTCCCATAGTTTCCCACCTCCCAAAGTTCACTCTTTCTCTGGTTCGCCTACCTTTTTCTTATGGTTTATAATTTCTTACTTATAACATACCACTTTGAAATCTAGAATAGCAAACACCTGTTTAGTTCATGGATCTGTGTGCTGGCACTTTAGGCTGAACTAGCTAAGTAGCTCTGGTCTCAGAACTCACTCACATATCTAGTAATTGTCTATCAGCTGGCTCATTTGGGATGGAATGACTCCGATGACTCAGTTCTGTTCCCATGTTTGTGTCTCACCCACCAGCAAGGCTAGACTGAGCCTGTCATTGTGGTGGCGACAGAAGGCAAGAGTGGAAATGCAAATGGAAACGTGAAAGTACTCTTTCAAGTCTCTGCTTGTGTCACATCTACTGACACCCAGTTGGATAAAGCAAGTCACATGGCTGGATGCAGAGAGAGTGAGGTCATGGCAAAGTTCACGACTCCATGAAGGGGTCAGGAACTGGGGACATTGATGTGATCGCTCTACCAAACCTACGGCCTTCTTTCTTTTCTTTTCTCTCTTTTTTTTTTGGGGGGGGGGAGGTGGGGAGTAGGGGGAGGGTGAAGGAAGAGAACTCATTTGGTCAGGAATTTGGCTTGATTTCATTTTGGAGGATCACTGACAATGTTTTCCTTTATATTTTTAAAATTTACATACAGTAAAATAAACCTTTTTTCAGTGTATAGTTCTATGATTTTTAACATTTGCAGAGACTCGTGTAATCACTATCACGAATACAGATATGCAAGAGTTCCGCCTCCCCCCCCCACCCCTCCCCCCCAATTTCCTTAGGTCACTGATATTTGAAAGCTCAATGTCTGGATGCTACATCCCAAATAAAACTGGTGGTTTTGAATTAAAAAATAGAGTTTCAGCAACACTTCTGCGATAGTCTGTAGACTGAACTTGAGAGTTAGCTCAGTAAAACGACCTGGTCGAAAGAGTGAGCCATCACATGGAATGCTTCGTGAAGACTATGGTAGTAGGAAATTTAAAAATCTTTAAGGCAGAGAGATCTCAACTTGAAGACACCCCACCATATACTAAATAAATAAATAAATAAATAAATAAATAAATAAATAAAACTGAATCCCCAACGGGTTTAATCGCATTATCAAAGGGAGAAAGGTAGGGAGCTCGAATGAGAATGCAAGTTTCTTGCCAGTCCGGGGTTCTTCCAGTTCCTAATTCTGAAGTCACTGTTTTTCTCCAGACACCCCTATTTGCTGCTGACTGATTTGAGGTGCCTCCCCTAGGTCTGCAGAGGAAACAAGGTTTTCACTCCTGGAAAATTTACTGCACAATTTGATCTCTGCTACTTTACTGAACTCCCGTGTTTGCCTTTCCTTATCTCCTTGCTCTCCCAGCTGCCAGGTAATTTGATCTGGATTTGTCTTATCAGTCCTAGGCCAGCAAGCAGGTGATGAATGAGGGGCTAGAGGGGCAGCTGTCTCTTCTTTGAGGCCACTGGCGTTTTTGGAAGGGACTGTGCATTTAGCAGTTGCTGGAGATGGAGGTAAAACTCACTCCCATGCTTCTAAGTCCAAGGCCTCTAATGTTGTTTTGTCTCTGCTCCCTCCAACTCAGAGGTGACTTTCTTCTTAAGGGTTCTTGGCATTAAGGGGCTTTGCAGTGGCTTGGTCATTGTGGATCTCTTCCCAGAGGATAGAATTTCCTTGGTATGACCTTGATTGCCCTTAAAACAATAGCTTGCACTCACAGATCACATTCGGAGTCTTGTACTGAGTGTGAAATGGTGCAGCCGGTGGATTAGTCAGCCTCCCCAAAGAGGCCTTGCTGGTACCATGGGGGCTCTGGCCCAGGTAACCTGGCGAGGCCATGAGCTTCAGATGTGAGATTAAAGGATCAAGGAGGAGCTGTCGAGTCGTGGCATCTGACCCACTTAAACCTGTTATACTCTTTTCAGGAATCTGATATGTCCTTTTGACAGGAATCGCCTGTGCATTGAGTCTCTTCTGCATGGCTGTGGAGAAAAAGCCCTTCATTTCCACTGGAATAAAAAAGTCAGCAGGGAAAATGGAATTTAGACTAATGGATATCCAGGCCCAGCTGTACAAACCCCTGTAATGATGAAGCCACCAGGCTGACTCTGTAGGACACTGTTGCCACCATGGTCTAAATAAAAATGTACCCAGCCTGCCTACTTGACACCTCAGCATCCTGTGCCTTGGGGGGATGATGTCACAAAACCAGTCAACCACCGTTTAGACGAGTCATTTCCAGATTTCTCATTTCTGCTCCCCAGCTCACTTTCCCTTCTGCTGCTGTCACCACGATGTCAGCACCCAAATTAGTGCCAGGCCCCAACCCAAGCAAATGTCAACTGGATTGTCAGCCCAGTGAATGACCCACCCTAGAGACCTGCTGTTTTAGCCCTGCCCCAGCTGTCACCTTCCTGTGGCCTTCCACTTTCCCCAGGCATGCAGAGTTCCTGAAAACAGCAGTCGGCTTCTCCCTACAGAAGACAGGGCTATGTGCAAGGTCAGGTAAACACAGAGCCAGAGAAAGCTCTCCCCTCCCCCATCCCGCATGCACTGCGTCCTCACTCCACACCGAAGGACCTTTAAATTCAGTCACAACAGTAATTCTGGAATGGCAGGAGAATGTTCAGCCCAGAAACCACATCCTCTGCACTGCCACAGCCAGCATCAGTGAAGGACACAGAGCTAAATCGAAAAGGAATTTGAATGACAAAGTGACATGATGTCCATCTCCCTAATGATGGGACAAGTGGGTCTTCCATCACTGGCAAGGCAAAACTGCCAGGCCCAGATCTGTGTTTAAAAGCTATTTCTCATGGTTTTAAGTCACCAGCTCAGCTCAATATCTAAAACAAAGAGAATGAATTATGGAACAGGACGAAGGGAGCTTGTTAATTTCCCCACTGATGCACTGTGAAATGAAAGCTTTATTCTAAGAATGGTATATCCTCGGGGCTTTCTCTGAAGAGACGCTGACAAATCCAAATGTCCTGTGTTCTCTTTACCCCCTACTTTATTGCTTTTTCGATATACATTTACAAAATATGTATATTTTATGGTATATCTGTATCTACAGGACTGAGGGAGTTTGAGTCTGTGATTCTCTTTAGAGCTTCCTTGACAATAAGGAGTGCTTGGTGATGTCACTGATGAACGTACACACACAGACGCATGAACACATCTGCACACACATATGAGATCATGTTTAGCCTGTCTGTGTGTATTATAAAGACATCCATACGGGCTGTTAGCTATTGTCCATGCTGGTGAGCATAACCCATCTCCGATTGGAACCCAATGAAATAATCATGGTAATTTTGCCTTCATGTATCACCTTTCATCAGGGAGGATGAAAGGACTTCACAAACTCTGGGTTCCTCTTTGATCGGGGCTCCTATCTGGTCCACCGATCTCCATTGTGTATTTTGCCCTCACCCCCCAGATGGGCCTCCCATTGCCGGTAATTGAACTTCCACATGCAGAGCGCCAAGAGGCCAGCCAGGTCGGAGAACCTTCTGTCAGCTGCCAGGAGGCAGGTGCCTGCTTCCAGAAGGATGTGGTTATTACTCCACGTTTGCAACAGGGCAGAGACTAGAAGCTTGGGGAAAGAGGGAAGGAATTCTGAAACTGTAACTTTAGTTGCGAGAGAGGGGTGCTTGACGTAGGTGGAGGAACATTCTAGGCAGTGACAAAACACATCTCCAAAATGCCGGTGTTGCCTACGGCTCTGCTCTTAGTTGTCGGCTCATCCACACCCAGGATTTTAGCTATGAGCTTTATGGGAAGGACTTCGAAATATACATCTCAGGCTCAAACTCTCCCTTGGGTCCAACCAGGCATCTGCAGCTTTCTCCCAGGCACTTGCATCCACGTATTTCACTGGAGCGTCAAACTCAGCTTCTATCAAGTATAACGTATGATTCGCCCTCCTCTTTCACTCTTAGATAACTCCTTTCCCTGACTTTCCTGCATGCGACTGCTGGAATTCCAGCCAGGTGAAAGTTCATCAAGATCTGTGCTCTCATGAAGCTTGTATTTTAGGGAGGCAGTGGTTGGGGTTGGGGGGATGCAATAAACAGGTAATAAATGAAGGAAAGAAATGTTAGGGAGTGATGGCTAGGTGGCGATGGATTAGGGGTGTGGACCTCTTTGGACAGAGAAATCAACACTGGCTCCTCTAGGGAAGGCCATAAAGAAGAAAAACATTCCAGGAGGGAAGAGCCAGCACAGAGGACCCGAGGCAGCACCGAGTATCACCTGTCCATGGAACAGAAGTGAGGCCAGGCTGCTGGAGATAAGAGGGTGCACAGGAGGAGATGAGGCAGGAGACGTGGGCAGGGACCAGATGAGGCAAGGTTTGCACGTGGGGTACAGAGTTTAGATTTTAATCCAAGTGTCATACAAAGCCAGGGCAGGACATGTGGTAGGGCTGACGTCTACTGCTGACATGTCTCAGCCGAAGCTTTAAGTCACTCTGACTCCTCTCTATCGCATGCCTCCCTCTTTCACATGTGCAGTGTCTAACAGGGAATGAGGGCAAGGTTTTGGTGATCCTCCAACTCCCTGCATCTCTCCTCTAGGGTCCCAGACAGAGTCCTCTGTGTTCAAAAGGATGAGCAGCCAAAAGGAAAAGAAAGCATCCCTTTTGTAAATCACTGGGAAAGCACCAGATAGCCTGAAGACCGTGAATGTGGCTTAGACTAGGGGACCAAAGTGTAGCTTTCTCATGTTCTGAAAATTTAAATCTTGGGACCCACCTGCACAGGCATGCCCATTGGCTGAGGGCGTGAGAGTGAGGTGGTCAAATGGAGGCCGGTTGGTGTGCCCATGCTGCTGTGAGTGGTGGTGGCTAAGGGGTCACAGCTGCCGTCTTCTCCAGAGAAGGAGGTCACATCTCCCCACCAGGGGCAGGGTGCAGCCCGTGACTGACTGGCAGTGGGGTACAAAAGGCCATCCCCCTTACCTCTGGGTGGGACGATTTTCTCGTACAATTCCTGCTCCAGAAGTCTCATTAGATCAGGCCAAAGCGGCCTCCAGCTGAGACCCTGTCCAGCTCTGTCCTCCACTCTATCCAGCCTCCCTCCCTCCCCTTCCCTTGAGAGCATTCTCTCGACAAGCTACGTGCACTTGCTCACCTTCTCCAAACTCTGCTTCTGGGGAAGGTAGACCAAGAGCGATGGCTATAGAGCCAGACCTTTTAAGGAGCCTGGACTCAAGCTTTCTGTGAGATGTTTCATTCCCATTTGTCTTTTAAATCCAATCATTTACTTAACAAATACACTGAAGGGTATGCCATGCACTCTGGCACACGAGAAACCAGATGGGCACAGCCCATGCCCTCATAGAGCTTCCTAACCAGGGGAGAAGGCAGACATTAGCCAGGTAAATGCATCCATTTGGGTACACTGTGGCCGGGAGGGTCTTCCTCATTGTAATAGGATAGTTTGTCTACAAGGCCATTATTTCCACAATGCTGGAGGAGCAGGGGTGAGCCCAGGCAGAAGCTTAGCCACCAGAGCCTCTCTGCTCTGGGAGCCACTGGGATGTAGTTAATATTAGGGGCCAAAACTCTATTGTTAGTGACCTTCTGCCTTGAACTGACTCTCGTCAGTGAACCCATATAAGGAGATGTAAGTAAAGGGATGAGGACACTGTAGGGAACCCCTTGAGGTACTCACTCCCCTCTTTTCTAATTATTTTATATTTTTTAAAAAACTTGCCCTTTTCAGCCTCTCAAGAGGGCCTCCAGCCCATAAGGGATATGGCCACTTCCAAGGAGAATCTGGCCAGGATTTTAACCACCAGCCCAGAGAATCCTGAACAGCTTAGGATCAGCTCAAGGTGAGAGTTGTCTGCAGTCCTCATGATGAAAAGTGAAGGTTCCTGCCATCCCTGGGCCCTTACGTGGAGCCTGTAACCTGCTGAAGAACCCTTTCTGCCCTGGAACCCATGGCCACGTAGCTGAGCTGAGACTTTTCTGTGTCCATGGGCTCTCCTGTCCCAGCAGATACTAGTCATCTGCTGTGCCTCAGTTTCCTGCCTGGAGGAGGTAAAGGAGGACTGTGGGCTGATGTTTGTTCGAGTCACTTTGAGGGGTGCAGCCTCAGGAAGCCAACCCCCCGAAAGCCAACCAGATTCTAGAATCCTCTATTACTGCTTGCTAATGGAGATAATTTGGGGTCCGGGCCAGCTTCGTGTATATGCACCCTGTACAATTACACAGGACTCCCCACTTCCAAGGACCTCATGCTTGGTTTAGTGCTCAGCTATTCCTGTCTTAAAATTCTTAATAATTTTTAAATAAGAGTCCCTGTCTTTTCATCTCGCCCTAGGCCCACAGATTATGCAGCTAGTCTGTTTGGGGTCACACATCAAGATTTGTTCATGGTTACCTACCAAGAGGCAGAGGAAAAGGTGAAATTTGCTGGGGAGACCTATCACTCCAGGATGCTGGTGAATCTTGTAAGCTCTAGGGCGAATATCAGCAATTTGACAGTGCTCTGGGGAGGGTTAATTTGCATACAGAGCCATGAGGCTGTACAGAGGCCAAAGTGTTGGACAGTTCCTGACCCCCAGGGCGGTCAGCAGTGGGAGAACACAGAAGCAGGGGCAGGAAAGATGCTGCCTGGTTGTGGACAGAACCAGATCCGTCCTCTCTTGCTCTGGCAGATGTCTGGAGCTGACCATTCTTCTCAGGGAGTATTTGTGGGCTCCTTGGAGGCTCCCTGCCAGCCTTTCACTGGGAGTTCCCTTCCTGTAGACAGATGTCTCTTTGTTCTGGGAGTCAGTCAAGGCTCTCTCCACAGCCCCTAGAGAGCCAGCATTTCCCCTCACCTGCTGCGGCCTCTGTGGGGCTGAACCTAAGCAAATCCCACTCTGTTCCTCTTTTGCACAGCATAAAGCTCCACCCAGCTCCATCCCCTCAATCTCGCAGCCATGGACCACTCGATCTCTATCAGCTGTGCAATAAGCACCAATCTTTGCTTCCATTCTTCCAAAGCAGTGTATGCCACAGCTTTCTGAGTGTATGTCACAGCTTTCTGAGTTGTCCCATGGAAACTCCCTTGCTAAATGTGAGGCAAAAGTCGCACGCCCCGCCATTTCCCCTGGACAGAGTGGGAAATGTCATGGTATGGCAACAGCTTCCTACACACACACACACACACGTATGCACACACATACACACATGCATGCACACACTCACACGTACACACACGCACGAATACAAGCACACACACACACACACGTGCACACGCACAAACCTACCTTTAAATTCTCTCTCCCTTTTTCATCACTCTACTATTTTTGTATATTTTATGTACAAAACATGGTAGAATGGTAGGTGAGAGAGGACTCAGGAGTTATGAAATCAGTTCTTGATCATTTTCTTTGTAATTTTCACATGAGGAATCTGGCTTTGGAATTTCATATTAGCGTGTCTCGTTGTCTCTATGGAAATGTCAATATTAACACCTTGTTACATGTGCAAGGGCCCTGGCTTACGCACCACAAGTTGAATAACATATTATTTACACAGCGCTGTAAAGTTTATGAAGCATCTCATTAACTTGTCTCATTTGGTTCTCCCAATAGCTCTGTGGTTGACTTTATTTCGCCTTTGCTTTATGGGTGAATCTATTGAGATTCATTGGCTTTGTGGCTTTCCCTTGTTACTCAGCTCATAAAAGGGGCAGTCAGGGTACAGACCTCTCCTCCCAGGTCTTCTCACTCCTGACTGCCTGCTCGGCCTTGATGCCTCTGCTCAGGACACAGAATGATGGTGACTATTTCAGAGCAGCTCCAGCTAGTGCTACACAGGTATGGAGGTAATGAGTATAAAAACACTTTGCAAACTGTAAAACAAAGGACCAATGGAACGTGTTCCTGTGGTTATTACTTTTAGCTCCTGGGTCATCTAGGTTGACTGTTTGAATGCCGAAGTTCACAGTCACCTGTAATGGTTATCTCACAGCTGGACTTTGGACAACCCTGAACATAATCTACATTTGTCTTCACCTTATTTTCCCTGATTGCTTTGGATATCTTGGGGGTCAGCTATACACTCCCTGCCCCCAACTGAAGCTTACTTTTCCTGTCTCTCATTACTGCTCTGCTTACTCCTTGACCTAATTATCTGCCTTCGCAAAGGTGAAAAGTTTGAGGTAACCCCTCATATCCCCATGTAAGTGACCAGTTATCATCCTTTCAGTGGCCTTCGCTGACCCGGCCAAGTCCAGTCCTAGTCATGCAGTCCCAAAGACTGTCCAACACGGGCACACCAACAGGATGGACAAAGAGACGGAAGCATGGGAGCGGGTTTCTGGAAGAAAGTCGTGTGTGGGCAAGCTCTTGCATCTTCAGACCTTACATCAGTTGATCATCTACACAGAGGACCACCCCAGCCTTGAGTGGGAGCAGTTTTATACTTGCTGAGGACATTGCGAATGGCCTAGGAAACTTATCAAAAGGGCACAGGAACACAAGAAGACATTGGCTATGAACAAGAAACAAAGGATAATAATAGTTAGTACACAGTGCATTTAGTACATGTTAAACACTTCCGTGCATTATCTTTTATCCTAACAATAAGCTCATAGGTCTATGGGGTGGGTATAATTATTCCCATTCTACAAATCAGGAAATTGGGATACAGAAAGGTTAAATAACTAGCTAAAGGTCATCATAAGTAGTAGAGTTAGGATTCAAACTCAGATCTTTCTGAATTTCAAGTTCCTGCTGTTAATCATTATGCTGTGTGTGATCTGACCCCTTGGAAACACTGGAGAGGAAAACTGCAGATATATCAATGTGAGTAAAACCATTTTAAAGAAAAAATAAAGCACATTTGTTCCAAAGCTCCACAGTGAATATGCCATAAAAACATGTGTGATTCCTCTAACTCTTCTCCTCCAGAATGTCCCAAGCACTCTGCCTTGGATCGTAGTGTAAATAATGACCCTTCACTTGAAGTTTTGCAAGCTACAGCATCTTTTAAAGAACTCTGGGTGTGTTACAGGAAAGCAATTTTCCAAAAATACATATTCTTTTAAAATTTTATTCTGAGGAACAGTCATGAGACCTACTGCCCCCTGGCCAAACCCATCACATTAAAGCACACGAAAACATAACTCAGATGATTAATATGAATTAGTCTTTCCATAGCCCTTTATATTGTCAAAGTGCTTTGCCCTGCTGCCGTTGGTTTGTATAAACGAAGTGACTCAGCCAGCCAAAACACCAGGAAGAAAGATTTTACCAGGCTTTGATTGAATTAAATAGTCCATTATTCCTTGGCCAAAGCTAAAATTTTCATGAGAAATTGAAACAGGAGACAAGGCTCAGGTTAAGAAAGTTTGAAAATGTACCAGGAAAACCTCTGAAATAATATTTTCACTACAGTCAACCAAGAAAATATTCAAGGTCAGACTACCCCTCCCGACTAGCTAGTATCTTTGTAAAAAAAAAAAAAAAAAAAAAGGATTGGTGAGGCTCCATTCTTCCCCTCTCTACGGAGTGAAGGCACCATCCCTTTCCACTTGATCACAAGGCTGGCGTGTCAGAGAACTTTGTCCCCCAAAACAAGGTAACCTGAAGAGCAGTGGGTTCTCCCAGCAGCAGACCCTGAGACAAGAATTTGAGTGTGAATGGTTTATTGTGGATGGGGTCCCAGGAAACACTGGTAGGGGAGTGGAAAATCAAAACAAGGAAGGGAAGACAACCAATAAAAGGTCCATGATCAGACGAGTTACCACTCTGAGACACAGGAGGTTAACGCTGCTTGGGTCCTCTGGGAGTCCATGAGGAACACACGCCTCTGAGTTTCCAGCCCGAGGGCTGAGGAACTGGGGTACTTACACACTATCTCCCATTACTTATTGGTTAAAAGATGCTGGATAAAGATGGCAAATCCCCAGCAATTCCAACTTCCCTTGTGTAGGCGGAACCAGGTCCAGCAGCCAGAGACAGCCCTCAAGCAAAGTGCAGCAGGTGCAAGCAGTGGGAGGATGGGCCGCAATGCACGGAAACGGTCAATGATGATGCAGACCCCATCCTGGGAAAGAGCAGTGAGGAGGAAGAGGAGAAGAGGGCAGAGGCAGGGCTGACTCACCCATTCGGTACGGCATCTGGGGCCCATGACACTTTCAAGGATCCATGAAAATGTTTTAATTTAAATTTCTTTTAAAATCAGAAGACAGAATGAACATACTAATAATAAACATATAATAATAAATCCAGCCTGGATTATATTTGTCTTTATACCAGCACAGTTATAAAATATAATTTTTAATATTTTTTTAATGGAGGAAGGGGCCCATGAAGACCCACAGAAGTTATGCTGTTTTCCTGTGCAGAAGAGGAGTTTCAGTTATTTTTCTTGATTGTTGGCATAGTCTTGTTTCAGATGACTCACATTGGTCCAAACCACCCTGCCCCTCCTGTTTCATTTCTTCTTCTTTTCTTTATTTCTCTTCTATTTCTATGCCCTGTGTTTCTCCGGCCGGATTCCTCTTTCTGTGTCTGTCGTAGACAGTTGTTATTCCTGTCTGCCCAGCATCCATTCCCAAATCTTCTGAATTTGCTTTTGAGAAGCCAGTCTGCCCTACCTGACCTTGGCCAAGTAGTAGGCACGTGACACGAATCAGGTGCTTGCTCCTTGTAAACTACTTACCTCCTGTTCCACAAGTCCCTGGAGTGCCCTAACTCTTGGCCTCTTTGAAACTTGGTCCTTCAGCTCTTCCTTCTATTCTGTAATATATAGGGTACTTGTATAATGTATATGAGAGGTCTATATACACACATATATAGGAGATGCATACCGTGTTCATTGATTAGAAGACTGAATACCATAAAAACTGTCAATTCTTGTTGAAATGATATCCCAAACAAAAGGTGAATAGATTTTTCTTTTTGTGAAAATGAGTAAGTTCTTTCTAGAATTTCCATGGAAGTGCAAAGAGCAAAGATTAACCAAGAAGAAGTCCAGATGGCCAAAAATACACGACAAACTGATGAATTCCACTGTGATGAGGGCAGTGTAAGTTGCATTCACAATGAGATACCAATGGCTGTCTCTGGCGAGAGAGACCAAGGGTCTGTGACATTAATAGGAAATTTGCTTTTTACCATATACCTTTTTGCATTGAGTTTATTTTACAGTATCCTTTTCTTTAAATGAAAAGGAGGAAATACAATTAGATCGGAGAAGGAAAACAGTAAGGCAAAGAACAGAAGTGACAAGACACACCCTATCTCCTTACTGCGGAACAGTGACGGGCATTAACTCTTGAGGTTCTCGAGGGCTGACAACTACCTAGCCTAAATTAATGGCTGAGAAATTGGTGGAGCAGGTAATTCAGGCTCCCAGACTACTCTCTTTCCTAGTAGAAGACTGGTTTAGTAGGAAAATCTGGTTTTCTTTAGCTCCTGAAAAGTCCTATTGGGTTGAATGATACTTCACTGACTTGAAATAAAACCTCTTTGAAATATATCTATGTTTTAACTGAATTATTTACAGAGAGGCTAATTTTTTCTATCTTTTTTTCCATTCATTCACTTAATATTGACTGTACCAGCCATTGTTCTGGATAACGGGGATAGAGCAGTGGACAAAATAGACAAAGTCTCTGCCTTCTTGAAGCTAATATTCTAGGAGAAACAGAAAGTAAACGAATATACAGGATGAGGCCAGAAATGATATGTGCTATGACAAAAACTCAAGGAGAGTTAGAAAGAGTTGAGGATTGTGCTATTTCAGATAGGGTGGCCCTGTAAGGCCTCTCTGAAGAGGTGATATTTCAGCAGACAGTGAGAGAGGGAGCCACATGTTTGTACTACACAGAAAGATCAGCAAGTACAAAAAAAGAGCCAAGGTGGTTTGTATATTGATGGGCTCTACTTGGGTTATTATGGTTTAATGGGATTGGATGTTATTTCACTGTGCCATCTCCTTTAAAGAGGTAAAATCATATGTGGGTTTAATGTCTGTTGTTTGTCTGGATGCACTCCTCCAGACAAGCCAAGGTTAGAAGCTGACATCATCAGCAACCTGCTATGAAAGAACAGATTGTCTCCCATCCTGTCATGGCCATGCCATTCGTATCCTGGAATGACTAAAGAGATGCCTTCTTCTGATATAAAACTGGTGTCTGGGGATTTTTGGACTAATTCTATAATGTGCCCAAAGTAAAGAGACCATTACTAACCACTATCACAAACTGAGGGTCTTGAGCTCCTTCCCATCTCCCTTCTAGATGTTCAGAGAGCTTTTCCCCTAGCTTCCAGGCCCCACCCCTGCTCGCTCCTGTTGCCCTAGTCTTCCTTTGGGTCAGGCTATACTGGTATAATCTTGTTCCCTCCATAGAAAAGCCCCATTTTCTTTCACAATTACCTTTGGCACATTAAAACCCAGAGCTCAAACATTTAGCAACCTAAAAACTGGTTCTCTTTTCCTTGAGGGCAGGGAAGGCTTGTTCTTCAAACCCTGCCAGCAAGTGATGAAACATTTGCATTCCTCCCCTGTAGATGAGAAGTGCTCTCCACTGCCAGAGTGGATTGTGTCTCATTAATGAAAAAGAGAAACAGTTGTCAACATGTAAAACCAGGTTGAATGATCAGTCCCCGCTATATTTTCTTCTGCCGGCAATTTGTTTGTATATCTCAGTGTCTCTAGGACAAACCTCCTCTCCTTTGGTAGACACACCACCTCCAACTGTGGGAGGGGCTCTCTGGCTTCTTTGGGAGTGTGCATTGGCCTGGCCTCCAGGTGAATTGCTCACCTTCTTTGTGCTTTGTCTCTCAAGGCTGATTTCCTCATTATTTTGTCTTTTGTTCACCTCTAGGCCATCTCTGTGTGTGTGTTGTTAGGCTCAAACATCATCACACAGTTGTTCACTGAAGCTGTGGAAAAGTCTTTGCCTGCTTGGCTGCCTAACCCATCCCTCCTGATGGAGACAGAAGATGAAGCTGTCTCCATCTTCCCCAGCTCGTGCTTGACTTTTTTGCTTTAATCCCTTGGGAGCTCATCATCAGACTCGCATTCTAAGAAGATACTCCCTATTCCCTCTCCAATAAATGAGCCCACATACACTTGAAATGTGTACATATAGGGACAGTTTTCCCATCATCTTCCTTAGGAGAAATGCCAGGTTCTTTCTAATCTGAATCATCTCGATGTGCCTTCCTCCACCTCTCCCCCACATTTTGTTGCAGGGTCGGGCTTCACATGAAAGGCTCTCAGTATTGACCATTTTGTTCCCACCATACTGTCCTCAGTTTTGTACTCAACTGGTCCCCTTCTTGCAGCTCCTGATACCTTACGATGGCAACATAATTTAGCCAGGTTCCTGCTGTGCTGAGCAATAGTGGTTGCTAACTGGTACTCTTCCTGTAACGTGGCTCTAAGGCCACCTGTGTCCTTGATGCAGTGGGTCCACTTCCTTTGTTTATCCTCATGTAACTATGGTTGATAGCTAAGGTCCCCAATCAAATCTAATGGCAGCTTTCCTGGTGGCATTAGAAGTGTAGTGAAAGCACCACACAGAGTCTCTGTTGCTTCTTCTGCTCAGGAAAAGTGTTCCTACCTGTCTACAGGGCGAGAGGGGGGTGGGGCAGGCAATGGAAAGGATGGGCCTCCCTCCAGAAGGCAGGAGAATATCTGAAGTGCTATGATGCTCCTGATCCAGTAAGCCCAGAGCAGTGGATCTCAAGACAGAGTATTCATCAGAACCTTTAGTGGTCTGGTAAAAATGTAGATTTCAGGAATCCATTGATAGATTAAAAATAAAAAAACCTGAGACATAGATTAAGTAGCATGCCTAGAATTTTACAGTGAGTTAATCTCTACATTATACTGTCTCTATGTAATTCTTTTAAAAATATTTATTTTATATTCTGAATTTGATACTTTTGTGATCTGAAGTTCATAAATATCTAAATCTTCTGTTGGTCGATTCTCTTGACTCTGGCTTATGGAGTTTTGTTTCAATATGTGTTTTATAATTTGAAGTTGTGAGCTTATGTTAGGTGGGCTCTATCTTCAGGTATCCTGTGTGGAAAAGTGGGAGTGGGTGGAATGTCTCCCAGAGGTTTTAGTTTTGCTTCTGTTCAGATGCCCCAGAGATGTTGCCTACCAAGGATCACTTTTTATTAATTTCTAGATGTCAAATCTCATGGGAAAAATTTGAACCTGGAACCCATATGAAACAACCCAGGATGCAAATTCACCAAAGAGAATCTTTTCCATTCAGAGGAGAGCTGAGAGAGATTCAAGCTTGTTGGTCACTTTCCTTGGATGGTGAGTAGACTTTTTCCTAGTTTACTGTTTGTATTAGGATTCTCCAGAGAAATAGAACCAACAAGATGTATTTACATCTCTATCTCTGTCTCTGTCTCTGTCTCTAGCTCTACTTCTAGCTCTATCTATATCTTTATATATCTTCATCAATCTATTTCATATCTGTACCTATAAAAAGAGGGAGATTGATAGACTTTAAGGAGGCTTGGCAGCCCAGGGAAGAGTTGCGGTTCGAGTCCAGAGGTAGTCAGTCTGCTGGCAGATTTCTTTTTTTGCTTGAGGAGGTCAATATTTGTTCCTAAATTAAGGCTTTCAACTGATTGGATGAGGCCCACCCACATTATGGAGGAAAATCTGCTTTACTTAACACTTACTGTTTAAATGTTAATCTCATCCAAGAAATACCTTTACAGAAACAGCCAGAGTAATATGTGACCAAATATCTTGGCACTCTGGCTCAGCCAAGTTGACACATAAAATTACCCATTAAATCTTTTCAGTGAATGTGGGACATTTGAAGATTCTGGCTTTATGCAAGGGTCTTGATTCTAACTTGCTGCCTCACGCAAGCCTAAATATTTCATTTGTAACCCCACATGGAATTAGTCTATTTTAGGCCCAGTTTTCTGAGTCCCATTTAGCATGACCTAATTCTCAAAACTTGAATTTTCATTTGGAAGCCTATTATTGCTCTCATTAAATTATTCTTCTCACCTGATGTTCTTGAGAAAATCATCTCTTTAATGATGTGTAGGGATTGTGGTAGTGTACTCAGGTCTCAGACCGATTGATTTGGTAATAGATTTTAGCACCTGCGATCCACACAGTCTTCACTTGATATATTAAAGGAAATTCAAGTTAAAATGTTGTCAGCTCAGAGAGCAATTTTGATCTGAGCCCCGTCGATTTCGGTGTCATGTGGGCTCTGGCTTTATAAAACTGTGGCCGTAGATGAATCTAGAACCCACTGCAGCGTATGTATACCAAAGTCATTGAAAAGGACCCAAAGGATGCATCTTGTAGATGTATTAATGCTAATGATGATACTAAAGCCACCGTTCACGAAGCTCTCTCTCTATATTCCAGGTAGTGTGCTTACTATTTTATGTATGTTGTTTCCTTTGAAACCCATGGAGCCAAGTGTTCCAAGAAACCAAGACCTGCAAGAAGCAGGTACTGTCATTCCCATTTTACAGATGAGAAACAACCAAAGTTTGAAGAGGTTGCCTTAATAGCTAGGTTTGTATTGCAATAGTGACTGTAGAATTGTCTGAAGTTAGTATATCAACAATCAGGCTACAGGAAGGAACCAGTCCAGAATTCACCAGCATAGGCCACCAGAAAATGATCCAAAATCCAAAGCTGATACATGTATAAGAAGGGAGATGAAGAGAAATATCTCAGAGATGTTTTCCAGTCTCTCACTGCCAATGACTTTCATAATGGCTTATAAAGGAGGAAATGAGGAGTTGACATGTAACTCACCATATTTGATTTTGTATGTTATTTGCAGTTTTTCCCCTATGCTGTGCTGGTCATCTGCCCGTTTGGACTTAGATCTATTTTCTGCCCTTCTCCTGTTCTGCTCTGTGTGGCATCAGCCCCTAAAAATGACATTTCTCAGCCTCCCCTGTCCACTGGCTTCTTGTTAGTTTCAGCCAATGGGAGGAATCGATGGGAAGCTGAGAGCAGGTGTGACTGCCTTCGTGATGGTTCCAGCTCCCACTGGGCAGCTTCCCCCATGTCTCCAACTCCAAGGCTCAGCTCCACCTGGGCAGCCCTGGCTCCTAAGTTCTGGTGACACCATCTCTGTTCTTTAATCTCCCATCCTTTAAGGTGGTTACATTTTTCTAATCTTTAATTTGCATCTCTGCTCAACTTTCAGCTCTTCCAAAACCTCTGTAACTAGGTTCCCTTTTAAAATTCCTTTGATTGAACTACTTGGCATGGGTGCTATTTTCTAGACTTTTATAGTTATGGTTACATTTTCTGTTTAGTAAACTGTACATACTTCAGCCTATAGTGTGGATTCAGTTCTTATAAATTAACCCTTTTTGAATCCCAAGTGTTTGATTTTGGGTTCCCAGAAGCAGAGCCTGAGACAGAGATTCTTGTGCAAGGGACTTTCAGGGGAAAAATTCTCAGGGAGAATGGAGTGGGATGGGGCAGGTGGCAGAACTAACTGGACTGTGGTCTTAGCTGGAATCCACTTTGGCCTGATCACACTGATGCCAGATCTGGAGCATGAGCTGAACCACAGAACAGGTCCCACAAGGAGGCAAGACAACTGGGGGTTTCATAACCCCGTGTCACTCAGCCAATGGCTACAAGCTGCCCAAGTGTGGAGCTGGTGGAGATCCATAATCTCCACAGGCCTGAAGAACCCACCCTATCTAGATGATGTGCAGTGCTTGTGAATCAGCGTTATAGACACAAGGAAGTTAAAATTCTTCCACTGTTTAGGGCAAACATCAGAACATCTTCTGTCAGTGGCTGTGTGACATTGAAACTCTCTCCAGAGAGTTGGGAGAACATTCAGAATAAAAAGTTCTGTCTGGGATGACTTGACTGAAGGTAGAGGTGGCTTTATATTATGTGGTCCCTCTTTGAAGCCTTGATATGTTTTAATAAGATGTATTACTATGAGAAACCCCTTTTCCTTATTACACAGTCAAAAACCAGTGTTATGGGTTATTCCTGAGATTTTTGCTTGCATCTATCTTTCCCCCATTCCTTGTAAAAAAAAAACCTCAGTTTTGCTCTATATGGTCTCATCTTTGGATTGCTATGTCAGTTCTCATATCCCCAACCTTTCTCCCTACCATCCATCTATCCTCAATGTAGCTTCCGGCCTAATCATGAGACAGTAATACTATCATATGTTTGCTAAAATTCTCCAACCAAATATCTAAATCCCCCATCTGGCCCAATCTGATTCCCACATCACTCTGTTACCCACCACTTTCCAACCCTATCCTTTCCTCCTGTGCTTCAGTAGTTCCTGATCATGCTCAGTGGTGTCTTTTTACCATGAGTCTAGTTTGTATCCAGCAGCAAGCCAAGGTGTCCCATGAGCAGGAGCCAAGCTAATAAGGCCTGGCATAGATTGCTGCCCACAGGTGAGAGGTTCCATTTGTTAGGAGAGGATGGAGTGCTTGCATTGAAAGGAAAGACACTATAGAAAGAGGCAAATATCCAAGACTTATCCTTAAGGCAAATATCCTAGGCTATTCTTGACATCATGGAAAGATGTGGGCTTTAGGAAGTGAGCACAGGTCCCTGCTAGGCTGGAGGCAGAGCAGAGGTGAATCCCAGCATTTCAACTTTGCAGAGCCAAGCCTGCCATGCAGACAGATGCAGCAAGGCAAGTTCACCTCCAGAGCCTAGAAGCAGGCATCTCGCAGTCTAGTCCAGCCGCGCCAGTTATGCCAGCTATTCCCACAGGGTATGGTGCTTGGTGCTGACAAGAAGCTGCTCACTCTTTGTCCAAGTTAAAGCAGCACTCTCCATCTGGGCAGATCAGCCTGGCAGGTGTGTGCTGTTCCCAGGAGCAAGGCATGGTCCTGTAGACACTTCCAGTGGGCAACTCCAGCCCAGAGCTTCAGGTCTTGCAGGTATGGGGGGGTGGGGTACACACAGCTCTAACAGGTCTTTTAACTCTTTAAGCTACTAGTTTCCATTTCTGTAAACCAGGGAATTACATTACTTCGTTCGTGGCTGAAATGTCTACGTGGGCATAGCTGGAATAGCGTGCAGTGGGTGCTCAATTCATCTTTGGTCTTTTCATATCTCTGTCACATTTTTCTCCCACAGGAAGCACTGCTTCTTTTCCCCTGGGAGTGAACTTCAGGAGTCTGTACTGGTTATGTCTCCCCAGGGCCTCCTGAGCTGCTCCAGCACCAACTATATTTTCTTAGCGCTCACCCAACATATGTGGTTTTATAGCAAACTAACAACCAGTACCAATTCAATTTATTGCTGAACCATGGCTTATGTGTGTACCTTCTCCCTACCTGTGGCATTATGCCATTCATCAATGATGCACACAAGCTCCCAGTTTGACTCCTTCAAATGCAAGAACCTATTCTGTGGGCCCAACTTGATGTCTTGGTCTAGAATCGTGGTTAATAACACTCCCCGCCCCCCAATAATTTCCACAATGAAAGAAAAGAATTTACATTCTCCTCTGAATCTGTGAAAGTTTGGAATTACAAACTATGCTGTGTGAACACAAATTTCAAAATCTTTTCTCTTTTATCTTAAGGCCAACCCTCAAAGTCCAGTTGGAAAGTCTAGCTGACATGATTTGCTTTTCATGACGAAAGGGTGTCTTGGGTGATGTTTGCCTTTTGGGAAGAAAAGCTATGAAAGCCCAAGAGTTAAACCCCAACAATATAGCCTCAACTTCTCCACTCCTGTATTGCATTAATTTCCTCTGCCCTTGAATGGTTGATAATATTGGTGTGGCAGGGGAAGGGAGAAAGAAAAATAATAGTCACCTTTTTTTAAAAACCAGCCTTGCTTTGGCTGTGAGAACTGACGGCTGTGAAGATCAGAGCAAGTCCATATTCCAGGTCTTCAATGGACCAAATTCTTTGAACATGAAAGCCCCATCTTGGGCTCCCCAAGGCATGGAGCCACTTAAATGATGGTTACCTTAAGCCCAAGTCTAGCTGTGAATAAAATCAAAGATGTCAAGGTTCAAATATTTATGAGAATGGGACTTTTAACTGCACCATATATTGCCAAAAATATGTTGAAAACCAAAAGTGGGAGGAGAGGTTTGGTTTTCCTCCAAATGCCATCCAGGGCTATAGCTAGAGAGCTTTGCCTTGTTGTCTTTGTTGTCCACTGTAGGATTAACTGAACAATGCCAAACCAACAAAAAAAAAAGGCCCTAGCTTTTAGACCTTTCGCCACTATTTCAGTGTGTTTTGGAAACAAATGTTTTAGAAACTTTTATGCATCATCTTGTCTCCTTTCCTTAAACTCTGAATGAAAGAAGAACAGGACCCATATGACTTCTCATGTCGGGCAGTCTTCTAGTCTCTGTGATTTGAGATACGTACTATGGCCTCCAGACTCTGAGCTCAATCCCTTATGGCTCCTAAGATAATTAATGGGGTTCTGGGCCAGGTGTTCTGTTCTCCTCACACAAGACTTGTGCTGGTCTTTCACTCCATTCCATGAATGGAGGCATCCCTTTGTTTTGAGGTTTTTTAAGAATGAGAGTGGAGCCAGACTGGTGTTTTACACTCCACTTCCAGAAAGTTTGGCTTTGAGTTTCTTTCTCCCACCTGCCTTAATTCCTACAGGAACTTTCTCGTTCTCATCCATTCTGTGCCACCTTTCTGTTATCCCCATCTTCCCATATGTCTCCCATTCAGCCTCCTGCCCAGACAGCTTGCTATTCATTTACTCTCTAGCCAGATACTCTGTCTTTCTACCTCTTGTCCTGGCTATATGTTGCCTCTTTTGATGCCTTTCTGGATCACTACTCAGATATATTTCCAGTGCCTAAGATGTCTCAACAGTCTTCCCTTCCAGTCCCTGGGATCTGGTTAGATAAGGGGCTATGGCTGAGGCTCAATGAATCAGCCATAGCTTGGTGTTCTGGATCAAGAACTGATAATATGGAACTGGAACTTTGGCTACTTTTTGATGGAGTTCCAGTCTCGAGTTTAGTGGAAATATAATTGTTATGGAGGACCTGGATTTGAGTCTTAGTTCTGCCTTTCATCTTCTGGGTTATTCTGGCCAAATCCCTTCCTTTTATTTATTTATTTTTTTTCATTTGTGAAATGAGAGTTGAAGAAAGAGAATCCCTAAAGACACTTTCAAATTTGAAGTGCCGTGACTCCCGTACACTTTTGTGTTAGGCAGTTCTGCTTTCAAGAATGCATGAGCTCCTTATGAAACTCATAAGTTTGAGTGGACAGAGCTGACATCTTGTACTTGGTCTTTGTCTAAACTTGGTCACCTAAATATCTTCTATTCCCAATGGCATTTATTTTGTGTTGCTTTGTTTAGAGTTTTATCAAATCAATTCAACAAATGCCTATTATATATTGGCACAAAAGGAGGATGACTTTGAGAATGGGATGAGAAATGTACACAAGTGTCTTCTTCAATGAAGATGAAACCACCAAAACTGCCTTCATGGGACCACCTCAAAGCAACCAGATGTCCCTGCCCCTGCTCTGCCTCTCATAGACCTAGGGCTGGGGATTTTATGAGCCTAACTAGGGGTAAATTTCCTCTCCTTACAGATAAAGAAAATACAATCAACGTAGACCTGGAGAAAGATCATAAAGACCAGGATCCTTAAAAGAGTAACTGTCAGCTGACCCAATCAGGGCAGGCTCTTCTTCCTGTTTATCCTGAGAATTACCCTTGTAGGATGATGGGACCAAATAACAGCATCTCACATCTCTATAGTGATTCTAAATCCACATGTTGTTTTAGATTACCTTATTTGAACCCTAAAATAACTCTGTGAGATAGGTAAGGAAAACATACGTATTCCTATTGCCATTTTTCAGACGAGAAAAGGCTCAGGAAGATCACATGACTTGACCAAGTCACTTCCCCAGTCCCTGGTCCTGTGTCCTCTCTCTTCATACATTATCTTGTTTATCTGAGAATGTGTGCCTGCCAAGCCACAGGCTGAGCCTTGCTTTGCAGTGATGAGCAAAGAACCTCTCCAGACAGTTTCATAGATCATTTTCAGGCAGCTGTGGAGAGGAATATAAGCACAATCTTACAGCTCAGTGTGCAGAGGAGACGCAAGATATGGTGTTACATATGGTCATGGAGCCAGGAGCCCTAGATCCAATCCTTCTGGTGGTGTGACAGATGACTTCAGAGCTCCAAAAATATTTTCAGTCAGTTTCTCATAAGCCCCAGTTGTCCAAAGCTTCCAGAAGCATTTATGACGTGGGGAGAGGGGTAGCAATGGTAGTGCTTACTGCTGCTTTGCTTTAAACAAAATTACAAAATGAGACTGTTTATTTGCTCCTGTAGCAGCTCTACTAGCACTGGGTGGGTAAATAAGGTTTTCTTTTCCTCCTTTACTTTTTAGTAGGAGAGTCATTCTTGGGATGAACCAGATGCTGCAATTACTTGGCAAAAAAAGAGGGGACCAGCCAGGAATCTAATGACTAAGCCAGCCCCCATATACATATTTGCTTACCTCCTAATGTATAGATATAGCAAGGGAGCTTGTGTATGGGGAGCAAAGACTACAAAGGCTCATAAACACATGCATCGCTTCCCCCAAGAAGTCCATAAGGAAGGATCCCAACGTGGGCATGGCAGGGCTGAGAGTTTAAGAGCTGGAAGGAAAAAATGGTTCTCCCCAACATAGTGGTCTGCTGGTGGGAAATAACTCTGACCTTAGCATGACAGAGGAGGGAGGGCCCCATATGAGCCCCCCTGCAGCCTCCTGGTTGAAGCAGAAGGAAACTAGAGACCAGAGATGGGCACAGACACAGCCCATGGGTGGCTGGTCATGCTTCCCTTCCCAAGGCAAGCTCACTGAGGCAGCACAGAGCCTTCGCACCTGCTGTGGGTCCGAGTCAGGGGAAGCATTCCAGAGATGCCTGTGTCCCTTGTGTGCTGGGGACACAGGCAGGAAGAAATGGAATGCAGGAACAGAAAGGGCAGACTGCATGGAACACAGACAACATTCAGCTGGTCCCCACAGCCTCTATTCTGAGAAAGAGAGAGAGAGAGCATGAGCACTATCCAGACTGACTCCTCAGTGACTAGGAAACCAACCCAAAGGAAACTAGGCCAGTGTGTGGCTTGCTGATAGAGGCAGCAGGGTATGAAGCCTTTCGGCGGTGTGTGTGTGTATGTCCATGTATGTGCGTGCATGTGTGCATTGTGTATATGTTTGCACGTGTACGTGCACGTGTGTGTGTACACCTTTACAAAGGCAGACAGACTAAGTCCCAGGATGTGGGGCCAACCTTCTTCTAAGTGGACAGAAACTGCAGGCCACTCCCCAGCTGTGGGTGCTCTGGAGACTCTGTCATCTTGGCTGCTGTACCTTGGAGAGGTCTTAGTGTGTGCAGGGCAACTTTCAAAGGTTGTTTTGACTTCTCGAAACATTTGAAGTTTCTTAGAAATCCACGATAGCAGCTAGCAGTCTCTGCTGAATGTGTTTCATAGAAAGAAATGGCCCATGTGTGAGCAGGAGGCCTTGAACTTTTTGTCTGGATCAGTCCTACTGTCCAATGTCAGACCCTCTATGGCAATCCTTCCAACACCTGATGATGTTAGGAGGATGCACCAAGAGTTTTTTTCTGTTTGTTTTGCTTCCTGAATAGGTGTATATTTCAATTTGTTTTCATTTGTCTTTCTTTGAAACATGTTGCTGCTTTTTCTGTTTTTACCCCCAGGTTGGCTTTCGGCTTTAGCAAAACTAGGACATTGAAAAATGAACTGTAAAATCTGGAAACCCTCTTACCTCCCACTTTTAAAATCTCAGTGTTGTCCACGTGATAGAAGCCTGGGTCTTTATTTTTAATTAGATTAGAAGGACTGCAGACTTAGGAGCTGCACCGACTTGCAGCCAGATCCTGTCTTGGATATTTACTTCCAGGTTACTTTGGGCAAGTTCCTTACCCTCCTGCATCTCAGCTTTCTCATCTGTAAATTATGCCAGCCTTATTAGGTTGCCTGTGAATTAGATCAGTCGGTCTTGTACAGCAAGAAGCACATGACATTTATTCAACAAATGCTACTTCCTTCCCCAGCTGTCCTCTTGTTCTCTATGTCCCTGTCAGCAGCTGTCATTCCCAGACATGGTTCACATGGCCACTATCCATCTCCATTAAAAGCCTGACATGGGGGGTTCTTTTAGAGAAACATGAAGGGAAGGGAGAGTCGGGAGCTATGAGCATCTGTTAATCCAAGCATTTTAACAGATTTCCTTTGAACAGGGGACAGCCCTATCATATACCATGGACATGGGAGTTCCCATTCTCTATGGAGAAACATGAGCGTCTTTAGGCTAAGTGATGAGACTTTATAATCACGCAGGCCTGGGATCATGTGTCAGCTCAGCCATTTACTAGCTGTGTGACACTGGGCAGAGAATGTAATTCTCAAAATCTCGATTTCCTTGTTTGTGAAATGGGGATGAGGGGCAGAGTGTACCTCGCAGGGTTTGTTGTTATATTTATCAAATGAAATAATACTTATTAAGCACTGTTTTAGTTATCTGCTGCTACACAAGTCACCCTCCCAAAACTTCGTGACTTAAAATATCTCTTTATGATTTTTCACAATTCTGCTGTGTAGGCTGGGCTCAGCTGGTGGTTCTTCTGCTCCATGTGGTATCTGTTGTGCTGAAGCACGCAAGACGGCTTCTTTGCTCACATGTCTCACACCTCACTTGCGATGGCTGGAATGGCAGGGGTTTATCCAAGTAGCGCTCTCTCTCTCTCTCTCTCTCTCTCTCTCTCTCTCTCTCTCTCTCTCTCACACACACACACACACACACACACACACACACACACACCCCTCTCCGTTTAGTAACTTGGGCTTTCTTACAGCACGGTAGTCTCAGAGTAGTTAGACTTCTCGTTTGGTAGCTGCCTCCCAAGAGAGAGAAGAAACAGAAGGTTCCAGACCTCCTAGAGGCTCAGCCTAGAACTGGCACACTGTCATTTCCATCACATGGTTTTGGTCAAAGCAACCCAAAGGGCCTGCTAGATTCGAAGAAGGGGGAAACAAGCTCCATCTCTTCAAGTGAGGAACAACACGTGCCTGCAGGATGGGCATGGAATTGATGGCGGCCATACCTGGAGACCAGCTAC
>CM053507.1:144808588-144865086 GCA_028627145.1 Eidolon dupreanum | reverse complement strand
CCGAATGGCTTACACAACAAACACTTCTTTCTCATAGTTCTGGAGGCTGGGAAGTCCAAGATCAAGGTGCTGGTCGAGCCAGAGTCTGGTGAGGGCTCACTTCCTGGTTTGCAGATGGCTGTCTTCTCGCTGTGCCCTCAACATGACGGAGAGCAAGCGAGATCTCGTGTCTCTTTCTCTCCACCCTCAGAATCTAATTACCTCTTAAAGTCCCCACTTTCTATTACCATCACATTGGGGGTTAGGATTTCAACATATGGATTTGGGAGGGGGTGGGGACACAAACACTCAATTTCCTCTTAAGCCTGAATAATATTCCATTGTATGTATATACCACATTTCGTTTATTCGTTCATCCATCCACAGACACTTGATTTGCTTCCACTTCTTGGTTTTTTTGAAGATGCTGCTGTGAACATGGGTGTGTACCTTCCTCTATTTTTCTCTTTGCATTGATCACATATATCATATTATATAATTTACTTATTTAATATTTTCACTATTTCTGTTTCCCTTCACTAGAATGGAAGCTCCATGAGAGTAGGGATTCTTGTCTTGTTTGTTCCCAAACAGAGCAAGGCCTGGCACATAATAAACACTCGAGTGCTAAACAGTCCTATTAAGAAAATTAGTAACAAGCACCTACTACATACCAGGCTCTGTGCTACGCTTTGAAGAAACACCAGGAAATAAGACACAGAATTTACAGTTTAGAGGGAAGTCACATAAAATTTATAGTAGGTTCAAATTTGCTAAAACAAGCTTCCTTACAAGAACGATATTAGTTCTTCAGCTTACCTTTTTCTTCATGGGGCTTCTCTTGCTTGAGCATCACTACCTCTGTTACACGTATCTTAATGACTAGAATATTTCTATCTTCTCATTTAAATTCTACTTGATGTGAAGATATTTGAATAATTTAAATTGTGATAGAATAATGATTCTATTTTTATATTATCTCTGCTGGAACATTTCCACCCACCAATCTGGTTTAACTGAAGGCTGTATTGCAGGGTTCTCCTAAACACTCTAAGATTAACATCCACACGGAGGAAAGCCTAAATTTGTTTTTCTCATCACATCTCTGCAGAATTACTTAGAATATCTCTAAAAGGGAATTATCTGATTTTCAAAGCCCAAGTGATGGCTATTTTTTTTTTAATCAATATCTTTACTTGAAAAAAAAAATCCTTAAAATAACTAAGCCTCTTCATGGGCTGGTGTCCTGAGGGTTTACCTCTGGGGAGCTCAGAAATTCTGTTTTGTTCTCCAGGTGTCTGTGGTCACTGTGGTTGATTCTCCCTTCTGCTTCTGCCGGATGTGATATTAAAATTATTCTTTGTATTCCCTCTTCTCAGTAAATAGAAAAATTTCTTTGGTTTTTTTTTTTCTATGAAAAAAGTAATACATGTTTATTCCAGAAAACATAATAACAGAAAGATCATACAAGATGCTGACTGTTCCAACTGCTCTCAGGACTTTGGTGAGAATGATTCTTGGTCTGCACTGTCCAAATTGGTAGTCACTATTCCTACATGGCTTTTAAGTATATGAAATGTGGCTAGCCCAAACTGAGATGTGTCCTAAAGGGAAAATTTACATCAGATTTTAGATTTAACATACACATTAAAATATGTAAAATAACTCAATAATTTTTACATTGATTACATGGTAAAATTATAATATTATGACTATCTTGGGTTGAATAAAATATAATATTAGTTATGTTAGTTTCTTTTTACCTTTTTTAATGTGGCTACTAGAAAATGCAAAATTACATATGAGGCTTGCATTATATTTCTTTTGGACAGTGCTACTCCAATGATCATTTTCTGTGCATTTTTGTACATAAATACATATTATAAGAGCAAGACTATGTTACTTTCTATTTTGTAACCCACATTCTTTAATTATTAATATATTGTTGGCATATTTCCATGTCTATAGATATATTTCTTCAAAATTATTTGTTAATAGCCACAGTGTTCTATTATAAAAACAGGCCATAATTTATTCAACCAATGTTTTATTATTAAATAGTGAAATGTTTCTATTTTTCACTATTACAAGGAGCATTGTAATAAATATCTCACATCTTTGCCAATGTAACCCTAACCCTAACCCTAAATTTCCAAAAATGGAATTGCTAAATTGAAAAATACATATATTTTTAGAACTATGGTTGCAAACTAAAAACCATTAAGCCATTCTCTAAATATATTGTGCTAATTTAAACTCCATCATCAGGTATACCTGGATTCATTTCCTTATAGCTTTATTGATTTATAATTTTAAGAAAGATCTCATTGCCTTCATTTTACTACTTCTATGTAAAATGGATGGTTTTTTCACATTTTTACTAGCACTTTGTAATTCATCTTTTGTAAACTAACTGTGCATGTGTATAGTCCATTTGCCTTTTGGGGAATTCATCGTCTGTTACTGATTTACAAGGATTTTATATAGATTGATTATATTAATCTTTGGTCACACATGTTTCATACGTTTTTCTTAGTTTATTTGCCTTAAAATCTTTTGTGTTACCTTTTGATGTTCAGAGGTTTAAGTCTTAACCAATTTTCTTTGAAGATAACTGCCCTTGAGCTTGTGTTAAGAAATTGCTTTCCTACCTTAAAATTATTTTGTTATTCAGGTATAACATCTCATATATTCTTGGTGAAAAGTTTTACATTTTTTTCCTTACACCATATAAAATCTATTCTTGTGTAGAACTTCATTTATTAACAAGCTGTTCTTTCCTTGTTGGTTTAAAAGAGAGCTAAGAATGGGAAGGGTCAGGTACATACTAAGTCCAGGCCATGGAAATTTGTAGCAGTAGGAAGAAAGAGGCATGTACTTGGGTCTAGGATACAGGCGTGCTAAGTGTTCCAACTGCTCTCAGAACCTTGGGATAAATCAGATCGGAAGATCAGCAAGCCCGGCACAGACTACCAGCCTTCTGCACTATTCCCAGACATGAGCAACCTTAGTGGGGTCTATGGTTTTAACTTGTTCAGAGGTCATGTGCCACTTTAAAAATCTGATTAAAGTTTAGGCATCTTGCCCCAGAAAACTGTGCAAATACATCTGGCTTTGTAGGCTATTGCACGAGGTTTCATACCTTGTAAAGTCTGTGCTGTGGACTTATTGGGATACACAGATCTTAATATGAAAATCCCTTTTCCTGTGGGGAAAGAAATCAAAGACTTAGAGGTAAGTCATACTCCAGGCAAAGGCAGTTACAGAGGTGCCACTCCCCTCTTTTTGCAGTCACATTGGGACACTCACTAGTCTCCAAAATCAGACTGCCCTTCTCAGTCTCAGGCCTCTGCTTCTACTGACACCTTGTCTAAAATGCCATTTTCTTCTGCAGTGAATATTGCTGGTTGCTTCCCCAGCATCCATTCCCCACCCTGAAATCTCTATCAGTGCTCCAAGTTGTGTTTAGTTATCTATTCTCCCCCTCCGGGAATATATATGCTTCTCAACTTTTCAGTATCTATTAGCAATAGGGAGGTAATTACCAAAAGAATCCGCCAAAAGAGTTAAAAGTAGTTGCCTCTGAGGAGAACAAAATGAGAAGCGGGCTTCTGTTGTTTCTAGAAAAACTTTGCCAAACCATTCAACTCAGTAAGTTGTATATTTATAGAACTATAAATAGTTAAAAGTGGTTACCTCTGAAGGGTAGCATTATGATGGAGGGGTCTAAATAAAACACAGAAGTAATTTCCAGACTTTAAGCACTATTTGAACTTTTATCACCTATGTTTAGTGAATGTCTATAGCTATATCCATCTTGGCGGAAGCAGTCAACTTTGCCGATGTGAAACTAAGGGTTGGGCAAGTTTATACCTGGACAAGCCTCTCTGTTATAGGACCATTCAGGCAGCAATGAAGCTTTTCATGCTGGGTGATAAACACAGGCTCTATGACAGCTCGTGAGAAAATAAAAGCCATGATCAAAATGTCCTGATATCTGGCTCCCAGACTTATGCAGAGACCTCTGGCCTGCCTCTGGCTACTCTCTCCCTGGTGCCTTGACCCAGACTCATGAGAGTTTCTGCTCAGATCCAGACACCACCCAAGGCGTGAGTGTGGTGAGCAGAACTGAACCTGAAGGAGTCTAAGCTTTGGAGTCACCCAAACTATGTTTCAACTCTGGCTCCACCTCTCATGGGTTGTAATTAGGCAAATTACCTAACTTCCCCGAGACTCCATTTTCTCATTCATTCAAGATTAAGAATCCCAGTCTGTCGAGATGATTAAGATTACGTATAAGGAAGATGATGGCATATAAAGGATGCTCTATAAGTGTATTCTACAGAAATGAGGCTAGGGTTTGAAACCTATGAAGTTATTGAAAAGTGTGACTTTGAAAAAGATACAAATAAAACCACCAGTTCCGCCCCTACCCCCACCTCCCCAATCACTGCCCACCCTCCTGGAGCACCAGACTTCTAAATGGCCGGACACGCCAACCACAGTCTGGCTCTGTTTCTCTGCTGCCTGCGTAGCAGCAATTGCATTCACAGCCATTGGAAAGCAGGGCCAGGGTGATCAGCATTCATCTATGGGTCACCGGGTCAAGTGGGTACTAATCAGGAAAAATGTTTGGCTATTAAATGCTCCATTGAGTCCTTGAAATATCACCTGATGTGTCATAAATTTAGATTAGCCGTAGAAAATCAATCTTCACCATATGCAAATTAAAGATGAAATGAGATGGTCCTTGTGAGCCACTGCCGTCCCTCAGCACACCAGACACTCCAACCTTATTTAACTGGCCTGAATTTTTCTTCCAATTTGTTTCATAAGTGACCTGAAGCCCGTTATTTCTTAGACAGTTTACAGCTCTGATCCCAAAGACAGCCTTCAGAGGGATTCTGCTGGAGGCTGTTGGCTGTGTTTCTTCATCTCCCCTGCAGGCTCAGCTGCCACTGGAAGTGAACCTGGCGATGCTGACCTTGGCCCTGAGACCATCTCCTGAAAACTGAATGTCGATCTTGGTAATGATGCATATGGACCATGGACGTATGTGCCTGTGCATATAAATATGTATTTTAGGACTATATTCAAGAAGTTAAATTTTCCATTAAAAAAAAATAAAACACAATATTTATTCATCACTCTTCCTGATGCCATGGAGCAGTGAAGACTTAGGATCAGACTTCTCGGAGCTGGATTGAATCTGTGGGGTTGGGATGGCAGCAAACAGGCACGTTTTTCACCATTCCCAAACTGCTCTTTTCCTGCTCACATAAATCACTGTAGCATATAACTACAGGTAGGGAAGTGAAGCAAAAGCATAGACAACTTCTCGAGGGAATAAAATGCTAACTTTAAGTCCTAGCAACCACTGGCCACTTGGGAACTTATGAATGTTTTGCCTTTGTGTTTGGCTGGCTTGTGATAGGATGCAGCTAATTAATCTGCCTGGGAACCAACTGGCATGGATTGGATTGGGATGGAATAAACTCTGTACACTATAGTTTGCTAAAAACTTGCAATACATTAGCTCGCTCGATCCTCTCGACGGTCGTGTGAGATTGGTATTATTATTTTCCCATTTTACAATGTGGAAACTGACATTAACATAAGAAGAACCTTAAAAATATTCATGCCTTCTGAGCAGTGATTCCATTTCTAGGAATTTACTTTGAAGAAATATTAATAAATCCAAGACTAAAGAGATGTATTGATAGATACATACAAGGAAGTTATTTGTAATAGTGAACAATTAATTGAAAACAACCCACATGTCCAAAAAAACCTTAAAGACTCCATGAAAAAAAAAACATTAGAAACAATAAACAAATACAGTAAAGTTGCAGGATACAAAACCAACGTACAAAAATTCATTGTGTTTCTATATACTAACAATAAAATTTTACAGAAAGAAATTTAAAAAAATGTTTCTTTTGCAATTGCAACAAAAAGAATAAAATACCTAGGAATAAACTTAGCAAAGGATGTAAAGGGCTTACACACTGTAAACTATAAAACATTATTAAAAGATATTGAAGAAGACACAAAGAAATGGAAAGACATTTCGTGTTCATGTGCTGGAAGAATCAACACAGATAAAATGGCCTTATTACCCAAAGCAATCCCTATCGAAATCCCAATGGCATTTTTTAAAGAAATAGAACAGAAAAAATCATCAGATTTGTATGGAATCACAAAAGACACCAAATAGCCAAAGCAACCTTGAGAAAAAAGAACAAGGTCAGAAGTGTCATTTTGCCTGACTTCAAATTATACTACAAAATGACAATAATCAAAACAGCATAGTGCTGGCAGAAAAACAGACACACAGACCAATGGAATAGAATTGAGAACCCAGAAATAAACCCACATATATACCGGCAAATAATTTTTGAGAAAGGAGTCAAAACCTACAATGGAGAAAAGAAAACCTCTTCAGTAAATGGTGCTGAGAAAATTGAAAAGCCACAGGCAAAAAAAGAAAAAAAGAAAGAAAGAAACTAGATTGCTCTCTGTCTCTATACACCAAAATTAACTCAGAATGGATCAAAGATCTGTATATAAGACCTGAAACAAATTGCACAAAAGAAAACATAGGTACTAAATGCAGAGGGAATTTTATGAATTTGACCTCAAAGGCAAGTGAAGTAAAAGCAAAATTAAACAAAAAAGCTTCTGCACAGCAACAAGACTATCAATGAAACAAAGAGGTGATCAATTGAATGGGAGAAGATATTTGCAAACAACGCCTCTGATAAGGGGCTAATATCCAAAATATATAAAGAACTTATACAACTCAACAACAAAAAAACAAACAATCCAATTAAAAAAATGGGCAGAGGACCTGAAGAGACACTTCTCCCAAGAAGACATACAATCAGCCAACAGACACATGAAAAGATGCTCAACTTGACTAGCTACTGAGAAATGTAAATCAAAACCACAACAAGATATCACCTCATACCTGTTAGAATGGCTATTATCAACAAGACAAATAATAATAAGCGTTGGAGAGGTTGTGGGTAAAAAGGAACCCTCATACACTGCTGGTGGGAATGTAAATTGGTACAGACACAATGGTAAACAGTATGACCTTTCCTCAAAAAATTAAGAGTAGAATTACCATATGACCCAGCAATCTCTCTTTTGGGTATCCACCCAAAAAAATCTGAAAATATTTATCCATAAAGATATATGCACCCCAATATTCATTGCAGTATCATTCACGGTGGCCAAGTCCTTCAACAGATGATTGGATAAAAAAATGTGGTACGTATTCATACTGGAATATTATTCAGCCATAAGAAAAGATGAAATACTGCCATCTGCAACAACATGGATGGACCTTGAGATTATCATGCTAAGTGAAATAAGTCAGACAGAAAACGTTGAGAACCATATGATTTTACTCACATATGGGATACAAAACCGAAAGCAACAAACAAACAAGACAAACAAACAAAAACTCATAGACACAGACAACTGTTTAGTGGCAGCCGGAGGGAAAAGAGGGAGGTAGATAAGGGTAAAGGGGGTCAAATATATGGGGACGGAAAGAAATGTAACTGGGTGGTGTATTATTGAATTGTACATTTGAAACCTACATAATTTTATTGATCAATGTCACCCCAATAAATTTAATTTTTAAAAAAGGAATCACTTGGACAATAATTCAGTATAAGAGTATACTTAATAATCTCTAAAAATCAGGTTCCTGAATATAATTTAAGGAAACAAGTTTACTATATAACCTTAAATTTTAGAAAGATGTTTGCCTCCTCTTTGTGTGGTATTATCCCAATTTTGCTCTTTCTCTAAATATATGCATGGAAAACAAGATGAAAGAAATATCATAAAATATTAGTAATAGTTATGTATGTTCCATGAGATTACTATTGACCTTTCCCCTCTTTTTGCTCTTCTCTGTAATGCACAAGTATCATAATTGAAAATGTGATAAATAATAAATTAATAAAACAAGAGCAACACACAAAATTATTTTTAATGTTAGTTTTCTCATGAAGAGCTAGCGAAAACCAGAAAACTAAGGCATGTGAGACACTTTGGAGTGCTTTTGAAGGTCAGAGTAAACATATGCCAAATACGGTTATTTTATCAAAACCGTTTTGCCCATTTCTAACTAATTTATCTTTAACAAGATAAACAAGATTTCACGAGGGTCTGGCAATGATCCGTCAGTGAAGTCACTGGATGTTTGGTTCCTCCCCGCTATTTTCTATACTTATCTTACTTATCCTGCACAAAGCACTGTCAGTGTTTGGGAAAATGGTTTTGTGAAACTTGGTAAATTGCTAGGTAAAATATTTCCTTGGATAATGGTGTGTCTGGCACTTCAAACACCTGAAAATGCTCCAAGTTATTAGATTTCAGGTGGAAGAGGTCAGATAATGTCTCTGGAGATGGCTGCTATTAAGGAAGCTTTTGGGTGATGGAAAAAAGGAGGCAGGGGCGGAGGGAAAATGGCAGGCGGCCACTGTGGAATTCTAAACAGATATTTAGAAGGAATTTCCAAATAAGAGGCATAGTCCCTGCTTCTGTCAGAGGAAGGGAAGCAAATTGATTCTGCAAGGGAAAAGTCTGGCCTCCGTGAGGAGACTTCTAATGATGCCCAAATTCCATTTCTTAACTTTTTGTTGTTGTTATTAAATTGCATTTCAAGCTGTACTTTTACAGCATTTTTGTTTTGGGGATATTTAAATATCAATGTATGGGTTTTTCAAAATTATCAGACTCATTTAAAATGTAGTGATACTTTTTCACATGTAATTTTTTAAATTCATCCAGAATGTATTTTCTCTTTTTAACATAAAATCTTCAATCCACCCAGAGTGAATATCGGTGATTTTGTTAATAATCATCCCTAGCACCATTTATCAGCACTCATGATCTGCTGTGAATAGTGTAAGTCCTTTTACACACTTTAGCATAAATCTCTTGCTTTAAATCTCACAACACTATGCAGATCTGGGAGCTGAACCTCAGAGAGTTTGAGTAGGGAGGGACACATCCAGCAACCTTGACTTTCTGACTCTCAAATAATTTATTCCCTTAGACAACCTGCTGCAATGCCACCTGCATCACAGACCAAATTGTTTCACTGGACATGGTCCCTTCCTGCAAGTTTTGTCTCTGTCGCTCTGCCTGTCCAGTCTTGCATCTTATCATTGAAGCAGCTGATAAGACAAGTCCCCCGGTGACTCTGCATAACCAAATTTAATCTTGACTATTCTGACCTATACTTTCTTCCAAAAGAATTTAAAAATAATTTTTGCGTTTTAGTCATCCAAGTAATACATACTCGTTACTGAATGCTTAGCAAGTACATACAAGCAAGAATAAGAAAAATTAAAATCACTTATGAACTTACCCACCCAGAGATGATGACTGATAGCATTTCTGTGTTCATCCTGTTTATTTATGATCTGTCTCCCTTTGTTAGCTACAATGTCCGTGACATGCGGGGTTTGACTTTTTTCATCACTGGGATCTACGTAATGGATGACACAGTCTGCTGCCCAGACCGCAAGTTCAGGACAGAGGTACTCTTTACCCGATCTGCTCAGAGTGCTGGCTCACAGATTAGGCTTTCTCTAGGAATGGCCTTCAGCCAAGGGAAGTGCCTCTTCCAAGGTTACACCTGTTCCACAGGGGTAGCCCACATTGATGACGTATAGGTTTGGGGGTACAAAGACCCAGCCCACTTCCAGCACCAACCTAGAACAACTCCAAAAGGCCATTGCAATTCTAGAGCTCTCCGTGGAACTGGCCGAGAGCTATAATGTGACTGCCTCACGGTTCACCTCCCTCTGCCCGGTTCTGCTTCCTGAACTCCCCTACTGATACTGTTTCTGAGAATACTCTGCAGTAAATTTCCTGCAGGCTAACTGCTGCCACACAGCCTGTTTCCAGGGAACATGGCCTGGTGCCTTCCATGCCTCTGCAATGAAGAAGAAACTCCATTGGGCCCCCATGACGTCAGAAAAAGTCAGCCATCCACGTGCAGCCATTGACACTACCACAGCTTCTTCCCATTGTTGCTAGGGGCCCCATCCACTGTTTGTAAATAGCCCAGCAGTGCTCAGAGACGAGATTCCAATTTAGCTGCCAGTTCGGGTGTGTCCGGACCCAACCGCCACTAGTCTCCACATATCCTGAGGCTTATTACCACTGCTCACCGAAGCCAGGGAATCTATACGGAGATCTCAATTCTGCTGAGCCTGCATTCCCAGTTTTGTGCCCAGGCTCCAGGGGTCGTGGAGGGGTGGGAAGGATGCTCCCACTTCAGTGTTTTGTTCAGATACGGGTACCCCACGATGGAAGTGGCCTGGTCTTTCAACGTTCAGATCTTGGGTTCATTCACATGGCCACTTCCTGAGAGCATGATCCGACCAGGATGACTATGCTGGGACAAGGAGCACACACCTGGAAGCCAACACATTCCCCAACTCTTGATCAAGTCGTCCCCTACTCTCCTGATGAAATTTCTCTCTGGTTCCATCTGAGATCAGGCTACCTAGAAACAGAGCCTGAGACTGAGGATTCTTGAGCAATTAATTTATTGGAGAGCACTCTCGGGAGAGGGGAGGGAAGAAGCACACGGCAGGGAAAGGAGCCAAATAAGGATGTGGTCTCTGCTGAGTCAGCTGCAGGTTGATTCTCACGGGGAGCTCTGGATCGAGGATTAGACCACAGAGTTGTCCCACCTTGAGGGGGGGAGTGGTCCAGACTTTTATACCTCATGCTAGATGGTTATTAGCTATGGGCTGTCCCCAGGGTAGGAATGGGGAGCATAACCTTCTATGCAAGGCAGCTTCTGGTCCACCAAGGGCAATTCTCTGGAGATGGGGGCAGCTGTGAGCCAGAGCAGCCCACATTCTCAGCAGGTGGGAATGGGGTGTTAACAGTGTTTGCTACAGGGGTGGTGCTCCCTTTCCTGGCAGGGGGCCTCCATCAGAGTGATCCCTGTCCCCAGGTATAGTTTAATACCTTAGCCTGAAAAGAAAAAATGTTAGACTTCATCATGTTACATTTCCCCAGACAGCTTCTCTACTCCTGTATACATTTGTGGGTCCAAATAGATAAGCAGATGGAGGTGCTCTGCCCACCTTTCTTCTCATCCCCTCCCCCCAGCATTACCCAAACTCCCAATACTCACGCCACATCCGCCACATCCACTTGGAAAGCCTGAGCTTCTAACAAGGGATGAGCTGGTAAAGTTTTAACTGGCTCTCCAAGACAAATCTCCCGATTTGTATCATTTGCTGATTTCCTTTGTGTAAAGGTTCCCACCAGGGTCAATTTCCAGCTACCATGGTGATGTCACCAAACACGGAGTTGGAAAGAAATATGCAATAGCAGGCACTTATGTAGCATTTGCACCATTAGATACAATACATATAAGTAACCTTAAGAACACTGAAGTAATAAAGAGTAGTAAAATAAAAAATGATTAGTAGTGAGTATATATTACCTTTTTTCTGCTTTCTTTTTAAAATTGATATACCATGAAATTGACCATTTTATGAATTTTCACATATATATCGATAGGTGTAACCATCACCACAAATCGAGATTGAGAATAATTGGTAAGAGCCAGCTCTAGGATCCCACTGCCTATGCCATAATTCACTGAAAATTGTCCTATAATTTGTGCTCGTATATGTATGTTTTCTCAAAACATCTCTATTCATTCCTTCAAGAATATGCTAGATGCTACGGTATAATAATAAGTACAAATAAACTAATCTCTGTCCTTGTAGACATAGACATCCTCTAACCACACAAATAAATATATAATTAAAAACTAATTTTAAAAAAACCTGAGGGAAGTGCTATGAAGAAAAGGCACAAGGAAAAATTCCTAGAAGTGGAATTACTGAGTCAAAGAGTATGCATACTTGTAAGGCATTTGGCTTATGTTGCTAAATCGCCCTCCAGGAAAAATCGTTCCAATTTACATTTCTACAAACATTGCATAAGCAATGCACATTTCCCCCCATCCTTGCCAAGTCTAGGTAGGATCCTTTTTCTTTCTGCTCTTTTTATTCTGATAGGTTAAAAATATCTTTTTTGTTTTCATTTTGCTTTTTAAATTATATTTGTAATCATCTTTTTTGACGTGCCTTTTTTGTTTTTGTTGGTTTGTTTGTTTGTTTAGACATTTTCTATTAGGTTATCCACCTATATTTTATAAAATTGGGAAAGCTTTGTGTGTTTGAGGCAGAGATCGTTTTTTTAATTATTTGCATAACATTCTTTTGCAAAAGTCAGACGTACTTCTCTCAAAGAGAGGGGTCGAAAAATGTGCATGCATTCCTAGGACCTGACTTGCGTCGGCCCACGTTGTCCCGTCCAGCTCATACCCTCCTGCTTTGTGCTCCTTGCTTTCCCCACTGTCCCCGTGCTGGCTGCCTTTTAACTCGTCAAAAACTCCATTGAATTTTTCAGCTTTATAATTTGTGTACATCAAATATTTAGCTTTATCTCCATTTAAGCTGGTTTCATACTTGAGCTCTCACTTTTTTTGTCTTCTCTTGTTCGGTCGAACTAATAATTTCTGCAGGCGAAATACATGGATATGGATCTACTCTGCAGGTTTTATTTATCTGGTAAATAACTTTGTACATGAAAGACACTTTATGGAGTCTAAAATCCTTGGGTCAGTGTTTTTCAAAGCCTCTAGACATGATGCTCCAGAATTTAATGCTTAGCATTGAGAAGATGAGCCCTCTTGGGGTTTTATTATTCTGCAGGATCCTTTATAGAATTTTTGTTAAAACTCTGGTAATTCGAAAATGTTGTCTGTATCTAGTTGTTACAGTTCTATCTTTATTGGTTTTGCCTGACAAAAAGTCCATACTGAGTCTCTCTTTAACTCATTGAAGTTTTCTTTTGTTATATTATTAATTATTGTTTTTGCTTTCTTCTATAATACTTGCCGCAATCTGAACATATATATTTATTTGTGTATTTGCTTCTATAATACCTAAGTAGACTAAAACATAGGTGATGGAAGCATCACGGTTATTTTATCCATCACAGTTTATGCAGCACCTAGCGCAGTACGTAGCACGTGATGGGTCGCCTAGAAAATATATGTTGAATAAATGAGTGAATTAATATAGGTTTGTCCCATTAGTTCTTATAACTTCTTAAAGAAAATAAAATTATCTTCATATTCATTATTCTATATTTATCATCCTTTCTTTCCTTTGGTGTCACTTTTTTTTTTCTCCATTTCTTTGCATTCTTGAGTAGTATCTGTTACTTAGAATTTGGTTCCCATGAAAACTTTCCTTCTTGTTCATTTCTCTTTTATTTTTTTTCCCTTTTTTCCCCTTCACTTATTGCCTTAGCCTGTTCTCTGTACTTAGCGCTCCATTGAGTATGCTAAGTTATTTCTCATTTTTTTTTCTGGGTCCTATGATAGATCATTATTAGAGGGTGCTTTTCTCTGAAACTTCTAGATACAATTTCCATTTACTCATTCTTCAGTATTTTTTTTTCAAAAGCCCACATATTGGTGTTTTTCTCTCTTTTCCACAAACAGGATAGATCCAACAAGATGGGGGTGATCAGCTGCCATGTTTTCTCACAAAGCTTTTCTGAAGGGCCAGTTAATGTCAGAACCAGCCAGTACATTTTCCAGCTTTCAATAGCCTTTCATGCTTTGCTCTATCTGGCTGGTTATTTGTGTTCTAAATAATGTACCACATAAAAAACCATACTTCTCTGTGTGGAATTCTATTAGGTTATTTTTTTCTGTTCTCCATGCAGTCGATGGTGTTTCTCTGGTGGGTATTACACCTCTCAGAATTGATTCCATCATTTTCATTATGAACTTCATCACCAGCGTCATCACTTCAACCATCACCACTCTATGTGCCGTTGGTGTATGGGATTTGCAATCTCTGCCTAGATGTGAAAAGATGGGGCTGCAGAAGCAAGGTGAGGACAGAGGAAAAGAAATGGAAGATAAAGATATAAAAAGAAGAGAACTCTTTTACTTCATGAAGAAATGCACAAGCAAACCAATGGGCAATTGATTTGGGGCCCTCGGACCCCTCCAGAAGTAGATGGTATATTCATATTGTTTATTTAAATGTTTATTTACCCTTTCTCAGCCTGTCTTCGTTTCATGGGAAAAGTAGGGGAAATAGCTTTATGGCATTGAAGTCAAGAAGGATTTCTTCAACAAGATCCAACCCCCAAAAAACCACATACACAGAAACTAAGGAAGGAAAATTAGAAAAAAATAGCAATAAATTTCATGATCACATAAAAAGTTAAACTTTTGTATAATTATAACCACTACAATTAAGCTAAAAGAATAAGCCACAGACTAGGAAAATATATTTGCAATATACACACCTTTCATGTATAAAGAAATTCTGCATGTCATTTTGAAAGAGATTGTCAACTCAAAAAACATGAGCAGACAATATAAGCAGGCAATGCACAAGCATGCACATACACACACACAAACTAAAAAATGGTCCAAAAGCCTAGTATAAAGTGCTTTACTTTAATAGTTAGAGAAATGCAAGCGAAAACAACGAAAGTACTATTTCACACCTATGGGTTTGACATTTTAAAAGTCTTATAATACCAAGTGTTTGTAAGACTATAGAGGACCAAAATTTCTTTAACACTGCTAATGATAGCATAAATTCGCACAGCCCTTAGTAGAGTTTATTGGCAATATCCTATAAAAACAAAGCTGCACTTAACCTACAATCCAACAATTCCACTTCTAAGTACACTATACACCCTAGAGCAGTGCTTTCCAAACTAAAGTATCATCAGACTCACCTGGAAGGCTTATTAAAACACAGATTGCTGAGACTCGCCCTTAGAGTTTCTGATTCAGGAGATCCTGAGTGGGGCCTGAGAACCTGCATTGCTAACTTGTTCCCAAATGATGCTGATGCTACTGGTCCAGAGAGCACACTTTGATAATTACTACCCTAGCAGAACTCTTATATATATACACAAGGTATATGTACAATGGTGCTCATTGTAATGTTCTTTGTTGCAGCAAAAAAATAGGAAACAATATAAGTATCCACCACAAAGAGAACAGACTAACATACTATCGTATATTTACATGCTAGAAAAAAAAGAATTCTGCAATTTAAATGAATGAACTAGATCTCCATGTATATTTAGAGCCACAAGCCTTCCTAACCAGTTTTAGAATCATTTTGTCAAATGTTGCTTTGTTGCATCCTTTAGTCATTCATAATTTCATGAATTTGTGCTTTGTCTCTTTTGTCTTTGTGGTCCAAATAGTTTCTATTTTATTGTTCTTTTCTCAGAGAAGCAGCTTTTAGAGGTATTTATCAGCTCTACTGCTTTGCTGCTTGCCAATTAATTAATTTCTGCACTTTATCATCATGAATGTATTTTCTCCATTTGATGTGCTTTGTACAACTCATTGAATAGAATCAGAAGCTCATTTATTTTCATCCTGTCTGTTTATTAATGAGAGAATTTAAGGCTATCGATTTCCCATTTGGTAAAGCTTGGGACCCAGTCCACAAATGTTGCTACATTATATAAATATAATTTTGATTTTCTCTTTAACCCAAGAGTTATTTAGAATAACATTTGAAAAAATTCCCAGGTGTTCAAAAGTTTTGTTATTCCATACTCTTTGCTCACAATAGCATTTTCTATAGACAATAAAAAAGAATATATGTGTGTTTAGAGAACATACAGTTCTTTGCATACTTATTAAATAAACTTTTTTGATTTTATTATTCAAATCCTCTCTATCATAATTAATGGTTTGCCTAATCATTTACAGACTGGGAAAAACTTATTAAAGTTTCTCACTATGGAGCAAAGAGATAGATAGATAAATACTCTATTTTGACTGTGCCTTGCATGATTACATTTATTAAATTATCCCATTGGTCCTTTTCAGTGTTTTCTTCATCTACAATTATATTTTTTCTGAGGTCAGTATTTAGAACCCTGATGTCTTTTTATATGCACTTGGGTGAGATGCGTACCCATTCCTTTAATTTTTAAAAGCTTTTTCTTGCACATATTTTTTTACAGACATGTAGGTGGCATATAGCTGGGTTTTATTTGTGGGTTCCATCTGAGAGTTTGTATAATTAAATGAGTGTAACTAGTGACACTTATTGAAGTGGTCTCATTTCTTGTTTGAACTCATTTCTGTTTTCTGGTCTGTAGGATCTGCTAGCCTATGAGTGCTTATGAAAGTCCCTGTTATAGATTCAATTTTGTCTCTCTAAAATTTGTATGTTGAAGCTTTAACCCCCAATAGAACTCTATTTGGAGATAGAACCTTTAAGGAGGAAATTAAGGTTATAAGGGTATGGCTTTAATCCCATAGGACCACTGCCCATACAAGAAGAGAAAGAAACACTAGAGCTTTCTCTCCCCTTGTACACTCAAAGAGGGAAAGTCATGTGGGCACACAGGGAGAAGGTGGCCATTTGAAAGCCAAGGAGAGAAGCCTCAGGAGAAAGCAATCCTGGTAGCACCTTGATCTTGAACTTTCAGCCCCAAGAGCTGAGAGAAATTAACTTCTGTTGTTTAAGCTCCCCAGTCTGTGGTATTGTTATGTCAACGCAAGCAGGCGAATACAGTAACACTAAATTGATAATCCCAGTTCACTAGGGCTTGACCATACACGTTTATGAAAGACCATAAATTCTCCTCTAAAGGCCTCCTACCCACTCGATATTTCTGAAAGTCACCAGGAAGCAGCTCATGGGCTCATTTCCTGTAGGTACTGGGCTTTCATGTGGTTTGTATATATTAACCATTTTGTAGTGAACCAATTCAGGACACAGACCTACAAAATTAAATATAATAATAATATAGTACATAATAAATAATAATACATGTTTTCTACTTTTCTATGAAAAATAAATGTTTATTCAAAATTATATATTATCCTGTATTATTTACTTTCCTGTTACACATTATTAAACAAAAGATCAATTGGAATAGCTAACAGGGCAATTAGTAGCAATTAATAGAACTAATAAATGTGTGGGAGAACAATATAACAATATTTTTATAATGTTTTATAATGTTCTCTGATAGATCAATTCGCTCAATGTTGTTTTTTTTTTTTTTTTTTGTCCCATGATACAGTACGGTATTTTTATTCTTTGTGTTTCCTTTTCCAATAATATTTTTCTGAACTGCCTGCAGCATTTAGGACATCTTTCTTTTCTTTATGTAGTGATAAAACTGATACAGTTATATGTAAAATTTACTTTGACTTGCAACTCTGCTCTTATCAAATGCACATTACATTGATTCCTGGTATCCGTCCAATGTGATGTCATCAAGCTAAATATACTCTCAAGCCTTAACATAAGTGTTCATGTTAGCATGGAGTACGTAACAATTTTACTTACCAGCAACAGCAGGGTTTTCAACCGAGAGGAACTAACTTCTAGCTCTCCCAAACAAGTCTGTGTTACAAAATAGATGAACATTTTTGAAGAGCTGGAAACTAATTCCTGTCTGTTACTGTCATTGACGTATTTTCCCGATAAGAGACATCGCTTGATTCACTGTGGAAATCATGATTGTTGATAAGATCTGACAGAATCCACACTACACTAAGGGGCCAATACATTTGTTATAAATATTAGTTCACCCACAGGATACATTCGTTGCATCCTCTGCATCAAGAACATTTCGTAGAACATTCGGGGAACTACAATGTAATGATACACATTTTTTGTGTGGTATGCCCAAGTTTACTCAGCAGGTGTTATTTTCAAGTAAGCTGTTATATTGTTCGGAGGTAAAACAAAACAAAACAAAACAAAATGAAACAAAAACACTAGACCAATTTATTTAGAACTATTTGTGTGTCTCATCCAGACTCAGGAAATTCAGTCACTCTCTGTGTTTTCACATTTCTTTCTTCACCATGCCCAATCCAAAATTCTCTCCATGTATTGTGTGATATGCTATGCTTTGATTTTTTTTTTACCTCCCTGATTCAGTTATATGTATCTTTACATCTATCTGTCCTTAAAAGTACACAGTCAATTAGCCTTCTTTCCTGATGATATATGAGTTATACTGAAATTTATATCGTGATTGTTCTCATTTTATTACCTGAACTCTTAGAAAACATGGCCACACTATTCACAGTGTTTACGATTGAACTAGGTGGGACTTCTAGACTGTCAGAGTAAGCACCTTCGTAAATCTTCTCCTCGTAAAACAAAACAGTGGCAAAATAATGTTAGAATCAAAATTTTCAGAACCTTGTAGATTAATCAAAGCCTTGAAATAATGGACAAATTCCTAGATAGAGACAAATTACCAAAACAGGCTCAAGAAGAAATAAAAAATCTAAATATAGCTATAACAAGTATAGAGATTGCATTACTAATTTAAAACTTTGCCACAAAGAAAAGCCCAGATCCAAACGGCTCTGTTGATGAATTTTACCAAATATCTGAAGAAGAATAAATGCCAATATATTATTCTTACAAAGAATATAGAAGAGGAGGGAACACTTTCCAAGTCATTCTATGGGACAGTATTATACCAATATCAAAGCTAGGCAAAGACATCATAAGGAAATAAAACAACAAACCAATATCTTTCATAAATAAAGAAACAAAATTTCTCAAAAAACAAAACAAAACAAAACAATCCAGCAACATACAAAAATGATGAAGTAGAATTTATCTCAAGAATACAAAGTTAATCTAACATTCAAAAATTAAACAATGTAATCAATTTATATATACATTAATAAAACGAAGAACAAAAAGCACATGATCATTTCAATAAATGTAGAAAAACCATTCGACAAAATTCAACACCTCTTCATGAAAAACATGATAAAATTCAAAAACCTCCTAATAGAAAGGAATTTCTATCGAGCTGATAAAAGGCATCTTTTAAAAACCACAGTTAACATCATATTTTACGGTAAAAGACTGAATTATCCCCCCCTAAGATCAGGAGCAAGACAAGGATATCCACTCTCACCACTTCTATTCAACATTGCACTGGAAATTTCAGCCAGGGCAATTAGGCAAGGAAAATGAAACAAAGATATCCAGATTGGAAAGAAACTGAATTATTACATTTGTAAGTGATATTATGTTGTACGTAGAAGATCCCAAGGAATTCATTAAGAAAACACTCCTAGAACCAAAATATAAGTTCAGCAAGATTGCAGGAAAGGAGATCAATATAAAAAAATCAACTGTATTTTTATACAAAATCAATATACTTGCAATAAGTTATCTGAAAATGAAATTAAAATACAACTTTATTTGTAAAAATACTTTGTAATAAATTAAATAAAAGTCTAAGACTTATCATGTGAAAACTGTAAAATATTGTTTAAAGAAATTAAAGATCTAAATAAAGGGAAATTCATGTTCATGCATCAGAAGATTTAATGTTGTTCACATGGCAATACTCCCCAAGTTCATCTACAGATTTAGTGTAATCCCTATTATCAAAATTCCAAGTGACTTTTTTTTTGAAGAAATTGAAAGCTGATCCTAAAATTTGTATGAAAATGCAAAGGAATCATAATAGCTAAAACTATCTCAAGTAGGAAGAACAAATTTGGAGAACTCACACATTCTGATTTCAAAACATTATGAAACTACAACAATTAAGACAGATTGGTACTGGTATAAAAATACAATATATATAAACCAATGGAATAGAATTGAGCATCTATAAATACATCTTACTTGTACAGTCAATTAATTTTAAACAAAAGTGCCAAGACAATTTGATGGGGAGAAATATAGTCTTTCAGCAAATGGTGCTGGGTCAATAAGAATCCACCTGCAAAAAAATGAAATTGGACTTCTACTTCACATCATTCTCAAAATTAACTCAAAATATACCAGAGACCTCAATGGAAGAGTTAAAACTATAAAACTCTTACAAGAAAAATGGGAATAAATATTTATGACCTGAATTAGACAATGGTTTCTTAGATATGACACCAAAAGCAGAAAGCAACAGAAGAAAAAATAAATTGGACTTTATCAAAATTAAAAACTAATTTTTAAAAGATGTAATCAAGAAGTAAAAAAAGACAACCCACTGAATAAGAAAAAATGTTTACAAATTATATATTTGATAAGGTACTTGTATCCAAAATATATAAAGAGTTTTTACAATGCAATAATAAAAAGACAAAGACCCAATTTTAAAAAATGGGCAAAAGATCTGGATAGACATTTCTCTAAAAATATACAAATGACCAATAAACCTGTGAAAAGATGTACAACATCATTAGGCATCAGGGAAATGCAAAGCAAAATCACAACGAGATACCACTTTACACTAACTGAGAGCTATCAAAAAGTCAGAAAATAACAAGTGTTAGCAAGGATGCAGAGAAATTGGAACCTTCATACCATACTGATGAAATTTAAAATGTTGCAGCTGCTTTGAAAAATAGCCTGGCATTCCCTTAAAAAGTTCAACATTGTGTCTCAGCAATTCCACTCCTGGGTATATACCCAAGAGAAATGAAAACATCTGTCCACACGAAAATTTGTGAACAAACAGCAGCAGTCACAGCAGCATTTTTCATTACAGCCAAAAATGGAAACAACTCAAATGTCCACAACTAATGAATGGTTAAGTAAAATGTGGTGTATCCATACAGTGGAATATTATTCAGTGTAAAAAGGAATGAAGTATTGATCAATATTAGAAAAGAGATGAACTTTGAAAACAGTAGGCTAAGTAAGAGAAGGCAATCACACAAAAGACCACGTATTGTATGATTCTATTTATATGAAATGTCCAGAAAGTAGATTAGTGGTTGCCTGGGTGTATGAGAGGCGGGGGGAGTGACTGTTAGTGAGTAAGGGTTTTCTTTTGGGGTGATGATAATGTTCCAAAATTATATTGTGGTTACGGTCACATAGCTCTATGAATGTACCCAAAACATTGAATTGTACACTTTAGACCGGTCAATTTTATGGTACGTGAATGAGATCTCTAAAAAGTTTTAAAAAATTAAACTAGCATCTCCACGCAAAGCCCAGAAGTAAATCCACAATCAAATTAAAGACAAATGGTTAACACGATTGCAACGCACATAAGTTGCACAAAATCCCATCACTTGAAATGATGCGACAATAAATTTTCCATTACAGTGAGTGGCAAATCATGACGACCAACAGTCGCACTCGGGAAAAAATACAGATGGCAAACGCCATCTGTATTTTTTTGACAGGTGTATCCATTTGACAGCAACTATGAGAAGTGTACCCATTTGACACCAAATATAGTATTGTTTTCAATCTCTATGGCGAGGAGGGGGCTGCCTTATAGGTTTTGTATTTTTTCTCATATCTCACATCCATGGACAAAATCAGGACATTTTGTGTCTTAGGGAGGGGTTTTCTGCTAACCCTGAACAGTCCCAGAGAAACCAGGAGGGCTGATCAATTTCTATCTGTGGACGAGTGAGGTGGAAAAAGGTCTTACCTTTCCTGTGTTATGCTCCATGTGAGGGCATCAAACTGGACTATTTGAACCCCAAGTCTTTTTTTATTAAATTTATAGGGGTGGTAAAATTATATAGGTTAATAAAATTATATAGTTTTTAAGTGTATAATTCAATAATACTTCACCGGTATATTGCACTGTGTGTTCACTGCCCAGTTACATTTCTTTCCATCACCATGTATTTAACTCCCTTTACCCTTATTTACCTCCCTCTCTCCCTTTTCCCTCTGGTAACTACTAAAATGTTGTCTGTGTCTATGAGTTTTTGTTTGTCTTGTTTATTTGTTGCTTTCGGATTTGTATCCCACATATGAATAAAATCATATGGCTCTCAACTTTTTCTGTCTAATTTATTTCACTTTGCATGATAATCTCAGGATCGATCCATGTTGTCACAAATGGCAGTATTTCATCTTTTCTTATGGCTGAGTAATATTCCATTATATATGTGCCACAGCTTCTTTATCCAATCATCTATCAATGGACAGTTCAGATATTTCCATGTCTCGGCCACCATGAATAATGCTACAATGAACATCAGGGTGCATAGATCTTTATGGATAAATGCTTTCAAATTTTGAGATGCCCAGAAGAGGGATGGCTGGGTTATATGGTAATTTTATTCTTAATTTTTTGAGGAACTCCACACTATTTTCCATAGTGACTGTACCAATTTACAATCCCATCAACAGTGTATGAGAGTTTGTTTTTCTCCACAACCTCTCCAACACTTGTTATTACTTATCTTTAAACCTCAAGTCTTGCAGAATTTTTATTCCTAAGGTATCTCATCTTCTTTGTTCCTCTAATAAATTAGTCATTTTCTTTTATATCATCTGTTTATTTGGCTATTGACATTATATACTAATTTCCTAAGTAACTTACTGAATTTTCTTATTGTCTCTAAAAGTTTTTCAGTTGATGTTTTCCAGGTTATTCAAGGTTTACAATCACGTCAGCAGGAAACAATTATATGTGCTTCCCTTCACCCATCCGTTATTAAACTTCCTTACTTTTATTTATTTTTTATTTATTTATTTTAGCCAAGGCACCCCTTGGTTGACCTCACAGATTGCAAAGACTTTGTCAGCTTAAAATCCCTTATTTTTTACGTCTACAGCACCTGGTCTTCCTAGGTGGTTTCCTATCCAAGTACTAACCAGGCCAGACCCTGCTTAGCTTCCAAGATCAGATGGGATCAGGCTTGTTCAGGGTGGCATGGCTGTAGACTGAAATTCCTTACTTTTAAACAAATTTATTTGTAAAGGATAAAACTTTCAGAAAGCCACACAGTCAGTTCAGAAGGCACGTCTTGTCACTTACTTCAAAGACAACATTAAGTGAAATATTAAGTATTTCACTATTAATCTGACTTTTGGGTGGAGAAAACCTCCTGTCAACGAGTATCTATATATTTCTCTTTTATCAAGAATGGCTATCGAACTTTCTTCAAATGACTTTTCTGAGTCTTTGAGATAAACATTCAGTTTTTTTCCTTTGATCTACTATTAGGGTGAACTATACTGATGATTTCACAATATTGAACCACCCCTGGTTTTACTGAAAATGCATCTTACTGAGCTGTGGTTCATAATTTTGCTAATATATTGCTCAGTTCTAGTTGCTCACTTTTTTACATTTTTTACATCAATATTCATAGATGAGCTTGGAGGTCTTCCTTGCACTCTGTCAGCCGAGTGTCCGTGTTATTTTTGGCTTCTTGTGGAAGCACATCTTAATTTGCTGTGCTCACAGACAATGTAAGTGTTGGATTTCTCTGTTCCTTGAACATTTAAAATTATTTACTTGAGAAACCATCTGGGCCTGGTGATTAGGAGATGTTGTAGTCTCCATTTCTTTTCTGATTATTTCTGATTATTGGTCTGTTTAGACTTCTTATCTCTTCTAAAGTAAATTTCAGTAAGTTCTATATTTTCTAAACAGTTCATCATTTTATCCATGTATCAAGTAATGTGTACCTAGGTTTGCCAATCATTTCCTGAACCTTCTTTTAATGTCCTCTGTATCTCTTGTTAATTCTCTTTTCTAATTTTTAATTTTATTCATTTCTAATGAAAGTGGTTTTGTCAAAGAAACAGCAATCGGATTTTTAATTTATCTGTTCCTCTTTTTCTGCTTTGCAATTTATTAATTTTTGCTTTCTACTTATTACTCTTTTTGTTTCCTAGCTCCCTGAATGCTTTTTTTTTTTTTTGGTAATTTTCATTTGCAGTTTCTAATATATACATTTATAGCTTCATTTCTCTGTGAAACTCTCTTTGGCCATCTTCCATTAATTTTTAAATGCTATATTTTATTGTTGCTAATTGTGGAGTTTGCAATTTCAACTTCAATGCTCTCATTGATCCAAAATTTGTTTAAGAGGAAAATTAAGGAGTTTTTTTTCCATGTTAATACATTAATACATTAGTAAATAATTTAATTATGCTAATGAATATGTTGCTTATTGGTTTATAATAAGTATTATTCATTATGCTAAATGTATTAGTCAAGACCCTGGCAGAAAAGCGGATGGCACATGGAAAAGAATTTAACTAAACAGAATTGAAGGAGGAAACTAAGTATAGAGGTGTGGGCTGGAATGAGGGAACTGACAAAAGATAGGGAGGTGCCCAAGAGCTAGCAACGGTGGGAATCCATTACTACTAGGCCTGAGCCTGAAGAGGCAAGGGCAGAGAAAATCTCACCGGAGCCATGGAGGAACATGGCCACTGACAAGACTTAAGAAGTGGAGAAATGCAGGAAATAATTACTCTAACCCCGATGACTCCTTCTGCCAGACTTCTATACACACTCCGGGGCTGAACAGAGTCTGAAGGCAGAAAACCAGGTGGGGTGGGGCGATGGTCTGTAACAGTCAGCCACAAAAGGACACAGAACGCCATAGAAAAGGGAAGAGAAAAATGTCTGGGTATAAAAACTGGGAATAACCATCACCTCAAGGAAATAGCATCCTACTCTTATTTAAACATCAGGGACAGGGATTTAAATGCTCTGCGGACTACTGACGTGATGTTTTATTGATCGTTTATCTGATTTCAAAGCACCCTTGCATTCCTAGGACTCTTGATGCATATTCTTTTCACAATACTTTTGAGCTGTTGTAACCTATTTATTTAGAACTTTTATATCTATACTTACAAATGAGATCAGTCCATGATTTCATTTTGGAATGATAATTGTCAAAGTTTAGCATCAGGGTTTGCTCACCTCGTGAAATCAATCAGAGGGTCTCTTCCACATTTTTAAGTTCTAGGATAATTTATATAGCTATATATATATATATATATATATATATATATATATATATATATACACACACACACACACACACACACACACACACATATATATATATACATACACACACACACACACACACACACATATATGTACATATTCTTTAAAAGTTAAAAAAGTTATTTAATTATGTTCCTACCAGGAACTGGTGGTTTTTCATTCAGGTAATTCCTGGATAACTTTTTAGAGTTTTCCATAATTATTGGTCTGCACAGATTTTCTGCTTTTTGAATCAATTTTGCTCATTTATAATTTCCTAAGAAAACTCCAGTTTCCTGGAGTTTCACTCTCTCTTAGTAGGCCCCTTCCCCCCAAACTTGGGGGTTAAATGGTCTTGGTAAAAGGCTTTTGCATCCCCCACGGCAGCCCACAGGGTTGGTTAAAACAGTTCAAACTCTTAAGAGAGGATTAAATGGCAGACAAAATTGTTCAAGCGTCTCTGTATCTGTTGACAAATACCACACCGCATGGAGCCAACCACGGGAGGACGTGCTGGAGGTGACCTTCCAGCGCAATACGCCATGTGGTTGTGTCACCTCAGCATCTGCCTGCCTGGAAACTGACCTCTGGGGACTGAGCCCTGCTTAGCAAAAGCAACCAGCAAGTGTAAGCTAGGAGGACAAAGAGAGGGAGGGAGGGAACACAGGCACAGGTGGCCCTGCTCTGATAATGATGTGACTTCCTTCCCCGTGCTTTCCTTCTGGCTTTGGCTCTGCCACTCTGGATGTGTCACTGTGACTAACCTCCCTGGGCTTCAGCTGCCTGACCAATAAAACGAGAGGCCGTGAAGCCTTTGCAGATGTATGATTCTATTAGGAGATCCCCCCAGGAGTCAGCTTATCACAAACAGGTTCACCTTCACCTCTCTCTCTCAGAAGAAATGATGCTTCTGCTTAAGTAACAGTGTCTAAGATCTGCTTAAGGAGGAATCCAAAGACCCTTCTTTTCCCCAGCCTCCCCTCCCCTCCAGGCTTCCTCAGACTCAGAGGTTTCACGTGCTGGCATCAATGACCTGGGAGAGAATCTTGTCCTGGAGAAAGAACCTTTCGAGTATCTAACACCCTCGGATACGCTAATGCATCCAAGTGGGACAACGGGTCATGCCGACGACAAAGGAGAGGTCTACTGCATGCAGTGCCGCAGGGAAAGGCCAGCCTGGAATGACAGCCACAGTTGCGGGGGATGGGGAAGGGCGCACTTGGCAGACAGGGAACAACATGGTGGCTTCGGGGTCCCTGGAAGTGGAGGTGGAATGCAACACAAATGAGCCTGTGGGAGTCTGAGGAGTGCCAAGCGCTGGAAGATTCTGGCAACATAGCGTGAACAGCATGGTCTTTGGAAGCCACCCAAGCTGGATTCCATCCCGGTCCCGTCACTCGCGACTGAGTTTACTAAACGTCTGTGAGCCTCTTTCCTCATCTGCAAAATGGGAGTCATAAGGACCGTCTTTAGGGCTGATGGGAGAGTTAGGTGAGATAACGTTTAAAAGCACTGAAGCACTGTGACTGGTGTGAGTGAGGATTTAATCAATACACCTATTATTATAATAATTTCCAGTTTTTCCACCGTCCTTCTCTGGAAGCCATTTTTAATTAATTCGGTACAAATATTTTTGAACTCCTGCCAAGCACTGTGCTGGTCACTCTCAGGTTACAAGGGAGAATGCAGCATATTCCCTGCCCTCCGACAGCTTCCAGTCCAGCGGAGTAGACAGATCGGTACACAGCCAAGTGTACTATGGCAGGACCCTGGTTGATTATGTTCCCTGAAATTAGAGATCTGTAAAGCTAAACCCACAACCACCCTCACATGAGTCCAGATGCATGGCTCCTGGCCAACTCCACCATCCCTGGCCCTGGTCAGCCCCTTCCATTCTCCGGAGGATTCTGTGGACCACCCCCCGTATGGGTCTCCCTGCTGCTAATCGTTATCTCTCCAAGCTTTTTTCCACACCACACTCAGAAAGACCTTTCTAAAACACGAATCTAACGTGTCAATCGTCTGCTTAGAGCCTTCAATGATGATTTTGCCATTTCCTTTGAAATGGAGTTCTTGCTTTGAATAAGAGATTGAACATTTCATCAAACAAGATGTCCTCAGACCTCTGGGTGAGGTAAGACTCCACACAGACTAAAAATACAATCTAACTGAGACACTGAAGCATTAACTTTACTGAAAGCCAGTGAGTCTCTTGTTGGGGAGTTTAGATCTTTATAAAATGTCATTTTGCTAAGCTTATTGACAGCTGATTATTAACAATATTACAGCAAAAACACAACGTCAAGAAACTACATTGGGAGTTTTTCTTTTAGAATTCTGCCGACCTTGGGATTTTCCAAAATTTTATGGACACCCTGCCATCTACGATTCAGAGGTGATACCGTCTTTTGGAAATGATATTAACTGATCTCACTTAATCATGAGTTAACCCAATAATTAAGCATGGAAAGATTGGAGGGAATTCTTGCTACAAAACATGAGAATAACTAGAGCCTGTTACTTATTTCTTAGAAACATGGTGAGAATCTTTGCTCCCATCTCAGCAGTTTAATAATGGCTGTAACTGCTGGGATAACTGGACTATTGCAGGTAGCACCGATCACAAGCTTTTATCCAAAGCTGGGACCATAATTTTTGTCTTCACTCCCACCTTTACAATGCTGAAATCTTTGGACAGAGCAAGATACCTAAAGGACAAACACCTAATGTGAAAATCAGAATGCCAAAGCAGGTCCCAGATTTGGACAGTCTCAAGATGATCATTTTGCACAGTTAATTTTGTGAAATCTGAAATTGGTTCATATTGTAAACTGAATATTGTTCTTAATGCAAAAGAATCTGAATCACCCTTGAACAACAAGACCAGTTCATATCTGCCTGAGAAACAGCACTGTTTCTCCAAAAGACACTCATCATATTAGTTGAGCCATCATACAAGTGGCCCTTCTAACTGTCCACATGAAAGCTTGAAAAATCCTAGGTGTGATGGATTTTTAATCCCAATATCACAAGTATTTACAAGGAAGATATCATATGCTAGCACACCATGGCATTGGCTTCCAATATTTTCCATGATCAAGAACTCATAACAATCATTTCAGGTAAATGACTTCTTGATTGTAGTAGAATTTCCAAAATGCCTTCAAAGATATTTAAGAATGAGGATCAGAGGACCAAGTTTCTAAATCCCACATCCTTGGATACCTGCCTGTACCTTTGGCAGGCTCCTAGAGGAGAGATAAGGAAAAGGCCTGGGTGAGAAAAACAGGTTTTCTCTTGTTTGGCCTCAGAACTGCATTGGAAGAGCCCAGCCTTGGTAGCTGAGCTGTCCACAAGAGGGTGACAACCTCTGTGTCTCTGGCCAAAGACTACACTAAAAGTAGTCTGTGACAGTTTTATGTGTCCATCTGGCTGGGCCATGGTGCCCAGATATTTGGTCAAACATTATTCTGAATGTTTCTGTGAGGGTGTTTTTAGATGAGATGAAGATTTTAATTGGTAGACGCAGTAAAACCTTACTCCTCCGTTATGTAGGTGGGGTTCATCCAATCAGCTGAAGTCTTAAATAGAACAAAAGACCGACCTCTCCTGAACAAGAGGAAGTCGGCCGATAGACTGCTTCGGGCTTGTACTGAAACGTTAGCTGCTCCCCAGTCTCTGGGCTGATGACCTTTCAACGTGGATTAGAGCATAAGCTTTTCTCTGGATCTCCAGCCTGCCAGTCCATCCTGCAGATTTAAGATGTGTCAGATTCTATAACTGTTGTGTAAGATAATTCCTTAAAATCAATCTCTCTCTAGATAAACAAGTGATAGATGATTGATAGATAGATAGATGATAATTATGATGATGATGATGATGATGATGATAGATAGATAGATAGATAGATAGATAGATAGATAGATAGATAGATAGATAGATAGATGCCTCTCAAGGGCCTACAGCTGATCTGCTGAGCTCACCCAAGGAGGCTGTCCTGGGACAGAGGGAGCCTTCCCAAGCAGGCACATGACAGTGAAGTGTTTCTACTCCACAGTGCTGTGGCCTATTTAATCTAGATCCACATGGCCTGCATGCCCAGAGTCACCAAGATGTCCTGTGCTGGACATTTTCCATTTGCCCCTATAGATCCACTCTTCTCCTGTCTACGTCAGCCCCAAAGCCCCAAGAAACACATGATTGTGAGCTGCCTCAACAGGTGTTTTCACCTCCAGCCTGCCAGGTGGGCTCAGCCTCCCAGGCAAGGTCATTGTTCTGGTCAGGCATCCCTCTCCATGGACCTCTCTGTCCCTGGATTCTGAAGCCTCTTCCTCTCCTAGTTCTTTTAGGGGTAGTAAGTGTACCCCACTATTCTAACTCCAAAAAGTCATCATTTATGGTCTCCTGGAACTGACTGTCCATGCCTTTGTAAATTATCTCTTTTTGAAATTCTTCTCAAATTGCACAACTTAGGAGTGTCATCTCTTTTCTAACAAAACCCTGACCAGGACATCACTTCCATTACAAGTGCCAGACGTAACAAAACAAAAATACAGACGTCCAGCTGAAACTGAATTTTCAGACAAGTAACAACAACAAAAATTTTGGTACAATCAGGTGCCAAGATTCATCGCTTACCTAAAATTCAAATTTAACTGAGCAAAGTTAATATATTGACTGACAACTCTAGCCTTTGCCATCAACTATAAAAATATTTTGGGCATCTTGGTGAACTGTAGCTGATCCCTAAAATAAACAAGATAAGTGACAGGCTCTGAATATTAATACTCATGATGCAAATATCATCCTAATTTGTGGGACTGTTCTTTGAATTGCATACGGTGTGTGTGTGTGTGTGTGTGTGTGTGTGAGAGAGAGAGAGAGAGAGAGAGAGAGAGAGAGAGAGAGAGAGAGAGAGATGGATGTATGGAGAGAGAGAAAAAGGAAGGATGTGAGGAAAAGTAACAGCAGAAGAAAATAATGGGAAATAAGCCTGGAAAGGAAGAATGGGGCTGGTTGATCAAGAACGTAAGTTTAATGAGGAAACCTGAGACCCCTTTGCTCTCTATGACTTTCTCAAACTCTTACAGACACAATAAGAGTACCCACCCTCCTCGCATTATCCAGATTTCCTTATGTATCTTTTATGGTTGGTTTTGATGAATCTGTCTCTCCAAGTTCACTTCATCTTTATTTAAAAAAAAAAAATCTCCTAAGATTTATATTAAAAGATAAAATTGAACTCTGGGAATCCTGCTAGTCTGACTAATTTTAAGCCACATTTGGACATTATTTCATGGTCAATTTGTAGAACAGATTCTTCATAATAAGATGGAATAAGAAGACAATTTAATTCCCCTTTTCTTATATTTTGCTGGCAAAGACAAAGAGAAAAAAAGAAGAAGGAGGTGAGTTAAGGAGTTTTGATAGCTCAGATCGAGTGCGCTAGTAAAAAATGGAAAAACTGTGGCTCTAGTCATTATAATGAAAAAAGGAAACATTATACAATCACAAAATAAGTTATTATTTTTCACAGCCTCCAGCTATTATAATCTCACCGGATACCTTATAAGTAATGATTGTTGTGGGAAATACTCCAAGGCTTGCTCCAGGATTTCACAAAGAAAAATCTGCCACAAGTCTAAAAACTTTTTGATGAAGTATTATTATCGTAACTGCCTGTCCAGTCTTTGACCAGGGTGGGCAGCTGCGTGGGGGTGCGACAAACAGGACGTGGCTGTTACGTGGCGATGAGCGTGAACCGCTCTGGTGCCTTTTGAATCGGGATTGAGAAACGTGATAATTTTCTTGTATTTCGTGACTCTCACACGGAGACTTGAGCACAGCGTTTAGACAGTGACTTCCGGTTTCAGCGTGGCTGGCCGCAGACATCAGGGTCGGCCCCTCTTAAGCCAAATCCTAGAAATGATAGTAAATGTGAAAACAATATGTTGCATATCTACGTAAACACACTCAAAAATAAGAAGAGGGCTTTTAGGTGGACAAAAAATTAAAAAAAAATAAAATAAAAAATAAAAAAAATAAAAACACGAGAAACCCATGAATGGTGGAAAGCAGAGAGGATCGTGTGGAACAGGAAGACAGGCCATGAGGACTGTGCAAGATGGCGTGGCCGTGGAAATGGAACATAGCAATGAGAACCAGCATGGTGGAATCTAAGCGAGAGGGGGCCCAGAGCAACCAATAGCGTGCTTAGTTGGGGGTGCTGAAATGGAGCGACCGTGTGGTGAACCCTGGGCATTCTTCACCACCAATCAGGCCTATGTAACCAGAGATGGGAGCTCAGAGCTGATCATGAGACCACCAGGCCTTCACTGTATGTGGCCACACCACTTGCCAGCTCAGGTGAAGTTTGCAATTCTCTGGCCTCCATCACAGAGCACCCCAGAAATGTCCCCAGAGGGCCTTTCAACCTGTGCGTGGACCCTGGTTTATCTAAGTCCAACTCCTCGTAATAATTTTGAATCTTAATCAAAATTCCTTCTATGTGCCTCCTGGCTTTATGCAATCGACACCAGGGACATTCATAAAAATGTTAAGCAAATCCGTGCTAAAGGCAGAGCCTGTTGGTAATCCAATGGAAACCTTTCTCCAGGTGAATGTGGAGGCATGAGCCAGTGCTTTTGAGCAGTGCTTGAACTAGCTGCGAGTTCACCTCACTTGTAAACATTTTTACTGAACTCTCTGACTAGCAATATGAACTTGAACAAGTCACTTAGTCACTCTGAGCCTCAGTTTCCTCTTCTTACCCCATGAGATTGATATGAAGATCCAATAGGATAATATGCTTTGCAGTGATTGGAAGAGAGAAGGCATTTAATAAATGTTCAGTTTTGTTTCGTTTTCAGCAGTAGCGATAGTGAAGGGTTTTCCTGGGATTTAGTCTTCCTGAAATCCTCTTGGCCCTATCTTACTTTTATCATAGTGCTTGGCTGTGCCCCCTCTTTATCTTTTCCTTATATCCTCTAGAGGAAGAATTTATCTGAGAGCCTCATTACAGGCATATTTCCGAAGGAAGCAGAGATGCCTCCTTCTCAGATTGTGATCATTTCACTGTTAAAGTCTCCATTTTATCTTGTGTCATATCACCATTTGGATCCTGTAGTCACAGGATTGTACCTCTTTTGCGAGCATTTTAGAATGCCTTCTGAGGTTTAGAATCCATTTTCTTACCATCCGCAATATTTCACTGATGCCTCCCAGAGTTAAATGGTTACTTTCTACAAAGCTTTTCTCTCTTCCATTTGCCAACAAGGTTTTTGTTGTTGGTCAGAGTTATTCCTGAATCGTTGTTCTTCATTCACGGGTTTCCCTGCCTCATTGGGAGCTGGAGTTGTCAGCAGGTCACGTTAGGAATATATTGTTTGCAGCAGGAGATTGTAGTTCCCGCCTTCTGGCCTCACTGGAATATTCTCTGCTTTGTTTTTCCACTCGGCTCCATGAGTTTCTGGGTCACCTTATCCTAGAGGGTGATTCTGTGTGCTGTTCTTTTGAACATGGCACCCTCTTACTCATTTTTCAGATGAATTAGCTACCAGGGCTAAGTGTACTTCATGAGACTTGCTCCCTTTTCACGTTGAAACTTCGGTCACTTCGATTTTGTTCCTCCCTCCCTCTGTATTAAGGAAACACATCCTCATAAAACACCTTTCTCCTTTTCTTCATGAAATGTCTTCCATCCCTAGCCAGGAACCCTCCACCTTGACATCCAAGGCCACAGTCCCGGAAAAACTACCTTCTCCTTGATGGTGTTCACACTTGACTTACTCTTTCAGTCCAACAAGTACAAGAAGAAATGAAAGTGCTGAGTCTCCAAACATTTCAGTTCTTTTCCCCTGGAGTTTCTGACTCCAAGGCCCAGCCCAGGTCAACTCTGAGAGGACCCACGTAGACCTGCAGAGTGGAGAGCAGCCTCCCCCCCCCCCGCAAGAAACCAGCCCTAGCACACACCCTGCTGGGCCCGTTACATTGCCCCAGCACTCACCACCCCCTCACATGCCAATGGCTTCCCCCTGGGAGCACCTGCAACTCTTTCCCTGAGGACTTCGATCGGTCCCTGCGGCAACAGACTAGAAGTGCTGGGAGCCCCCAAGAGCAGCCATTGACCAATAACAGAACTCGGCCTCCCTGCTTCTCAGCCGGAACATTCCACACTGTGCCCCACAGATCCCAAGACTCATCACCAATTGCCCCTAGTGGCAACTTGTTCAGAAAGAATAACTTTCTTTGCCTCCCTGTCTTACTTCACCACTTCTCTACATTCCCAAATAAATGCATGGCATTCAAGTCAGTTTCGGGGGCTGCTTCTGGGGAATGCAGCTAAAGGCACAAGCCCACATATGACACCTGCTCACATCTGCCTCGGTGCACACCAAGTGAGTCTGGACCACAGTTTTATACTGTTTTAGTTTCCTGTTGCTGCAGTAACAAATTATCATAAAGTTACTGGCTTAAAACAACACAGATTTAATATTTTTAAAGTTTTGTAGGTCAGCAGTCTCACAGGGCTACACTCGAGGTGTTGGCAGGGCTGTGTTCCTTCTGGAGGCTCTGGGAAAGAATCCATTTCCTTGCCTTTTCCAGCTTCGAGAGGCCACCTGCATACTTTGGCTCATGGCCCCTTCCTCTATAGCAAAGCCAGCAGCATAGAACATTCAAGTCTCTCAATCTCTCTCCCTTTCCTTCTCTTTCTCTCTCTCATACTCTCTTCCTTTTTATATGGACCCTTGTGATTGTAGTGGGTCCATCCAAATAAGGCAGGATAATTTTCCATCTCAAGATCCTTAATTTAATCATATCTGCAAAGTCCCTTTGCCATATAAGGTAATATATTCATGGATTTAAGGGATTAGAAAGTGGATATCTTTAGGGGCCATTGTTTTGCCTATCACAGATATTCCAAGGCCCAAATGACAACTGTGAATCAGGAATATTGCCATCATTTACCCTGCATGATCCATGTAGAATGTTAGATAGATGAATGATTTGAGACAAAAAGGGTTTCAATTAGACCTTCCTGGATAGACAAGCTTCCTTCTACTTGGACAGATTTAATAAACAAACCCAAAATATTGTCTCTAGAAACTTTCAGAGATGAAAGCCTACTTGGAGATGGTGAGATCCAAGCTCTTGGCTTTGATGATGAGTTCTCAAGGTGCTAGTGAGTTATCTACAGACTCAGGATGATAGCCCATGCCTCCTGACATTGGAGCATGAGACTTTAAAAGCCCATGGACACAGCCACCTGTGGATGTATGAGTTCCTGGGGGAGGCTCCAGCGTCTGAGCCTGGGCACCTTCACGATTCTTCATGAACCAACCTAGGTGGAGACTGATCCAGAGCTAGGTCAGGACCCTCCTCCCCTTCTCACAATACCTTCACAGGCGAGCACAGGGGAAGCCTGTATCCATGCATTAGGCTTCTGGGGTTTGGGAACGAGGGCCTTCTCAGCACCTTTCACAGAGAGAGAGAGCTGGGGAATGGGTGTTAGGCAGGAGAGAGAGTTGGGGAGCGGGTGTTAGGCAGGAGGGATTGTTTCTTCCCAGCTCTGAGCCAGGCAGTGGTGTGAACAAGCCCCTATTTACAGCTTGAAAAGAGAGGAAGGGCTGACAGTCTGGGGGAGGGAGGCAGGCAGTCTCATAGGGGACGGGGTGATGCTGAAAACCTGCTTGGTCTCCGATAATTCAAATTCTCCTGCATTCTCTCTTCTCAGGAGCTAGCAGTGTTTAATCCTGTGCTGGTGTTTCAGGAGCAACCTTTCACTCCAGGCCTCTTCATCTCCCTCCCAGTTCAGTTATGCAGTGGTTTCTGCCTTTATCTCCACCTGTGGTCCCTGGCAACAAAGGTAGAGGCCAAGTGTTCTGCTGCCTCTCCTGCAACACCCAATCATAAAGAACCCTGCCTCCTGCCTCTGAGGCTCTGCTCTTGCCCAGTTCACACCAACCGGAAACATATATGTCCACATGCATCAGTGCCCGGATCCAGGTCTCCTCCGAAGTCTCCCTCCACAAGTGGCAGATGGTGCTGTGTTCCAACTTGCCTGGAATAAAGCTGGCCTGACTTTGGGGAAAGTAAAGCTGAACACCTAAGCTTTCTGAGGCTCAATTTTCTCACCTATAAAATGTAAATCATCCAATCTATCTTGCAGGGTTGTTAGGTTTAAATAAAATAATGTAGTCAAATCCCTAAGTTATTTTCATCTCTTGAGACTATGTTTATTTTGACTAAGTCTGTACTTATAAAGTAATACAGGAACAAAAAAAATAACATTAAGTGTATAATTTAGGCTCGGGAAGTCAACCTTTGCCTCAGTTACCTGTTAAAGGCTTTGGGGAAGCTGGGATAACCTAATTGCTACCTCCTCTATCATTTGCAGCTGCCCCCTCCCCCCACCCCAGAGGATTCAAAAATAATTCTCTCTTCCTGGATGGTGACTCCCTGTATCCTCCCAGGGGAGAATTAACTTAATTATCTGAGTCAGGAACTTAGAACGCTGAGACTTGGGCACAGCTGGTCATATGGCAAGGCAGTGGAGGATTCAATCAGAATCTTCAAGTACATAAAGGGATGTCACCCGGAATATGAAAAAGATTGCTCCACGTTAGCATCTCGGGGCTTTTTGAGTGATGGCGTGATAGGGGACACAGATTTACCTCTCCCTCTGGCCCAGTGAACAGAACTGAGACCTACAGGTAAAAATTGCAGGAAGGTAGGTTTTGTTTGGGCCCATGGAAGAATTTTTCTAGCATCTGGAGATGTCTTATAAAGAAGCGCTTCCTTCAGAAAGTAGAAGCTGGCCTTCCACATTGCTACGACTGTTCACTCAACAGTAGCTTGAACATTAAAGTCTTTTGTGCTCCCCACAAACTGATGCTATTCTACCTAGCTCCACTATATTTTGACTGTCGTTTTAAGCCACTAAATTTTGAGGTCATTTGCTACACAGTAGCAAAGCTAGCCGGTAGGGTCTCCAAACCATAATTCCAGCAAACTTTACCCAAATCCAGGTTAGCGACATAATCCCTGTCCACATTCAGGACTTGAGACATTTTAAACTTGCTTACGCCCATCTCTGAGTTCAACACCTCTAAGCTTTTGAATTCAGCCGGAATTACACCTGTTCTTTTTTGGCCTTGAGACTTCATGTCTTCCTATCCTTCCTTTCTCTCCCCAGGAATGACCTGGCTTCCTTCCCTCCAGAGATCTGAGGCTCATTCATTGCTCATCGCACTTTCTTGACAGCATCCTCAGTATGCTTCCTACCTCCCTGATCTACCAACCCCTGTCTTGGATTAACCCATCATCCATGCTCTCTGAGCCCACAGGGCACATGATCATGCTGACTGGAGTCATGAGAGAATAACACAGTGTCCACCGTCAATGCCATTTAGTAGTTTTGTACTTCTTTTTGAATTTCTGGCAGTGACATTCTTCTCTCAGCAGAAAAGAAAAATTTTTAATAACAATCTTGAAGCTATCTGACTTTAACTTCCTCAACTTCCTTCACTCATTACTGACCTTATCCATGACAACCTGAAGACCATGAGGAAAAGATTTCTCTCCCCTCTGCTGCCCAAGGATAATCCCTACACTTGGGCTCTCATAAAATATAACGTTTTTTGTTCTTTGTACTAATTACAAAAGAAACACACATTCTTATAGCTATAACTCTGCTGCTCCTCAAAAAAGCATATCAGAACGCATGGCAAGGAGCCTTGATGTTTTAGGAATAGCATGAATCCATTCTAATTTGGACCAAAAAGTAAATTACTTACAAATTGAAAAAATTTAATTATCCATAATAATTACTTGTGACGTTAGATCTGGAGGATTGTTTATGTGTATTCAGAACAGCCCCCCTGTGACTGCCAGTTGGGGAGGGGTGATGACAACAATCCCACGCTCCCCTGGTGCTCACATCCTCTGCTGCTGAGAATGTAGATGAGCACACACTTCTGACAGGGCATCTGGCAGCATACACACACAAAACCTTTGACCTGGGTTCTATTTTTGGCAATTTATTACAAGGAAATCATCAGATGTGCACAAGATTTATGTAAGGAACATTCAACACAGGCTTATGCATAATGGTGAAATACTGAGACTTGAATAACAATAACATCAATTGAGGCTTGAATAACAATAACAACAATTATAGTAATAGATAACTTTTGAGCCCTTATCATGTGCCAAACACTGTGCTCTAACTCCTTTCCAAACTCACAAACCCCCTATCTCTATCTATCTATCTATCTATCTATCTATCTATCTATCTATCTAGTCATCTATCCATTGGTATATAGAGAGAAAACATTCATAATTCCAAAGGTGAATATATATATACACATGTATCACTCATGTCATGTCAAATGGCTATATAATATATGTAGCATTTATCCAAGAACATACATTACTTTCCTGATCAGAAATTAAAATTTAAGCAAAGCTCATTTTTTTTCTTGGCAGTGTAGCCTTATCAGAGCTCATAGGTTGACAGACTTGGGTCTCAGCAAGTCCCAGGTGGACTCCCTGGCTGAGCTTCTCACCATATTTCTGTGCTGAGCACGTGTGTGGAGGTCAGGGTACATTCCCAACAGCCTGACACCCAGGAACTCCATATCTCACCATAGAGTCAGAAAAAGTTGTTGTAGCCAACACCTACCAAGGTAGAAGCCAGACACTATGGACCAAAGATAAGAAATGAGAAACCAACTGTGGTAGGCAGAATTCTAAGATGTCCCCCAAACTTCCAACCCACGCTGTACATTCTCTGTGTTAATGAGATTGGATGTCATTCTTATGATTAGGTTATGTTAATTGGCAGAGCTGATTTTAAGAAATGGAGATTATCCAAGTAGGCCTGTCTAATCACATGAACTCTTTAAATCTGGATCTACAGAGATCAAGGACAGAGGAAGTAGGAGAGCTGAAGTAGAAAAGGACATCAACTCGAGGGAGAGTATTGTGAACTTGAAGATGGAGGGGGCCACATGGCAGGTGGGGGAAATTGGCTTCTAGTTAAACGAGAACAAATCCCAGTCAAGAGCCAACAAGAAGACAAAGATCTCAGTCCTACAGTTGCAAGGAACTGGATTCCTTCCAACTTAGATTTTCCCCCATAAAAAATCCTCCAAATAAGAACACCTTGAACATGAGACTCTTAGCAGAGAATCCAGTCCTGATACACCAGGACTTCTGATCTACAGAACTGTGAGCCAACAAATAGATATTGTTTTCAGCCACTCGGTTTGTGAGAATTTATCAGATGGCCATAGAAAACAAATATGCCATCTAGAAAGCAATTCTAGACCCATTTGTTCTTGCTGTTGCCAATGGCCTTCAGTAACGATCAAGAGCCACTGCCGCTATGGAGAGAGCAAGGGAAGAGAGAAAGTCTCGAGTGTGAGGCAGGACCAGGGAAAGAAAAAGTGAGAGGGAAGGGAGGCAGAGCAAGTCTGCATGGCCAACTGGATGGACTCCCAGATAAGAAGGGGGACTGCCCAGAACACAAAGTGCTCATGGAAGCTCCTGGCTGCGGCACGGCGGCTGAGTCAAGGAGCAGGGGCTTCTTTCTTAAGAGCAGGATCTATGCTTGAGGTCATTGTTTGAAGGATGAGAAATGAATACAAAGCCCTTTTGAGAAGATACACACACTGGAGTGACTCAAGGAGCTGAAATTTTTGAGACGAGTATCTCATCAAGAAGGCGATAGTGGACATGAGGGAGAGAAAAAGAAGAAATGCTGATAGAAAAAAAGATAGAAATGCTGTACCACAGGCTTTAAGCATTTCTGTTAATTTGTGTGTTTGGGGAGCAATTCAAAAAAACACAAATATGTTCTTTTTTTTCTAACTCAGTTGTTAATGTACATATTTTTATCAATACATAGTTAATTAAAACCTCTCTTGACACACAAAAAAAATTATCTTTCTTCTCTCAGTGAATTAACCTTGTAGAGCAGTGGTTATGTTGTTTCTTTATAGTTTTTTATTTATTTTATATTTTATTTTATTTATTTTAAATTAATTTATTTTTTATGGTGACATTGGTTAACGAAATCCAGTCAGTTTCAGCTGTACATTTTAACAGTAAGGTATATATATATTTACACTGTGTGTTCACCTCCCATAGTTAGATTTCTTCCTGTCACCACATATTTGACCCCTTTTACCCCATCTACCTCCCCGTACTGTTATTTCTTAAGAGTCTGAATAAATCCACCATGTTGAATCCCCTCTTGTTGGAATGAAAGATTCCAAAGCCATGTCCCCACAGAATCTCTAAGGCCCTCCCCAAGTGTTAATCAACAAAATGTTACTAAAGAGGTTACCCCTAGAAGCAGAGACTGAGCAGGAATTCTAAAGCACACGATGTCTTGAAGAACAGTCTCGGGAGAAGGAACAGAGAGGGAGAAATTTGGGGCGAGGAAGGGGCTAAGCATGGCTGTGCTCCCCACTGGAGTCAACCCTCAGCCTGATCCCACAGGTGTTCTGGAGGGTTAATCCCAACATACAGTTGGTCCCACTTAAAAGCCAGGAGCTGGCCCTTTGTACCCCTGTACCAGTTAATCATGGGCTGCCTCGGGAGGGTGAGATGCGTAACTTCAGGTTCTGCCAAGGGCAATCCTCTGGAGGATGGAAAAGCTAGGAGCTGTGAGCAGCCAACACTCACAGCAGCTGGGGGCTGGAGGCACCAACAGGTGAAAGGAAACTGAGAAACCTAACTCCACCTGTGGACAGGATTTGAACTTCCCTAGAAGTATATCAAAGAATAGAGATAGAGCACACCAACTCCATATGTCATATCCAGCCCCACCTGGACACCCTGAGATACCTATTTTAGCCCTGGTCTTTGAAAGGCAGCTGTACTCACTGCTATACCACCAACACACACGTGCCCTGGTCTTTGACTAGCCCCCCTTCCAGGGATCACAGTCAACAAAGTCCCGGCCCCTGATTTTTCTACATTCCTTTTGACTCCCAGCCCTCTCTACCTCCTTGTCCTGGCACAGGGTCTCCTGACTACCAGCCCTCCTGGTGGCAGACAATCTGTCTTGGTGAGTCCTCACCTCTGCCGGGATCTTGTCTGAGAAACTGTAGGAATCTTTAAGCTTAGGAAAAACATCAAACATTAGAGCCTGATGGGCCTTCAGAGACTCATGCATTCCACACACAGACCACAGGATCCTTGGTGGGGAAGCATCTTGCCATGTGACTGGTCAGTCCAGTCTCTCACCATGGTGCCCAAGAGTTTTTTTTATAAGCACTGACCAGCTCAGATGTTTACTTCTAGTCCAAGTACCTATGGTCCAAGTTTTAAGGTACATGGGCCAACCTCTTCTAGACAGAGACTGTGGGTAAAGCCAGCAATTAACACATTCTCACCTGACCCCAAATCTGCCTATCTATAAGCTGGCCAAGAGCCAATATTTTCTTCCTCAAAATTGGAACTGAGATAGATAGTTAGGAAGGATGGATAACCCTGCCCCCTAAAAAAAAAAAATCATGGTGTAGAAAGAGACCAGTGGAGATCATGTGGGATTTCAGCAATATTTACAAGTCAGGTACATTCATGGGTGAAGAGGTAGTCATACAAGGACATGGATAATTATGAAGGCAAACATGAAAAATTTATGCAAGTTCTGTTTGCTCTTCCTTGTCTAGACAGCAGAGAAAAACACATCCTTGGACCCCCAGACTAGCAGTTTGGTAAGGGGTTTTAAATTCTGCTATTTCCAAATGACAATTAACCAGTTTCTCAATTTCAAAAAATCTAGCCTGCCTGTGAATTGAGTGAGGAATAGTGAAATTTGTCTAAGGAGCTCGACAGTTTAATGCATTTTGCCATGGAGATTACAGCTATTGCAGCAAGGGGACAGGGGCTGGCTCGGAAAAGGACAAGCGCTCATTGAGCATTCTGTTCAGGCAACTGTCCATTATCCAGGGGGTGGATGATCCAGTTTGGGGATTTTTCATGCCTCTGGCTTCTCCTCCCTTCTACTGTCTGCCCTTTGGCCACATTACAGATCAAATTAGCATGTCTTTGAGAGGATGGGAGGGGAAGGGACAGGTAGAATTCAAATGGGTCAATTCTGCAGCTTCTCCGCTGTTCTAATACATGAGATCAAAACCAAAAGCTAACGCAGGGTTTTGGATTATCAGTGGATTATATTGAATCTATACCAGACCTCCCCTCCATTACTAGAGAAATTGGAGTCTGATGAGGACTCACTGTATTTCACATGGACGCCAGGGCTCAGCACACGGAGGCTTGTCCAGAATCCCAAAGACATTCATGTTAGAAGTTTAGAGCTGGAAGGGGCCTTGGAGATGATCCAGCCTTGGAAAATTGAGGCTCAAAGATCTGAAGCGAACTGCCCAAGGTCACACCATGAGATGATTGCCGGTCGCTAGTGGACAACTTGACAAGGGAACTGAAACCAGTAAAAGTTACATAACTGTGGCTGGTTATGTATGTAAAACACTGATTAACTGTGCCCTCTTTTGATTCCCCCATGAGTTCTTGTTGGGACTCCCCCAATACCACAATCTAAAATCAAGACCATCCATTGTGGTAGAGATGACCCCAGCACTGGGAGGCGAAAACCCTGCCCCTAAAGCTGCTAACAAACACAGCTCTGAGTCTGAGACTGCACAGACTGAGGCAAAGAGGTACCAGGTGACAAAGTCAGGTTCTCTTTCTGCCTGACTGAAGGAGAGCAGAATTTAAAGGTCAAGAACGAGAAGCCATGTGTTTCATTGTATATGCACCATCATCGTCAGAGGAGGAGGAGGAGAAGGAGCAGGAAACACAAGAAGATTCTTCATGAGGTTTGGGGAGAGCCCAGAGAGAAGAGAAAGGCCTTTTGCTTCTCTTCTGGAAGTTTCCAAAGGTAGTAGATAGTCTTACTCAGGTACCGAGCAGGAGCCAGCAGGGTGCAGGAGAGCTGGTGCAGGGGCGAGGAGGGAGGGAGGCGGCTCAGTGGTGTGAAGGAGACTCCCACGGTCCCATATCCTCCGGTAGAAAGAGAGAGCATGCGCCGTGGAAACCACCAGGTGAGCGAGGTAACTCAAGAAGACACACACCCAAAGTGGGCGCAGTTTATACAGTGAGAGCCAAAGAGAGGCATAGCTGATTTAGTTCCAAGAGAGCTTTTTGGAAACCAAACCATCCACTGGCCACAGCCAGAATATAAACCCCATGAGCAGCAAGCCTCAGCAGGGCTGCCCAGATCCTGTCCACCTGTATGGAGAAGCCAGCCCCCGCCTTCCACACAGGCCCCCAAAGCAGGAGAACAAGACGGCTGCTCCCTCCCAGCCCCCGGCCAGTCACCGCAGACCCCCATTCATGGCCCACATTTAATTTCTTAGGAGTTTATTCAGAACCAGGAGGAGAGGCAAGAAATCCCATAGTGTCATTTGGGGCTGTGCTATGGCCAAGTTGCAAATCGCAGATCCTCAGTTGACCCTGGAAATGACTGGACTCATTCCAGTGAACTGGATGACGTTTCTTGCTGCCCATTGGAACCAGGGCTTATTCCATGGAGAGAAAGAAAAGGAATTCCACGGCTGCGCTTGGTGTCTGGAGGACTGTTTGGATGGTGAAATTCCATATTCAAAACCTCCTCAATTGAGGGGACAGCTGTCCTCTGTCTTCTGAAAGCGGAGTCAGAGGATTTGGCCTCGACACAGAAGCCGAAGACCCAGAACCACCCACGAGGCCTTCAAGGACACAAAGTGGTGAGAGAGAACCGGCATCCGGTGAGCACCTGTGGTGTCCCCACTGTGTGGTGAGCACCTCTAGCATCCTCCATTCAGAGAAACACAGCCAGCCCCTAGCGACAAGGGGATTTACGTCGAGTATCCAAGACGCCAAAGCCCTTTTTCCTTGGGCCAAGCTGCCTCTCTGCAGAGCTTATTAGAGAAGCTGAGAATCACCTGGGCTCCTCCCTCCATCCGACACCCACTCCCACCAGGTACTTTAAGAGAAGGACAGTCAGCAGCTGAGCACACAAATGCGGCCCTGTGTGGGAACTCAAGGGAGTGCAGCGGTGGCCTTTGGAGGGGTCAGTGACAAGTGTGTAATCGGGGAAGCGCCTTGTCCAATTGGAAACCCACCCTCCCTTTGAACTCTGCAGGACACCCCCCCTGAGGGTCTGGGTCGTGTTTTTCTCTTGGCAAATCACACCATCCCGTTGGGAGGGCGGCTCGCTGAGTGTGGCAGTGTTGACACAGCAGTCACTGGACACGTTCCGGGAAAGCAGGCCCCAGCATGTGAGATGAATTTTCTCTGAACTGTGCGGTTTCCAATGTGTCAGAAAAACAAACTGAGAGAAGTCTGTTTGGCTTGCGTGCATGTGTAGACCATCCTACCTCCTCACCCGGCTCCAGAACTGAAAACTGCCGTTGGCCTTAGCCAGCCCCTGTTGCTTTAAAACAAAACAAAATAAAACAAACGGAAAAAAAAAAAAAAAAAAAAGAGGTCAGTCCTCCCGGCATCTGGTTTCCTGAAACCGGAGGCCTGGACAATGGCAGCTCTTTCAAGTGGCAGCCCCCCGCGGCCACGTGACCGCGTCTTTGTGCCCAGCGGAGGCCCGTGGAGTCGCCTCTGCTCTGGGCACTGGGGCCATCTCCGTGTCGCTGAGCTGCTAGCTCTCTCCTCTGGCCCACCTGCCTCCAAGCCCCTCGGCTCCCCCTCTTCCACCCAAACATCCAAGTTCCTGTTCCCAAAATAGCTGCGTGAAGGAGAGGGCCGAGATCGGGGCCTCTGCTGTGGGGAATTCTCTCTCAGTCCCAGGGAAGTGGCAGAGAGCAGGCAGGGCTGGAGCAGAGGGAGCAAAGGGAGCGACAGCCGTCGCTACGGCAATTCACAAGCGCCCCTCTCAGGGCTGCCGCTCACCCGCTCAGGATGCCAGGAGGGACATCCACAAGCTCCTCATGCTCCTCCCACCATAACTTCTGTTTTTCCCATAAGAGCAAGGCAGGCCGCAGCCGGAGTCTACGTCCTTTCATTGCTTTTCCATCCTTCGGGAGAGGCACTTAGAAGGGCCTTCGACCTTCAGATGAACTGGCCAGTTAACTCCTCCCTTCTCGCCAGAGACTGTGGCTACTAGGCCACAAGACCATGGAAGCACCCCAGCTGGAAATTCCTGCTCCCCGCCTCCCACCTTCCCATGAAACGATGCCAAAGGAGCCCCCTTTGTTGTAAAGAGAGTGGTCTCTGCTCCTTCCTGCCAGGGAGAAAGATGGAGGGGCCAACCTTGAGTCAAGAGTCCAGGGGGAAGGGGAGAGTCACCCTCAGGGCCCTGGGTGACAGCGAGTGGGTCACTCTTCTCAGTTTCATTCATGTTAATGCATGAAAAATAAAGCGGGTATCATCCAATTCTCTCAGCCAGTGGTTCTCAGCCCCAGCTGCGCATTGGGGTCATCTAGGGACCAAGCAAATCAGAATCTCAGGGAGGTTGGATCAGGCAGTCATTTAGCACTTTTAAAGACTCCCTAGGGGGTTCCAGGGCACAGCCCAGTTTGAGAAGCACCAGTTTAGCAGCCCTCTTCAAACTCTGATGCATGTACAAGCCAGATGGAATCTTGTTAAAAAGTAGGTCTGGTTCGGCAGATCTGATCAGGGCCTGAGGATCTCACAAGGGATGCCGACACCAGTGGCCCGTGGGTCACAGTTCGAGTGGTCATGCTTGAAGGGACCACAAGAATTTCTTATGGACCCTGCGTGAACGGACAGAAGCAACGAGATGAGATGGGCAGTGGGGGTGGGGGTGGGGGTGAGGGGTGGTCAGCAGAGGACTTTCAGAGTTCTAGATCTCAAAGGGGTTGTGGGCTGGAAGCCACATCCACGCGTCTGGGGAACCTCTTCAACGGAGGAGAGATTGGACTGTCAGTGGGACTGTGACCGAATTTGGGATGGAGAGAAATATAAAGGTAAATCTCAACCTTCAAAACTGGGATGAGAGAGATGGCAGGCCACGGGGCCATCTCCTACGTACCGGCTCTGAACCTGGCATTAACGGTGGCGACAGTCTTCTTAACACAGTTGAGTGACAGAAAGCTCTGTTTGGAGCTGTTGAAAGTCATCTGGCTGAACAGGGTGATGGGATCCCAGCTTGCTTACACACTACGGGGGATGAGGCAGAGGTGCTGACTCAGGGGTTTCAGTGTCTCAAATAAGCCTCATATGCTCTGCCTGCAGCAGAGAAAGCCTTTCTCATTCAGAGTCAGTCGTTGCCTGAGGGAGTAAAAGCATCGGAACCTCACACAGGTTCCCAGGGCTAAACGGCCACAGCATCCAGAGCCTTTGAGTCGCGATGACCAAGCATTCCTCCGCTCGACCTGAGGCAGAAGGGCTGGAGCAATAAGGCATGGGCACAGGTGGGATCTGGGACTCACCACTCTCCCCAGACCTCGCTTTCCTCGTTGGTAAAATGGAAGTAACGAAAGCACCTACCTCACTGGATTATTGTGCAAATTCAATGAGACAGTGTGTGTAAAGCACATAGCAGAACTCCTGGTGCACAGTAAATGCTCGATGAATGCTGGCTGCTATTTTAACTACAATTACAGTTGACCCTTAAATAATGTGGAGGTTGGGGTGCCGACCCCCTGTGCAGTCTAAAAACCATTTATAACTTTTGACTCTCCAAAAACTTAACTACTACTCGCCTGCTGTTATCGGAAGACTTACGGATAGCATAAACAGTTGATTAACGCATATTTTGTATGTTATATGTACCATATACTGTATTTTTACAATAAAGTAAACTAGAGAAAATGTTATTAAGAAAATCATAAGAAAAATAGATTTAAAGTACTATTGTATTTATTGAAAAAAATCTCCATATAGGTGGACCTGTATAGTTCAAACTCATATAGTTCAAAGATCTACAGTATAATAATTATTATTAAAATAATATTCACCTTACAAGATGTGAAAACACCTAGCATAATGCTTAACATGCAGTAGATGTGCAATAAACACCAACTAAATCGAAGCAAAAGGTTGCTTACATTTTTCTTCTTTGCCCTTCTTTTTCTTTTTTACGGTAATCCACTAGCTTTTAGTTGGTTTCCAACTACTCCTCAGTCAGGCTTCTTGGCCTCGGCCCTAAACCACTGTTGAATTCCATCAAAATGCACAGAGAAGGTACAGAATTCCCCTGGGAGAAGTGTGGTCAGCAGATCTGGCTGCTTTACTGAGGGGATCTTCCTGGGGGGCGGGGGGAGGCATGGACTTGGGAAGGGAGCAGTTCTTTACAGAGACCCCGGAAGTGAAGGGCTCAGTAATGGGCACTGTACAGGTGCTCCCTCCATCATAAGCATCATCCTTCCTCCGCAAAAATATCAGAAGATGCCTCTAAATGATCAGGATTCTGTAAAAACCATAACCACAATCCCATTAACACACTCAAAAGAGCTAGCAATATTTCTTTAATATTATCCAACATCAAGTCAGTGTTCAAATTTTCCCAATTATCTCATTAATTTATTTTAGTTAATTCATCCAAATCAGCATCTAAACTATGATCCATACAAGTGTTCTGTTAATAAATGTCTTAACTCTCCCAAGTCCCTTTTAAACTATAGTCGACAAGTATTTGGGGGTTGACCGCCTTGTTCTTCCTGTCCAGGCAACTCCCCCCGCCCCGCCCAGAGAGTTGGGGAAGCCCTGCACACACCCTTGACAGAAGGTGTGTGAAGTCGGGTCCGAAGCACGAAGCAGACCCCTGGCTGGAGTGTTAGCGCAGCTTTACTGAAGCACTCCCGCCTTACCCTGCTACGCCCATTCTGCTGGCTTTGCTGAGCCCCTCTGGCTGCTGAGGCCCCCTTCCTAGTCTACACGCACGGGGCAGCGAGGACCAAAACACATCAACGAACGTGGAGGCGGAGAAGTGCTGCACGGATGTCCTGTCCGTGGCATTTGCTACTTTATCTGTTGTTCCAAAGGAAATTTCTGAAGGCTCACCCATCGGCGAATTTCTAAACCGGCTCTGGAAAGAGAGCTGTGGAACGCTCGCCAACCAAATGCTACTTTGCATCGACCTTAGTTAGGCACGATGCTCAGTTTTGAAAGAAATCTTTTATGAAGTCTTAAATTGTTTGTTAGAGCTGGACTGGAGGCAACAACCCCGGTGTTTTTCGTTTTGTTTTTCCCATTCTTTTTAGCAGCAGGATTCTCTTTGGGAAAAAAACTTTACATCAAACCCAAATATATAAAGTGAATGGAAACAGAATTTGATATGTTTGTGTGTGGGGGGGGGTAGAGGGAGAATGCTATAGAAAATAACTTAAAAAAAAAAAAAAAAGAAAAGAATTGTTAGTAGGATTGCAAAGTGGTACAGCCGCCATGGAAAATGGTCTGGAGGTTTCTCAAAAAATTAAAAGTGAATCATCTTTTTGACCCAGCAATTGCACTTCTGGGTATTTAGTCAAAGAAAACCAAAACAATAATTCGTAAACATCTATGCACCCCAATGTTCATGCAGTTAATTTACAATAGCCAAAATATGGAGGCAACCTAAATGCCCATCAACAGACGATTGGATAAAGGAGTTACGGTTCATATATACAATGGAATGTTACTCAGCAATTTAAAAAAATGAAATCCTACCATTTGCAATGACATGGATGGACCTAGAGGTTATTATGCTGAGTGAAATAAGTCAGACAGAGAAAGATAAATACCATATGATTTCACTTATATGTGGAATTTAAGGAACAAAAAGAACAAACTAATAAAAAACAGACTCACAAATATAGTGGTGATGGACAGAGGGGAGGGGAAGTTGGAGGCTGAGAGAATGAGGTGAAGGGTTAAAGAAGTACAAACTAGTAGTTGATAGATGGTCACAGGGATGGAGAGCATGGCACAGGAAATGCCGTCAGCATTCACATACTGGCTAGGTGGAAAATCGGGGGCGAGAAGGAACAATTAGGGGGATCGTTTTATAAACCATATAAGTGCCTAACCAATGTACTGTATACTTAATTTCTATTAAAATAAAAATTGAAATTAAAAAAAGAAGAGCTGATCTGACCGAACTTATTTACAAAGGAGTAAACTTCGACCCAGAAGTGGGAAGTGGCCACTTAAGGCCTTAGTTGTAGAACCAATAGCGACTTCAGCTCACCAAAAAGGACCCATACCTCACACCTTAAAGGCAAGCTCAGAATTGCAAGAAGGCCCTGGATCTGGGGCTTTTCATTTTCCTCAGGTGATCATTTAGGAAAATGTCCAAGCTGAGTCATCAATTTGGAGGTTTCCATCCCAGACGTCACTTGAGCCACAGCTCCTTTGTTTCCTGGAACAGAACCTGTTGGTTGACTCTTTGACAGATGACTAAGGGCAGAATGACTTTAGAGTTGGATTACCACTGTCAGAACTGTAGAAAGCAAGCCTGTCTCCTGGGGGAGGGGCCCTGTGCTTATGGGAAGGTGAGTCCTGAGTGTGTGGCTAAGAGGCAGAGGCTGGCAGATGGGCACAGTGACCCTCCTCAGTTAAGGACACTTTCTGTGAACCAATTTGAAACGAAAGTGCTGAGTGACAGGAAAGAGCATGTCGGATGAGAGGTACCCTCTACCTGGGCTACAGCTACACACCTGGGAACTCAGAGAAGCCACAGACAGCATAACTCTGAATCTAGAATAGTCTCAAAGGCCTTGCCAGCTGCAGGTGAAAGTTACTAAGGTGCCTCTTGGTTCAAATGAAGCTTCATTACAGAATTACCTTATTCTGTGCAGCCCGGAGACTTGGAAAAGTACCTTGGCTCAATATTGGACTCATTTCTGGAGAATAGTGGGGCATTCTAGAAAACACCTGACCTTCAGGACCAGAAAGACCGTGTAAATTTCTGTTGCATCACTTTCCAGCTGAGCGACACTGGGAACATTATCTTACCTGCTAAGCTTCAGTTTCCTCATCTATGAATCATTGGGTTCTACTTACCAACTGCGTTTTCACATCAGTTATCTCTTGGCAACCATGCAAAGTCGATCTCATGATGCTCACTTTATCAGTGAAGACACTGAGCCCCAGGAGGGGTCACCTGCCCCATCCCACACACCTGGTGAGTGTCCCAGTTGAGCAGATCTTTACTGGGCTCCTGGCACTTGCTTTTCCCACTGCCCTGTGCTGCCTCTTACCTCATCTCCAACTGGGCAAATGAGAACACAGAGGCAGAGAAATATTGCATTCTAGAACAGCCAAAATCCAGATTTACAGAGAAAGAACGTAGACTAGTAGTTGCCTGGGGCCGAGGTGGGAATGGAGATTAACTGTAAATTGGCACAAGAGATCTTATTGAGGGATGAAAATGTTGTAAAAACTGATTCATGGTGATGGCCGCACAGCTCTGTAAATTTGCTGTAAAGCACTGAATTGTATACTTAAAGTAGGTGAATTTTATGGTACATATAAAATATACCTTAGCAAAACTGTTAAGAAAAAAACCAAGATTATAAAGTACTCATTATCTTAGAAAGCATTATCTGTTTCGCCAATCGTATTCGGAAACAATAAGTATTAGCTTATTTCCTTTAAAATGTGTTCCTTGCCATTATTGATTTGAAAAAAAGAGAAGGATCCACTCTCCTCCATAGTAACCATTAGCAACATGGTTAATATCTGCTTCATGGTGTTCTCACTGTGAGACCACAGGTTGGCAACGGTAAGATTGGTCGATATTAGAAGTAACACACGTGAACAGCTGGCACGGCGTGACACATCGCGAGCTCTCACACATAGCAGGGTTCGAGACTTGGAAACTCCCACATACCCTGCCGTTAGAGGACGAGCAATTAGCAGTGGGCAAGGCTGTTGTGAAATTAGCAATACCGTACCAAAGCACCTCTACCCCTCCTGGCACTCAATAAATCAAGGCCATTACCATTTTTATTCCCACAGGGTCTGCTGAGCCTGCTGGCTCTCAGTCGCGCAGCGGAAACTCTCCTCCTCAGGGGATTCCACCAGGCCCCCCAGGCTGGCTGGACAAATCCTGTCCACTGTGCTGTCAGTGGCATGTGGCAGTGTCCCATCGCTAATGCTTGCATATGAAGGACAAAGAGGGGAAAATTCCAACAAGGTTGTATTTTAAGAAAGGGCAGTGCCTACGGGGCTGCCAGTGTGTTTATACTGTCGGTATTTTGTGGTGGCTGATTCGACTGCTCTACCCAGTTAGAGCTGGAACATTGAAAGAGCAGCCCCTCATCGCTGTTGTTTAAAGGAGCGACACTGATATATTTCTGAGAGTGGAGTGGCCGCACATCGGCTCCGGTTGGTGCCTGGGTAGGAACGGTCAGTCTGCATGTTGGTATGTGAGGTGGGGCTTACCAAGGGTTTGCATCGCCCCCACGTTGTCTCCAGAACCAACTGTGGTTATAAGAGAAAAGACACCTCAGAGGTGTTTGGGGCCTTCGTGCCACTTGTCTTAACTGGGTTCTTGCAGAAGCCAGGGGACGAGGGTTTGAATGCAAGTAGCTCATCTGGGAGATGACCTCCGAAAGCATCAGTGGACGAGCGGACAGTGAGACAGAGAAGCGTGGCGAGTCCCAGCAGGGCACACTAATAAGCTGCTTACCTCTGGAGCTACGGGGACTGTGAGGAAGGAAGCTCTAGGAGACACTCAAAGTTGAGTGAACATGCATCAGAATCACCCAGCAGGTGCGTGAAAACAGTTTCTGATTCAGTTGCTCTGAAGTGGCCGGGGCCTGAGAATATGCATTTCTATCAAGTTCCCAGGTGATGCTGATGCTGCTGGCCCTGGGAACCACATTTTGAGCATAACAACAAAGAGCATGCTTCATGCATCGGAGGGCGAGACCCTGGGGTGAGGAGTTGGGGTATTTATCTACCAATGCCCTCCTCTCATTGGCTGAAGGCTGCTCCTGGGGTGGTTAACTCTTTGGTGCCCTGTGTACCAGTCATGCAAGGCCCTGCAGCCAGAGAAAGCCCTCAGGCTGAGAGTCACAGGGCTCGCTGTAAGGAGCCACAGGGCCGCATGGAAGCAGAGTGCTGGGGTCCCCAAGGGCTTGCCACATCACCCCTAGGAACAGTGTCTCTAGGGAAAAATCATACACCCTTGAGTTAGATGTAAGAGGACTGTGACACAGTGGCATAAAAAAAAAATTAAAAAGGGGGGAGGGGTCCCTGCCCCAGTCGCTCTTGGACTCACAGCTGTGTGACTTCGAACAAATTTTTCACCCGCTCTGGGCCCCAAGCTGGAAGATTTCCAAGGCCCAACCTGTCTTGAAAATTCCTCAACTCTGTGACAATTAGATCCAAGTTACCATCCTCAGCCACAGCCCGCGAAACATTCAGCACGCAGCGAGCAGAGCTCCAAGCAAGAACCTGCATGCACATCTGTTGCTTCTGCCCAGTTCTTCCCCCAGGATGTGATCGTTGCCCCCAAAGTGCCAGGCAGTGCACTCCGAAGCCCTCCGACTCCCCAGGGTGGGCGTCCTGGGTGGGCCCCTCAGGCCCTTATCACAGGCACCAGGCTCACCGCCTTCCCTTCGTGTCCTTGGCAGATGTAGCAAGCATTAATGGGGTACTTAGTCTCAATCAAGGACTGTAAGACTATGCGTTTTCTTTTAATGGGCTATGCAGTTAAAATAATAAGCTGCTTAATCTTTTCATTTAGGGTAGAATGATGTATTAGGGCAATCTCGATCGTTCTCCCACCTCCTGCCCTTTCCCTGGGCAGCCTGGCAACGATCACCGCCTGGTGATTGAACTTTCTGGCACCTGGGCGTAAAGGCCATCCTGGAATTCCTCAGGGTACGAGAAAGGGCAGTCCAGGTTTTCCAGTGTCCAGGGGGCCCAAGACTCCTGCAGCCGATGTAGAGGAAACATACGGGAATCAGTGTCAGACAGACTGACAAAATGGGCATCCATGGCTTTTGTCTTCCAAGGAGCCAGACGCCCTTTTTGTCAGAAAAGCTCTCTAGTTTTCCATGGAAATCTCATACCTCCCTGTCCTTTATCCCAATGGTTTGGAATGGTAAGATCCACCTATGCCCAGGTGAGCCTAATTAGTATACTTCATAACTCTGGCCCAGTGGTAACCAGTGAGGATGCCAGTCCACTAAGGGATTCTAAGTGGCAGAAAATCCCAGGACCAAAATTCTGGGACCAGTACCAATCCCCTGAGTTAGATGGAAAGAGTACTAAAACATAGGGGCACAAAACATTGTGAGGGCCAGCTGCTCTTGCACACACAGCTGTGTGACCTCAGACAAATCTCTCACCCTCTCTGGGCTCCCAGCTGGAATATTCACTGATTCTCTGTCCAGAATAGTCCTTCAACTTGACCGCTCAGGCCAAGGTGCCATGTTCAACCGGAGCCTATGAAATGCTCACTTGGTCCAGCCCCTGTCTCTGGGAGAGCCACACCATCACCATGCCTGACTCCCGAAACCTCAGAGGTGCTTTGGAAAAATCTCATAGCAACCTTTTCCATCATCGAGATTCCCTTGCTCCCCTGGGTAGGAAACCTGCTGCTGTCATAAATACCTGTTATTTGTTTGACTTGGTTTTAAATCCTGGGGTGGAGAACCAGGACAGTAGCAAAACCTGAGAAAATATTTCAGTGAATCACTAGGAGGCTCAGACCTTTACTGACCATCGCTGGAGGAGAAAGGCAGGAGGAGACCGGAGGCCTTTGCCGTGCCCACCTCTCCTACTCTCCCAAGCAGTAATATCTTCCCCTCCTTCAAGGCTCACTCCCAGGTAGCCCCCTTTCTGAAGCCCCTGTAGGTGCTCCCAGGCACATCCAAGTGCTTTCTGTATTGGAACTCCTCTTCCACTTGCTCAGAAATCCAGAGAGTGAGTGGGAGGTAAATGCCCAAGCCTTCATGGTCACCCATGACCCAGCCTGCCATCTTTGTGTTTGCTTGGTCTGGAGGAAGACCTGGCTTACTCCAGAGGAGGCCAAATGCATGTGACCAGACAAGCACATATTTGGGTGTGGTTCCTGTTGCTCGGTGACCTGAGCACAGTGTCCCAGAGTTAGGGAAGAGGAATAAGTTGGGACCATGCTCCTAATAAAAGTGCCCACTGCTTATAGGGTCACTGCTGTTTGCCACTGTGATGGGAAGTTCCTTTGCTCTTCCTGCCCCATAGGAGTGGCTGGAAGCTTCTTGCCTGATACCAGACTTTCTGCCAAGCTCTCTTGAGCCTCTGAGTTGTTTGATGACTGATCTCAGAGCCAGATCACCCTGCCATTTCCTCTCTTTTCAAAGAAGTGTGGGAGATGCACCGCAGGCTACACTTCCTTTTCAAAATATGCAATAACCTAATCATATGAAACACTCAGGGGTACCAGGGCCAATCCCATGTTTTACATTCAAGTTATAACTGGTTTCAAATCTTAATTAAAGAATAATGTATGGACACTTAAGGATCCTCGAAATCACTTTTTTCCTTCTTGGTAACTCCTTCAGTTTCTTTTCTCTAAACTTGAGATCTGATAAGTTTATGTTACGTTAATTTAGCCTATTTAGTAACAATATGCCCCCCATTTTTGCATTTGCTTGCCCACTAACCCAAACTCATTTTCCTATGTTTAGGGTCTTCTTCATCAATCTTGTCTCCTATCATAGAAGCCAAATAAACTATGCAGGTAGGGCATAGCCAGGTAATCTAGGCTTGGTCTTACCCTCTCCCTCCCCAGATTTTTGATTGGAAGTTAGTGACCCAAAGAAGCAGAGAGAGTGGAGAATCCCTTCCGGTGATGATGGGGACAATGTAGCCGTAGCATCCAGAGTCCAGTGTCCAGCTAACAGCAGCAGAGACTTCTCCATCAATTTCTTTCTACAGCACAGCGTTGGCTGTGGCTCTGTCAATGCAGCCTTCCTCTGTCCACATTCAACCTCCAGGCCTCACTGTCTCATCATCCCAGGCATTCTTTGAGCTGCCCAAAATACTTTCAATCAATTTTTTTTTCTGATTGCATCATCTAGAGTCAATTTCATAAGCAATGAAGAACCCCAGGAGCAAGTCTGCTTGCTACCTGCTCTCTCTTCCTGTCTCTCTAAACTGAAGACCCCATCCATCTGTTGCTGGCATAGCCCTTGATGACCTGGCCCGTCCCTCCTAAAGCAGAGCATGTGTTCCAAGCATCTCCTCCAAGGTCCTACCACATCCAGATAGATCTCACATCACACTGAATTAGGAGCACTTAGCTGCCTGGGTTAATTTTTTTCTTTTTGTCACAAGTATCACACAAACAGGTCACCAATAGAGAGAAGAAATGATGCTTCTTACCCCATGCTGACCCACAGACTCAACATGCCCTTCAAGACTTTCCCTGTGGGACTGGCCTAGGGGTAGCTGGGCATTTGTCTCAAGGTCCATGGAATCACCTGCACTTTATAGCAACCCAAAGAAAAGCAGCAGTGGCTTGGCTTACAGACCTGGAAACTGCCTCAAGGCCTTGCATCCTGAGATGGGTCCAACTTACAACTCAGAAATCTTAGAGCCTAAAGGGTCCCAAGAGACCCTATCATTATATTTTGGGCAAAGCGAGGCCTACAAAGAAAGTGATTTATTCTGAGTCACATGTCAAATTAGCAACTGTTAATACCAGATCCTTAGTAACCTTCAGCCCAACCAGTTAAGATTTGGAACAGTCTATCGGCCTTTCTTCCATTTCAAGCCTTTCTTTTCTTCCATTTAAGCAGTGCTGTCAATTAAGTTTCCTTCTTCAGGGGCCAAGCATAAAAATTTTTTTCAATACATTTTTTAAAAATGTATATCAGGGGTGATTACACATTATTTTCTTTCTTTTCAGTTTTTTTTTTGTATTTTTTCAGGGTCTGATTAAAAGTTTCAAATTTTCAATGGAAGGAGTAAAGATAGTTTTGTGTATTAGTCAAGATCTTCAGAGAAAAAGAGCCAATGGGATAGATGGATAAACTAAACAGGTGATAGATGATAATGATAGATGATAGATGATAGATGATAGATGATAGATGATAGATGATAGATAGATAGATAGATGGATAGATAGATAGATAGATAGATAGATATTATAGAAATTGGCTCACACAGTTAGGGAGACCAAAAAGTCCCATAACCTGCTGCCTGCAAGCTGAACAACCAGGAAAACCAGTTTTGTAATTCAGTTTGAGTCTAAAGGACTAGGAACCAGGGGAAAGCCCTGAGAACCAGCAGGCCACTGGTGTAAGTCCTGAAGTCCTGGAACTTTGAGGTGTGAGGGCAGGAGAATATGGACATCCTAGCTCAAGAAAAAAGAGAACTCACTCTTTCTTAGCCTTTTGTTCCTTTTAGGCCCCAATGAACTGGACAATGCCTACCCATAATAGTGAGAATGGATCTCTTCACTCAGTCTACTGAATCTAATGCTAATCTCTTCTAGAAATACCCTCACAGATACACCTCAAAATAAAATCATTTTACTAGCTATCTGGGCATTGCTTAAACTGGCCAAGTTGGCACATGAAATTAACTATCAAAAGTTCCCCTTATCAATTTAACACCTATACACACCTTAAATCATACTCACTATCCAAATAAAGACAATAACAAGGTTCTAATTCCACCTAACACGATACAACTACAGTGCATGCACTGAAAATGTACTAACTCCTTCCCCAGAAGAGGAGGTCAAGTCATTTACTCTTCTCCTTGACATCCTGTACTTTTAATACTTTAATATAAAGTCAACACATCTTATGTTACATGATAAGGGAATAACAGAGGAAAGAAAACAAAGATTTTGTATCAATATATGTCTCTATGCTCACAAACATAACAAAATAACAAAATAAGAAGGAAATACTCATCACAACTACAGTCTTTGTTTCTGTAACTGGTCCCATGGTCATGGCTGAAATTTATTACAACCTTCCATTTCCCATTCTGTTTTCCCTTTGCTTTCAGCAAGCTTCTCAGCTGGTTATGCTTTTTTACCTTGTGAGTGACCGAAACCTTCATTACTGAAGAATATGGGCCATTGCTAATTCTGCCTGGATTGGGTTATAGTTTTCCATTGACCTTAATCACAGGGAACAGTAATACTGAGACACCCTAGGGGACCTCCTTGTATCCAAGACATGCTCTTCCTTAGCTCCATTGTGGAGTAGCAGTCCAATTTCCCCTTGGTGGTCAGAATTAATTACCCAGCCTGCATAGTAGCTCCCTTCTTTCCCTGTTGATTCAGAGGCATGAGAAGCCCAGAGTGCCGGTGGCAGTCTTAACTTCTAGTTCAATGGAATCATTGTGTCTCCTGGTAGAAGCATTCCTCCCCCTGGAACCAAGACCTCTAGGCCAGTAGACCATAAAGTCACGGGGATGAGAAGCAAAAAATTTGCTGGTGAGTCATTAGGGGTAACAGTGAGAAGTGCCTCTCCCATTTTTTCCCCCTGGACTGGTGAATTCTGGCTATGGAAGAAATAACACCATATATTGAACACTAATTCAGAGCATATGTAGCCTTCTGGAGAACCTTGTTCCAACCCTGCAAGGTATGGTCACCTAGCTGGCACTGTAACTGAGTCTTCGAAAGGTCATCCCATCATTCTGTCAAGCCTGCTCCTCCATGATAGTAGGGAATATGATAAGATCTGTGAATTCCTTGAGCATGGGCCCATTGCCACACTTCTTTTGTTGCGATGCAAGTTCCTTGGTCTAAA
>CM053507.1:144778859-144808088 GCA_028627145.1 Eidolon dupreanum | reverse complement strand
CAGTCACACAATGACAGTCTGTTCGCAAGCTAATCTGGCTCATAAGGAAATTACCACAGGGTTCTGTTCTGTCTCTGTTAAGGTACAGGGTTTCAAGTTTATGGCTCATTCCAGGCAAATAGTTCAAATTCCCCACCCGCTGTTCACAGGGGTTTTAGGGGGTCCGGGTGGATTATCTTCCAACTACAGACGCTTGGGGGTCCATGCTTAAGGAGAAGGGGGTACAGCTCCCTTTTACCCCATTCCTCATCCTAAAGACAGAAGGGCCTTTTTCTCCCCATCACTCTGAGTGTTCGAGACCCACCTCCCCAGTCAGCCCTCCCCACCCACCAGCCCCAGTCTGACCTGGTTTGGGAGAGCAGGAAACCCTGGGCACACAGTCTGACTTCTCTCATGGTCACTGTTTCCTGCAGCTTCCTTAAGTCTTTGATTCTCATTAGGGAAAAATAGTGATTCTCAGGGTATTTGTCAGAGAAAAAGAGGAACAGGAAAAAATTAGGACACATAAAGATAGATTCTCCACCCTTTTGAGGAACAAACGAATTCACCAATTCGAAGCATCTAATCAAAGCATCTGCTGGTTCATTACAAGGACCTAAGTCATATAGCTGTTACTATTTGTGATAGATGCATTGCAAACATGGCCCTAATTTTCACCTCTTCTCACATCTTTTCCCCTTTGCATTGTGACTTTGCAGCTCCTCCCATCAAGAGGTGGACACTACTTCCCTACCCCTTGAATCTCGGCGAGCTTGTGATTCGCTTTGGCCAATCAGATGTGGAGAAAGGGATGGAGAGCCAGGCTGAGTAAGGCCTTCAGGGGGCCCTGCATGCTTTTCTCTGCCTCTTAGAACCCTGCCTTGTTCCTATAAAAATAAGCCCAAACCAACCTGCTGGAAGATGAGAGCTTGTGTGGAGGAGAAACAAGCCAACCCAGGGGACTGTTAACGAACAAGTGAACCCAGCTAATATCAACAAAACATGGGCAAGATCAGCAGACTTTTCAATGGCCAATTCATAGATTCAGGACCTAGGATAAGTATTTATTATCGTATGCCACTGAGATTTTTCTGGTTGTTCTTTCGTGCAATATAATTGTAGCAATAGCTAACTGATATGTTATTTTTATTATTATTATTATTCTTTTCAACGGTCAGTTGGCTGAAGAGGAAAGTGCCATTCTGTGGGCTGCTCAGGCAGATAGATCAAGTTGGTCATGGACTGGGAAGGATGGAACCAGGAAGGAGAAGACAGCACTTCCTGTCAAATTTTTGCTTACATGCACATCTCCAAAAATTTTTGAAGAATAATGCACTCCAACACATAGTTTTAAGTTCACATGTAAAAGTTTCCATCCTAAGTTTAGTGATTGCAAGGGATATAATTTTCTTGCTTCTGCAAATATTGACATTTAAACATAAAACTATTAGTCTTTTAAAATATTAAGGGAATCTGGAGCTCATAATAATTTTATGCTCACCACCCAATTTAAAATATATGAATAAGCTCTTCTGCACTGTTGAGAAATTTTACTTCATTTTTCTCCTCGAATTCATATTTCTTTTCTACTTCTTTCACAAACCTTTAGTAAAATTTAATGTACTTTTAAAATTTGAAAACCTTTTATTGATTACCCTATTATATATTTAAAACACATTAAATATCTTTGAGTATATTAAATATGTATTTTTGTTCTTGTGACCTTAAGGCAATCCACGGTTTTAAAAAAATTGCTTATGGATTAAATTATCACGCATCTGATAAAAACAGTAAAAAATTGCTAATTTTGATAATTTTTAAACAAAAGTTAAATATAATTGGAAATGCATTTCTTAATGAGATGAAATAGGATCTAATTTTTCATGTGTATTTAATGAAAGAGAAAAGTACAGTCTGCCGAAAATTAATGAATCCAGAAGCTGGAATAATATTATTCTTGTTAATAGGAGGTAGAAAAGATTAAATATTTTATATGGTAAAGTAAAATGAGCATTAGCTATCATTGGATTATTTCATGATGTGATTCCACAAAGAGGATTTTAAATGATCTTACTGAACAGCATACACTGTATCCAAAACAAATCATCTAAAATTTTTATCTGTGGGTTTTATTTGGTGTATCTGGAGAATTTTGAAGGTCATGGCAGGCCTTTCAGCTACATGTACATGAATCAGTGCCACTAAGCTACATTCTTGGGCTGTGCTGTGGTTCTCTCCTTTTCAGCTGAAGACCTGACCTGGGACTAGCTAGCACTGTGTGTAGCTAAAAGGATTGCTTACGTTTAAATACATTTTTTCAAGCTGAGTTCTTCTTTCTTTAGCGCGTGATGCTTCTGACTGATGCTCTTGTTGCTTTGCTGTCATTGGACTCTCCTTCAAGAAGGAAAATTGTTTTGGCTCCCACCACTCCAACTACTGTGTATCTGTATTCAGAACATCCTAACGTGTCAGCACACTGTTTCTTAGACCATCTTTCCCTTCAACATAAAATGTATAAGATGCAGAAATATGAGAGCCCAATGGGTAGTGGAATTTTGATTAAACAATAAAGGATTCTTCTCCTTATTTTTCTCTATTCTCTGAGATTTTCACATCTTGTGGCAATGCACCATAGTCAGATTGGGGGTGAGTTAGAGGTATGCCTTTTTGCTTTTTGTTTGTTTGTTTAATAATAAAGTAGGAGAACAAATTTTGTTAATTCAGAGGTACTCCCATGCAAATCAAACCAGAAAAAAAAGTGTGTATGGAAAGTAAGAACGTAGAAAATGATTCCCTTAAAACAATCCATGTTCAGTGCCCGTTGGGACTTATTCACGGGCCCCTAGGGTCTACTGCCTTCCTTCACTAGGTGCTTTCCTGACTACACAAAAGATTCTTGCATCCATTATCTCACTTGATCCTGCCACACTGGGTTGAGGGGAAAGGCAAGGATTCTCATATCTATTTTACAAATGTGCAGACAGAAGCTCAAAAACATTAGGTGACCATCTCAGAGTTATGTAGACAGTCAGGGATAGTATCAGAATCCCAAATCCAGTGCTTAGACATCTCAGCTCTTAGATTAGAGTCTGTCCTGGATGCTTTAATGTGTTGGCTGAGTATCGAGGGTTACCAGCCACTGGGCCAGGCTCAGGGTGTAGCACCCAGGGTGCCTTATTGATAAGCAATTCCTAAAGAAATGTATCTAAATTGATTGACTGATCAATGGGTGGATGGATGGATAGATATGATAGATAGATAGATAGATAGATAGATAGATAGATAGATAGATAGATGATAGGGATTAAGAGAGAATAAGTAATTATGTAATTCTTGCTAGGATTAAAGATTTTTAGCATAAGAAAAAAAAGATAAATATAAAATTTTTAAATTTAGTAGAAAATCATATAAATTTAAATGGGAAATAACTATATTAACTCATGATTTATTTCTCTTTCTTATAAAATGTCTGCCTCCTACTTCTGCCCATTGGGAGGACCTAGAAGCAACAACGACTCAGCAGCAGGAAAGACTCCTAGTGCCCCACTATCTGCTCCCCATTTTATAGAAAACGCAGAGGATAGAAGAACATGCTAAACATTGCAATGAGAGTGCAACCAGCTGAGACCAGAATATGGAAATACCCTGATTTCTTCAACACATAAATGGCCAAAGAAAGTGGGAGAAAAGGTATTAGAGATGAACAGTCAACCAAATGCCACGTGTAGACCTTGTTTGAATCCTGCTTTAAACACAATAATTCTAAAAAGACATTTGAAACAATCTGAGAAATCTGAACACAGACTGGATATAGGAGATATTAAAGAAATATAATTTTATTACGTGTTATAGTGTTATGAAAAATATCCCCAACTATCCAAGACATAAATGTCGGTATTTACAGACAAAATGATGTGACGGTTGGAATCTGCTTTGTAATACTGCAACCATGTGGGCAGGAAGTAGGTAAAGGGGAGGATAGGAAAAAGAGCAATTAAGTTAACGTCATCTTAAAGTGCTCAGAAGGGCATGCTCTCCAAAAACACCCAACCAGACCAGTATTAGACAGTGTGGGCAACATGCCCAGACCCCCTGCTGGGCAGGTACACCCAGCCCCCAATTGCTGTGAGTGTTGCCTGCTGCCCCTTCTTTGGAAAACCACCCTTGGCCAACCGAAAAGCAACCATCTTGCCAGAAGCTTAGGCATGACGCCTCCCCCACCTCTCGGGGCCATCAGCCAGCAACTGAGTTACTCAGGGTTACAAAAGACAGGTGCCCTTGCCTCAGAAGGAACTAACTCTGGTGCCCTTTGCCCTCCAGCGCTCCCCACAGGGTCAGGCTGAAGCAGACTCCAGCCCTGACTGGTTCTTTTGAGCTCTGCCCCCAGCTCTGTCCTTCCTTCTGCCCCTTCCTCCCGAGAGTTCACCCCAACAGATCACGTGCAGAATAAAGGTACTAACCTCATATATATATATGGTCTTGCATGTCTGAGAATAAAAGGCATGACAAATTCCTAGAAATGAGATTTCTTGTGTGAGAGCTAAAAAATAATAATAATACTTTTCCTTCTGCCTTCTAAGTTCTAGCTGGGCTACTAATCAAATTAACAGAGACATTAACAGGAGAAAATTAGATTTTAATATCACGTGTCCAGGGAATTTGCGTAAGCATGAAAATTCCAAAGACAGTGAGGTAAAATTGGGGGAAAGGAGAGAAGGAAGGAATGGGATCTTAAATTTCAAAAGTGAGAATGGGCGATTTACAGCTAATTGAGGAACAGCTGAACATACACGGCAGGTAAATTCTTGCTTCAATGGGACACAGCAGGTGATCTAACAACTACCAGGTCCCTGTCTGGCAACTTCCATTCTTAATTCAAATTAGGCTAAGGTAAATGTATTAGATTTTTTTTTTTCCTGGAGCAGTTTTTTCTATTTGAATCTCTTGGGCTGAAAAGGGAGTAGGGTCAAACATTCTTTCTGAATCTTTTGCATCTTAATAACCAGCTTAAAATCAACATCCCAAAAGGCAGCTTTTGGTCCCCTTCACTTGTCTTGCTGTATATGGGTTTGTGCCAACTTTTCTCTCTCACTTGCAGTGCATGAAACTGCCCATTTCCCCAAAGCCATGTCAATAGAGAGCGATATCAAATTTTTATATTATTGTCAATATGGAAAGTTAGGAATGGCATCTTGGGGTAGTTTTAATTTTTAGCATTTTTGTCTTTGGATTGGTAGATACCAAATGCTTGCAGAGCTGAAGGAGGGGACCGGGGCTGTCATCCATACCTCAGCCATGCAGACAAGGCCAGTATGGGAAGATGATCAACCACAGGCAGAGAAAAGCAGAACTGAGAGACAGAAAAGGGATGGAGGGTCCGAGGCTCCAGACACCTGCTCCTCCACACTGGACTCCATTAGCCAGCGACTCCCCTCTTTGAACTGAAGCAGTCAAAGCTGGGGTTCTGTTGACCCACATTCACACTGAGGGTGCTCAAACAGCCCCCTCCAGGTCACTATGATCTGGTTTCCAGGTGCACCTGTCAGCTGCCTGGCCAGGAACCAGAACACCTGTAAGAAGCTGCTGTAGGTACAACACAGCCACTGTGGAAACCCTTTTGATGGTTTCTACTCAGGTGAACATCCACCTGCCGTATGGACCAGCCATTCCACTCCTAGGTGTGTACCCTGGGGAAATGACTGCATGTGTCCCCAAAAAGACATAGCTTCTTTGATCATAATAAACAAACCCTGGAAATTATCCAAATGCCCAGTACCAGGAGAAAGAAAAGAAAAAAAAAAAGAGGTATTTCTTCTGATGAAATACCACTCAGCAGTAAAAATGAATAAACTACCGATCCAAGAGACAGCATGGAAGAATCTCACAGACATAATGTTGAGCAGAAGCCAAATATAGAAGAATATATACGTTTCTACTTTTATGAAGTTCAAAAACAGGCAACACTAATCTGTAGAGGTTAGAATACTTGTCGCCCCTGCATGGGGTATTTTCTGAAAGGAGGCATGAGGACAATTTCTGGCGTAATGAAATGTTCCATATCTTGATTGGGTGTTTGCAACTGTCAAAAAAGATTCATCATGGCATAGATATTTTTTTATTATATCTCAAAAAAATAAAATAAAAAAGGTAAAGGAACTTTATCAACAACAAAATAAACCACTGTAGAGGACAGAAACAGAAAGTTTGGGGGATCCTTTCCCCAGCTGCAGGTAATCCCAAACCTGTCCTGGATGGGGTGACAGCCCCTTTGGGTGGGAAGAGACATCTTCGTTCTTAGCAGTTTGTGCTTTGCTGTGGATCCAGGCTCTCTGTGGGCCTCCCCCAGCAGCAGCCTCTCTCACACGGCTTTGCTGCACGTATATTTTCCCTCACCTTCCAGACAGCTGGGGGCCTGCAGGTGGAGCTGGTGTCCAGGCAACCTGTGGCTGTGCGTCAGAAACCAGCGTGGCCATCCTGGCTGACCCTCTGAGCCCATGTGACAGGGATGACAATGGCTCCTTTGCAGGGTCATTTGGGGGATTTCAGATCTCAGGATACAGGCTCTGCCATCATCCATCTGTACACGTGGTGGCTATTTTATTTGTTAACAGGAGCTGCATTGACTGAGCGTAAGGCCTTGGCTTGCAGAGGTGAGGGAAGGGCTGCGGAGAGGGCAGGGAGGCTTTGTGCTCAGTAAGCTGAGTCCTGAATATTATACTCCAGGATTAAGTAAAAGCTCTGCAGTTTACGATTGGCTCCCACCTGCTTCCAGCAATTAGAGGACAATTTGGACTCTGGAGATTTGTGTCTGAAGCCTCATCCACACCTCCCTGCAAATGCCTTTAATCCATTTCCTTACCTGCAAAGGGAGCTGTGGGGAGGGCATCAAGGAGAGCTTGGGGAAAGGAAGGCTGGTTCGAGTGGAGACTTTGACCAGGCTGACAGTAGCATGGTGCTGGAAGGGTCAGAGAGAGCAGGAAGGAGGTGGAGACGGGTCCCTAAGGGGGATGAGGAAGCAGCAGAGACCAGGGTGGCTTCTGGGCCATGGTTCCTCAGCTCGACCGTAAGGCTACAGCACCCAGGATCACAGCTGCGAGCCCCTGTGGCTAGTCAGCACTTGAAATGTGGCTACTGCAACAGAAAAACTCTATTTTTAATATTATTTAATTTTAATTAAAGTGAAAGGTGAAAACCTGAAGATAAAAATATTTTCCACTGAATATACCTTTATTTAATATTATTACATATTTTGTATTATTAAAATTGCTAAAAAAAATTCTTCGCCTCTTTTTTATTTTTTAATGTGGCTACTAGAAAATTTTAAATTACGTTAACAGGCTGGTAACATGGTCCCATTGAACAGCACCATCCTAAGAGGTCGATACACCTGCTGGATTCAGTTCTGGCCCTTGCAGTAGGCAAGGCTGGGCCAAGCAACCTGGCGGACATTCTGTTACGTGCATCACGCTGACCATGTTCACCTAAGCTGGGTTGTTAGACCTCACTCGTCTAACAAAGTCATCCAGTCTGAAATTTAAGAAAATGGTAAGCAGGGACCCTGGCACCCAGCTCCTCTTTGGGATGCTCTGTCCCAGGCACGGGCTCCAGTTGACAGGGATGTGCATGAATCACTTCTGTCATGAATTCCTGTAACTCCATCAGCCTGGGCTTATCAAAGTCCCAGCCTCCTCCTGGCCCAGCCCCTGGTTTCCAGGTGGGATCTGCTCACCTAAGGAGCTCCACTTCAGGATTGTTGTCTGGCTGGATATCTACACAGCCATCAGTGAATAGCAGCGTGCATGGCTCTGTCCCCTCACTGGACGGCAAGAGGACGGTCTATCATAATGTTTGTATACTGTTTCCTGCCGTGTAAAACGCTGGTGGGAATTCCTTTCGGCCACCTCAGCCCACCTCCATGATCCTCAAATATAATGTGAGTAAAAACTCCTAGGATGTTTCATAAAATGCATTTCTCGTTCCTAGGAAAGAGATGGCAAAGTCAAATGGCGTCATTAAGGAGTGTTTCATAAAGGAACTATTTGCAAAGTGTGGGAAAGATGAAGGGACACAGACAAAGGATGGTACAAGATTGGGACCTGTTGCCATCCCTAGATCTCCAGGACCCAGCGGAGGGAACCCGGAGAGAGGAGCTGTTGCAGAGACAGGCCTGGAAGCAGCTGTGGCCTTGAGTAGAGAGCGGAGCAAGAGGACACCAGGCTAGCAGACACCTGGACCTCACTTTCCACCTCTGGGACCTGCCTCCCAGAGCTCCCACTGCTGCCCTCCCCTGGGCAGAGAGCAAGGAACCCATTGATGCCGGCCATGCCGGCCATGCAGCCACCTCCCAGGCTCAGACCAGGGTGGAGAACTTTGGAAAGTGGACAGACAGAAATATCCAATCTACACTGTGTTCGGAATGAGAGTGATTACCAACCTGATAACTCAATCGAATCACCTGGTAAATTCTAGATGCCACAGCTTAACAACAGGATTGGCAAATCAGAGACGAACAAGATAAGAGTGATGAGGGTGCTGGGGAGTTAAGTCATTGTAAGGATGTTTTAATAAAAAATAGAAATATTTAGTCTGAAGACAATAAGATTTGGGAGGGATGGCCAGTAGCAATCTAGTTTAACTGGTTTGATCCGATTTGACCTGTTTCGACAGTATCACCTGATTTGAACTGCTCCACAAACGTAGGTCAACTCTCTTCACTTTTTCTAATTAATTGAGTACACATAAACCTCATTAACAGTTGATTCAATATATCTCTCCTGAGGCTTCCCACCCACCTAGACTGGATTCTCCAAGGATCCCAGGGGGTACCTGAATCACAAAATAAACTGGAATGGGTGTCCCATGACGCCACTATTTCTCACTGCCACAGACTGTGGCTACTAGAACTTAGACCCACACCATTTCTGGGAGGCTCAGGCACAAAGAGAATCCCTGTGTAGATGTGGTGGGTTACAAGCTCAGGCTCCAAGGAGACAGCCCTTTTAACCCACATTCCCACTGTTAGGGTGGAAATGGGCAAGCCGGGCTCGACAGAGCTTAGGCAGGTCTCAATCTAGTGCCAGCCACAATACAGACTAGCATTAGGTTCAGGACTTAAGGACCTGCAAATCAAACTGACAGAGGACAGATTAGCAAAAGACAGATTTTTGTTCACGTATGTATTGGGAGTTCACAGAAAAATGGGACTCACAGTCAGAATTTGGGGCTTATATACCATCTTAATAGAAGATGAGAAGAGGCACTTCTGGGAGAACAAATGGCTTCTGAGAGGGGGAACAGAAGGGCACTTGTGGAAAAGCAAACAACTTTTGGAAAGATGAGTAGATACTTAGAAGAATAGATAGGAATATGATAACATCCTTTCATATTCTGCCTCGGTGACAATGTATGTCTGGGTGTGGTGCCAACATTTTGTCTCTGGGAAAAGAAGATCAGAGTTGCTTCTGGGAAAAAGATTTATGGCAATTGAGTTTTGGGGGGAGGTTTTGCTTTTAGGCAGATAAGGGATTTCTGGAAATCAAAGACCTTGAGCTCAAAATACTTTTTATACTAAAGTGGCATATTTTGAGAAGATATACCCTGATCCCCTTGAAGAATCGCCATCTCTGTCTCTTCTTCCCCACCCACCCAATTCCTTAGGTGTAAGGTTCATTCATTGTCAAACCTTAAAAAGCAACACATTTTGAAAAATGCTTCTCGCTTGACAATTGAGGCTACTTGTCCCTACACCTAGCCTTTTGAGAAAGCCGCTCTCAGAGGTACCAAAGTAACTTTCTAAGAGCTGCACGGTGACATAGAATATAACTTCCTGTCCCTAAGAAGGCAACAGGAGCAAAGGTGCTCTAATGGTGAACCATCTCTCCACAGAGCTACTCGTTTTTGACAGAATGACGTGGTAGGGGTCCTCATATTAGAGGGCTACAGAGACAAAAGCCTCAAGAAGTAAAAGTTACAAAATGACAGATTTTCAGTTCAATACCGGGAAGGAATTTATAATGACAAAAGCTATTCCAAGAAAACTGGGCCTAGTATGCCTGGGAACTTTGCATATTTTAAAGGTACTAAGAAGGAGAGGTAGATTATTGAACAAATGGTGTTGAGGAAAATGGCTGTTTTTGAGAGGGAAGAAAATATGATCTAACCCAGGCTCCACAATAAACAGAAATTCAGGTGTATTAAATATCTACTAAATATTTTTAAAGAATGTAAAAATATAGATTAAAATATGTGATATTTAAGGTTTTTTTTCAGAATGGAGGAGTTTCTATGGTTAAATACAATAAAAGGTTTCAGAGAGAAAGCTAAAATTACGTAAAATTAAAAATAGCTATCCATCACGGGTACTAGACTTATCAGGTGATTACTTCACAACTCATATAAATTTCTAATCACCATATTATTCACCTGAAACTAATGTAATATTGTATGTCAACTGTAATTGAAAAAAAAATATTCTAAACCTATCCATCAAAACCAACAATAACAAAAAGGCAAATTATAAATTAGGAAAGAAAAACAAAAAGATTATCTCTTTAAGTCCTAAAAAGTTCTTTTAATTTTTAAAATATTATCACACCAATAAAAAAGAATGAGCAAAGGAAACATAGAATTAAATCATAAAAGAACAAATATCAATGATCGCTGTAAGCACACGAAAAAAGACATTTAAGGCCTCTATATCAAAGGAAACAGAACAACCACATCTGTGATATTTTAATTATAAAGTCGACAGGTTTTTCTTTTTAGTGATAAAGTAGACAAAGTGTCATTGAGAGAGGCTTTCTTATTTAAAAAAAGGGGGGGGAGTTGGTTTTACAAGGGGGAGCTCCCCACTCTAGAAGAGATTAGAGAGAAGCTGGCCACCAAGCCTTAGGCCGGGGACTGTGAGAATTCCAGGCCGCGGGTGAGATTAAGGCCGTAACTGCCAAGCTCCCCGCTGCCTCCGTGAGCTTTCAGTGTTGTCGGTCCACACAGCTGACGGAACAGCAGAGACTTTCTAGAAGAACAGGCTCTCCAGGACCTTCCTTTCTACATTTCAATGCTAATGCCTTGAGTGTTGATGGGTAGAAACTAGAGCAAAGAGACTGTCCTTAAAGTCCTAGTAGAGGGGCAAGTGTCCAAGGTAATGTGATGTATTATGAACCAAAAAGAAAACATTTTAAGCGTGTCTACGTTCTGTCTGACCAGCCCCTTCGCGAGTGATGAGTCGGCCATGCAGCCCTGTGCGAGGGCGTTTGGAAGGCCCAGTCCAGCTGGAGTGGAGTGAGGCAGCTTCCTGCAGCCCTCCAGGGAAGTGGCAGCTGTTGCTGCAAACCAGAAACCAGTAACCCGCAGGGTCATTGTAGAAAATATTGATCCTTAATTATTGATCTCTTCTTAAAAATAAAACGGTCTCTCTCCCTTTCCCTTTCCCTCCCTCTCTCCCTCTCCCTCTTTGTGTCTCTGTCTCTCTGTTAGTATACACTGATATCCATCACATAAACAAGTCGGTCTGTCAGGGTGAAAAATATTCAAAAAGGGTCACCCCTCTCGCTCATTCCCCTCTAGGCCATCACGGAGCCATGGTGACTGCCGTAATTCATTATTATGCTCATCCTCAGTAATATTAACCTTCTCTCCTCCACCTCAAGGTCAACTTGACTCCCCGACTGCATCTAAAAATGTTACTATTTTAAACGTCCTAGAAATTGGCTGCCACCTTTGCTCCTGCCCCTGCAGGATCCCCTCAAGAGGAAGGGCAGCTCTTCTTTGAGCTTCATAACAATCCAAACCCTTAAGACCACTGCAGACCTCGCCCTGGTAAGTGAAGGCTCTGGTTATCCCCTGTCTCTCTCTCACATACTCAGCCCCAGCGCTGAAAAATGTGTCAACCAACAGACCCCAGGGGCCCCGTACGACAGTCTGCAATGCTATCCGACTTCTCGCTGTAGCCAAGACCTGGGTGAGACCTTTAAGAAGCCCTAATACTGAAACTATTATGATATCTCAAAAATATTAAGCAATAAAATAAATGTTAAAAGATTTAATAAAATTTTTATTTTTTTCACGTAATTTCTCTGATTTTTCGAGGTATAATTGACATATAATGTATATTAGTTTCAGGTGTACAACGTAATATTCAATGTTCGTATGTACTATGAAGTGATCACCACAATAAGTCTAGTTAACATCCATCCCCGTAAATAGTTACAATTTTTTTTTCTTGTGATTAGGACTTAAGACCTACTCTCTTTGCAATTTTCAAATATGCAATTCAGTATTATTACCTATAGCCACCATGCTGTATATTACATTCTCAGTACTTATTTTCTAATGTTTATATTTTGACTCCTTTCACCCATTTTGCCCACCTTCCACGCTTGCCTCTGGCAACCAACAATCTGTTCTCGATCTATGAGCTTGGGGTTTGTTTTCTTGAGATTCCATCTATAAGTGAGGTTGTACATTATTTGTCTTTCTCTGACTTATTTCACTGAGCATAAATGTCCCCATACATTCCATACATGTAATTGCAAATGGCAAAATTTTCATTCTTTTCTATGGCTGAATAGTATTCCATTGTACGTGTGTGTATGTGTGTGTGCGTGCGTGCATGCCTGTGTGTATATGTGTCTATCTATTCATCCATTGACAGATACTTAGGTTTTGATTTTTTTAAAAAATAACTTTAAACCATCCCATAAGCCATTCCTATTATTAAATCTTCTGTATGTTTTTCGACTAGACTCTATGGGTTATGGTATATTTTTTTAACAAGTGCTCTTAGATTTATGTAGGCTTTTTTGCATCAGTGTGAGACGATGATTTTTTTCATGCAACTTTATGGGGATTGGTATCAATATTATGCTTGCTTTATGAAAAAAATTTAAAAGCTATTCTTTTCCTATTCCTTGAAAACAGTTTGGACATTGCAATGATTTATTCTTGAAAGATTTGGGAGAATTTCTCCTGAAACCACCTGGGTCTGCCCTTTTTTGGAGGGCAGCTTTTATACCACTTTTTCCACTTCCTTTATAGGACTTGGTTTATTAAGATTTTCTATCTTTTCCCAAGTCAGTTTTGGTAAGGTACGTTTTCGTAGGGCATTATCCATTTCATCTAAGTGTTCAGATATATTTACACAGAGTTGAGCTAAGTAATCTCTTGTGATTTATTTTTTTAAAACTCCCTAATTGTTTTATTTTCCCTTTTATTTATTTTTGTGTGTGTGTGTGTATTTTTGCATTATCCCATTAATTTTTTCTGGATTAAGATAGCTAATAATGCATCATCTCTCTCCTCGGTTTTCTCAAAGAATCAGAACTTGTATATATTTAATTCATTTTACTGTTTGCTGATTTGTCATTCACAGTTTCTCCACTGTATTATATTTTTCTGCTAGGCCAACTTAATCCCTCCTGGCCTCCGTTTCCCCCATATAAAATGTGAGGACAAGACTAGCCTTTGATTTGGTCTGGGCTGCAACCTGTCTCTGGGCTTCTAGCTATGGTCCCCTGCCTGGCTCTGAGTCTCATGCCCCCTCACTGGGTTCTGAGCATCGAGTGGGAAGATATTAGCGGTTCAGGAGTGTAGCTCTGGAGCCAGACACTGTGCCGAAGCCCAGCTCCACTCATCACCAGCAGTGAGATCCTGACAAGTAGCTCATCCTGTATGTTCCCCAGTGTCCTCACCTGTCAAATAGGTCAGTAGCAGAACCATCCCAGGGAGCATGGTGTGGATTCCATGACTTAATGCACATAAAGGCTTCAAACTATTCCTGGTAATAATCCCTGCCCTCAGAGGATGCCACAGTGCGCCCCTCAGGGTGGTGGGAATGGTGACCAGGGAGACGTCCGAGGTGCTTCCTGCTCCGGGTGCTAGTTTCACAGATTTGCCCAGTGTGTGGGAACCCAGCACATCTCTCAGTGCCCTGTTGTCTGAGGCAGCAGCGAGCTTCAGGTCTCAGATGATGGATACCCATCTCCTTTCTGAGGAGACCGAGTGAGCCACAGGACACCAATTTCTGTGTACAGTTGGATTCCTCCCTCTGTCATCAATCTTCTACGTGGAAGCCAGTTGCTTCCAGTCTTTGAAAAAAAAGAGACATCAACCAGGTAACAGAAGGCAAGGCCTAGCCCCCAGCTGAGGTGGACTCTTGTTCCTCCTGCTCCTCTTCCCACTTTTCTAAATCAACTATGTTGGCTCAGAGAGACACACCTGAGACACAAAATATCCCAGGCACAGGGATTCAGTGGTCACAGACCGGCTTAGTATTGGGGTTCAGGATACCTGCAGAACATTTGCGTGTTAGTTCTTTCCATCTCAGGCGTCTCAAGATGAGCCTCTCCTCAGGGTTAGGACCCACCTCACAGCCTCTGAGGGGATGACAAAGCCCCCAGCCTGTCCTCAGGGAGCAGAATCTTATCTGATGGAGCATCCAGTACATGCAGGTCAGTACTACCTCCAGCTGAGGGCTACCATCTGAAAAGCCACTTGGCATATGGTGCAAAGAACCCTTAAGTTTTTCAGTGATGGGAACTTCATATTATCCATCCACTGTTTGCAACTTGCCTAGAAAAGGGTGAGACTTGAGTCCCAGCCCCTCAAGTCTGCATCAACACAGAGCAGCAAAGGGGAAGATTACATGGCCATTTGGAAAATCTGACCAAGAGGTCCCCAGGGTAGCACAGGAACTGATTTCTCATCAGAGTAAAAGGTCAATTTTTCTCTTTTGCTTCTTTCCTGTATCTTCTCCAACTCAGATTAGGGCCTGTGGTATACCTTTCTTGGACCCAGAATGAGATATAGTCCTTTACCCAGACAAATTCAACACATGAAATGATGTTGGTTGCAGAAGCAGCTGGGAAGTTTGTGGGTTCACCCTCTATTGTCTAAAGACCTCAGGGAGCCTTAGGCTCACTGGCCCATGAACATTGTCCATTGAGCCTGGGCCCCAAAACTCATGTGTCTGGTCTCAGCAATGAAATACAAAAGCAGATGGAGTACCCCAGTTCAGAGGAGGTTCATCTAACCTTGGTGGGTCTTGGCCTGCAGAATACAAGAGTATCTCACATGGATGCAGCATCCAAGAAAATAATGAGGATATTTCAGCCAAATAGCAAACACGGACTCTCACCAGCCTCAGAGTTTAAAGGCCAAAGCACCAAGTCCCTAGGGAGGAATGGACGGAGCTCCCAAGAGGCTTCTGTGTGAAGGACTCAACACGTCCAGCTAGGAAAGGACATGGATCTGGGGAAAGACCTCAGTGAGAACCTCTCAAGGACCTCAGAAGCTACCCAGTAAAGGGTCTGGGAGCTGACTGAGGAGGAGGCTGAAAGTAACTTGGAATCAATCAGGATATGGCTCATTAAAAGTTCCAAGGGGACCAGATGACTGGGAAATGCCCAAAAGGTACAACCGAACAAGAAGTTTGTGAGGACCAATCAGGATCTTTCTGAATCAGTTGTGAGCTGGTCGTGGCTGGCTGCCTGCCCTACAGTGTCCCCTCCTGAAAAGTCCCATATGGCTCAGAAACCAGAAACTGGGCACCCTTCGTGGGTTGAGAACATCACCTAAGTACCTCTTAGGAGGTTTTCTTCCTTGTTCGGCAGCTCAAAAGGTCCTAAATGCTCGTAGTTAATGGTTCTGTCTGTGGCAAAGGCCAAGTCCTCTTCTCAAGGTCCTTGAATCCATTAAAGCATTTAGGTTGAGAAATGCCCCATCCTGGCCTCTTCTCCAATTTACCTTTCCCTCCTCAGGCACCCATGTTTCAGGGTAGGACTCCATAGCTAAGGTTACTAAGCAGTCCACAGGAACAAGGTCATCACCCTCGGTAGTTTTCTTTCTGCCGTAGTACCTGTGAGTGTGGAAGTCCAGACGACCTGTAGATGGTCCCCCTCTAATACTGGTCATGGGATCACACAGGGCCCTCAGACTGGGGAAGATGGCAGACAGACTTTCCAGCCCCTCACACCCAGTATCGTGGGCATAATGTGGCACAGTGGCTGAAGTTGGGGTCAATGGATGCAGCCCAGAACCAACTTACAGGTGGAGCAGTGGCAGGAAGTGACCCAAGGGATAGGGTAACCAAACCATCCCAGCTTGCCTGGGAGTGGGGGCGGGGAGTTCCCTGGGACGGGGGACTTTCTATGTTGTAACCAGAAAAGTCCAGACAAACGGGGATGAGTTGGCCATCCTATCAATGGATGGAGGGTGGGTGTCATGCTCTAAGAGACTCCATCCATTCATAGAATAGCAATGCCCCCTAGACAGAGGGAAGAGAAGTCTAAGAGGGAAAAAGCTCACCAAAAAAATAGAGCATCTTCTCTAAGGCAAAATTCCATTTTAAGAAAAGAATGTTGGAACTTAAGAATCCCATAATGGGCTGAAGAATTCAGAGAAATAGCGAAAGTTGAAGAGTCTCCAGCTCCAAAGCCAAAATCAGGAGACAATCTCAGACAGTGAAATGTAAACCCCCCAAAGTTAAATAGAGATCAAGGTAGTCTAAGATCTCCTGTGACTAAGGGATGTCCTTAAGGAACAGATTAAAGCCAGCCTTGGGGACATGTCATTGACAGGTCCTGTGCCTCAGCTTGGCTTCTAAAGTTTCACAGTTCCCTGCCCAAAGCGCTGTATATTCCCCAATCTCAGGTTTCTTCAATTTTATCTGAAAAGATGTCCTATTTTAAAATATACATTTTTCTTTAAACTCACTTGAAAATAAAATACAAAATTTAAAATATACTGTATTTTGTCAAGATTAGAAGGTTTTGTCAAGATTTTAAAATCCAGGAATGACCTAACCCTAGGACCTGGCTCAAATGGTAATTCCCCTGACCTCTTCCTGTTTTTACGTTGATACAGGTATAGAGGGAAGATGGTGGTCCACAGGCCTGCAAAAGCCAAAGCTTCCCATGTCACAGGAGCAAGATGGGACCTTCTATGCTGAAATTCCATTGAAACAGTGATAGTAACAGACTTATTTATTGAGAGTAAAATGCCTATGCCTGGCCTTGGCTAGTAACTTAACCCAAGTCCTGATCTCAGATATTACATGAAGCTATGTCAATACCTACCTACTAGAATTGTCCTGAAATGAATAGGAAAGTGCTTTATACCAGGACAGAGTTAGATGCCATGCCAGGAACCCTGCTACAGTTGTTACATGGGCTCAATGGCTACAGAGAACTCAAAGCTTTGAAAACGTCAGGATTTCTTGAGTTACCAGCTCCAACTCCCTCTTCAGGACCCTTATCTGGAAGAGGGACTATGCCCACAGTCCCACAGGGAATTCAGATGAGCTGGTGATGCCTATGAAGGCCCTGCTCCCCTGCAGTGAGGGGAGTAGAAATGGTTTGGCAGGCCCTCAGGGGATGTCCCATCAGGGCGTGGGATCAGTGACTAGAGACAGAGAGTACACACCGGAGGCAGAGGTTGAACCACATTACCCTAACAGTGGTTTGAGATGATTCATAGACCCAAATATGAAAGCCAGAACTATAGGGAACATAGTTTATCTTTCTGATATGACATTTATGACCTTGAGTAAGCAAAAATTTCTTAAATGGGACACATGTAAGATTAAAAATAAGTGAACTAAACATTCAACGAGCTAGAAAAAGAACAAAATATGCAATAAATTAATATAGATGCAATAATTATGAACTAAAAACAACAAAAGCAGAAGTAGCCTTGATTTATAAATAAACCAGTAGCTATTTTAATATACAAACACGGTTAATAAAAACTGTTGACAAAACACATGGGGCGGTTGATCCATGGTTGATGGAAATCCAGGTACCCCTGTCCTCACCCCGGCTACACTGCCACTCTTCTGCCTTGCCGCGCCTTGCCCTTGGGGGTGTAATGTGCTGATGAAGGTCATGGGAAACTCAGAGTCACCTGCCAAGCCAGAGAGCGGTCTTCACGCACAACAATTGTGTGCAAATCTCATCCCTGGCCCAGTATTTACAAGTCAAACTTTCCAAAATATCAAGTGGGGCCCAACAACTCCCAATAGGGGTGTCTTCCCTGGAAGACAAGGCTGGAGGTGACATTAATGTCTACTTTTGAAATTGAGGAATTAAAATGAGAAAAGAAGCAGAAGCAATAAGAAGTTACTGCCCGGTTTATAAAATGATATGAGAATTTCTCATAATAAAGCTAGTCAAGGAAACTGGAAACATATCCTAGGGGGTGATAACCAGCAGGAGGGTCCTCGGCCTCTGAGCAGGGTTCAGGACAGTCATGTGCAAACCACCCGGATGCTAGCAGCCTGGGTGAACCTGGATAGGAATGTTCTAGATTCCCTCCAATAAAATGTATTCTTCACCAGGCCCTTGTGGAAAACCATATTTCAGGGCTCTGGAACATTTTGTTTATGTGATTTGAGACAAAGGGGAGGAAGAAATTCCCTGCAGTTTGCCAAGAATCCTTTCACACCCTCTAAGGATTGTATCTGGATCTTTCTCAAGAGAGAAACAGGGAAAGAAACGCACCAAATATGCTGTTCCTCCTGCTTGAGTCGGAAGAGTCAGACTGTGCCCACGAAAAAACCAGGGACTCCTAAAATTTCACCTCAGATGGCAGAAGTAGCAAAATAGCTGAAGGAATTAAAAATAAAGGTGGCAGGAGTGAGGAAGAACACTTAGAAAAACGGGAGGAGAAATGGACCACCCAGAACCCAGCCAGGATGAAGTTGCTAAGAAGACACAGAACTCTGAAATCTCCAATAAATAATATGGAATCTACACATAAATGGAGAGGAAATTCTATCTCTGAAAATAGTGATGTTGGAGAAAAATCACAACACCGAAGATTATGGAAATCGAAGCACAGGTTTCTCATGATGTTGTTCATTACGATGTGCCAAAATATTTGGGTGAATTTGAATAAAGGGGGAAATTACTGTAGAATTCACCCTCAAAGAACAAAATTAGGTCAAATTCTAAAGTGAAGACTCTTTGTGACTTCTGTTGGAAACATTTTGATTTTGTTTGTTTGTTTGTTCTGGATGACAACATATTTAATATTTAATAAAAGTCCTAAAATGAGCGTATTATAAAATGCTTTTAAAAAATCGAGGAACTCGAGGATGGCGTGCAAAGATCAGAAGGGAAAAGGCCCAGATTAGACACTGCCCACTCTCTGAAAGTTGAAGACTAAAACTTGTGCCTGCGCTCAGGGAAAGGTTGGGACCACAGCGGCAGGGTTTCGAGCCTGGTCCTCCAAGCAGGGCGTGCAAAGGTGGTCCACGTGGTGCAGGAAGAGAATGTTAGATCTTCCATTTCTGCTTGTTTTCCCCTCCTGAAAGACAGATTAAGATTTTTAAACTATTTAATATATGAATGGACACTGGGGCCCTCCCTCAGTCGCTATGTCAGGGGGTCCCATGTCATGCGGGCTCTATAACTTGAATGCCCTCAATCCTTTGCACTGTCCGGCAATGTGGTCAGTTAAGTGGATAGACAGTGTATTGGCTAGTCTTAAATGTAAAATTGGCAAGTGACTTAAAAACATTTCTACGAAGAGAGTTATTGAAGATCATTCTGGCTATGGAAATCCACGTGAACAAAACAACGGCCTACCAGACACTCCTTGTCCTGTACTGGTTTTTTTTTTTTTTTTTTAAGGTGAGGCAACCCTTGGTTGACCTCACAGATTGTAAGGACCTTGTTAACTTACATTCCCTTATTTATTTGTTTGTTTGTTTATTTAATGCCTATGGCACCTGGTCTTCCTAGGTGGTCTCCCATCCAAGTACTAACCAGGCCCAACCCTGCTTGGCTTCCGAGATCAGACGGGATCAGGCTTGTTCAGGGTGGTGCAGCCGTAGACTGTACTGTTCTATTTCACGGTCACAAACTCTGTGTGGCTACTGAGCACTTGAAATGTTGCTTAGTGTGACTCAGGAACTGAAGTTTAAATTATATTTAATTCTAATTAATTTAAGTTTGCATTTAAAACTGATACTCTATTCCATTCCTGGAAAACTTCTAAGTATATTCAGCACAACTTCAGAATGTGGATCTATTCTGGCAAATACAAAATTTCTGAAATCTAAATACAGATCAAAAATTTCCAATAATTTTTAGCAATGGAATTGAGCATCTGTAAATGAAAAATACACACAGGACTTCAAAGACTGGGTATGAAAAAAAGAATACAAAGTATCACATTAATAATTTTTAGATTATGTGTTGAAATGTTAATATTTTTAATACGTGCGGGTAAAATATATATCACTAAAATTAATTTCACCTTTTAAAAACGTTTCCAACGTGGCTACAAGAGAAGTTAAAATTCCATGAGTGACTCATATGAATTTTCTCCTGACAGCACTGATAGAAACGATTTGTTTTCCTAAACCAGATCACCCACCTTTGATGGCCCTCGAAGGTCTTAGAAAATGTTAGTATTGTCTACTGCCCTTCAAGTTCTTTGTTTCATAGCCAAGTTCACCAGATAAAGAAAAGACATGCACAACATGGTCATGGACCCTGCTGGGGTCATTTTCTCTGTGCCAGACGAGGGGCTGCCAATACCATCATTTCCATTGGCAAAGCTCTTGCAACTTTCAAAGAAAAATGTAATTACTCTCGCACCACCCTGCCCCTTCCTACCTCACGGAGCTATTAGGAAGCTAAAGAGAGAAACTCTATATGAAAAGGCTGTGACTCCCACACAAGGGCTGATTAAAATAACAGCCAGTCAGCACTTTTCCACATTCTCTCCTCTAATCTTCACAACACTAATTGAATCGATGATATCTCATCTCAGAGAAGAGGAAACTGGCACAGAGAGGCTCAGTCACTTGCCTAAGTCATGGAGCTGGTATATGGTGGAGCTGGTGTCTAGATGTCTTCTCTGAACTACCAGGCAGAGATGCACAAGGGACCTCGCTGTCTGGCAACAATTTTCAAATGAGAAACTGAAGCTGCTGGTCTCTCTGCTCCTCTGATCTGCAGGCTGCCCTTTCGGCCCTTGGGGAGAGAAAAACTTCCTGAATGTACTCATTTTCTTTCCAGAGTTTTCTGGTAGGAGGGCTGGTTCTTTAGAAATGAAACTTCATTCTTGAGCTGGCTCTGTGCATTCAGGGATGCACCCAGGTGGCATCAGTGTAGCCAATACTAACTACTGCTTTGTCCGAAGCAACAGTTGATGCTCCAAGGCTGCTTGCACCTAAGGCCATGAGGCTACCCTCATTCCCACTGCCCACAGTCCTCCAGCCTCGTCCTACCACCTCCGGCCCTGAATGCCTGTTTCCTCCCTCCCCAGCCATTACCAGCGGTGGGCCTGGCATGGATGGCGGAGAAGGATGCTTCCAGCCCTCCGTGGCTGTACACAGGGCCCGCCCCAAGCTGTGGATTCCGGGCCCAGCCTTCTCTTCTGAAAGGTGGTAGTTTGACTTGGAATGAGATGCTCCTGCACCTGCCAAGTTCAACACACAGTGGAGACAAACACAGCTCTATCCCCGAGAGGCCCTGCCTAAGGCAAGGCACAGACAGGGCAGTTCATCTGGCGAACAAGGCGAGGCAGGGACCAGGCCAGGGCAGCTGGGTGGAGGGCCTGAGGGCCTGCAAACCGAGCCTCTGGGAGAGGAGGCGCGGGTCAAGTTTCCAATGCTACCCACCTCTTTTTTCCAGCTAGATGCTTTCCCTTTTGCCTTGAAATCACCCCATAAGGTTTGATTGATGTCTCTTCTTGTTGTTGTAACTGGTGCTCCTCCTCAGGGAGTGTGTTTGGCATTTCCAAGAGCTGGCACAGCCTCAGAGAGAAGCAAACTCCCCCAGCGCAGCTCCCCTAACCAAGCTCCCGGCCAGCCCCTGGGCCTCCCCATGACCTGGCCTTCCACCCTTTCTCTGCCACCATTTCACTCAGGTGGGGAAATCACCACCTTTAAGAGATTCACTCCAAACCAGTGACATCCCTGGTATATAGAAGCCTCACTAGGATGTCCAGCAGCTTAGAGTATGTGACCCAGGAGAAGGAGGCTAGAACAGACAAACCACTTCCTGCCCAACCCCACCCCCATCCCCCAGTATAATCAAGGCTTCAGCCTCCTTGAAGAGTTGTTTAAAATTAGTCTCCAAACTAGCTGATTTGAGTTTTAGGTGCTGTCTTCCAACAGAAATGAATGAAAGACCCCATCCCAGGTAATCACCCACCTGGATAGCAGGCACCTTCATAACAGAAAGGGTCTGTAGGGCCCATTTCTAGATTGGGCTGAAGCTGATCTGAGGCACTAAGTTACTTTATAGTTACAGTTGAAGTTCATCAATTATTACAAAATTACTAGTTATATCAGTTCTGACACTTCTAATAGCAACTTAATGGTTGTTTATTAAACTTTCCACAATTATGACTGCTTAGCATATCAAAAGGCTGGGAAAATACCTCCCAGATAACCTTGGGAAGAGAAGACAGACACAAGTATAACGGGTGACTTTGCTGGGCTTAACACAGATCTCAGGATGGCAGCAAATTCAAATGAAGGTGAAAGCCAACCTTCAAATAAACCAACCAAGTGTTGAAAAAAGTGCTAGGATACTAGAAATATGGATGAGCCTATTGTACAATTTTCAACAACTTCCTCTTCTAAGTAATTTAAAATATTCTATTATATGTTTTGCACTTTGACTCAGCATTATATAATTCCCATTGTGGTGACAAATAAATTCTCATGTGCACATATTATTTATAAGATTATGAATACAAAACCTTGCATCCCATGCTCTCTGGCCAAGTTAAGTGATTTCAATCCCTAACATTCACCAGGTTTGATTTTCACCTGTGCTGTCTTTAGAATATAATACAAGTGAATAAAAACAGGATCTCATTGTGCTACTGGTAATATCTGCATTGAACTTTTACTGTGCGTCAGGTATTTTATATACATATTCATTCAACCCTTAGAAGAGCTCTTGGATTTTGCTATTACCCCTATTTAACAGGTGAGGCACTGAGGTTCAGAAAGGCTTATGTAACATACCAAGATAATAATGCTAAAAGTGGCAAAAGCCAAGATTTAACCATTGGATAGCAAATTTCAGATCCCATGACTTAATTGCTATGGCACACTTCCCCAGTTTGATAGTCAACTAATCTGTTGACTATTGATTTAAAGTGTTAGCGCTCTGATTTAGTTTTCTGATTTGGTGGGATCAGATAGTGTTGGGGCACCCTCAGGTCCCCCTCAGATCCATTTTACTGTGTCTGTGTTCCCCTCCCCCAGCTTCTATTGCTTCTGTAACAAATTGCCACAAACTTTGTGGTTTAAAACAACATACATTTATTAGCTTACAGTTCTGGAAGTCAGAAGTACAAAATAAGTCTCATGGGGCTAAAATCAAGGTGTCACAGAGCTATCGTCCTTCTGGAGGCTCTAGGGAAGAATCCATTCCTTGCTTTTTCTAGTTTCTAGAGGCCGCCTGCATTCCTAGGTTTGTGGCTCCCTCCATCTGCAGTCAGCAATCACTTCATGCTGAGCTCTGCCTCTGTCACCATATCTCCTCTGACTCTCCTAGCTGCCTCTTTTACTTATAAAAATCCTTGTGAGTACATCGGGTCTAACATCTGAATAATAGGAGTTACAGAAAGAACACAAAAAAAAACAGGAAGAAATTTTCAAGGAAACAAAGAAATTATCAAAATTTTAAAAATGAGCCAACAAAGTGAAAGGGCTACATATAGCCTTTAAAAATGAGTGAAAAAAGAGCCACTTACAAAGTGTATCATTGTAAAATTTCAGAATCTCAAGAATAAAGAGTCCAAAGCTTCTAGAGAGAATATAAACTGGTACATACAAAGATCACATTGAAATCTAGTAGACATGGATGGTCTATGCCTTCAAACTTGAGAGGAGTAATTATTCTAAACTCGGAATTCTATGCCAATGCCCACACAAAACTATCAATCATGTATGAGAATAAGATATATTTTCTTGCATGCAGGGAACCTAAAAACTTATATACTCTGTCTTTTCTTAGAGAGCTACTGCAGATGTGTTCCAGAAAAATGAGGAAGAAAACGAAGAGAAAAGAAAATATGGAACCCAAGGAAGGGAAAACCCAAAAGAGGAATAACAGCTATGCAGTAGGTTCAAAGAGTGACCATTTTAGGGTTTGTAATACACTTTTAACTGTCTGGAAAATCATGTTAGTACACGGATAGATCCAATGAACCATTTGAGAAAAAAATTTAAAGACAGGTACACAGGCTATCCAATTAAAAGGGGGACAATTATCAATTTCAGGTAAAAAAAATAAAAAAAATATATAATTGTCGTACCCTCTTGTCCTCTGCAATAAATAGCGTTTGTACAAAACTTACACTGTAAACTTTGACTATTGAATAAACAAAAATTTTATAAACAGATATACTGAATAAGGAAAGAAATGGTGTCATAGACCGAAATGTGTCCATAATTCATACGCTGAAGTCTTAATCTCCAATACCTCAGAATGGAACTGGATTTGACGACAGAAATTTTAAAGAGGCAATTTAGGATCAACGAGGTCATGAGGATGGGCCCTAATCCAACATGATTGGTGTCTTTATAAGATTTTAAGACACAGACATGCACTGGGGGACACCATGGAGCCACCAGAAGGAGGCAGCCATCTACAAGCCAAGGAGAAGCCTCGGAAGAAACCAAACTTACCATCCCTTTGATCTCCAACTTCTAACCTCTAGAGCTGGGAGGAAATACATTTCTGATATTTAAGCCACTCAGTCTCTGGTACTTTGTTATGGCAGCCTAATCAGACAAATACAGCCAGGAGAGATAAAAGATGCATAAACCTTCATAAATTATAAGAGGAAGTCAATATGCAAAATGTTCAAAATTGACAAATCAGGAAATATAAAATTAAGCATGCTGTTTAAAGAATATGAGTATAAATTGAATTTTTAAAAGCTAAAGGAATTTAAAGCATCCTCTCTGGAGAGTGGAATGGGGGCCCACAATCTACAACTTTGAATCCTTGAAGCCAGATATATTCCAGAATTCAGATATTTTCTGATTTTTCATAAGGTAATATCATGCACACACTGTGTCATACTTCCTGCCATCAGGGTTTGGGGCAGCAATCAATAATTAACACCGTGTTTTTGCAGTGAGACTTTAAGCTTAGGTTAGGTTGTGCCACTAGAATGAGCTTTGGTGCTAACGGTGCCCCCCAAGAAATCAGTTTTCAAAGCTTTTTTGGTTTCGAAAAAATGCAGACCAGTAATGGTAGACTTGCACTTGATTTTTAAAAACTATATATAGTACTTACTTTGATAAAAATCAAAATCTTTTTTAAAAGATCACTCTGGTGGAAGGGTACGGGTGGGGTGGAGGTGGGGGGTGGGGAAGTGAGAGCTCACCAGGGGGTGAGACTGGAGTAAGAGACTGATGAAAGGCTAACACAATAATGAAGTGACCAGATTTAAGGATCTGAAGTAAGGCAGCAATGATGGGTAGAGAGAGAAATAGATAGATTTGAAAGATACTGTTGAAAAAATAAATCAAATGGGAGAGTTAAGGGAGAAGGCACAATCGAGGACAAAGCTCGGATTCTTGATTTGGAAAATTGAGTGGGTTGGAGGTGCCATTAATTGAAGGAAGAATGTGGAAGGAATGGACGTTTGAAGGACAAAGAGACAGGTGAAGCTTAGGCCTGTGAGATGTTCCTTAGGAGATGTTTAGAAGGCATTTGAAAACATTTGGGTTAATATCAATTTTACATAACCAGTGGCCGGGTTCCTAGGGGGAAGAGCAGGGAGGACAAAGCAGGGACAGTATTAAGCACCCAGCTCTCCTCTCTGCTTGGCAAAGAAAATGACCAAGGGAAGAAAATGACCAAGCCCTGAAGCCAGCCCACTAGGTTCCCATTCCTCAAACCCCAAAGGCAGCAAAGGTAACTATAGATGCCCCTGGGCATCCTCTGTGAGGATAGGAAATACCTTCCCAGAAAAGTCAATTCTAGATTCAGTTAACAGCTAATGTGATAACTGACAACTCCCTTTGATAAGAGAAGTTGGAAATAATTCACTTTCTACTATCTCCACATATCAAAATTGGAGAAATTGTCAGAAAGAAACTACTCCTCAAAAAAGTGCCAGTTTTAAATTGTTTCAGGGTTGAATTATTTCAAAATCAAACCTCATATGCTATTTAGGACATCCCAGAGAATAAGAAAAAAAAAATATCTTCATTCTTTTAAAGACACTGACATAGTGCTGATACTGGAACTTGTCCATAGTATTTAAAAAAAAAAAAAAAAAACTCCAATATTTATAAATATACATGAAAAGTCTAAAGACAATAGCAATATAATCTAAGGGTGCTTTAAAAATTAATTCAAGTGGGATTTATTCCAGGAAGGCAATCGCAGTTAAAAATTAGGAACCTTCTATGGCTATGCCACCCTGAACAAGCTCAGTCCCGTCTGATCTCGGAAGCTAAGCAGGGTCGGGCTTGGTTAGTACTTGGATGGGAGACCACCTAGGAAGACCAGGTGCTGTCGGCGTATAAAAATAAAAAAATAAAAGATTGTAAGTTGACAAGGTCCTTGCAATCTGTGAGGTCGACCAAGGGTTGCCTCGCCTAAAAAGAAAAAATTAGGAACCCTAATACTTTACTTCCTCATATTAAACATATCAAAAGGGATGATGGTCATGAGGGATTTCCAAAAAGCCTAACGTTCTAATTTTTCAGAAATTCAATAAAATCAATAACATACACACACACAACCAATACCTTTGTTCCTGCTTAATGGTGAAATATAAGCATTCTGATTAAAGTCCCCAATAGTATCGACAAGCTAAACAATAAAATAAAAAGTAAAATAAATGATGTCAATATTCTAAATGAGAAGGCAAGTTTCTCATTGTTGGCATATATTATCATTGCATTCCTCAAAAACACAAGAAAATCACCTGAAGAACTATTGGAAATAAGCAAATTCAATAAAGTGATTGACTACAAAATAAATGCAGAAAATCAGTAGGTTTTTTTATACACAAAGAATAAAAATCTAATTCACTTAGAAAATGCAATATAAAAACAGTTCCCACTTACAATATAAGATACATATGAATAAATTCAACAAATGTGGACATGACTTGTAAGATTAAAACTATAAAATTGTACTGCAGGATTTATCTAAAAGAACATAGGAATATATGGAGAGAAATGTCATATTCTTGGATAGAAAGATTAAAAATGTAAATCTATATATTAAAACAGTCAATCAAAATTCCTAGGTAAATTCCCTAGGAATTTATGTAGGGGAATGAGATACCATCTCACACCTGTTAGAATAGCTGTTATCAACAGAACAAGTAATAACAAATGTTAGAGAGGATGTAGAGAAAAAGGAACCCTCATACACTGCTGGTGGGACTGCAAATTGGTACAGCCACTATGAAAAACAGTATGGAGGTTCCTCAAAACACTAAGAATTGACCTACCGTATGATCCAGCAATCCTTCTACTGGATATTTACCCCAAAGACTTGAAAACTCATATCCAAAAAATATTTGCACACCAATGTTCATAGCAGCATTATTCACAGTGGCCAGGACATGGAAGCAACCAAAGTGTCCTATGATAGATGACTGGATAAAGAAGCTGTGGTACATATATATGATGGAATATTACTCAGCTATAAGAAGAGATGAAATACTGCCATTTGCAACAACATGGATGGACCTCGAGATAATCATGCTAAGCGAAATAACCCAGACAGGAAAAGTTGAAAACCAGATGATATCACTTATATGTGGGATATAAACCTAAAAGCAACAAATGAATAGGACAAACAAATAGAGACTCATGGACATGGACAATAGACTAGTGGTTACCAGCGGATAGGGGATAAGAGGGGAAGAGGGAGGTAGATGATGGTAAAAGTGGTCAAATATGTGGTGACAGAAAGTAATCTAACTATGAGATGTAAACATACAATGCAATACATATATGCCTTACTGTTAAATTATGCACCTGTAACTTACTAGATTTTGTTAACCAATGTCAACGTAAAAAAATAAAAATTAAAAATATAGGAAGGAAGGAAGGAGGGAGGGGAGGGAGAAAAGAGAGCGAGAGCGAGAGGGAGAGGAAGGAAGGAAGGAAGGAAGGAAGGAAGGAAGGAAGGAAGGAAGGAAGGAAGGAAGGAAGAAAAGAAAAAGAAAATTAGTTTAGGGGCGGGGGATGTGTAAGAATAGCCCGAATATTCAAAAAGAAGAGTAACTGGGGAGTTTATTCTATCATATTAAATGTGCTATAAATCTAGTTACTGAAACAATGGCAAATGAATAGACTCATCAATGAAACAAAACAGACTATTGTGTATTTAAAGGGTGAAACTTCAAATCAGTGATGCACTGAGGAAAATAAATGTACATAACTGCCATTCTTCTTATATAAAAAAAAACCTTTTTCTTAAGTCTGCTTTCTTAATAAATCTCTTTTGACTTGAATCCTCAACTCAGATTCTGCTACTGGAGAACTCAATCTAACCTGCATTACCTCATCTAGTTCTCAAATATGAACCTAGAAGGTAGATTTTATTCTGTTCTACAAATAAGAAAACTGAAGTTTAGAACGTTAAAAAAAAATGTACCTAAGTGGTAGATCTGGGAGTAAAAGCCAGGTCAAGGAGATTCCCAAGTTCATGTCCTCAGCCACTTGAGAGACCTATTCCCATCTCAGTCTCTTATTGTCATTCAAACATAGAGGCCAGGTACAGCCCTTCTGAAGGATAGCCCAGGGGCCACATTTGTAGTGCTGGCAGGTCCTGGACAAAGGCAGGTCTTTGCTTAACTAATGCCTCAAGAGTCACAAGATAAGTTCACATAAAAATACTCAAAACATACATAAGTTCTGCCACCTATATAAGATGCTACCACCATATCACATCATTAAAAAACAAACAAAAAAAAAACACACCAGTTTTGAAATTCTATCTCTGGCCACACATTCTGCACCAGAGAATGTTAGGTATGTTATGCAACAGAAAATAATTCTAATTGCCCTCTCTGCCTACCTAGTCATTTTACGAGTCCATTAAGCAAATGAGACAAGCCCAGAGTTCTCAGTTCCACCCAATAGACCTAGTAGATTAATCACCTTCCATGAAGTCTTTAAAGATTACACCCCCAAGCTCTCTCATCTGTACACACCCCTAACAATGCACATGTCACAGTGGTTTCTAAGGGTCTTTCGTTTCATCTACTATGGATTCTCTTAAAAAAAAAGAAAGAAAG
>CM053507.1:144723706-144778759 GCA_028627145.1 Eidolon dupreanum | reverse complement strand
AGGCTGTAGACTCTTCAGACTACAACAGAACAGAGGCTAAATACCAGAGAGAACACTCATGGGCTGACTGTGGCTATGGCTACTTGCCTAAGGTACCTTTTCATTCATAGTGAAGGCTGGAATCTTCCCTGTTATCTCTAGTATCACGATACACTGTTACACAGATATATTTTTACATGTCTGTTTTTCACACATTAACCTTTGGATCCTCCTCAGAAGAAACTAAATCTTTGTTGTCTCTTGTATCTCTAGCAGCTGGAGCAAAACTAGAGCAAAGCAGGAACTCAATCCTTGCTGCTTCGGTGCGTGAATTAATGAGTGATTGAATTTTTTTCCTAATCTATCAAAAATCCAAACACGAGACCCAGGATGACAGTCTTCTGACAGAGAAACAATCAGGGACCCATGCATTTTCTGCAATCGACTTGGCCTGAGGTCCCCTCTCATCTCCACTCTGGGGAGGATCTTGGTTAGACTGAGACGTGAGACAGCCATAGGGGATCTGGCCCATATTCTAAATATATCTCATGTCCCATGGGGCTGTGACCAATAAAGGAAATATTGTTGTGCTGAGAGGAAAAACAAATTTAAAAGAAACAAAGCCTTTGATGCAGCTTAGTTGCAAGACAAGAATACTTCTTTCTTAAACAGGAAGGCGGAGCAATGGGCATGACCCAGGCTGCAGACACTATACCAGAGTGACCGTCTGGAGAAAGAGATTTTCATTCCAAGTTCTGCTGTCAGTCAGAGGAGGCCAGAATTTCAACTAGAAACTGCGAGAGAATTATTATTGAGCCTTTTGGAGAAAGTTCACATTATAATTATACTAAGTATTACTGTTACTTAATCTTCGAGGGTCTAAAATTGTCCTAGGCCATTATTAGTCCTTTGAGAAACATAGGTCTTCCTTTGCTAGTAATAACCTAAGACATTTGTGGAATTAAGCTGTAGTTGCATTCGGTTCATATTTTATATGCATAAAATTCCCCAAGAAATTCATTAACCAGGATTTTTCGTTATAGCAAAAGAACTCTTATGTTTAAAAAAATAAATTCAGATAAAGCCTACCCTTAGACCTTTCTCTATAACCTAGGCAGCAGGTGGCAGCTTAAGATAGTCTCTAAATATTTTTGTCTAGAACAAATTTAAATCCCTTCTATCAATTCCCTTAGAGCAGATCTAAAACCCCAAACTACCAAAGTCCCCTCACTTTGTGGTAGAAATTGAAATGAGTCTATACCCAAATCAATGTAAGCATGACCGGAGACATAAAATTATTCTTTGTGTATATAAACACACACACACACACACACACACACACACACACACACACACACACTTTTTCTAGCATTTTAGTAATATTATCACTTTGATCTAAAATTTGTTTCTTCTCACATCAGCTAGCACTAGATTCTTTAACCTTCTTTTATAGATAGTTTTCAATTCACTGATGAGCTTAAATCTCCTGAAACCTGTAACTATGAAACCCAATACTGAAGAATATACCAAACCATACACTGTGTAGGCACAGATATAAAGGGAGAGGCAAGATCACTGGACATTTACTTAATTGGGATTTTTAATCAATGTTTTGGACATGTGCAAAATATTTACTCAGACCATTCATAAACACCAAGCATCCTCTTCAACCTCCATGCTCCAGGGCAAGAGTGTCACCATAAATGAAATCCTTGCCTTAATTTCTTGTCTAACATAAGCACTGATTTTTTTTCTTTTCTATTAGTACTTTCATTGAATACAAACTCTAGATCTATCCTTGCTTCTCAAAATATAAAAATGAGCAAGACACAGTCCTTGCTCTCCAAAAAAAAAAAAAAATATATATATATATATAGACATGCAAATAAAAAGATATATATAGACATGCAAATAAAAAGATAAAAAACTGCACTATGAACGAGACAATAAATACCCTTATTATTTACCACACTCTGGTCACGGAGCTAAAAATGCCTCCTGCAGATTTTTGCTAAAATCCTATGATGTAGACTCTACGATTTTCATTCCCATTTTGCAGATGAGGGACTGAGGCTTGGAGAGACCAGTCCACATACTCAGAGTCCTAAAACTAGGTAATGGGAAGAGTGTGTTACAACAAGGAAGAGGCAGCTCAGCCTAGATGAGGCAGGAAAGATTTCAAGGAGCAGGAAATCTCCAGGTTGAGCCTTGAAGAATGAGTTAGGAGGCCTCTGAGTCAATAAATTAGACCATATTGCAGGAGGTCAAATGTCTAAAAAGGCTTTAAGAGCTGGTAACTTGAACTTCTTTTTGGTGTTTGTTTCCCTGTTTAGCCAAAAAAAAAAAAAAAAAAAAAAGGCAACAAGATCACTAAAAAAATTAAAAGAAATTAAATAGTGTATACGTGGAAAACCTTCTATCATCCATCCCTCCTCCCAGCTTGATCTTTCTCTCTTCCCAAAATGTTACAATTATCCATTCATTCTTGTGGGTAAAGATATTTTGTCTGCTCTGGCAGTTCCCTTTTAAAAGATGAGACATTTGTTAGTTATTATCCACTAACATTCTAGCATGAATCAATGTCTCAGCTCAATGCTAGCCCTGGAGTTGATTGTTAGTTACTGCTTAGGCGACCTTGGGCAATTTTCTGAACTGTATGTAAAATGGAGATGATAATAGTATCTACCTCATAAGATTGTTTCAAGGATAAGAGATAATATGAGCAAAGCACTTAGTACAGTAAGCACTCATAAATGTTAGCTAATCTTATCATTAACAAGACCTTAAAGAAAAGGGGATTGGAAGGGAAGTGTCTGGATGAGGGGAAGGCAAGGGAAAACAGATTCGGGGGAGACCATCACTGCCCATCTGGAGCTGAGGATTAGACACGAAGACATAGGGGACAAAAAGGCAGAGATTGTTTGAGGGGAGACAGGAGGGTCCCATCTATCCTCTAGTATTGGTTAGGTCTTACATGGTTACATATTGGTTTCCCCCCAAACCTTATCAGTCTAGTTCATCACTGTATCCCCAGCACCCAGTGCCTCCTATGTGTTCAATAAGTGTTTGTCGAATGAATGAGAGATTAAATGTTGTGTTAATACACATAATATGCATGGAACAAAGGCAGAAGGAACACACACTAAAACGTTCATTATAGTTACATTGGGTTCACAAGATTGCAGATGACTGTTTTGACCTACTTGTCTCTCTGTTTACCAGATTTTCTGCACCAGTCTTTAGTCTTATAATTTGGAGGTGGATGGGGTGCAGGGGGCAGGGGGCAGGGGTGGGAGGTTCAGGCTGTTCTCAATTTTCCAGACTATCCATAGTTAGATTTTCTCATTTTTCCTTCATAAAAGAGTTGGAATTCTATGAAACAGAGCTCCTCAAATTCTAATGTGCTTACGAGTCATCTGGAAATCTGGCCAAAGTGCAGGTTCATATCAGCAGGGCTGAGGCAGGGCGTGAAAGCCGGCATTTTAACAAGCTCTCAGCTGAGGCTGATAGGGTTGGTCTGTGAACCACGCTGTGAAAAGCCAGGTGTAATGTAAAATCAACTCAACCCAAATATACAAAGGAAACAAAAGCAGGAAGAAATACGCCAATGGGCAAATGGCAGCTCATCCAACATGACTTCGGGACATCTCTCTCTTAGATGGTGCATTCTTCGGGAGTCTATTTTTGCTCACTTGGTCTGTTTGGAGTCTGTATTGCTCAGAAGAAGGGATTAGAGTCTATTGAAGCCCTGGGGATACTCATATTTTCTCAACAAAAGGAAGGGCTGTGGCGGGCCTGGCTCATTTTTTTGCTGTCTTCCATTAAACGCCAACCACCACTGTTGCTGTCAATCGAGTTCTCTTTAGATTAATGCCTCCTAAATTAATTTTGTGTTCAATAAACCTCCTTAAATATGTTTGTTCAGCAGACCAAATTGGACCCTCCGATTTAACTAACGGTGGAAACGCAGCCACACAACGCTCGTCCCCACTCACACGCTGTGGGCCCTGCTCTTTCATTAGTCACTGTCACCGGCAGTGCTCACTGGTCCCTGCTAAGCTCCTCCATATAATCAAATGTTGCTCCTATTGAAATATAATCCTCCCAGAGCACAGAGGGGCATTTTCTAAATTGGCTGGACCGGATTACAATGCACTGGAGAAGAAAATAAGGGAAAGTGGAAGCAATCCTTAATTTAAGATTTTCTGACAGCAGCGAATCTCCTCCACCTTTTGTTTAATCCTCAGTTTCTCACAGATATTTGAAGACGCTCCACCCGCCTTGTTCCACTCCATTCCCATGTCTATTCCAACCCTGCTACTCCTAATATTACAGACTTTGGAGTCCGTCCCAATTCCTCGTTTTACAGATGAAGAATCTGAAGCTCTGGGAAGCTGGACAAAGCCCCCTGGAACACCTGGGCTTCCTCCCCTTGCGACCTCCAGCTGTCTCGCTTTGTTTAATTGCTTGAGAACATGGACTTGGGAGTGAACCAATCAGGTTTGCTATTGTTCTAACATCTGGATATTTCTGGTAAAAAGCTTTAAAAGTCAAATCGTGCTTTGATAATAATAACAATTAAAATAGCGGCCATTGATTTTACAATACAGAAATTTTCGAACATACCCCAAAGTAGAGAGAACGGTATGATGAATCTCCATGCATCTGTCATCTAGTTTTGATAATTATCAACATTTGGCCATTCTTGTTTATTCCCTCATTTCACCATTTACTTATTTTTATTTAAGAAATCATTTTGCATACTTTGGGTTATTTTTTTCCAGGCTTTCCCTTTATGTCTCCAAAATGACATGCATCTGCTGTGCTCTCCGGATTTATTAATTTTAGATATCACCTGTTGACTTCATATTAAGGCAAATCAAGACATAGCTCTCTTTCTCAGCCCAGCATCTTATCCTATCTGTTTCAGTTTCTCCAAGGAATAAATTCTAGGTTTCCTGCAGTAATGGAATGAGAATCTAATCTCTAACTGCTTCTTACATATACTTCCAAATAACTACTCTCTCCAATACCCAATCTCACCAGCATGTTAAGGCTCCTGGGCGCACCATATTTGAACCTTTCCTGTATTCTGAATGACAAAAGCAAGCACACAAACAATGTGTATCCACAGCCCTCCCCCTCACACACACACACACACACACACACACACATTTGCAAACACTTGCAACCAGCCAGTTTTAAACTTCATCCTCTCAGCTAAGAAATGAACTTTTTTGCCTCTTCTCTCTGACCTGGTGTTTTGTGGTTTAGGGCTCCAAGTGTTTCATGATTTCTTATTTCTTGTTCTCCCTATTATTTTGGATAATTTTTGGATAAAAGAAAAATTTTTTTTAAAAAAAAGGAATGAAAAACACCTTTACTCCATCATTTTCCAGAATATTCTACTCACCACAATTTAAAAATAGCTCCATTGGTTATGAGCTATGGCATTTTGAGAGAGACTTATCTGCACTGAATCTCAGTTTTCTCAAGTTTCCTATCAATCTTCTCTCCCTGGGGAGGATGGATTGAATAAGCATGATGCTTGGGACACAGAGGAGTCCTGTTGCATCAAGACATGGATAATGGTCAGCATACAAAGTAGTGCTGTGAATTCCCCCAGGAGGCTGGAGATCAGAGCAGGTTCCAGGGATAACTTGGTACCCTGCTCAGCACCACCACAGGCATTCACCTGCATTTCCAATTCAGCTCATTGCCCAAACACCATCCCAGGATTGGTGGGGCAGGCAGAAGTCTCACCTCCCAGATCTCCACAGTGACTATTGCTGTAATGGAGCAATCCACTACCCTGAGGAAGAACCAAGGGGTCAAAAGTCCTGGTCATCCTCACAGAATTCAAATTTTGCATTCCACTTTAGAGTTTTATTGAGTTTTTTTTTTTAACAAATCAAAAACTATCTGTATATCTATAAAAATTATTGTTTGGTCCAGCAATCTTCTTCTAGGAATCTATCCCAAAAATATATTGGCAAAAATAAGAAAAGTTATCAGTGTATGACTATTGCTGCAGTATTATATGTAATAGCAGAAAACTGGAAAACAATTAAATGACCATCAATAGAAAGACGATTGAAATATGATATATCCACACCTTGAAGAGTTACACACCTATCAAAAGAGGTACAGTATAAGGAAGTAGTTGCCAGGATAAATAGTTAAGTAAAAATTTTAATGTGGTAAAATCTGCACAGTTCCTAAAAAGTGGTGGATATAAAGATATGCATATATATGCAAATGCATATTTTAAAATGAAAGGATGAACCATACAATTTTTTAAATGGTTACCTACTTACAGAGGGAAATAGAAGGGATAAAATCCAGCCTTCTCTGAATATACCTCATTTTCAGGATTTGACTCAAAACAAATAATTTACATAATTACAAAGTGAAATTAAATTTGAAAAAACACAATCCCTAAAGTCAAAAGCAAAATTAAACAAATGAATATAGATGTATATCCTTTGGCAGAATCCTAAGAGCAAATATTCCAGGTGATTCTAATGTAATTACTTACCTAGTAGGATATACCTTAAAAACAGAAAGAACTTGCAAACTCATAAATTTTTTCAGTTATAATTTTTGATGGTATTATCAAGCAGACTTAGAGTGTGTGTATTGTAAAAAAAAAAAAAGGGGGGGGAGATACTTGTGATGGTGTCATTGAGAACCAGGTTGTTCAGTGCGGGGAAAGGTGACACACACATCAGGTCAGTGAGGTTTACTCTGTTATCCTAAATTTGAGTTGATGGCATCAATATAAACTAATAAGATACTTTTCTTTTTTCTTTTTTTTTTTTAACTTTTTTATTTTTGAAATAATTATAGAGTCATAGGAAGTTGCAAAGATAGAGATGTCCTATGACCCCTTCACCCAGTTTCCACTAATGGCTACTTGCTACATAACTACAGTGCAGTATCAAAACCAGGAAACTGAGGTTGGTACAATGTGTATATATAGTTCTGTGTTATTTTGTCACATGTATGAAATTTTGTAGCCACCACTACAATCAAGGAACAGAATTATTCTCTCCCCACAAAGACCTCCCTTCCCTCCTGCTCACCCTTCATAATCTTACCCACCTCCTCCCACTCATCATCTCTAACCCCTGACAACAACTAATCTGTTTTCCATATCTATAATTTTGTCATTTCAAGAATGTTATATAAATGGAATCATACAGTGTGTAGTTGGCTTTTTCATTCAGCATAATGCCCTTCAGATCCATCCAAGTTGTGTGTGTCAATAGTCTGTTCCTTTTTATGGATGGGTGGTATTGCATGGAATGGATGTACCCTAGTTTGTTTAGCCATTTACCCACTGAAAGATATTTTGGTTGTTTTCTGTTTGGGGCTATTACAGATAAAGCTGCTACAAACATTTATGTTCTGGTTTTTCTACAGACATAAGTTTCATTTCTCTGGGGTAAATGCCTAGGCGTATGATTGCTTTAAGTGTATGTTTCATTTTTAAGGAACAGTCAAACCATTTTATATTCCCACCAGCAATTTGTGAGGACTAGTTTCTCTACATCCTTGCCAGTATTTGGTGTAGTACTTTTTAAAATATTTTTACCTGCTCAAATAGCTCTATAGTGATTTCTCATTATTGTCTTAATTTGTGATTCCCTAATGGCTAGTGATATTAAACATCTTTTCATATGCTTATTTGCCATCTGTATGTACTTTTCAGTGAACTATCAGAAAAAAAAAAAACTATGCCTTTTGCCCATTTTCTGATCAGATTGTTTGTGATTTTACTAAGTCTTGAGTGTTATTTACATATCTTAGATATGTGTTCTTTGTCATATATGTTTGCAAGTATTTTCTCCAAGTATAGAGCTTGTCTTTTCGTCCTCTTAACAGGCTCTCTCACAGAGTAAAAGTTTAAATTTTGGTGAAGTCTAAATTTTTTTATTTTTTCTTTTATAGATCATACTTTAGAGCTCTTGACCAAGCTATAAGTTCTTAGTACTTTTTCCCATGTTTCCCCCTAAAATTTTTATAGTTTTATGTTTTACCTTTAAATCTATGACTCATTTTAGGCAAATTTTTGTATAAGGTATAGAGTTTAGGCTGAAATTTGTTTTGCCTATGGACACCTAATTGCTCTAGCACCATTTGTTAAAAAGGTGATCCTTTCTCAACTAAATTACCTTTGCAACTTTGTCAAAAATCAGTGTGGTTTATTTCTGGATTTTCTATTCTGTTCTATTGATCTGTGTGCCTATAAACCTCTGCCAATGACACTTGTCTTAATTATTATAGCCCTGTAGCAAGTTTTAAAATCAGATGGACTGATCCCTCTCACTTTAAAAAAAATGTTTTAGCTACTGTTGTTTCTTTGACCTTTCATATAAATTTTAGAATAAGCTTGCCTATTTCTACAAAAATATATATATTGCTGGGATTATATTGATCTATGGATTAATTGGAGAAAAGTGACATCCTTTCTGTGTTCGGTTTTTCAATCCATGAACATGATATGTCTTTTCAATTTTTTAGAACTTTAATTTCTTTCATTAGCACTTTGCAGTTTTCAACACACAAGTCTTGTATGAGTTCTGTTAAGATTTATAACTAAATATTTCCTTTTTAAACTAATCGTAAACAGTATGTTGATGGTTTCAGTTTCCATGCTTTCAATGCTTGTACATAAGAAACACAAGTCACTATTTAATTATACAATTCACCTTGTCTGGAACTAGAAACACATGATATTCGCTTTTAAAGTAGATGCAAATGTTTCCCGTTTTTTCTTGGAACACTCAAAGAAGGTTTTCTGAACATAATCCTCAACTGATATTTCAGCTGGTAATCCACAAAGACTCAGACTTACCACTGCTGGCATCTCTTCAGAGGCTTTCAAAAGTTCAGCATTGCTCTTAGATTGTCCTTGACACAAAGGGAACACTTATACCAGAGACACCTAAGAGAGAAAGGCAGCTGATGAACATGTGTTGGGTACACTGTTCTTCAGGTCTCCTGAATTCCCTTAGTCCAATCCACAGCCACTGAATTACTGCATTTGGAATTTTACCCTGGAGCCTTCAATCAGACCCAGAAAGATGGTCTGTGAGCTTCTGATGGAAACCCTAGTCTTCCATTCTAAACCCTTCCCCTGAGATAGTTTTACTCTCTTAAGTGTTTCCATCTCACATGTCTGTTGGTGCCCAGAGAACTGATTTACAAAGGTGGAAAGAGGACCAGAAAAACCAAAGTCCATTTCATTGGATCTGGGCCTTGACTCCCTTACCTGGTCGATGTCCCCTTTATTCTGATGACTGACAGCAACTGGCTCCCCCATATGAAGAAGAAAAACACACTTCTGCCTTGAGCAATGGGCACTGTTCTAGAGTGTTCCAGGCCTACAGCACAGAGTGATGCAATAGTCACAAAGGATTCCTGAGGGTCGGGGAGGGGACCGCACTCATACCACCCATCCCAAGAGGCCCTGCCACCCTTCTGGGCCTCTAGATTCCTGGGCTTCCTCCTTTGGGTCTTTTTATTTGCCAGCCCTGTCCTCTCATTATATGGCATCTGTACCTCAGTGTGATTTTTTATTTGTCCTACTTATAAGCCAGACATTACCTGGGCAGCTTTACCTGGCGATCTGGCTTAGACGCCACCAATTCTACAGCCTTTGAGAGTCTGGATTTTCCCAGGAATTCACAGCTCAGTGAGTTCTCACACACTGGGCACCCCTGTGAAACCAGCACTCGGAGCAGGAAGCACCGTATTCCTGGCACCTCGGACGCCTCCCTGGTCACCATTCCCACCACCCTGAGGGGCGCACTGTGGCATCCTCTGAGGGCAGGGATTATTACCAAGAATAGTCTGAAGCCTTGATGTGCATTAACTCATGGAATCCACACCATGCTCCCTGGGATGGTTCTGCTACTGACCCATTTGACAGGTGAGGACACTGGGGAACATACAGGATGAGCTACTTGTCGGGATCCCACTGCTGGTGATGAGTGGAGCTGGGCTTTGACACAGTGTCTGGCTCCAGAGCCACACCCCTGAACCACTGACATTTTCCCACTCGATGCTCAGAACCCAGTGACCCCTCATGAGGCTTAGAGCCAGGCAGGGGCTGGCCAGAGCACCTCAGCTGGAAGGGCAGATTCAGGTTTGAGCCTAGACTAAATCAAGGACCAACCATTCTTACCCTCTTTTTTTACATGGGGAAACTGAGACTGGAGGAGCTAAGTGGATTTAATCGCCCTACCTTCCAGTGGGTTTTGCTCATGGCTGGGGCTAATTCATCCTCAGTCAGAGCTCATGTCTGGACTGAATGATCAGAGGCCACCTGACCCTTCAAATTTCTTGGTGGAGCCTGAGACTTCATCTGCACTTATGCTGGGTCGTCAAGGACCCAGGGACCTAGGAAGGGACCATAGGAGGAAGAAAGGACAATAGGAAGATGTGTGCAGCAGAGGGTGAACAGGGCAGAGGCCTCTGTGCATTTTGTGTCCAATAGAGGATGACCTGTGGTCCTCTGATCTTCAGAGACAGCCCACATCAGCCTTGATAGATGGCACAACAGCATCCAGTGTTAGTTGAACTGTATTCCATTCTGGTACTTAGGCCCTCTTCCAAGCTCATGTGGTAGCTGGTGGCAGAATTTAGCTCCTTGTGGGTATAGATTTGAGTGCCCCATTTTCTTGCTGGCTGGCTGCCAGGGAATAGAGGTCACCTTTGGGTCCTTGCCATGTAGCCTCTCCATAGGTTCTCTCACAATATGGCAATATTCTTTATTCGAGACAAGCAGAAGATATTTTTTCATGCTTTGAATTTGTTCTTTCAGTCTCAGACCCTTTTAAGGATTTAATTGATTATATCAGGCTCACTTAAATATCTCCCTTTTCATCAATTCAAAGTCATCTGATTAGGGACCTTACACCTGGAAAATCCCTTCCCCTTGTAATCATGGGAGTGATAGCCCATCATATGCACAAGTCCCACTTGTACTCAAAAAGAGGGAATCAGAGCATGTACAGCAGGGAGTCAGGAATGTGGGGGCCATCTTTGATTTCACTTTACCATGCCAGGTGACACTGTTGATTCTGTTCCAAGGGCCACATTTGAGAACCACTACTGGAGCTACTAAATAAATATGAACATGTACGTGATGGTGGAAACAGTGAGTACAGAAAAGCAATGATTACCTATTTCTCGATAAAGATTTCTGTACCAAATGGCAGGGAGAGTTCAAGTGGAAATCCACTCCCTAAACTGAATACCTATTGACCCTGGATGCAATTCCTTTCATTATGAAGATATATTTAAACTGGATACAATTTCTTTCATTATGAAGATATATTTAACCTCAAAAAAAAAAAAGATAAGGAAGACCAGCAATTGAATGTAAATATGCAGTGGTGAGTGGGGGCTAACACCTTCAGCTACTAAACTTGGACATAATAGGCATAAGTGATTGAGTGTAGCTTCATCTTATTGGAGCTCTTAGCAACATTTGAAACTATTGACTATGCCCACTTGGTTCTATTACACATGTCCCTAAATGTAGGTGGCACCAGTGTTTCCTGGTCCCTCCAGCCACTCTGCCCACTCCTTCTCAATCTCCTTGGCATGCCCTTTTCCCTCTACCCTCAGGTTGTTGCTTACGACCTCTATCTTGCATTTTCTTCTCCTTTTAAATGACATTCTCCTGGAATGCTCCAACAAAACCCATGGCTTCAAAGACCATCTCTGTGTTGAGATTACTCAGTTTTTATTCCCCACCCAGGTCTCTTTCCTGAAGAGCAGACCCATATATCCAAGCATGTCCAAGACAGTATCATCTGTGTGTCTCCCAACCATTCATTCAAACTCAGCATGTTCAAAATTGAACTCGTGACCTTTCTCCACTCCAAAAAAAAAAATCCTTCTCCTCCCATATTTCTCATCTCAGTAAATGGCATCATCCTCCACCAAGATGCTTCAAGCAAACCTAGAATTCTCCTTTGAGCCGACACTCCTCCTCACACCCTACATCTAATCAATCATCACCATCTATCAATTCCATCTCCCAAACAATCTCTTCTTCCATCCACCGCTCTCCATTTCCACAGCCACTTCCATAGTCCAGGTCATCATTTCTCTTGTCTCCATTATGAAAATTATTTCCTAACTTATGTCTCAGCTTGTAATTTCCTCCTAACCCATCCTCCTCTTCTTAGACAAAGGGATTCTACTAAAATGCAAATCTTATCATATCATTCCTCTACTAAAAGCCTCACTGGATTCCCATTGTTCTTTATGGTAAATTCCATACCTGGCTTCAAAATTCTTCATTACCTGACCCTACTTTGCCTCTCCAGTTCTGGTCTTGCCAATCCTCATCCCACCTTCTATAATGTAGACATACCAAACTTTATTCCATTCTTCCCATAACCTACCTACCACCTCTTCCCTTGTTTAACTTGTACTCAGTTATCAAGTCTTGGCTTACCTATCCTATCCTCCAGGAGACCTTTCCTGACTCCCTAGACAAGGGACCTTCTAGGGACCCCACCAAAGATATTATAGCATCCTACTCTGCCCCATCATAATATTTATCAAACATTATTGTGGGTGCTGAAAGCTTCTTCAACAAAGACACAGTGACAGCCACCATCTGGTCCTCCTCTCTGTCCTCAGTGCAGCTGTTGAAGCAGTGGGTAAACCATGTCCTTCCAGAAGCAGTAAATGGCTGAGGGTCCCAGAGACAGTTTCTTGATAGAAAGTTGCCACAGGTACTGAATTCCTTCAGGAATAAACACACAGCCACTAGGACTCCAGCAGAGAGGTTTTTCTCCTGAATGAAATATGATTTTAATTTGCACAATATCCACATTTATAATAATAATAGCTGCACGAGACCTGCAATAATAAGTCCCTAATGTTAACCTGGGGCAAAATATCCAATACAAATTAAATTGGCTCTGTTCCTAGGAATTTTAGTATGTTGCATTATGGGGTTTTAGCCAAAACAGAGAATAGCTGATTAATATTCTAATTAAAATCAGAATGGAACAATAGGAAATTGTTGGTTTTCCCCAGTAATGAATAAACAAACGCCTTCCCAATAAAAGCAGGCTTCTGACAGATGTTTGGATGGACTAAGTTCTGTCTTCTGAGGGAACCATATGACAGGCCTACCTAGAAGGTTGTGAGGCCTTGAAATCCTGATGTCCCCCAATTCTACCCCATGAATGTCCTCTTAACTACAGAGGCATTTTTGGCCTTTGGACAAATACTGGATATACAACAATCATTTTCTTTCCTGTTATACCCCCAGTGTGGAGAAACTATCCCAACCACAATCTTGAAGGGGCAGGTCCACTATACAATATGATTTTGTCTTTGGCCACAGATAGTTAAAACAGATGTGTATATTTGTACCAAGTTGGGTCTATCCAAAGGGCACATGAATATAGGGAGCTGAGCTGGAAGGCCAAGTGGTCTTGGAGACTGAAGGAACTCCTTGAGGGCAGCCATGATGGTTCACTGTGGGCCCAGGAAATGAGCAAAACTCCAAGTCTGCAAATGCAGCAGTCACCAAAGCAGACATAGAAAATGATGAAGGCAGAGAGAAATCAGAGTCCATGACATTTCCCAGAGTGCTGATGATAAATCTTCCTCTTCTTGAGCTAGTTTGAGCAGCTTTCTGTTCCTTGTTATCCAAGAACTACTGAGGTAAAGGAAGTAGTGACACCATGATTTCCTGCCCAGGTTCTTAACCTCACTCTTGGGTAAGACCTGTACCAGTGCCTCAGATGAGAACAGAGATGATGTCATAAAGAAAACTGTGGAGAATGTAAAGCTGAGCAGAGGAGCAAGAATAAGGTAAAAGAATCAGTACCCAAAAGAACTCCAATAACTAGAAATATGGTAAATCTAACAAGAAAAAGATCAATATGGGTGAAGATAAAAGACCTGCACTTGGACTGGGTGGAAAAAAAAATCAACCAGACGGTTCGAGATAAATGGCAGAAGTGGAGAACTAATTCAACAGCAATGCGTGTTACAATGACTATGAGGCTTAGTTGAAAAATGTGTTCACCATGTCTGTGCTCACAAACTCAGAGACTACTGTTTGCTCCTACTGTGAGCCAGGCACTCTGTTAGGTGCTATGTGTCCAAATTTTTACTATGGGTCCAGATTTTTACTATGGGGTTCCTAATATCTAATGAACAGAGAAGGCCTCATCTTCAATAAAGTGGTTAAGAAAAAAGAAGGGGTTAAACAGAGTCCCGAGCTCACCACGTTCAGCCCTTGCCCCTTTCAACTTTGTCCACTCAATGTCTCACTTGCAGCTCTAATGATCATCAGGTCCTGCTTCTTCTGGGGCTTCCTTTTTATTCTTTCAACAGATGTTTTATTTTGGATTCTCCTGAAAGCAGATCCTGAGACCAAAAAAAAAAAAAAAAAAAAATGCAAGTAGCTGATTTGGGAGGCAATCTAGGAAATAGCAGCAGAGTGGGAAACTGAGATGGGGAAAAAAGGTACCAATGGTGACCTTGATCATGAAGTCATTTTCAGTAGCAATTATGACAAACCCACTTACAAGAAGGAAAGCGTATGATTTTGCAGGACAAGCAAAAACTAAACCAAAGCTCAGAAGTAGAAATTCAGAGATCAGCTAGTACAGCCCCTTATTTTATCCTAATCTAACCACACTCAAAATGATTAACACATCTTAGAATTGTTGAGCTGGTTTTGGATCCCCCATACCCCTGCCTTCTCCTCTACCACTCCTACCCCATACCACATACCTTACATTACCCATATAGAAACCTAGATCAAGGCTATCAAACTCAAATGGCTAAGGGGCCAGGTAGAGGATGTAAATGAATACAGTGGACAAATAGCACTAGTGAGGGTTCCCCCACCTAAGAGAACAGCCACTACTCAGTCAATTGTACCATGCAGGTGTACTGTCCACTGTGGCCAGATGTTCTTGAAGACAAGCCCAGAGCCTAGATTTTTATGTGAAATTTAAATGGAGCAAATGAACTTGGATTGTTTTTAAACTCTGTGTTCCAAGCAAAGCCAGATCTGGCCCGCAGTTTACATCATACCTGCCTTGGATGAGAAACTCCGTGAAGAAATCAACCTCCCTCTCCTCATGGTGGTCCATTGCGAGTCAGTGTCTCTGAGCCTTGGTTTTGTCACCTCCAAAATGAGAAAGTGGTCCCTGATTTGAAGGATTTTGTAGGAACTAAGATTATATAGATAAAGCACATGGCACAGCGGCTGGCATAGTCAATTCTCAGTACGAGATGGCTGCTCACTCCCTTTGCAGCTGAGACATCTTAGCGTTGGTAAGAGAATTCTCCACAGCCTTCCCCTGTTTCTTTCCCTACTGTTAGGAAAAGATGTCCACTGCTGAAGGGTAGTGTAGGGTCGTCTTTAGTTGGTTATCCTTACTCTAAATCAGGTCTTTTAAAAATCAGGAAGTTTGGTTTTGCATGTTTTCTGGCCTATAGACAGTAAGGATGAACAAATAAATAATAAGAATAGAGAAATAAGTAAGAAAAATAAAAGAGAAGACATCCTTACAAGTAGCATTTAAACAGAAAGCATGATAGCTATGACTTAGAAGGCAGGGGGCTCACTTCAGGCCACAGATGCACAAGGTCACACACAAAACACGTGTGTTCAGACCCAGTTTCCAAGTCCTGCTGGGTGGCCAACGGCGGAAGTCAGTCAGCAGTTGAGAACACACTCATGACTTCTCTCAAAAGGTGAGGGGGTCACTGCTTTCAAAAGAACTGAGCTGGGCTGCATTTAACTGTTGACAGGGTAATAGCAGGAGGGCAGAGGGTCAGGGCAGAGGCCTTGGGAAGTGGGGATGTCTGTGGAGCACCAGGCTTGTTCACAGACTCCCTCTTTGAATCATAACAGACATAGAATATTTGAAGTTGCATCTTCCAAAATCCGTACGGATTCTGGAGCAAAGTTGTGACAGCATCAAACAACTTGGGACATTTCAATCCCTGCTAGGGGAAAACGTTCTCTAATTGAAAATTAAATAAACGACATAGAGAATTGGTGATCCCTGTATGCCCACCAGCCCTTGGCGCCAGGCCTTCACACAGTAAGCACTCAATACCTACCAGATGTTAAATAAAACCAACTCTTGGCCAGAGGAAAGAAGGGACCCATGAAGTAAAGCCAATAGTAGAGTGAAAACTGCTACTCTCCAAAAGCATGCATTTACTCCTGTATTCTATTTCACTCACTAACAGTTCTTCTAAGAAAAGATGGAGCCAGGAATTAAATCCACATGGTTTGAGACCAGATCCCTGGCTCTTAACCACACGGTTCCTGCAGCTGTCATACATATCCCTTCATTTGGGTATCGCCGCCAACCTGTGGCAGCCAGAGAGCCCCTATACCCCATTAGAGAGGTGGGGAACTGCGGCTCAGATCTCACGACTCTAATGGGCACCATGCGCCAGAGAACAGAGCACCTCTGGATGGCAGGACCGGAATCTGGAAGGCCCGTATCTCCTACCTCGGAGTGTTCTAAGATCCTGCACCAAGACTGAGCTCTGGTCACGTTCTCGTCTCAACTGAATACTTCAGCTGGTGGCAGGAGACTCTAGAGAAATAAAATCTCAAGCACCAGCCTGAATGTGCGCAGGTCCCTCCCAGAAACCAGATTCTAAAGGGAGGAACAGATATCCATGAACGTAGTAAATTCATTTACCTGTTGACCCAACAACTAAACCTAGAAATGTGTCCTACCGATATTTCTACACTCATGCAAAGATTACTCTTTGCTGCACTATCTATAACAATAAGAGAGTAGAAACAAACAACTCAAGCATCCATCAAGAGGGAACTGGTTAAATTAATTATGGTAAAGCCATTTAATAGAATACTACCTAGCTGTGAAAAAGAATGAGGAAGCTCTCTGTGTACTGATATGGAGAAGTGTCTAAGTTTTAGTGTTAAACAAAGAATATAAAATACAAAAGAGCATTTTAGTATGCTATCTTTTGTATAAGAAAGGGATATACATATATATATGCTATGTATATGCATATACATGCTTACATTTATATATTAAATAGATTTATATTTTATGTAAATATATATAAAATGCATATTTATATAAATATAAGCACATATAAGATTATATATAAATATACAATATAATACACATATGTAAACATAGTGTTACATTTACATAAACTCTAGAAGGATACACAAGAAACTAATAAAAATTGTGACCCCTTTGTGCATTAAGAGAGGCAGAGTAAATAGGATAGATGGGGTAGGGATGAGGGTGAGCACTATATATCTTTTCATAACGTTTTGCTTTTTAAACCACATGAATGAATTACCTATCCAAAAGGATAACCATCTTGAGCTCAACTAAAGGTTATTTGAACCTTCCTAGAGAGTCGGCTGCCAAGTCTAGTCACGAATAAGTGTGTGACAGAATGTAGGTGCACAGATTTGGGTAACGTCTTCTCTGCTCTGCCAATCTGCCAACCCATTGGCTCTCCCTTGGAAGCGTCTATCATTATTCAATGTAGACCAAGCTGCTGTGATAAAAAGACCTAAACATGTCATGGAATGACATACTAAAAGTTTATTTCTCGCTGGAAGGGTATTCAGGTCTGCAGGCGACTCCACTCCACATGGTCATTCAGACACCAGGATCTTTCCATCAGCATCCAATTCCCTCATTCCCTAAGGCCTCAACATCATATATATCCAACTGGCAGGAGAGGAACAAGTATGGAGAGGTCATACATGCTCATATACTTCTTTTATTAAAAGCCTTGGTCCAGAAGCAATACATATCACTTCCTCTCATATTCTATTAATGAGATCAAGCCATTTAGCCACAACAAGCACAAGGCAGGCTGGGAAATGCAGTCCATAGCTGAGCAACCTTTCCCCCTCTCAACTATTTACTATGGAAGGGAGAGTGGACAGTTACTCATATCTGACACCATCTCTTTCCTCATTATTGAAGGATTCTGGAAGGGTTACAAGGCATTATTTATCCAGCAAACCTCTAAGGAATTCCTATGTGAGTCCTCACTAACATAAAGGAGACTTTGATTTGAGTTTGTGGCTTGTGGAGATGAAGAACGTTATCTCCCCTTGGAATGATGAGGAGAGAAAAACAGGAGCTAATTGGAAAACTTGCTTGCACTGCGCCTCCATGTTGTCCAGCAAAGAAACCAGAATCACTATCCTTTCCCACCAGCCATCTCTTAATTCTCTCATCAACGTTTCCTTGCTCCCCTCAGACATTCTCTTAGTTTATCATCTACTTAATGGCAAGAAGGCCCTTCAATGACCAATTGCATGTTCTCGTCTTGACCCCATTGACTCAAATTCCAGCCTTCATTTCCGCAGGAGTACCTGATTTTTTCCCTAAGAGGTCGCCCTTCTAACCCTATCTGCCTGGTGCCTTCACATGTGCTTACACTCATGTACACACATGTGCACATGCATGTGTGCCTGTGTGCACACATGTGCATGCATTGGGGATGTGGTGTAAGTATTACTGTGCCCAGCCCCAAGGAAACACAAACAGGGTGATGCAAGGGACAAACCTTGCCCACGGCTCTGTAAGAAGGAAGAGAGAAACACATGGACAGGTTTCTGAGGGGCAACAATTAAGGACAGATTTTGAGCTGAAATACCTCTGCCAAGAACCTAAAGCAACACAGATGTGGTCTAGCCCATGGAATTCGGCAGGTGGAAGCAACAGATGCAGATTTTGAAGGCTGTTGCATTAAACTAGAGCAAAAAGAGCAAAATTCAACCAGACCATGTAACTCTAAAAATTACTCACTTTTTCACCACCAAGAAGCCATTTAATTATTTATATACAGCACATGGGTTCGTGCTTGCAAAGATGTTTTTCCTTCCAGATAAATTACATTTATTAGACAGTGATTTCTTCATTTCCCTTGTGTCTTATTAAGCAAAGACATATGTAACTACCAAGCAGGGTTTCTGATCACTCATTTGTTCATTCGACAAACATCTATGGAAACCTTACAGTGTGCAGGCACTGGGGATACCATGGGGAACATAACAGACAAGGTCTTTGCCCTCTCATTCTGCACCCAGGTGACACAGATGTTCATCAAACAATCATAAACATATAAGTATAAATGAGAAAGGACAATAAAGGAAGCCATGAGAGACCATGAAGTGAGATTTCTATGCGGTGGGGCTTCAGGAAAGGCATCTCTGCCTTAGGGATGAACATCTGAGCTGGGACTAGATTCTCAAGAGGTATGACTGTCCCGAATTCAGTAATTCCCTCTAAAAGAGATGAAAACACAGAACTTAAAAAGGAAGCTGATAATGTCTACATGTCTGCTCTGTGTCTCATACAGGGCTGAGCCATCTCTCTGCACTATTTCATCTCCTCCTCTGCCCAGCACTTCCAGGTGGGTGATATGTCCCCCAATTTTTACAGATTAAGACCAAGGCTCCCAAAGTTCCAGTAGCATGATGCTTCTCCTGGTTAGTAAGATGTAGATCAGAAAGTCAAATCTGGACCCAAAGCCCTAAAGAGCCAGTGACAGAAGATGAGGATACTTGAGGGGACCCCTCTTGAGCACTAGAAAGAGAGCCATAAAAAGGGACACCCATACCTGCTATAAAGGAAGAACGGATGCACTCAGGTGACACTCCACTCAGATGCTTGAACCCCCCAAGGGGGCATGTCAAGGAACTATTACTGCATAGGTCCCCCCATCCCTTGGACCATCACGTCTGCTTCTCAGGCTGTGCAGACGGGTCACCCAGCAGTATAGCCCAGCTGATGAAAGAGCATTGTCTTTTTGTACAGATTTCTGTAAATAAAATCTATGATTTGACGGAATTTGACCTCTCATGCCGAGTCCTTTGCAGGTTCCATCATCGTTCCTGGCAGACTCCCAGCCTTCCATAAAAAGGAATGTGTGACCTATTTTAAAATTCCCCCAGGGAAAGAGTCAGCATGTTGCCTTGGCAACCAGTGTGGGGCCCTGTTAGGAGTCCTGCTTGGTTCTTCCTTGGGTCTACCCTACCTCTGTCCTGATGTTATTAAAAGCCCACTCATTCTGTGCTGGACTCCCAGGACTGGTGGAGGGAACAGAAATGATTCCCCATGACCATGCACTCTCACCTGTCCCTTGCTCCACGAGAGTTTTGGAGGATGGAGAAAGGGAAGGAGAAGAGAAAAGAGTGGGAAAAGGAGGGTAAAAGAGGACAACAGGAAGACTCTCGCACCTAGAAATAGAGGCATGGCTTTAAAGGCCATGCAAGTAAAATTCTGGTTCCAACCATCATAGTTTTGTGGACACTCTCTCTTTGCCTTCCCCTCCACTGACCACTCTAGCCCCCTGACCCCACAACTTTAGGAAGTCTGCCTCTGCACACTCCTTGAACTCCTACCTGATCAATCATGTAGTCCGCCTCAGGGCTTACACTGTGGGCTTGTGTCTTTAGCTTTACCTAGACGTGTGCCCTGTCAATACCTTTCTCAATACCAAAGCTCCTGGAATTAAAAACCCATGTGTGATGTTTCTCCAAGCACATCTGTGCACTGCAATATACATCTCTACTGCCTTCAAAGAGAGTTTCAGGACTTCTTCCCCTTCTCCCAGTTGCTGTGCACATACCCACTTCCCCTTTACCCATGCTCCCTATGGAGGAGAAACACTTGGCACTAATAGGTATCAAGACTTTAAGGGACTGCCATGAAGCAAAGTTGTTCTGCCCTATCCTTATCTAGAAGGTAGAAAGCAGATTTTTGGTGGAAGGGGTGAGGGGCTGGCACAATTGCTTTCCAAAACTATTTTGACTGCAAACAACAAAAGCCCAAGTCAAACTGGCTTATACAAAAACAAAGGAGAGAAGAAATTTATGGAATCATTGAACTGGAAAGGGTGGATCTGATGGCTCCAGCAATGTTCTCTCTCTCTTAACTTTATTCTTTCTATTTTGGCTTCACTCTCAGAAGTTTTTCCCCGTATGGTAAATGGGGAAAGATGACCACCAACAGAACCAGGTGTCTACCCCACCAGGGTTATAACTCCAGCAGAAAGAAAAATGCCACCTTTTCCAGAGTCCCAACCAAGCCCCAGGGCTGACTTTCCTGGGTCGTGTGTCCAGCCCTGAACCACTCTCCCTGGCCAGGCCTGAGTCATGAACCTGCCCCGTGGAGTTCGGTGAGTCTCTCCCACAAACCTCGTGGCCCTGAATAGGGATAAGGTAAGTATCCCAAAGCGAAATTAAAGTGTTGTTAGCAGAAGTAGGGGACGTGGAGGCTGGGCTGATAAGCATGACAGATGTCTATTGCCATCTGCATCCTGTCTTTTCTCTTCCTTTTTCTTGTTCAGAATAGTTAGACATGGCGTTGGAAGAGTCTCCCCCTTAAAAAACATCTTTAGCGCTGAAGGATTGCTCAGAGCCAGAGAAGAACTGGGTTGCGGGGGGTGTGGAAGTAAGTCACCTAAAATTGGCACTGACCCTAAATTTATAGAGAGAGAAGTGAATGGGGGTCTTATTTATTCACTTTCTCATTGAAATCCCCAGCTCTGTTCCACCTGGAGGCCTTTCTCACAGGCTGCTCGTTGCCAGCTGGACTTTGCAGACATCAGAACGTTTTTCTTAATTATATGTCTGCATTTAAAAAAATAAATAGTGGTGCTTATCACTCTGCCTGCACATGGGGACCTGGATGAGCCCGCTGACGCAAAGCAGTTTCTAGGCAACTTGTGGAGCTGGTGCCTAATGCAACGGCCACAAGATTTGGAGGAAAAATTAAATAAAGCCCATGGAAACTCAATGTGGAACCAACTGTGATTGGTTCATAAAGGCTGCATAGGGTCCCCTGGGAGGTTAATGCCATCTCAGGCTGATGGAAAGGGCCTTGTTTCTGGAGAGCTGGGGTCTCTCTGGTGTGGGACGCTTGATAAGTGGGCTTCTGGAGGATTCCAGTAAGCACTCTGTCCCAGGGAGACCCAGTGCTGATAATGTGTGATAACAGAAACGCTGACATTCAGAAGTAAGAGGCTCCGAGAACTGCCAGCAACTCCAGGGAAGAAGGTCACGCAAGGAGAGGCAGGTGAGGTTTCCTGGTGCCCCCACTGCCCTCAGCCCAGGGTGGCATTGCTACCTGAAGGAAATGGGGCAGGCACTCTGACAGAGAGTGGTCGTATCTGTGGGACTGGCCTTTCAGTTTACAGAGAGTGGGTAATCACAAGCAAGCTGGCATCATAAAATATGTGTATGAACTTTCTCATCTACAACACCAACATTTGCAGCTGGCTGCAGCACTCCCCATCTGTGTGACTCTAGGAGTCATTTAACCTCTCTTTGCCTATGTCTTTTGGTTTTTTGTTTTGTTTTGTCTTAATGGGAATATTAAGATTGCCATGAGGATGAAATGAGGTAATGACAATAAAGCTCCTTGTTCCTAGTAGCTACTTTGCAAATACCAATTTATTGCCTTCCCCTCGAAACCTTCCCTTACCTGCCCCTGATGCCTTTCACTGCACCATTTAAATCCATGTGTCCATTTTACAGGTAGCACTTGAGGGCCTGCAGCACAGCAGGTACCTGGGGCTGCGGATACAGAAGCCACGTGGGCCTTCCTGGCCCTGGAGGTGCTCGCAGCAGCTGGAACATCCAGGGAGACCAGACATGGTGGACGGAAAATGAGACAGACAAGGCCACTGCCATGGGGAGACTGTGGGCTGGGCACCGGGTGAATGGGAGGCACAGATGTCTCAGACTTGAAATCTGCGGGGCCAACGAGCAGTTGTGAGCCATAAGGCCGGAGAGCTGCCTCATCGAGGTCCTTGTGAGCCTTACTAAAGATATCGCGCTTTATTTCAGTGCAGGAAAGTGAATGGATCAGATTTTCATTTTAGAAAGATCACTCTGACCGCTGGGAGGAAATGAGTGGGAGGTGGGTGAGACTAGAGACAAGGCTACAGTAGAAATGGCTGGAGCAGAAGATGTCAGTGCTCTGCCCACAGGCTCTCTCCCAGAACACTTGGAGTGCCCACTGGCCCGTCTCCCAGCTGCCAGTGCTGGCGTCTCCCTGCCTGAGGGCTTTCTCTTATCCCTGCTTTGCTATAACCTTGCACCCACACAACAGGCCAGAAGCAATGATGCACTGGAGTTAGTGTATAAGCACCCTGAATTTCTCCCCTTGGCTTTCTCCCTCCCCCCTTGGGTGGGCTACCTCTGAGACATGTGCCTACACTGGCTTCCAGAGCCTCACCGGTAAGAGCCAGTTTCCGATAGCAGTAGCTGGAGTGTCAGTGTACTCTCTACTGGCTTCTTTGACTCACTTTCCCTCTTGTCCACTAGAATTCCCTTCACTTTTCAAATAAACAGCTTGTATATGAATCCATGTCTCAGAGTTGGCTGCTGCGTGAACCCAAACCAAGTCTACTAACAGCAGAACCTTTCTTACACATAGTTTTAATGTCGGGGAGGAAGAAGAAAGACACTATTTATAAGAAAACAAGCTAGAGGGATAAAGTTTTGCCTGTACCCACCGTATCACTCCATTCTGCTTAGAGTAACATGGAGGACCAAGTGGGACTTGAAAGAGTCTATCTCAGATGCCATACATGTCATCATTCAGCTCTGTGCAAAATACCCCCAAGCCCTGTGACTGTGGGGAGGATCTATGAGGCACAAAGCCCCACCTTAAGCATCCTCTGGCATTCTCTTCCGGCTAATGTAGCAGAAAAGTGCTTAGTGCCTACAGTACACACATATGACCCTGCCAAGGAGCCATTTGCAAGTACACGAACCAAGTTGTGGAATGGATGCAGTTTTGGGAAAAGAAAATTCAGTCTCTAGCAGTTGTCATTCATTCATTTGCTAATTGGAAATTCAGTAAATATTTACTAAGTGCTGCTTGTGTGCCAGCAGGTCAGCTTGATGGCTATGACCCAGAACAAAGCTAATTTCCTCTGTTCTCCACATGTTTAAATGAACTGGCAGTGGTTACTCTCCTGTCTGAGTTCTCTGAGCTATACACCCCGTTGAGAGTAGGAGGGGCAGACTCTCTTGACTTCTCAACATGAATTTCATCTCTTCCTATGACTCAAAGTAATGAAAGAAGACCAACAATCCAATAGCATAGAAAAATGGCCAAATGACAAAGACAGTTCACCAAAAGGAAACCAACAATTCTTAAACATATGAAAAGATTTATAATGCCATTATAATAGAGAAGTTATCAGCTCATCAAAGATCAAAATACTGATTATCATACCATGTTGGGGAGGGTGTAGAAAAACAAGCACTTTTATATGTTGTTGATAGAAACATAAATTGTAAAATCTTTATGAAGAAAATTTGGAAACCTTCAACAATACAAATGCATAATGCTATTTGATTGCAATTCTAGTCATTTTCTTGAAGGTAAACTTGCACTTTTGTGAGCAATGACATGTATAAGGATGGGGTCATTGCAGCATTGCTTGTGTTTGCAAAAGATTAGAAACAAGCTAAATGACAATCAACTTGGAGGTGGTTAAGTTCATTATAATATGTCCACTATCAGTGTAATAATATGAAGCGGAAAAAAAAAGGAAAATGTTTATTATGTACAGTAAAGAAAGTTCTCAAAAATTTAGTGTTAAATTTTTTAAAATTAAGATATACAACAATACATAGAACATCTTACCATTTGCAGAATATATATGTATGTATTATACGCTTGGAATATATACAGATATTCACTTACTTGCATATGCACAAAATGTTTCTGAAGGATACATGGAAATATCTAACATTACCTTGAAAAAAAAGATCCAAGTAATGATAAAATAGAAGAAGGAGATTCTTTTGTTCTAAATCCTTCTACATCTTTTTAATTTTGCAGCATATGAATGTATTATCTAATTTTTAAATGAGTTTAAATAAAAAATAAATAAATCGAATTTCTTAAAGAAAAAACTCCCTCCGAGCCCTAGGTCTTTACTTGTGTTTTGTCTCTAACTAGATATTAGGGTAGTCAATGTTAGCTGCTGTAACAAATCATCGCAAATCTCAGTAGCATAAAATAACATAAAGAGCTCACATCAAATATGGATACAGGTGAGGTACTCATTTCCAAACTGTCCGAGCCCATCTTTTGACTTTACTCATGGTCTTTGATGTCATTCTGGTTTCATTCAGCTGGCAGATAACGTGAAAAGAGAATTTAAGGAAAGCATACTGAATACTTAATCCTCCAGCTCAGAAATGACACTCATCTCCTCCGCTCACACTGCATTTGGCCAGAACTAGTGATATGGCTTTATGTAGATGCAAGGAGGCTGGGAAGTTCAGTATTCCTCTACGGCCAAGAAGAAAATGAAATGGTTTGTGTATACCATTCCTTCTGCCATAAAGGGTCATACTGGGTCTCCAGGGCAACCTCAGTAAGTTTCTAAAGATTCTGTTGGTCATTTCCTTAACCAACACTTTATATCTGTTAAAAAAAAAAAAAAGACTTCAATTTTTTTAGAGCAGTTTTAGGTTCACAGCAAAACTGAAAAGAAGGTACAGAGATTTCCCACACGTCCCCTGCCCCCGCACACTTGTTGACTCCCCCATTATTAACATCCCCCACCAGAATGGCACATTTGTTATAATTGATGAACCTACATTGATACGTCACACTCACCCAAAGTATATATTTTATATCCAGGGTTTGCTCTTGGTATTATACATTTTAGTGGGTTTTGTCTGTTAACTTTTGCTGTGTAATCAATCACCCAAACTTTAGTGTCTTAGAACAATTTATTTAGCTTGTGATTGACAGTTTGAGCTGGGCTCAGATGTATGGTTCTTCTGGCCTCAATTCACTCATGCCTGTCAGTCAGCTGCCAGGTTAGCTGGGAACTGACTGATGTAGGGTGGCCTCAGGTAAGACGGCTTGTCCCTACTCAGTAGAATCTCCATCCTCTAGCTTGCTAGCTTGGGTTTGTCACAAGTGCTGTACAAATGTAAGGCATTTCCCTTTATCATGGTACTCCACCTTATTTTCCTACTTCGGAATACAATATTATCCTCTAATTAAGTCTAAATTGGAAGAAGAGGCTATATTTTACACCAGACCCTCCACTAGTCAGTCCTCTGTGCCAAGGACCACACGGGGCAACAGCACAAACAAGCCCGAGCAGGCAAGACTCATTAACCACAGACAGACAGGAGTTGATGACGCCAAGTTGAGAAGACACTGCCTGGCGTGGAGCTTTCTCCAGCTTGTATGAGCTATCCAAAGGCAGAGCTGTGCCCTCCAGCCAGAAAACCAAAGGAAGATGTTTTTCACACCTTGGACAGAGATATTTCAAAGTCCTGGGAAGTCAGAGACGGGAGCATAAAAATAAAAATAAAAAACAAATTTATTTCTAGATGTTAGCACTGCGCCCGTTGTATAGTATTCACCTAGACACGTAGAAAATATTGGCTGGATGGATGGGTAGATGGAAAAAAGGGAAGAAGAATGAATGAATGAGCATAACAATGCTCCCAAGCTGGACTTTTATCTTTAAAAAGAAATATTTCCCCACCAGCGTGATCAGAAACCAGTACCAAGACAGGCTTTGTTCATGAACAGCTTTTCATGGCCCAGTTTTAGCTACAATGCAACTGTTAGCTTAAAGGATGACTTTCAACAAACTTATAAAACATATACCCTCTTGGAGGAGGTTTAGGAAAAGGCACCTGCTCTGGGCTGGCACAGCCAGGGCCCACAGCTTAAGCTCCAGGGCCTACCCACTCCTTCTGTCAAGTACCTTTATGCAATGCCCAAAATGAACAACTGCACTAAACGGGTTTGACTGGTTGTATGATGAAGCAAAAGCTATTAACTTGGGAGGAGACAGAACGTGGCTCAGTAGTTTGCCAGCCTCCCTTCTCCAGACCCATTTTGGGCTGGTGAATCAGAGTATGATATTCAGTGGCCCTAGGTGAGCACACACAGAGGTATTCGGGCAAAGGGCCAGGCTGAGCTCATAGAGCCAGAGGAAAGAAATCCTGTGAAATCTTTACCCAGATCAGGATAAACAACACTTTCATTACCCACAGAGACTTCTCTCCTGCCCTGTTCCAGTCAACACTCCCATTCAGCTTCCTTGGCAACCACTGTTACAACCTCTGTCACTGTATGTCAGTTTTTGTCTGTTCTTTCGTAAAAATTGAATCAGACAGTATGGTCTCTTTTGTGCCTGACTCCTTTAACTCAACGTAATGAAATTAATTCAACGTGTTTGAAATTAATCTGTTATTGTGAGTAGCAGGAGTTCATTTCTTTTAACCTGAGGAAGGTATTCAAATGGCCAAATCACACACAAAAAGGTGTTCAAAGTCATTAGTCATTAAGGAAATGCAAATTAAAACCACAATGAGATACCCCTACAGATTCACAGAAGTAGCTAAAAACAAAGGCTGACAATACCAAGGTTGATGAGGAATTCTTGGACACTGTTTGTGGAAGTGTAAACTGTAAATCACTACGGAAAACTGTTTGGCTTTCAAATAAACTTAAACATTCACCTCTTCTATGATCCAGCTACTCAACCTCTAGGTATTTATTTACTCGAGAGAAATGAAAACATAAGTCCACAATAAGACCTGTACGAGAATGTTCATAGTAGCTTTATTTATACAAATTCCAAGTAGAAACAGCTGCGATGTTCATCAATAAAAGAATAGATAAATAAATTGTGGTATGCCCTTACAATGGCCATGTCACTCTCTGGAGCTTCAGTTTATGGGAATAATAATATTTATTCTGTACACAGACTTGTTAGAGGAATAATGTGGAAAGTGGCTTACAAATATAGGATGTATTTTTGTTTCTGTTACAGCATAAATAAGAGAAAACCGAAGCAAAAATAGGTGAAAAGAAAAAGACACAAACCAATGTGCTTTCGGCTACTTAAATTTCTTATCTCCCTGGATCCAGTGCCCATTTCTCTGACCTACTGCAAGCAAGCAATAGTCCAGAAATAAAACCAATTTTGCCAAAACAAAAACAAGATAACCAGAGGCTTTGTTTTAGAGTCTTAACTTTCAAAAAACAGCCAAATTTCCTGAACATGTTTAATTCATTCGATTCAAATATCTTAAAGCATCTACTTCTGTATCCTTCTCATAATCTTTATTCTGTTTTATTATTAGATGACTCATCTTCTATTCTATTTTAATCAGCAAACCACCTCAAAACTCTTTGGAAACAAGCAGGAAAATAACCATATGCACTCATACACACACACACACACACACACACACACACACAGTCAAACATTGACATGCACATACATTGCCTTCTCTTATTATGTGTTTATGGAGGTCTTCATGTTTTCTACATCTGTGTACGGTAAATACAATATAAAGCAATGAGTCACTTGAGAGCAAACATCCTAGAACATAGACATCTGAGTAAGTTTCCCAAAGTGGGGAGCTTCTATCCTTATTCCGATGGTGCTGTTCTTGCTCAAAACATTTTTGGATCTTTGGGAGTTATGTTTAATGAAGGGTTGTGACAAATAACAGAGCCCATTGAGCCTGGGAGGAGAAAAGCCTGTGCTTCAATATTGAAAAACCATTGTGCAAAAAAGGGACTACGCTTATTGTCTGCATTTTACACATGAAGAAACTGAGGTTAAGTCTCTCGTCCAAGGTCACACGTCAATGAGAGGTGATGGCTGGATTTGAGCTCAGGCAGTCTGCCCCAATCTTCCTTATCATTGGCCCTCTTGATAGACTTGGACAGACTAATGACACAATGATAAGGCACGAGTGGAAGAGTTCTGAGGTACAGTGGATACTTCAAGGGGAAGGTGCTCAATCAGTTTCTGGGGTGGAGAGGGTGGTGGTGGTAGGTGTCAGGAAGGACTTCATGAAAGAGCTGCCATTCACAAGGAAGGGACTTTAAAAAGTGGACTCAGCTCTTTACAGATAGATAGGCTTTTCTTTTCTCACCTTTTTCCATAGTCGGTTCAGAAAAAGCCAGGTGGGACTTGTAAAGTCTTCACTTTTCCATCACTATCCATAATCGTGTCTACTCCTCAAAGGGCATTTTACCTCTCTCCTGCGTATGGGGATTTTGAGAAAGTTTTGGAAAATGGGCCACTGCAGGGCTGTCCGTGGCCTGCCAATATTTTCTTCTCTCTGCCTCCTAGACTCTGGAAACGCAGCATCAGATCTTTCTTCAGCACTTGGGTGGTGGTCCAAGGAGTGTGTGCGTGTGTGCATGTGTGTGCATGTGCTCCCTCGTGCATTCGCGTGTACGTGTGTTTGAAGGCAAGTGGGGAGTGGGGCGGAGGCCCAAGGCTGTCTCTGTTCTAGCCGCCGGAGCATCCAGCGCCTGCACAGAGAGATGAAGCTGCCTGACCCTTTGATCCGGACCCCATGCTGTGCTGCGTTCGGGGAATTTTTAAATTCTCTTTCATTTTATTGAGCAGCATCCCTCCCCACCTCCCATCCTGGAGTCGAGTCTCAGGATTATTGGGTCCTTTCTCATTGATTTGTTTTTCTGACCTTTGTAGTAGATACAAAAATATAGAGATGCAACAAGAAAGGAAGGAAAAAAGGGAAGGAGAGGGAAGCCTCTGGTGAGGAGGGTGCATAGTGAGGGTCTTGGGTCTCGCCACATTTTACAGAAAAGAGACAAGTGGGGCAGCAGCCACCTTGTGCCCAAGAAGGGGAAGGCCCTAGCTAGTGCGGGCTGACCATTGAAGACCAGGCTAAGGTCACCACCCCGTAGGCCCCTACAAGGGCCAGAGGCTGACGCTGGACCTCAGCGTCTCTATGCATTTGCTTCCTATTGAAAAGACTCCTGTATCAGCTCATTTTTTCATTCTTTCAGTGAATAAAGGCTCAGCGCTTGGAGTCAGGAATGCAAGTGCCCTTTCCTTCTCCTCCCTCAGTGAGCCCCGTTGGTGTATTAAACCCAATGTCCTCAGGTCAACCACCATGGTGCCTGTTCCATTATCAACACTGAGGAGGAGAAATTGAATGTTTATGGAGTGACCACTGCCCGGCACTACGAAAGGTGTTTTATTTGTATAATAGGGTGCTGGCTGAGACTGTTCCTGCTGTTTCAGAAATGGAAGCTAGAACCTACAGCAAGGCCACCAACTGGAAGATGGGGCTGGACGTGAGAGGTGTGAGTCCTCCCAAAGGGTTGTGAGTGCTGTTCCCACCTCAAAGCCAAGTGCAAAGGCTCCAAGACTCAGTGGTAAAGATCTGGGACTCCCATAAAATGGGAAGGCTGAACCTTCAACCCCCGAGAATATACTATGTCCACCTGAGCAGGGGGCACACCTGGAGATGAAGCACATGGCAGGAGAGGCGAGCCTGGAATGGCCCAAAACCCTCAACTGCTTGTTCAGGCCAATGATGTGGGTCCCCCAAAGGTCAAGCAGACATCACAGAAAGTGGCTGGACTTGATTTGTCGTCCCTAGAGTCCATTTAACTGGGCTGACACCAGGCACAGAAAGGCAGGCAGCAAGTGGCTGTGGGGCGGACTCCAGAGGGAAAGCTCAGGGGGCGGGGGAGTGGAAGAAATCAGTCTCCATCAGCGAATTACCACAAAGCCCTTCAAAGACCTAGACGTGCACCCTGGAAGGAAGCCTGGTTTTTGGACTCATGTCACAGAGAGTACCAACGACAAGTCAGTGTTGGCCCAAGAAACACCAGCACTCAACCACGGGAGCATCACAGATGGACAAAACTATCTAAAGGGATGCTCAACTTCTCTTCCTTCCACTGGGGACATCCTGGAGGAACTAGGCTCTGGAGACAGAGTAGGTGCTCCAAGCTTGCCTGGAGGAAGGTAAGTGATATAGATGAGATTGAAAGGGAGTTTGAGAGTTAGCAGGCCCTGTCAATCCCCCTACTCATACCCCCTCACCAATACCGTTGGGTACACACAAATCTGACTTCCAATGGCCAGAACCTGCATCTCTGCCTGCAGATTTCTCTGGTCACTGAAGCCCTCTCTGCCCACAAATAAGTGCCGGGGGATTATCCTTACCCAAGGAAGCAACCCTCACCCACTAACAGATGGGCATCCTTCACCTGGGAAGAATAACTCTGAGTTGCTTCTTCTACACTGTATCAGTTATCTATCTATCGCTGCATAATAATTTACCCCCAAAACATAGTAGCTTGAGATACATGTCATATATGAGCTCACAGTTTCTGTTGATCAGGAATTCAGGAGCCTGATTGGGTGCTTCTGGCTCCAGGTCCCTCATGAGATAGCAGTCAAGATGTCAGCGGGGGCTGACAGCGGGGGCGGTCAGTGGAAGGCTGGACTGGGGCTGAGCGACCTGTTTCCCATCTGGCTCATTCACGTATCTGGCATATTGGTGCTGGCTGTTGGTAGGAGGCCTCAGTTCATCACCACCTGGAACTCCCCAGAGCACTTCTTGAGTGTCCTCATGACCTGTGGCTAGCTTCCCCCAGAGCTGTAATCCAAGAGAAAGAGAGACCAAAGTGGGCACAGCAAAGTTAGCCTCAAAAGTCAAATGCCACATTAATTATTTACAGCCATATAACAAATTACCCCAAGACCTGGCAGCTTAAAAAAATGTATCCACTCATAGTTTCGGTGGGTAAGGAATCTTGGAAACAGCTTGGCTGTTTGCGTCTTGGTGCCTCTGACTCAGAATTTCTCTCAGGCTGCAGCCAGCCCGCAGGTGTGTCAGGGCTCAGCTTGGGGAGGATCCACTCCAGGCTCATTCCCATGGCGGTTGACAGACATCAGGGCCACACAGGCTGTCGGCCAGGGACACCAGTTCCTCACCATTGTGTGGTCCTCTCCAAACAATAGCTCATGACATGGGAGCTGGTTTTCCCTCAGAGCCAGTGAAGGAAAAGCACAAGCAAGGCAAAGCCAGAGTCTTTTTGTGACCTAATCTCAGAAGTGACATCCATCGCTGCTGTCATATTCCATTGCTTAGAACTGAATCACTTATTATTGGTTATCAGTGACCCCCACTCTAGGGCAGGAGATTACACAAGGGCATGAATACCAGGGGGTGGGGATAACGGGGGCCATCTCAGAGGCTGCCTACCATGGATGGCATCACTTCTGCCATGTTCTGTTGGATACACAGGCCACATATAGTTCACTGCAGGAGGGAATTATACCAGGACATGAATTCCAGGAGGCAATGATCACTGGCCGGGGCAGGGGTGGGGGTGTGGGGGTAGGATTTGAAAGCTGGCTCCCACAAAAACCTTTTCCAGTGTTCCCCAGTGAGATTATGCACCCGTTGATAACACTCTCTGATGTCTTCCTTCCTCTCCCTGGTTCACTTCCCAACACCCCTAGTGGTCTTGCCTGGCATAGTCACCCAAATAAACCGCTTACACGTGAATCCTTACCCCAGGGTCTACTTCTGGGAGAACCCAGATGAAGACAAAGAGTGAACGTTTAAACTAGACTCGTGTGTGTGTGTGTGTGTGCACGCATGTGTGTGCGCAAAATTCATTTCTTACTGTGGGACACAGCGAAAAATTTGAAAGCCATTGTTGTAAGTACTACGGGATTTCAGAACACGAGTTGTTTTACTTAACCCTGATGAAACCTGGAAAGACCAGGCTGTAGAGGAGAGTCCACGGGGGTAGAGAGAAGGCAAAGAAATGTGAAAAGGTGGAAAGCACATAGTGCGACCAGAAACAACGATGTGTAAAACTACTACTTCTTTCGTTAATTCCTCACACGTCTTTCGAAGGTACATTGTTATTTCTAGCTGTTCATCACCTTTCTCCGATGGCGGCCTTGTGTCATGGCCCTTTTTCTGCCTGAGCTACAACCGAACCTCATGCCTAGCAAATATTTCATACGTTCATGAGGGAGAATTGCTCTGTAATGAAACTATAGAGATGAAATGCAAAAAACTTCACAGCATTAGGGGGCGGGGAGAGGTTCCCAGGAGTGAGCTAAGTCACTTGAAACAACTGTACGTTTTCATACATTTTTCAAAACTCGCTTTGAGACTGACTTTAAATAGACAGGTACCAAATGACTCTTGACCTCTATGTACCCAAAAAATGCCCAGGAGAAATCAAGGCCTTCGAATGCCCTCAGTGTGGGTCTATCAAGGGCTGGCTAGAGGAGCTTAAATCCAAATTAATTACCCAGACATCTCTAGTTCAGAAGTTGGGCCACAGACTAACTCATCAGCATGCAACAGCAGCACCATTCCCACGGTGAGAAGAAAAGGAAGCAGGATAATGAGGACAGTAGATAAAAGGGAGACCAGGGAGGAGGATCTTAATTGTATCTTAATTGAGTCACACACTTTCCTCCTTCATGCAGTTCCCAGCCCTCAAGTCAAAAAGTGAGTGGCCTCTCTGCTAAGGTGTTTCCCATGTTCCTGCCATGTCTGGTTCCAAGGTCAAGATACTGTGCGATTCTATTAGAAAACGAGTGCATCGGTTAGCTGTTGCCTCAGTGATGCTATTTAATGAACATCGCCAAATCCTAGCAGTCATCGTGCATTTTCGCTCATGTACCTGTGGGCCTGCAGGTCCATGGTTCAGGTGGAGGTAGGCTGGACCAGGCTGGGCTTTGTTAGGCGGCTCTGCCCCAAGCTTTAGGTGTAGATCGTCTTGGCTCTCACTGAGGTGTGGTCCACATGTATTCATCCCAGGGTCCATACCGAAGAGGGATGTAGGACTTCTGTTCAGCTAGACTTCAGGTGAATCCAAGTGATGGCTATTCTGTTGTTTAGTTGTAATTTTGATGTGGTTGTGAGAGGAGACAAGCATAGCTTTTATCCACTCTGCCATCTTAACCGGAAGCCCCAAAACTCTCGCTTTTTTTTTTTCTTTTTTTTTTAAGTCTTGACTGCAGATCCTTCCAGCTGCAGTTGATTTGGCTTTTGCAAAGTCAGCTGCATTTCCTACCACTGGTACTAATGAACCTAAGAACATTCAGGTTTTATTGGCTTATGGGTAGAGAGGTTGGAAGGGGGAGAGGAAGAGAATTCTTCTACTGTACGTCTTCCAACCCAGAAAAAAATACCGAAGTCATATGCTAATTCTCAGAGATCAGTTGGGAGAATAAGCCCATGTGCGAGATGTGTCATGCCTAGGCAGAAAAAAGAGCAAGACAAGTGTGACTGTGCCAGACTCCAGGGCCATGAGGACAATGACATCTGGGTTCACCCCATGTAAATCTGCCTGCAACAGTCCATTGAAGGAATGTCTTTGCTAAGAGCTTTTTGAATAACAAAAAAAGATTCTGTTAAGGATAAGTGAACCGATACCACGTAAAGAAAAGCCTAAGGTTTAGTAAAATGATGCATGTTGAAAACCCATCAGTAGGGCTTTCACAGGAATCACTGTAAATCCCTCAATGACTCTTGAAGGTTAGTGTCATCATAGCTGGTTTGACACATGCAGGAATGAAGGTCAGAGAAGTGACTAAGTAATGGGAACTGAATTCAAATCCAATGCTGGTTTAACTCCAAAGTTTATATTCTTTTCATTATACCAGAATGACATTAGTTAACTTTAATATCTTATATAAAACAGATATAAAATCTTAGTCTACAAACACAGGTGCCTAACAAATTTGACTTTCTTTAGTTTTCTATTATTCAGTTTCTCTTTCAAGCTCACTCCACCAAGGTGATGGTAACTTAACTCAGGCATTGCTTGCCCCCACTATCCCTAGGGTTGCATGTCAGGTCCCTGGGATGCTCCACACCATGTCCCCTAGGGAACCTGGTTTCTGAACAGATCTAAATAGGTCCACGTACCCTGCCATCATCCAAATCAACCACATGCTGCCACACCTCTCTGCTCTGTTGCCTCATTGGGGAGGTGTCTCAGCCTTGTGGTCCTCTGGAAAGATAATTTTGAGACTTGTTCTTCAGAAGGTCTTCCAGGAAACAGAGCTCCGGGTTCTTGCTGCAGTAACTTGCTTGTTAATGCCCCTTTACTGACTCTTCTCACTTCCTCACCCCTGCTGCCCGAGATCTCCTCTGAAATAAACTACTTGCACATGAATCCTTGTCTCAGGCTCTGCTTTCAGGAAAACTCAAATTAACACAGTTTAAGTTCCTGAGAATTACTGGGCCAAGGCATAGTAGGACAGAGTGGTATGGAACAATTGATCGGCAAGTCACCTGCCCCCTACGTATCAGCTAAGACATCCCCATCCCATCATTCCAGTCACCGGGGTGCACAAGTTGCTGCTAATCTGCCCCTTGTTCCTGTCCTCTGGTTCCCTGAGGCCCAACAGCTCTTTCCTATCTCTATGTCATGCCATGTAGGGGTGACAGAACCTCTCTATCAAGCTACCAAAACTTGTCACATCACCTTTCTCATCTCCCCAGGGTTCTACCCAGGAAACAAAACATAGAACCTTACTCTTGGGCCTCATCTGCCCATGTTGGCTTTGGCTGTTTCCTTGATGCTCTGCTGAGGAACCAGACTGGGGGCCCTGTCTCCAGAACCCTCAAAGCTATGCTTTCATCATTTTCCTCCTGGCTTTCTTCCTCCCCAATGCTGGGAGATGCCCTCTCTCCTCAAACACTCTGCTATGTCCTCTGAGCACTTTGCCTAGACCCAGAGTCCCCTCCATCCCCCCCATGCCATGAAGCCTCCTGTTTTTAGAGGCCAAAGTCAGGAAGAAACTTGCAGGCTACATTCTGCTTTCTTTTTGTCTCCAAGTTCCTCGAAAGACTAGGGGTGGAGGGCACCACAATGATAAAAATGAGGAAGCGAAAAATATAAATGCCAGTTTATATTTTTAAGAATACCATTCTTCCACATTTATGAGACACATTCCAATTAATCCATAGTCCAATGTGGTCCCAGTATGGAATTCCAGTATTTCTTCACCAGGTAATTGAAAGAAACCGTTCCATTTTCTCCTGATCTTTTTTGTGCCCCCCCTCCCCATCATTCTGGTCTGGTTTCACCGTCTTCTGATGTCAGGGGTGCTGAGCGATAAGAAGAGCTCTGCTCACACTCTGAGTCAGGCCTCACCAACTCCAGTTCTAAAGAGGCTGGCTTTCTTTCTAGTCAGCCTTTCTGTAAAGTGATTGTGATAACTACCAGTTCTCCCAGAACCATTTCCTCTCCTTTTGCTCCTGTCTTGTTTTTTCCCCAGATGGCATTGTGGTGGGGATGGCACTCCAGGTAGGGCAGGATGCCCTGGAGAAGCAGGTAGATCCTGCATTCCATGCCATGTTCCCTACAGGGTTGATGTCCAACCTTGCATAAATCACATCTCCATGGCCATTAAAAGGCACAATAATAAAAGAATCCCTTCTGTTTCTTAAGCCTTTCTTATTTCCAAAGCTCTTTTGTCGTTCTATGTACTTTTCACAGCAATCCAACAAGGAAGGTATCACAATCCCAATTTTACAGATGGAATGTCTGAGAATCAGGGGGTCTTGCCTGCCAGGAAGTGGCAGAGTTGTGGTAGAAATATCAGAGTTGTTCTTGCCAACCCATGTGACAACATCCAATCCCATTTTCATTTATTCCTTGCCTGGCGAAGGGGGAGCGGGGGTGGGGGAGGAGCGGGGGTAGATGTGCCCATTAATAGCCCAGAATCTGACCTTCCACGTTGCTATTTGGCTGATGACTGGAGTGGTGATAGGGCCTCCTAGAGGAGGTAATTTAGATAAGAGGAAAGGCCAAAGAGATGCCTGAAAACAGTTGACTAACAACTTTTGGAATCACACATGGTCAAATTACTCTGCACCAGGGCCTTGCACACACTTTGCAACACTAGGCAAGTCACCTGGTCTTTCTGTGCATCCTATCTCCGCCGCCCTCCCTTAACCAGAAGGCTTGGTGGGAGAAAGGTGGGCCCAGCAAGACAATCCCTTGGGGCCAGTGAAAAACAGGAATCTTAGTGGATGTGTGCGCCTGAGAGCAGAGGGTGATGGGGGAAGGCGTGTGCTGAGTTTGACAGCAAATGAGCTGACAATGCACCTGGAACCAGGTAGGTAGCTTAGAGGTGGGGCCAAAGGGGGTTGGAGGAAAAGAGATTCGAGAACTTACCCTTAAAGCACAGAATCTCCACCAGTTTCATCTTCTCCAAGACTGGGGTCGTACAGCCCTGTTTTTTTCACCCTCCCAGACTGCCTTGGCAGTGTCTCCCATTTAAAGACTCCCCAGCATGGAATCACAATGCCCTCATTTCTTCCTTTGTTCATCAAAAAGGGGTATACCAGGCCTTTTGTTTACAGGCTACACCTGCAGAGCCTGGCGGAGCCTGAGACCTACTGGGATGAGAAAAACAGGAGGTGGGTGTGACCCAGGACCCCAAGGGAGGGCTTGGGTCCCCGACCAGCTTCCAATGGAGGTAAGCTTTCGAGCATCCCTCTCTTTAAAGAATGAAAGGGTTCTGAGACGAAAAACACTTGAACCCAATGAACTGAACAAATCTTAAGAATCTTTCTGACTCTAAAACCCAGGCTCTTTTTGAGCAACACACAAGGTGGTCCTGCTACTGCACGGTTCAAGGGTTTGCTGCTCTCCTGATGGAAAAGATTCCCTGGGAATCATTTTGTCCCCCTTCTTCTTGGCATCTTGGTGCCATTTGGACTGGTCTGCATTTGACTTTTGGCATTTTCAGAGGAGACGTTGTGTGACTTCAGGGAATGGGAGCTCTGATTTTATCAAGAGTGGTGCCCTTGGGTGGGGTCTGAAGGATGCGAATTCTTCCCTCCTGGAGGGTGAGCTGCTACACGGTGACAGCAATGACCCACAGGCAGAAAGCTGAAGCCCTGTCTCCAAAACTAGAAATTTTACTTAATCCTCAAAGCTATCCTGAGAGGTAGGTGCTATTAACCCATTTTCCAGAGGAGGAAAATAAAGCTCCAATGGGTTGAATGACTCCACTCCCCCAAAGTCGCCCACCAGTGGGAGCAGAACTAGACATAAAACCTGTTTTTCTGGTGCCCATCCATGTCAATTGCTCTTTTTGAGTACAGAGCAATTGAATCTGGAAGCTTTGGCTTCCAACTGTGTGGCAGTGACCCGTGGTGCCCCAGTCAGACTCCTTTACCCTTCCCATGTCCATACACGACTGCCCAGCTTCTGGCTGCTGGCACCTGCATCTCTTTGCCTGAGATCTGCTTTCTCTGGCCACCGGAACCCACCTGCCCAGCGAGCCCAGGGCTTTACCACCTCCACCTCCCACGAATAGCCAGTCACTAGCGGCCGATAGGAATTAGTGTATAAATACCCCAGCTTATGCCCCCCTCTCCTACAGGTGTTCCCTGAGATCCCCTCCCAAATAAACTATCCTCACTGGAGTCCTGGTCTCAGGGTCTATCTCTGGGAAACCTAAAACAAGACAGGCTACCTTCCGGTCAACAGTAGGGCTTTAAAAAAAATTGACTCCCTCCCTCTTCGCAGGTGTTGTTGCAGACTTATGAGACCAGATTCTTAAAGCCAGAGGAGAGAAAGGTGCCTGAGTAGGAGCAGACACCGGCTTTCTTCAAAATCCATGAAACATGCTACATCCCATACGAAATATTCTGCGTGACCATTTTTTAAGTGAGGAAGATCTCAGTATGTTGATATGAAACTATAGCCAAGGTGTATTGCATAGTGAAGAAAGCAAGTGACAGAACAGTGCCTTTTGGATGCTGCCATTTGTGGATTTGAAAGGGAATTATATACATATGATGCAAAGACTAACTCAGGAAAGATACTTTAAAAACGAAAAATGTAGGAGTTTCTGAGGAGGGAGCCTGAGAACTAGGGACTTTTTCTCTTTGCCATTGTTTGAACCAGCTTCACCATATCCCTATGTTGCTTTTAAAAGGGGGGAAATAAAAAGGAAATGCACTATTAAATAAACAAAGAGGCTCACACACAAAAAAAACCTATGTGCATCATATTTACCTAAGGAACTGTTAAAAATGGCAGCTACATCCAATCAGGGGACTCTAGAATTTGCATTTCTAATCAGTCCCCAGGTGTTTCTCCTATCCATGGGCTGAGTGTGCTCTGAGAAAACCTACCACCAAATGCTAGCCCCTTGCTGGGCTGCAGCCCAGGCTGCGGAAGGCTCTGGAGGAACCTGCGGCTTGGAGATGGGCAGTGCCAGGGGGCCTCTGTGCATCATGAGGGCTCTCCCTGGGAGGGCAGCATCTCTGCTGGCCATGACCCAATGCTTCACAATAAAGTAAGGTACAAGCCATCTCCTTGACCCGACTACCTCTCACGTCTACAGCCACCATCTCACTGGGATGGCAGCAGGTTGCCTTGTTTGCTTCCTCCTTTCTCTTTGCAGAGGATGCTCCCCTGACCCGAATGGTAAGCGAAATTAGAAGCAGCTTAATTTCAATGGAAAGGGGAGGATGAAAATAACCAGCTGCATGAGATCGAAATGCGAGCCCCAGAGTTCTTTGTCGCAATCTATAAAAAACCCAAGCAGAGACAGGCAACAAAAGGAATGACAAACAATCACCAAATCGATTTGGAATAAACTGGACGTCTGGTGATAAAGGGAGTCTCCAGGCACCCAAACCTAAGGTGACGGTGAACTTTCAGTGAATCTTGGGGACTCACGAAATTGCAATGACCACTAGGAAATAAAGAAGTCCCACTAAATGAGGGCTGTTATGCAAAGCTACTCTTTGGTCCTTTTAGTTGGTTTCCTGGGACTGACTGGGCAAGAGAAACAGGTGCAGAAGGAAAGCAGAGGAGCTGATCATTTGCAGGCCAATCTGGAATTTTAATTCACACAGGCCTCAGTTGCCTGGGCCAGCATAGTTCTCAGGTTCTAGAAAGTGTTTCACAAACTCTAGCAGACATCCACTCTGGGACATGTACTGGGTAAAGGCACCAAGACCTTATCCAGCCCCATCCTCCTGCATCTGTCCCCCTAGAAGAGCAAGGAAGGAAGTTGGGGTAACCAAATAAAAGATGTATGCTGGAAGTCAAAGATCCTGCCTGAAGCTGGAGCCAGAGCTGGGGACTCCACTGGACCCCAGGCCCGCAGCAAAAAAGGAGAGCGAACGCTAACTTTGTTTCAACCTGATAATGAGCCAGGCTCATTATAAGATTAGCTGCCGGGATGAACAACACTCTCTTAATAATGCACACATTGCTATGACAACCACCCACTTTGGTACCTAAAGATGATTTCATTGCGTGGCCATGTTTCCTGGTTGGAAAAGAAATGTTGTTTACTGTGAGTTCCACCATTCTGCTTCTCTCTAGCACTTATGGCTTTGTGTAGAATGTGTGCCTGTGTATGTGTGCGAGCAGGCCTGTGTGCACGGACGTGCGTGCGTGTAAGTGAGTGTGTGGCGGGGCAGTCCCTGGAGCCCAAGTGCCTGGGCAGTCCTGGGTACAGAGATGCTAAATGTTGCTAAAATTTCTGTTGGGCCCAGACAGCCGAGTGTGTTGACATAATTATTCAGGCAGACAGGCTTGGCCAGGATTAATACTGTACTATGATTAATTACGGTAGGAGCTTCAACAAGCAAGTGCATGCTGGGGAGGGTCGGGCAGGGACGTGACAGCCCCGGCTCACCAGCTTGCCGGCAGGACACTTGGGGAGGGTGTTGAGTGGGGAGCCGCTCCGGCCTGACTGTAATGAGAAACGAGAAAAGTGCTGAAAAATTGATGGCGCCTGCAGATTGCGCAGGCTGGCGCGCAGCAGGGGGCCCCGCAGCCGGCGCGCCTGGCGCCGTATGCTAATGCGGACGCCGGGCGCGCTATGCTAATGCGGGCGCCTGGGCCAGAGGAAAGGGAGGAAGAAAAGCCTGCACAAAGGAGAGAAATGCAAATGACAGGCACAGAGATCAGTGCTGAGAATCCGGGATTAACTGCGCTGGAGCTGGTGCTCTCCTGAGCTTAACCCTTTCTGGACTGTGGCCGGGATGCAGTGTGGGGGCTCTGGTCCGGATCTGGGTCCAAGCGGAAGTGGGGATGGAGGATATTGGAGTTGGGTAGAACCAAGAAGCTGAAGGGAAGAGGCTGTTTCATCCAGAGTGGTGACTTCTTTGGAAAAGGCCCTGGGGAGGGATGGGGAGTGTTGAGGCAGTGATGTCTGGGGTAGGCGAGGCAGTGGCTCAGCCATGTGCTTCCTGGTCCAGCGCCTTGACCTTGGCGGTGGATATACAGATAGTTAGTCTCCTTTACGTGACACTGTACATTTCGGATGTGTGCACTTTCTTGTATCAGTTTCACTCCAGTCAAAAGTGAAATGTGGAAGAAAAGAGGAGGCCAGAGCAGAGGGAGGGGTTCAAAGCTTCAGAGTTACTTTCTCTGAGCAAGAACAACAGAAGAAGTATTTTGTGAATCGTGAGGATCCCACAACACACATCAGGGGCTTGGTAATGTGGGGCCCTCCTGCTTTGGGGCTCTGGGGCTCGCGCGCGCTCGCGCTCTCTCTCTCTCTCTCTCTCTCTCTCTCTCTCTCTCAGACTGTCACCATGGTGTGTACTCAGGGGAAGAAAAGATTTCTAAAACACCAATACACCTGTCCTCACCCCTCCTTCCTAGGGGGAAGCCTGTTGGGGGAGGGGGGAAGACAGCCAGGACTCCATGGAGAGACCCGCTACCTAGTGAGTGAGGTTGGGTCCTGAGACCAGCAGGGAGGAAGAAGGGGAATCCAAAATTCCAGACCAGAGAAGTCTGTGTAGAGATGGGCAGACCTGGGAAGATGCTGGTGATACAGGGTCACACGGACACGAGGGGTGGGGTGGGGGGAACATAAACATGTATGTTATGAGAGAGAACAGAATCAAACCAATTCCGTGTATAATAAAGTTTAAGTCATTCACATGTCTGTATATTCACTTTTTAAGTCTGAACAACTATATATCCAGCTATGGGCAGTGGTTCCCTCTGAAATGGGAAGATTTGAACTTTCTCTGTAGTGTTTGAATTTTTTTACAGTGTTCAAGGATTAGGGGGGGAAATGCATAAGTATTTGGAAGAAAAACATGGCCAAGTAAACGGGAGTCACAGGAGTCGTGAGCTCGGCCTTTCTGGTGGCCTCATCCCCAAGACAGGATTCTAGGGAAGCGTCTTCTCCAAAGTTCTTCCCAGGCGTGAAGGGCCCCGTTAGCACCCCGTGAGCACTGGGCTTTCCCGTGTACCTCCACACGGAGCTTCCCACGGAGGCACAGGACTGCAGCCGTAGCAGAGATGTCAGACCATGCCTTGTGGGGTGAGTTGGCGTGCAGGTGGCACTTTTTGACAGCCTAGTCCACGCCCACACCGTAGAAGTCATTTTGCAAACAGGACTTCTGCCCAGTTCCCCTCTTGTCATTTTCCTGATAAGCAAACCCTTTGTGAGCAGTCGTCTCTTGCCTACAGAAGTTCTCTTGCGGGAGTGTGTAGAAATGGCTCTCCACCCCATGAGGTGGCCATACCGTCTGTGTCCCCGCTCCACAGCTATGTGATCCAGCACAGGGTCCAGAATAGCAGCAGATACCAGACCCGGACTGTAGACGAGGACAAGCACAGAGGGTGGAAGGGATCTGCCCAAGGTCCCACAGGAGTTAGTGGCAGTCAGACTAGAAATGGACGCCCTCACTCCTCATTTCTATTCCGTTGTTCAGTGCGCAGAGCTGAATCCTAAAGGCCACTGCAAATGTTGGTAATAGGGGTGACATGGTGACACAGGAGGAGAAGGGAAGGGCGAAAGTCAGCAGAGAGCCCTGGAGGAGCAGGTCAATGCGTAGATACATGCACATACACCAGGGAAAAGGGGTTACTTCGGGGTGCTGGTTGTCGTTTTTTCCCTGGGACAAACAAAACAGGGCGGATTGTCTATGCTAGTTTTCCTTTGAACTAGAAATTGCAATCTTTGCTCCAAGAGACGGGAGGATTACAAAACATTTTAAATGTCCTCTTTTTCTCCTTTTCCTGCAAAGCTCTGATGATCTCCGAACCCAGGGGTATTCACTGTAACACAACGGATTAACCAAATAGGACTGGAGAGTCATTTGAGATCTCTTTCCTTTACACAAGCCCCCATGCAAGGACAGGGCTTGGGGGGAGCGTGGGGAGGTCCCCTGTGCTAAGGCAGACACAGCTTCGCTGGGCACAGCAATTATCCTAAAAACATCTGGAGCATAACATTTTAAAAACGCCAGAATTACCGTCAAGTTGGTGCCTAGGATATTCTTTGTGCAATGGCACAGGAGAGGCTGGGAGGCTCTCCCGGGATGTAAGATGTGCCCTTTCTCTACCTGTCCTGGAGGCTTGGGATTTAAATCTATTTGGTGCAGGAATCTCCCTGTCCTTTTGGTGCCCAAACAGGAAAAAAAAAATCCAGAAAGCAGAGTAGATTGTTTATCAATCAACCCCATAGGAAGGCAGACCAACTTTTCTGGCTTTCTGTTTCATAAATATGTTCAATTGACAATTAAAAAATAAATACATAAATAAAACCTGACCTGTGACACTTTCATTAACTCCTGACCTTGAAAATTAATAAAAGAGAAGAATTATGCAAACCTCTGCTTTTTAAAGAGTAATAATTTACAGCTAGTTGATGAGAAAAAAAAATCTTTTTACAGAAGAATTCCAGTTCATAGAAAGAATGAAGAAATAAGGAAACCTACCAGTTTGCAGCCCTGAATGAAGTAAATGATTCAGACAAGGATGATCAATGAGAGTTAAAGCCATTAGAGCAGAATAAAGTCATTTTTACTTATGTGAAAGTGAGAAAAATTACCTCCCATCTGTCCTTTCTTAGGAATCACTAGGATGTGAGCCCCACCCCAACCCAGAAAGTAAGCTGACCGGGCTCCAGGAAACAGGAGAGTCAGCAGAGAGGGTGAGGGGAAGTCTTGGAGAGACAGGCAATCAGCCCAAACAGAAACAGAGGATGGAAGGCTGGGGGATTGGGGCCGAGATTTGAGAAATCTTATACCTTCCATGAGAATTTGGACTGAAGGAGACAATGAAGGCAAACAATGAAAAAACAAAAGCTTGTTTTAGCTCCAGGAAAAAATAAAAACAAACCTCTTCAAGGAGGATGCTGTCATCACACACACTAGCTGGCCCTGCAGTGAACAGTGTTTCTGTAGTCACAACAATGCAATCGCTGTTTAATGATTCTCCACTTTTAAAGTTTAGTTAGAGTCAAAGAGGACTTAAGGATGAAAGACTATGATATAAAATCCTTCACCTTGACAATGTAGACATTTAAGTTCAGATAACAGAGTGGAAAGGGGTAGGAGGTCTTAGGGATGTTCACACCTTCATCTTACCAAATGAGAGGTAGAAGATGCTATTACTGACCTAACAAGAAATAAAGTCTAAGCAAATCTTCAGCAGTGACAAATGCAGCCCATAGAAAAAAATAGAGTGATATTATTATACCGGGTCATTGGGGAGAGATAGAGAGGTGGCAAAAAAGACCTAACAATTCACCCAGCATAGCAGGTCAATAATTAATGTCCAGAATTGATCAATCTATAAAGTGCAGCAAAACATACTGAAAAATACAGAGGTGGGAAACATTCAGAAGAAATAGCTAAATTTTGTGTTAATAAGGGCTGTCTCTGAAGAGTGGGGTTCAGGGCAGGAAGGATGAAGCAAGAAACAGTTGCTTCTCTTCATAAACCTTTCTACATGTTGATTTTTTAACCAAGAACTTGTATTACCTCAATTAAAAGACCTGTATTAAAAATATAGTTAAAAGAAATGAGCAAAACCATTAATTTGGGGATTATTGTCATACCATTAATATGAATTATCTCGATTTTAAAAAACATATTAACACAGAATTCACAGAATTGCAACTCAACAGTTAATATGGGAATTATTGACATCATGAGTCTTTCCACATTCTATAGGTATATTTCTTAAATTATTTATTTTCTTTATGTCTCTCAGTAAAATTTTATTGTCTGTTTATGTATTGTTTCTCTATATTTCTGCCGAGTTGACTCCTAAAACCTTTATATTTGTATTTCTATTTTGAATGGGATTTTTAAAGTGAGATTTATAACTGATTATTGATGGCGTAGAAAAATCATTGATTTTGCTATTTTTAAATATGACCCTCATACTGTAACCTTCTATTATTGTAAATAGTTTTTCAGTTGAATCCCTTGGGTTTTTGTGTTGGTGTTTTTTTAGTTGATAATAGCATCATCTGTGAGTAATGATTAGCCTAGACTTAATTCTGCTAATCCCTTTGCTCTATTTAATCTATTTGTTAAGTTGTTAAATAAAACAGCAATGGTGAGCATCCTTATTTCCTCCCTGATGTTAACGGGAGTGCATCCAACATTCCACAGAAGCAGGCTGTGACCTAGCTGCTCTCAGAAGGTAGCAATGCACGGTGGTCAAGAAGACGGGCTTGGGATTAGACTGCCTAGTCCAAGGTCAGATCTGGATCCATCATTTACTCAGCATTTTGACCTTGACCAATTACTTAACTTCTCTATGCCTCAGTTTCCTTGTCTGTAAAATGGGATAACAGTGCCTACTTCATTGGGTAGCCATGCACATTAAATGAGATTATACGTGCAAAGCACCTAGATGATACACGGGCAAGTCTAATTCATGGTATTTTTAAGAATCTGATTCCTATGTAACACTCGTTCCATATCATCTTGTTAGACTTGGCCTTTTATTACCCCACTGAGGCTCTTTTGGACTTGACTCTGTCATTAGTTTTCATAGCTTCTATTAGTTCAGCAGAACCTTGCCGATTTCCTGGGGAATGGATGGAATTTTGAGGTGCTGTATCCATTCTACACAAGGAATCATAAGTGTCACCCTAGTTCCCTATGGATCTTCTTTCTTCTTTGTATCTTATTGAGAAAAGAGCATGGGCTTAAAAGGCAGACAGTCCCAGGGTGGGACTGCAGCTCCAGGACTCACTGTGTGGCATTGGGCAAGGTCGTAGCTCCCTTGGCTTCCAGGTCCTCTTCTCTGAGTGGAAAGAGAATGTCTCCCTCGTGGAGCTGTTTTGAACATTACAGGGTGAGAAAAAGCCCACACCTAGCCTGGCACCTTCATTTCTTCCCCTTCATTTCTTCCCACTTCTCCACCCAGGGCCCCTTCGTTCAAAACCAGAAATAGTGAGTGGCCTAGAAGGTGAGAGAAAACCATGCTTCTGTGATTAAGCTCAGCTCCACTTCAGGTGAATATAATTCAGTCTTTCCAGGTGGGAATTGGAGGTGCTGGCTCCCAGTCCTGGTACAGCAGCTGAGCCGCCTGGAGAGATGCTATGATCTCTGAAAAAGCAGTGTGAGTTTTCTCCCTTGACCATCAACCGCTTGGAAATCCTCAGCTAAGGGACTTGGTGTGTGACACCTGCAGAGATCAGTTCTTCCTAAGCCAGAGCTTGTTCGAAGCCCTCAGACCTTCCAGAAAAGTGACTTTGGCTCCATAAAAAACATTTTTATTAATATTTGGACAGGACAAAAGAATGCATTGCCATGCAGTCACGTCTATAAGCAGCAAAGAGACATTAAAATCACTGAGTCGCCCCAAGTAAATGCCACAAAAACATAGACAGAAGCACTCTTGCAGCCCATCTTGGTAGGTAGCATGCCAATTATCAGCATCTATGGACTTATCCACTTGGCCCACATATGAACTTCTGCTTTGTCTTGCTTGCCAAGCCATCTTCACCAAGGACACGGAAGAGGAGCACAGAGATTCGGACCAATAGTGATGCTTCAACCTCAAATCTGTAGTTTCACAAAAACCATCCTTGGGAGATTTTCTGAGTGGCTTCTGGAGATATTAGACTCCCATTAAGTGTAGAGCATCCTTTAGCTGGTTCTTCCGCCCTCCTTTCCCATGTCTCTGAATGGCTCAACCACTCACTCAAGCTAGAGACCTTGTAAGATCCTCAGATCCCTCTCTGTCGGCTCTCTATTCAATCATCACCAAGTCCCGTTGATTTGATTTTTAAATCACACCCAAATATTTTCATTCCTTTCCCCCTCCCTCTTCAGTGCTCCCGAAATTACTACATACAACAGCCTCCTCCTGGGTCTCAGTGCCTCAGTATCTCCCTCTCCAAACCATTTTCCACAAAGCAACTAAAGTGTTTGTGGGTTTCTATGCCTCCACAAAAGGTTTGCCGTCTAAATAAATTCCAAATCGTCAGCCTGGCATACAAGGCCCTGTGTGATCTGTCTCCACCTTCCTCTCCCTGCCTTCCTGGTGTTCCCAGTGCCACACTCCAGTTCTATGCAACTCATTGCCTTTTCCCTCACTGTTCCTGCTGCTTCTAACCCACTCCTCCTGGTGAACACCCACTAACCCTCATACTCAGCTCAAGTGTCATGTCCTGGGGGTACCTTTCTTGGCCGCACCCAAAGTGAATGCCAGAACCACGGTGATCATCCCCATCTTCCTCTCTGGTGCCTACCTTTTTCTGGACCATCGTCCAGGAGTGTCCAGTGACATTTTTCCCGATAGTTTAAGCCAGATAGAGACATGTATTCAGGTATTTCCTGCACAGAACGTTTCAACAGATACAATCCCTTTACCAAGTAAAGGGACTACTTTTAGTTACCCTTATGGGAATAGTGTGAGGTCCCAAAGGTATGAGAAGCAAAATGAAACCTGGGCATCTTGGGGGGCAGTGGTTAAGGACATGGACTCAAATTGTGTTCAGATCCCAGCTTTGACATTCACTAGCTCTGCTACTGGGCTCATTACTTAACCTTTCAAAATGTCGACTGTTTCATCAGTGAAATAGGGATGATAAGTCTTATTTCATAGGATAGTTGTGAAGATTAAATGAGATGATGCATAAAAGAGGGTTTTACATAGTGTCTGGTGCATAGTAACACCAGTTGCTATTGTTTAGTAATAGCAGTAGAATGTGATGGTGGTTGGTAGTAGTAATTATTCCACGTACATAAAGCATTCCATAAGACCTCCAAAGTCATCCTATCTAAGCATTGTGCTGCCCTAGAGATGCTGATGGAATTTAGAGTGTCTGTGACTCAGAGTTTGAGCCTATTGCACCTAACAGTTGAAACTTCAGCTCTTCGCAAATAGATATTAATCTCCGATAAAATAGTAGAGGGCTTTAATTAAGGCAATCAGGCTGATTAATGATTCCCTCTGGGCAAGTGCTGAGACACCCAGAAGAGGAGTAAGGGCTTTCTGAAACACACAGAGCAATCCATCCACCAATTTCCAAATGACAACAGCTCTTCCCAGGCTGTTGGCTCTCAAAGCTGTACCCGCTATCCAGGGTGCCCGTGGTTACTTTTATAACCATAAACACTGTTGACCTTAAACAGAGAGCCAAATATTTCTCCAGCAAAATGAGTTTATTCAGGAACAATGAAGAACTGCAATTTGAGACATACGGTCTAATGACGCACCATGCACAAGTCCAGAGGAACAAGTTGGGGACCGCTGTTTATGGACCGGGGAGGGGCTGTTGTAAATGAAGAGTGCATTGGAGGAAACTAAAAAGTTTGAAGTCCAGTGACTTTTCATTGGCTGCGTTATAGTAGTCTCTCATTGGCTGAGCTGTTACTGGGCCAGGAGGAATCTCTTCCTCCTGCTGAGGCAGGAAATGTGAATTCAGGCTCTTCCTGTCAGGTCAGTAGTATGCGTTGAGTGACCATGCATGAAAATTCTCTCTTCTAGCCTCCCAGCTCCATTTTAAATGAGGTTTCTGTTTATTAATTTTCACAAAGCACCCCCTTATTAAAAGAAAAAACTGAGTCACTAAACCATGGTGATTTCTTTATTCTAACTCTGAATTCTTCCTCTGAAAGAATTGAGTAAGTAGACGGGGACTAGAAGTGGCTTCAAGGGCTTTGGGGTAAAGAACTCCAAATTCTCAATCCAAACGTGAATTAGATGAAGACTCAGGACACAGGGGTTCAATTCCCCCTAAACCCTGTGGATCCTAGACCCTCCTCAGATCTTATTTTGCCCTCAGCAGCTCTCTCCCCACCTTCCAGATGGGAAAAGGAACAGAATGTATATTTATTCAGGACCAATACCTCAGGCCAGGCTTTGTGCTGGGTGTGAAACTCCAAGACTGGGTGAGGGCCTAGAGTCAGGATTTGAATCAAAGAGTTGTTCTAAGGATTAAATGAATTAATTCATGTACTTAGATCGGTGTTTCTCACATTGTAATGTGCACACAGATTATCTGGGGATCTTGTTAAAATGCAGATTATGATTCAGCAGATCTGGGGTGGGGCCTGAGAAACTATCTTTCTTACAAACACCTGGATTATGCCTGTGGTACTGGTCCAAGGCCCACACTTTGAGTCCTTGACAGCTTACAAAGCCCCTTCTCTTAGCGAGTCTTACATGTGGTAGATATAATTGTATGTGTTCAATAATTTCTGGTGAACAGAATTGAGCTGAAATTTTTATAGTCCGATGATAGTGTATTTGGTGTTTTTATATCTCTTATTTTATTTAATTGCATAATTCAGCAAGGTAGAACTTCATGTCCCCATTCACAGGTAAAGAATCTGAGGGAATTCCTGAAACAGAAAATTTGTCTTTCATCTCTTCTGGAAAGTTTTCAGCAATTATTTTTTTTTGACGATTGTCTCTCCTCACTCTCCCAATCAAATTAGAACTCAGACTGGGATATGGATAACTACGCACTCCACTTACACATCTTCTGTCTATACCACATTCTTCATGATGTGTTTTTCTAGTTCATTAATTCTTGCCTCGAGTGTCCTGAATCTGCTATTGAATACAACCACTGAGTTTTAAATTTCCATTATTAATTTCCATTGGTTTTTAGTTTCCAGTATTATACTTTTCATCTCCAGGAATACTGAGTTGGTTCTTTTTCATTTCTTTCGGCCAGTTTTACTCTCTTGCTCCTTGTTCACATTTTCAATTTCTTCTTTTATTTCTTCAAAAACAGTAAAAATATTTATCTTATATTCTGTATCTGATCATTCTGATCTCTGAAAATTTATTGAGTCTTTTTCTAATGTATGTTGCTGTGATATTGTGATTGGTAAGAAATGTATTTGGTCTTCGTTCCTTCCTGGCACAGAGTTCCTAAAATCTTTAGAATTTCCTCAGTGGTAAGAGTGTCTTGGTTATTCATGAGAAGTCCCTTTCAACCACACCTGAATTTATGTTATGCATGACTTTTTAGAAAGCCCTTAAGGATGGGGGCTGGTTGCCAGAGGAGCCAACCATGTGACTAGAGGGTTAGAACTTTCAGACCCATGCCTCCTCCCTATCTGACCTCAGACCTCCAGGGAGGGGAGAAGGACTAAAGGTTGAATTAATCACCAGTGGTTGGTGATTTAATCAATCATGCCTATATAATAAAGCCTCCATACAAGTGAGCCACTTTAAGAACCCAAGGAGAGGATCATGGGAACATCCATTTTATAGTTGGTTGGTCAATAGCACGGGTGACAACCTGAACTCGTGAGATCTGAAGTGAAGGCAGTTTCGTGGGTCTCAGCCCTTAACAGGTGGGATCTGAAGATATGTCCAGGTAGATGCTGTCAGAGTGGAGTTAAATTGTAGGAAACCCAGCCAGTGCTGGAGACTTGCTTGATATAAGGAGAAAAAAACAGACACATTTTATGACCAGAAATTCAGTATTCAGAGCAGTTAAGAGTACAGAGCTTTTCCTGTACAACTGTTTCCATTGACTTTTCCAAAGTCCCTTGTTTCCTTGTAAGGTTCTTTCTTTTTTTCTTCTCTTTTCTTTTTTTTTTTTTTTATCCTGAGGCCATATTCATTGGAACTCCCTCAGGGGAATTCTTTGAGGCTAGAGAGGTTCTCCATTTGCTTCTTCCAGGTGTTGGGGGCTTGACCAACCTGGGCACATGTTAAATTAAAATTCTCGGCTTACTTACGTCAAACCTAGCAAATAATGGGATTCAGGCACCAACCCCACCCAAGGGCCAGCCCATGTCCACAAATTCACAGAGGATACTTTGTCCCCTTTAACTCAGAATCGGGCTAGGCTGGGACACACGTTTCCCTGTATTATTCCTTTACAAGGAGGGTTTTTCCTGGTTTACGTTTTTATCAAGAATGTAGCCCTCTGTGGATCATGGCTTCATATGGAGCGGCTAGAAGACCCCACTCCAGCGCTCTGCAGGCCCCGTGTCTTGTCTCCCTGCACTTCCGCGGCTGCAGATGTTCTCAGAGGGCCGGCAATGTCACTTACACTCCTGCTTCGTCCCTGGGCTCTGAAGACTTCCTTCATTTTCTTACAAGGTCATCCATGCATTTAAAATTATGTTTCTTAAGTTTTTATCCAGCATGTTTCATTGTTTGTAATAGAAGGGCTTAGGACTTCTAATCTTTCATTTTGCCAGGAACAGAAATTTCATCTTTTTCTAAACTCACAGTGCTTAATAAGGCTGATAAAGTGTCACATCTACCATGCAGCAAGCAAACTACCAAGAATGTTTGCCTTGTTAAAGGGAATAAGAGGTTGAATGTTGCCCACATTAAGGAGTCTTGGGGATAATATTACTCCCAGGGCTTCACTAGTAAACAGAGAAAAATGGCATTACCAGGAACAGATTCCTGGGAGAATTTTCTTCTTGGAACAGTGACAAGAACTTGCATCCAACTGTCAGGGGGAGGTTTCTCTACACTCCATTTGAGATGAATAAAAACACTCCATTGAAGATCAGTGTAATGATAATAATCGTTACAACAGCTTAAAGTTGCATAAAGAGCATTGTTTACAAAGTACTTCTATTACACTTATTTTGTTCCCCTTTTGACAGATGATTCAAAAAGACCCCTGGAGTGAGGAGCTATAGATGGGAGTACTGGGGGCACCTCCTCTGGGGTCAGGAGCCCCCACACCAACAACAATACAATGGAGCCTTTTTGAAGAAGGCTTTTGACAGGCCACCTGGTAGCCAAGAACCTCCTCTTTCTCCCTTCCTTGGGTGTAACTTCATCACATGTGCTGAGATGTATGGGGAGACTTGACCCTCTCAGGGTCACTGGTGTTTGCTAAATTCAGAGTTTCCATGGTCCTGGCTCTTCGTGCATTTTACCAGAGATTCAAGCCAAGTTCATCAGAGTTCATGTCCAGCCCCTTCCATTCCCACTAGCATCCCTTCCCCCAGGCTCTTAAAGCAGAAGCAGACTATTAGGAGGCATAGCCCAGGGGGAACACTGGAACCCTCCCAGTCCCCATGGTCCCATCTGCAGTGGAGGGATTCTCCACAGCCTCAGGACGCCTCCAGTTCAGGGACAACAGCTTTATAGAATGGAACTCTAACTCCATGCAGACTGGGGTACCAGGCCATTGGTGACCCCAAAAGTGACCATAGCTCCTTTGAGCAGGGGAAACATAGAAGAGTAAGGTTGAGATTGGATCAATACTTCCAGAATCGTCAAGAATGACCCAACACCATGCTCCACACCCCACATAGCATGTGATATTTATTCTTTTAATGCTCTTATTCTTGACAATTAAAAAAGGAGAATAGTCATTTGTCTTTCCGTATTCAAAAACCTTCAGTTCCTCCAATCTCGCCCAATGTAAAACCCTGGGAAATTTGTGGCCTTTTCCCTGACACCCCGACATGATCCAGAACATTCCATGGCATGATTACAAATAATCACTTAACATTTCAGTAATGATGTTCCATTCTTATTCACCTTCAAAACATATCACAGTTCCCCTTTCAGCCAGAAGAACACAAACACTGCAGAAAAATGAGGCCCATACAAAAAGTGAGCAAAGCAAGGTCGTTTACACATATGAGGCAACGAAGACTCAAAGCAGGTAATTTACTCCAGTTCACACAGGGCTCCAGGGCCAGGACACAAACTCAGGCCAACTGGAGCCAAACCCGTTGATTTTGCTGGTACTCCGTGCTGCTCGCTATCAAAACAACCCCATTTCATGAGGGAACGTGGCCTTAATATAACCTTCATGGATAGTATAGAAAAGCCAAGATTCTATCATGATGCCACAGCTGGGGGTAGCACAAAGCTAATCAAAACAATAGAGTTTCTGAAGGAGATGGAGATGGAAGAGAAAGAGAAAGAAGAAGGGAGGGAGGAAGGGAGAAAGGAATGGAGGGATGGAGGGAGAGAGAGAGAGAGAGAGAGAGAGAGAGAGAGAGAGAGAGAGAGAGACCTTTGTGAAGTTATTATTGTCTTTGATTCATTTTCCTTTCAGAGTTTTTCACCTTTCAGATCTCCTACTAATCTGAATTAGGTCCAACACACACACATACACCACACACACACACACACACACACACACACACACACACACACAAACTCTACAAGAAACGTGTCCTAAGAAGGCCAGGTAAATCTCTCTAAACAGAGAAGCAGCCTCTCCAGGAATGCAGTGTTCTCTCCTGAAGGAGTGTCCTGTGAGAGAGACACTGAGGATTCTGTCCAGATAAACCTCGGTGAGGATAAGCAGAGGTCAGATAACCAGGTTGCCCTGTGCTCAGCTTCCTCCCCTGGGCAAGGTGACTGAGGGTCAGAGAAGAAAACACACAGCTGTTCCCAGGGCCGGTCAGGTTTCTCCAATCTTTCAGGCCATGGCTTACCAAGAATCTGGCCCTTTAATTGGACTGAGCCTGGGACCAGGATCCAAGATGTCAGCCCTCATCCCTATCTACCACTGACTCACCGGCCACTTGCCATTCTCCTTTTCTCGTCTCCCTTCCCCACCACTCTCACAGAAGATAGAAATGGCCATCCATAGGCCTTGCTCACAAGACTTAAATCAGTTGTATGAGAAAAAATAAAAACAATGACTAGCATTTATGAAGACCTACTAGGTGCCACATTCTTCACATACATGGTCTTAACCTGCCAACAACTAACTCCTTGAGATAGTTATTATTCTCATTGTACACATAAGGAAGTTAAGGCTCAAGGCATTAGAGAACTTACCTTGGGTCAAATGGCTAGTAAGCAGCAGGACTTGGATTTGAACCCAGGCTCCAGAACCTCTATTGCTATCATGCCTCACTGTCATTCTCACTTTCTTCACATCAGTTTTTTCCCCCCCTCTGGGGAAGAATAGTGGCTGCATTGAGAAACTGGCATGACTTCTGTTTTCTTCCTTTTCTCTCCTTCCTTCATTCACCACACTGCCTCCTCGAGCGGGCTTTTTGTGTTGAAATCGGGGGTTGGGACCCAAATTTGGGGAGTCAAGCCCATTAGTGCCTTGTTTATCCTTTGTAGGTTTCGGAGACCATGGGATTATTTTTCAGAGGACACTCCTATTCTCTGCAGAAGCACAGATTGAAAAAGACTCATAATGGGATTTGCGGAGTTTGTGTTCGTTACGTGGTTTTTTGTTTTTGCAGCATGCAGAATTAATGAGCATTTACGAACTCAACCCCCGCTGCAGAGTACCTTCAGTTCTTCTCCTAGCTGCCAGTTCCCCACGACACAAAGGTGTCCCTGCCAAATCGAAGGACATTTAGAAGAAACTCACCATGGAATATTTGCAAAATAATGTGATAAGAAAAAGAGCATCCCAATCTCAGCTGCTGTGAAAACACCAGTCTGGAGTGCCTGACACACCAGCAGGTGTTATCTCCTCTCACTTCCTCTCCTTCTCCAAGTCTGTCTTTTGAGATCTTTCTCATACGCCTTTGGGGATCCTGAAGGATGAGTCAAGACCCATATGTCCTTGATGCCATTTGTATAAAACTCATCATCACCAGGACACACAGAACCTCCCACATCTGAGTCCCACAGACTCCATTGTAAATTCTAGTTAAGTTAAATAGGACAAAATAGCCCCAGAATATCCTCCTTACTGGATTAGACATCAACCAAACCCATCTCAGAGCTCAGGATAGTTTCTAAAAACAAACAGTGCTTAGGGAAAGTCTGAATCTTCTGAAGTCAAAACCAAAAGGACCCTCTAAAAGTTTGTGGCAGAGCGAGACTTCATTTCACCGCATTCCTTCTACTGCCTTACCACCCCATGGACCCACCATTGCAGGAGAAAAGCCTAGAGCTACAGAACACTTATTCGGAGCTGAGACCTTTCATTGCCAATACCAGAAATCTCTGCAAAGCAACTCGGAACAAGAAGGGACTGGATTTTAAGAATGGAGTAAAATTTTATAAGAAATAAAGTCAGCATTTTGTTATGTAG
>CM053507.1:144650792-144723206 GCA_028627145.1 Eidolon dupreanum | reverse complement strand
TGACAACTATATGGATGAATCTCACAGAAAATGCTGATTCAAAGAACTAGAGCACCAAAAAGTACATACTGTATGATTCCCTTTATAGGAAGATCAAAAATCGGCAAAATCAACCTTTTAAGCTACAAGTTAGAATAGTAGACACCTTGCCGGGCAAGATGGTGATGGAAATCAGAACAGCACCTGCCTCAGGGTGGTGGGTATTGACTGGGAGGGAACAGCAGGGAACTTTCTGGGGTGACTGTAATGTCCCTGTATCTTGTTTTGGTGATGGTACACAGAAGTATGTAATTGTCAAAACTCATCAAATGCTCAAGATATGTGCACTTCATTGTATATTAATTATTTTTCAGTGGAAACTAGGTTTGGTCTCTTGCCATCATTCTTGTTATTTTCTTAGCCCGAAGAACACTTACGCTGGTCACCAGTTTTCTTGATGACCAAGGCAATGGAGATAGATGCTCCTTGTACGTGAATCTTCGTATAAGCCCCTAGGTACTAATTCTCCTAGCCAGTGAATAAATGAAAGAAAGTAATTGCCCTGTCACTTAGCTATGAGAATGATTTTGTCCTAGAGCCACAGATATTGACATAAGCCCAATAGCACCTTGTCACTGACAAATCACCCAATTTGGGATCTTCTTTTGGAATCACCATTTCTCATTATGATGTATGTCAAAGAACCATACCACATAAGATCAATAAATATAAAACAAATGTTCTCTTTTGAAAGGAGTAAATGCACCATATGCAGTGAGCCACAGGAAGCTCCAAACTGGCTGTCCCATTGAAGCCAGGGACCTCTCTGCCCTTCGTTGCCAGGTGCTGGAGGGGCAGGTGGATGTGACCAGTACACATCCCTTACAAGTCTAAGGATTCTTCATGAAGAAGTGAAGCTTCTCCCTAGGAAAGAATCTCACTCAGCCTTGGAAACTAAGCACAGTCTGAAAATAAATATTCAGTCACTCAACAGAAAAATGAAGGGTCTTCTCAGCCCTAAGAAAACTGGTAGACCACCTAGAGGATCATCTTAGTCAAGGTTCACCTGGCTCTGAGTAGCAGGGGAAAAGTGGCCTGAAGACTCAGGGTCTTTGGTCTCAGCTTGAATTTACTCTTTCTTCACCTGGTGTTGTTTATAGCTCTGTTTAAAAATATCTGGCAGCTTTCACTGGATTGGCTTGTCTGTCATTCTATTGAATAAACAGTCTGAAGCCTCCTGGCATCCCACAGCCATTTCACCTGCCAAGGACAATTTAATAGAACTATGAAACTCGATTCAGGTTCTGTCTTATGCTTCACAGATTATGCAGATAGATATATGTCATCTATATTTAAAAATTAGGGTATGATTCAGGCAAGAATAGGCGAAAGCTTGATAAGGAACAGGATATTTACATAAACCCAGAATATCTCCCACAAAAGTACTTATCAGCCACAAAAGGAAAAATGGTTAATTAACAGTGAAAAAATCTGATGGATACCACCTTAACCAAATGATCAACATTCTTATCAATAATGAAATAGACCCACAGTGTATGCTTCACGGTAAAATACATTGAGAAGGCCACAGTATCACTTACGGGATATTCTGGCTAAAATGTATAATCTGGATCCAATTAGTGAGGAAATGCTGGACAAACTCAAGTTAAATAATGTCGCAGTCATGAAAGACAAAGGAAGGCTGAAGAGGTTTCCAGATTAAACCTAAAAGGACATGAAAACTAAGTGCAATGTGTGATCCTGGATTAGAAATAAAAGTGGCTATAAATAACATTAATGGGATCATCAATAAAATTTAAATATAAACTATAAAGGAGAAAATAGTTTTAGATCAATGTTAAATGTTAAATTTCATGAATTTGATAACAACATTGAGGTTATATAAGAAAATGTTCCAGTTCTTGGATATACCCATGGAAGTATTTAGGGGTGACAGGACAAGAAAATGGTTCAGAAAAATAAAGTATCTGTGTATGTATGTGGCGTGGGAGTGCGAAGAGAGAGAGAGAGAGAAAGAGAGAAAGAGAGAGAGAGAGAGAGAGAGAGAGAGAGAGAGAGAGAGAGAGAGAGAGAGAGAGAGAGAGAGAGAGAGAGAGAGAGAGAAGCCAAATATGGAAACTTAACGGCTACTGAATCTATGCAAATCTTTTGTCAAATGGGGTGAGAATGAGAATGGAGATCTGAACAGGGCCCGATTTTCCTCTCTGGATTACTAGCATCCCACAAAAGTCAGAAGACCTCTCAGGTGACCCCAAAAAGAACAAATTAGACTATTTGGGGGGTCCGTACGTGTCCAGCTGGATGAACTGAAAGGACTCAACCCATCTCGTCTTTTCCCTCTGTTTTCACAGCTAATGCTGTGCTTTCTGACATGACAAATCCCTTCTTCTTAGAAATGGCACTTGCTTAAAATCTAGGCACAGGTAAAATACAAAGTTGAAAACTATGCCTAAGTTTTTGCTCCCTTCTGCGCTAACTAAACGTGCCGCTTCTCACACTGTTCACTTCCTTTTTGCTAATGATAAACATTTATCTACCAATGTACATTTGCTGAGTGTTTTAAAATCATTTTTGCTGCATGTCCTTAAAGTAATCCTATAATGACAGTAGTTTCTTCCATTTATAAACAAATTAGGATCTGCAGATATTATTTGTCTGTATCAAAATATGTAGTGAGGCCTGTTTTACAAATTACAGCTCATGAATCTCTATCTATTCGCTGCTTAGATTTCTGGTGACATTAAGCTACAGCTTGAATTATGAAGAAGGCAATAACTATTTATATAGAGACACTTTGGTAATTTATTTATTCAAAAAGCACTACTGAAAGCCTTCAACATAGCATGCACTCTGTTATTTGAAAATCAGATAGCTGTATAAATTAGACATGGCAGCCAATCGTAGATTATTTATTCTTTTCTTATACTAAAAAGAAAAAAAAACAAAAACAAAATCATGATACAAGTTCAAATGAGAACCAGCAATTAATGCCTTAATAATCACCACCTTTCAGTACCAAGATTTCGGAGATCTATCTTCTCATTCACTTTGAGTTTCCACATGGAGCAAGTGTGAGAAAGCCAGATGGGAGTTCCACAGCCCCACACCCATGAACTAGACTTAAAGAATCAAACCCCAGCCTTGGGCAACCCCTGCTCACCATAACACAAGACACCAGGTTCCCAACTCTTGGTTTCTAGACCATTCCTCACCTCAGGGCTCCTTGGAGAAATGGCTAACTCCAGGGCTGGGGTTGGGAAGTACCAGCTAAGCATGGATACCACATTGTGCCAGAGAGCACAAAACGCTTTAAGAAAAAAATGAAAAGAAAAAGAAAAAAGGAACTTTCCATAAAAAGAAAATTTGTAGAGACAGAAAGTACATTAGTGGTTGCTTAGGCAGGAGCGGTCTTAGTGGGAGGATGAAAACGTTGTTAAACTGACTTATGGTTGTTTTTCACCTTTCAGTAAAGTTACTAAAAATCATTAAATTGTATACTTAATATGGGTGAATCATATGTGTTTAAAATATACGTTATAAAGCGATTTTTAAAAAGTTGGTATCACTTAAAAAAAAAAAAACTATTGTAAAAGAGACTTGACAACCAAATCCATGGGAAACCTTGACTGGATTCTGGGTTGAAGAAAAAAAACTTTTAAAACGATACTTGGGAGAACATAGAGAATATTTTTTTAATGGGCTATAAATTATTAATTGGGCATGAGAATAGTGCTGTGACGATGCAGGAGACGTTTCATATTCTCAGGCCAAACAGTTGAAGAAGTTAGGAGTGACACAGCTGACGACTACAATTTACTTTCAAATGATTTAGGAAAATATACATATATACATATGAGGACAGAAAATGCAAATGTGAAACAATGTTAACAGTCGTTCAAGCTATATGGAAGGAATACAGGTATCCATTGTATCATTCTTCCCACTTTTCTATAGACTTAACAATTTTCAAAATGAAACGTTGGGTAAAATATTCCAAGGACCACATTTATTTGCTTTGAGACAGACCTTCAAGAATCTCTACTAAGTAAGAAGTTGCACTAATAGAACGACTCTGTATTATACTGTTTTCCCCACCCCTCGCTCATTAGCCTGTCCAGGCTGGATTTCCTTCAGCACTCAGGTGGGCCATGTGCCTTCCTGTCACATGACCTCCGTTTTCCACCTCAGGCCCTCCTCTTCCCTGGTTTCCCATAACTTTCTTTTAAGTGCTTACCAAAATTATAAATAATTTGTTAAATTATCTGTTCCACCATCTTCCACAAAGAATTGTTCATTCAAGAGAGTGAATACTTGTCCACCACCATTTCCCCAGTCCTCCTGCACTGCCTGGCACACCGTAAGCACCCAATTCATATTTTTAAGAGAATGAGTATGTTTAGTAGATCCACCGACGTGATATCAACTGTCATGAACCTCAGTAGTGTTAGGGAAGCACCACTTTATCTTGGGTTTGTCTCTAAGGAACGGTTATCATTTTAGATTCAGGTCTGCTGATTGTCCCTGGAGGTCTCTGCCAACCCGTTTCTCAGTATCTCCACAATGGATGTAGGTTTGGAGGTAGGTAGAAAAATCAAACAGAATGAGCATGCAGTCATTTAGTAGGGGAATCTGTTGTAAAGAACATGGTGAATCAGTCGCGGACAAGGCAGAAAACATCATGCAAGGGCTCATTCGAAGACTTACTAGAGCTCACTGTAGCTTCTGGCATCTCATGGATGTGGCCAGGGGATGAAGAAAGTGGCTCATAATTTGTTTTCTTGCTGTCAATCATTAAGGGGGGAGCATTATTTTTTCCTCTCCTAGGAGAGTAGCCAGATATCTCAGATACTAAAATCTGGATTTGTATCTTCTTATGGGGTAGTAAATACATGTTTGTGTTTCTAAGAAAAAAAACAAAAAACAAAAAACAAAAAACAAAAACAAAAAACAAAAAAACCTGTAAATTGGAGTCTACTGCCATGAAAAGAATCTCCCCAAACAGGCATTTGCTGTTAAAAGTTTATAGATGGGGAGAAGATGCCATGTAGGCTTTGTGCTTATCTGGATGGGAAGGGAAAGCTAGAATGGAGGTAGTTGCTCCCGCAGACCTGAGGACAGAAAACAGAATCATGGGCCCGCAAGTCATGCACAAAGGCCCGACGGGGCAGGACTCCTGCTGAGCTGTCTACTAGTACTTGGGAGGACTGAGCTGAATCCCTGCAGTGTGGCAATCTCTGGAAATGGCACCTAGCAATCTGTGTTTAAGAAATCCTCCAGATAATTCTTAAGCATATTCAAATTTGAGAAGCACAGGTCAATAGTATAATAACCCCACTGGGGGGGGGGGCGTTAAAAATTGTATATGCAGGTATGTGTATAGACACACACATATATATATTAAAAATCGTATACACATACACAAACATGCAAAAAGGTTGGAATATGATGTGCCCTGTTCATAGAAACATCTGAAGGATTAAGATGGCAAAGACTACAACTTTGTTTTCTACTTTATATTGTTTTGTGTCAATTTTATCTTTAAAGATATTTCCAAAAGAAAATATAAGGTGTAACATGACCAGGCTTCCACTTCCCAGGGACTCTCTGGGCTCTGCCCTCTGTCATCGTCTGGCTCCCATGACGGCTGCACGAGCTCTGAATGCCACATTCAGACAAGACAATGGAAGAGTGAAACTCCATTCGAACACAATGTACTACACAGGGGACCCGTTTGTCTGGTGCTTCCTCATCGTTAGATTCAGGATATTTGTCCCCGCTGGAATACTCTTAAGTGACTTGCCTTGCTCGGGTCATTACGTACGGAGGACACAATTTCCATCTACCTCTCATTGATGGCGTTAATTGTGATCCTCTAGTCAAGGTTTTGTAGTTTCTAGGTAGTTACTGTGCTTTCTCTTGCAACTAATCAGCTTTCCGTGGATAGACACTTGAAGACTATACGAATATTCTAACACTTACTAAATCACCCCCTATATTGAGCATCCACTGGTGATTCTTACCTGGACCAGTCTTTGCTATAATGGTTGCAAAATAATGATTTTCCAACGCCAGCATTCCTAGTACGTTTATCAGTTAGCACTTGGCGTTCTGCTAGTATCGATTTACTTTTGATAGACTGTTTGGCTAGAAGTGTAATTCTAGGTTGAAAACAATTCTCTTCAGAATTTTGAGGGCATTGCTTCACTATCAGGGAGCATCCCACGTTGCTAGCGAGAAGTCCGATGCCATACATCTAGTTCCTTATGTATGTATGACCTATTCCCCAATCCCACCCCGGAAGCTCTTAGAATCTTTCTGTTAATCGTTGGTGTTCTGACATTGTATAATGATGTGCCTGGAATGACAATATTTTTTGTCTTTTTTTTTCTGGAGGCCTAACTCCCAGTTTTCCAGTTGAAACTGGCTGTTGCCCAGGACAGGTATAGAAGTGTCTTCTCATCCCTTCGTTATTCTGAGAATATCGAATCCTCCATTTCCTAAATCTTTCTCCTTTTTGGTTTACACCCTCATTTTGCTGAACCACATATCCTTTAACAGTCTCTCTCAAGCATAATGTTAAGAGAAAAGAGGTAAGTTGCTGACTAATGAGTGACTGGTAGCTCAGAGACTAACAGAGAATCACTGTTATGGCTACACATAAGTCTCCAGTTATTTGTGTATTAACACTGGAAAAATAATGAAAGAGGGAAATAGGGAAGAACAAGTGACTCCTACTTTATCAGAAATATTCCATTTGTTTTATTTTTAAAATAACTATATAAACTTAAAAAAATAAATTATAATTTTCGATTATGTACATACTAGATTTTCATCAAAGTATTTAAGAGATTCAAAATGGAAATATCCCAAATGTTCAATAAGAGACTGGTTATGGAGAGAATGCAAATTCATGCAATGTAATATTATGCGGCTATTAAAAATATTACACATTACTTGTTGACTAAGACATGTGCATGATAATCTGCTAGCTCAAAAAGTGAGTCTGTGACAGAATATGAATATTATGTGCATGTATGCATATAAGTGTGTGTAATTGTATGTTTGTGTACACCAAAGTATTAAAAGTAGTGGAACTCAGGCCAACGTACTGATCTAGGTAAAATTTTGCTCTAAGCACGTATTTTTTTTTATATAGCTAGAAAAGTACTTTTTAAAGTTTAATTTAATTTCAAAGCCACCATGGCCAAGAAATTAAAAGCAGACAATCTGTTCATAAGAGGTAGATACCTCAACTGTATATAAAACAATTAGGCATCTTGTTTATCAAAAACACGACAGCTGAGAAGTACAAGAACATTGCCCTGTGTCCCAACAGACAGTGGCTATGAAGAGAACCTCTTGTCTTAGGAACAAGCACAATTTGGCTTCAGATTCCTGCTGCCTATACATTTGAGACTCATTACACATTTATAATCTAATGTACATGACTCCTTCCATAATTAACCAATTTGCTAGTAGTCACTGAAGAACAATTACAGCCAAACTGCTAAGATTGCCTGCAAAACAACAGCAAGAAAAAAAAATTATCCCATGTAAATAATTACGTGATGCACTGAAAACTCCTGCTACACTAGACACTGATTTTCTTAGAAAGTTAACATTAGAGCTGAAAGTGGGCATCAAAAGACCACTGTGACCTTGAGCAAGGCCATTTACCATCCCTGGAGGGTTTTTTTATACAAACCTTAGAGAGAAAAATCTAACTTGCAAAATACTGTGCTTAAATGTTAAATAGTGCCAGGAAAGTATTTTTATCATTATTAGGATTAAAGATATTCTTGTGCAGGTAGCTAAGTGGAGTAAATTGAAACATTTTGGCTAATGAAAATTTCCTGTTCACACCACAAATCAATTGTAACCAGTAAGCAGATCTACAGAAATGAAATTATAACATTGATTACTGGTTCATTTAAGAGAAAAGTATGTGCCAGCCTTACAATTGGGCAGCATGTAATAAAACTTTCACAATGTTTTCTTTAAACAATATATTCAGTCATCTGGCTTTCAAAACGATATGATATTTAGATCGAAACAAGTTATATAACTTCTTTCTGACAGCTACAAAATAAGATATTAGTACTATCTACTTATAAAGATGTTGAGACCACATTTTGTAGCCTACTTTAAGAATCAATTCAAGATATTTTAGAAACAAAATATCTGATTACCATTGCTTGTTTTCAGATAAGAAATAGGTGGCAAAGATAAAGGGTGTTGGACAATTGATGGCCAGCATTTGGGACTGGATTCCTAGCATTTGGGACAGAACAAAAATAATATAAGGAAAATAGAGGAGGAAGGAGAGGGACAGAAATCTTTCATATTTTCTCAGCATATGATACTGATGCTTGATCTCTATTTCTCTATAATTTTGCATTTTGTATGTGTATATTTTGTATAAAATAGGTATATTCCTAAACAATATATTTAGATTTTTAAATTTATACAAATCATATTCCAGTATATCTATCTTTTTATAACTTGGGTTTTTTGGTCTTTGTTTTGTTGTTTTTCATGATCACTGTATGTGTTATCTGGTAGCACAGAATCTCCCACCTTGTTCTTCAAAATTGTCGTAGCTATTCTTTGCTCTTTGTTCTATATAAATTTTAGAATCAGCATGTCAGGTCACACATACACAAACCTCTTTAGAATTTTGATTGGAATAGCTTTGAATTTATAAACTCATTAGCAAAAACTGGAATCAGGATATTGACCTCACCTACCCATGAAGGCTAGAGGGTGAGGGAGAAAGATCTCTGAACCTCCGAAATTCCTGTTTCACTGCCCCAGAGACTAGAGGGATAAGAGGTGACCTGAAGATCTGGCGTTTCTTAAAGACTTTCTTTTAGTCGATTCTCCTGTTCTTGGTCCCACCAGCATCTCGTGCTTCCAGAGATACTGAATCCTCAGTTCCTAAGCCTTTTGGGGAGTTCTGCTCAGCTTCTCCCAATGTGACTTAGGATTCTCATTTCTCAGGTTTGCTAAGGGTTAGAACTCTCACCTGCTTTTGAGTTTTCAAATGTTATCAATGTTCTTATCGTCAGTGTCCTTGTAAGTTTTGGGGTTTCAGGAAAGTGTGAATGCTGACATAGTCAACCACCATCCTTACCAAAAACTCTGTTGCTTATCTTATTTCTCTAAGTGTATTTTGGATTTGGGGGAGGGGAGAGGCATCTATTTGCTTGTTTTTATTTTTTTTGGTTACTTTTTTTGTTTCCCACCACCAAAAAATACCCCCAGCTTTCTGACTCATAAGCCTTCAAACCTGTTTTCTAAAGAATGCATACAAGACTGTGGGTATTGCTCGGAGTAGCACCTCTTGCCACATCCCATAGATGCAGCTATGTCCTGTTCTTATTCGTTACTGTTCTAAATCACTTGTGACATCTTTGCTGTCCTCTTTAACCAAGAGCTACTGTGAAGTGTATTAACTTTATATATATAAAAAAAAATTTTTCCGCCTTACTTCAGCCAAGAAGCAAATAAATGAAAAAAAGTAGCCAATGTCAAGCCACAAACCTTCCAGCAGTGGAAACCTCAGAGTTCGTCACAGGCCACACTGGGTCTCTTTGTCCTTTTCTTTTTATTCGCTACAGGCCAATTCTCACTTGCTTTTCTCTCTTCTTCTATACAGACACCACCCAAACTACCATCAGAGGTCTCTCTCCTAAAGATCCACTGTGAAATAAGGGAGTTTCACCGGGACGTTTTATCAACGTATGCCTCCCAACAGCCCGTGGGCATTTTCTGCTTAAAGCATGTCTCTCAAATCATGGTCCACACTGAAGGTCTGAGCATCATCACGGATATCCCCAATCAGAATTTCTGAGAGTTAGGCCAGAAAATTGCTCTTTTTACACCAGGTTATTCGACACGACAGGTTATTCACATGATAAAGTTTTAGAACCACTAATTTAAAGGCTTTTCTGTTAACTGCTATGGAGAAACATCCTGCTGGCAAAAGCAAAGAAAAAAAACAGATGCCCTTCTCATCAGTGTTTAAAGAGTTACTTTACATGAAGGCTAGTGATGAACTTGAGTTCTTTTCCCAGGAATTACTTCACAATCTTTTGCATAGTTATAAAAGATTCTCATCAAGGTCAAAAGCAAGAGCAACCCAAAGTTCCACTTCACTAACCTACCACATAAGCTTACTCATTAACCCATTTCACAGCCCCCTCTATTCCCTGAAAACAATTTTGGAGACTTATTCAGATTTCCCCCAAGTTGGCTTTATACCATTGCTTCTATTTCTTTAGTAATTTGCCAAATTCATATATATAATTCATGATACCTAGAGAAAATAAAACGTAGAAGCCAAGTACTTGCGAACAGAAAACCAGAATGCCCACCAAGAAACATTTACACGATGGATAGAAAAAAAATGAACGCTTTGGTGTATATTTACTTAGGAAACCAAAGTTTAAAAAAAAAATCTAAACATCAAGATCAAAACTAAAGAAAAAAACTGCATGACTAAAGACACAATTGACATCGATCATGTAAACGATTGCTATCACTACAGACATGTTATTCTTCACTGGTTATTTCACTTGATCTTTTGCATAGATGAATGAAATCCTCAATGATCTGTGCCAAGGGCAATGTTACTTCAATTGCATTAATACACCTTAGTCGACTAAACGATCTGCATTAATTTCTAAAGTCTGTCATTGGAAGTTTATTCTAATTCTCTGCTCCGTTTCTCTCAGGCTGCTTCTCTCTAACCACAATGGCCTAACACAGGGGTGTCCTCTCTCCCAAACTTCTCTAATACACCTAAAGGACCTACCAGCATTTCTAACACCAGCACCCCAACAATGCAGATACAGCCATTATCGTTCAAGCCTGAAAGGGGCCAATGCAGACATCAATTATTTCTATTTCCTACCCAGAAGAAAGGAGATTATATAAACACAGTCTTTAAATATACATTACAAATAGAGTTTATGCTGAAACAGTTGTTAACATAAGTAAGGTGAGAACAAAATACAAAAGAAACTCAAATTAGGGTGGAGATTTTCTGGGCATTAAGAGCCATGGGAGTGGCAAGACAGAACTCACGAGGGGTGAGAAGGGGTCAGAATAATAGGGGAAGCCTTCGCAGCAGGAGTAAGGCCCTGGAGGACTCTCACTATCTGGACAGGTGATGAAGGTATTCCAGATGTAGGCAGCAGCATGAACAAAGGCCCAGAGGTAGGAATGAGCACAGCGTGTGGAAAGGTCAGTGAAGGCATGGCCACAGCTGGAGCGGAGCAAGTGCTCTGGAGATGACCCGGAGACGAGGCTGACGAGGGGCACTGGGGACTCATTAAGGATGGCCCGAGAACCTCAACGGGCTTCTTCTCCACAGGATGCAATTTCTGATGCTGAACAAAACTGCCATACCATTTGAAGGCTTTCCCACACACCTTACATGCGTAAGGCTTCTCTCCAGTGTGAACTCTCTGATGCTGAATGGAGGCTATCTTCTGTGTGAACGCCTTGCCACACTCCTCACACTGGTAGGGTTTCTCCCCAGTGTGGATTCTCTGATGGACGATAAAAAGTGACCTACAACCGAAGGCTTTCCAGCACTCCTCACATTTATAGAGTTTCTCCCCGGTGTGTAGTCTCTGGTGCTGAAGACAGGCTGCGCTCCTGCGGAACGCCTTCCCACACTCCTTGCATTCGTAGGGCTTCTCTCCGGTGTGGATCCGCTGATGCTGAGTCAAGGCGGTGTTGGAACTCAAACCTTTGCCGCACTCCTTGCATTCATAGGGCCCTTCTCCGATGTGATTCTTCTCGTGGACGATACAGTCATAGCTGGACTTGAAAGCTTTGCCACATTCCTTACATTTGAAGGGCTTTTCCCCTGTGTGACTCATCTGATGCCGAATAAGCTTTGAATTATATCGGAAGATTTTCCCACATTCTTTGCATTCATAGAACTTCATTCCCCCTCGGAGTATCAGATTCGGATTCAGACTGAAAGTCTGCCACGTTGCCTTGCTTTTAAAGTCAAAGTGCTGAGAAACGTTTCTCAGGAGTCCGCTTCCAGGCACTCTGGGCGACTCTGTTTCTTCACAGGCTTCCTGCTTTATGGTCAGCTCTTCGTGCTTGATCCAGGACTCACCACCTGACCAAAGAAATCATAAGCGTTCTGAGTTACTGAGCTGGATGGAAAACAGGATCCAGTGGTCCTAATTTGCTCTTGTAGAATGTGATTTTTAAAAAAATGTACCCAGAAAATGGCTATAAGCATCCATAGAGAAGAATGAGAGAGTATAAGAAAAATAGTAACATATAACTGGAGAATTACATGGAAAACAGACCAGGAAGTGCCTCCTATAAGGAAGGCTGCAAAAAAAAAAAAAAAACTAAGGCGATGAAATGGGCAGAATGAGAACTTCAAGAATGGGAACAAAAGGAGGCGGGGGTGGGGGGAGGAAGAGAAGGAAGAATGGGAGAGATAAACGGGATCAGCAGAAATAGAAAAAATTTTGAGAGAGAGAGAGACCCTGAAGAGGAAATGACACCAGTGAGACTGCACAGACATCGGGGTGGAGCAGGCCGGAAACACAGATGACAGCAAACAGTGGATCCCAGTGCCCCACCTGTAAACTGGGAAACCACCCCGAATTCTAAATCCTGAATAATGGCCTAACAATTCCATTTTTAAATATGCCACATACTATTCTGGAATAAAGGATTATTTCTTTCAGAAAGTCAGCAGAAACAGAAGTTGAATTGGAGAGCTCTAGACCATGGTGGTATTACTGCTAAAGGAACCACTATTTACAAAATCACAGTACGTGTGAGAAGTGAGGCCTGGGACTTTCTTTCAAAAGGAGAGAAAACCCAAGTAACGAAAGCTCCAAAAACTTGTAAGCAGTCTCAGGGAAATTTGAGAGTGTCTGTATGTGTTGGGTGCAGTGGATGGGGGCTGGAAGGGAGGAATATTCTTTGCCTTCTCCTGGACAAATACAATATAAATATAAAGATTATGGCATATGGAACTTTAAAATACAAAAAAAAAAAAAAAAAAAGGCAAATTAAAAGGTTTTCTTTTTTTCACTACTGAAGGCCTAAAATTAAAATTCATAGTTGTTGCACAAATAAATCAGTTTGATCCATACAATCAAAATTGTTTTAAAATATAGCTGAAACCCTCCTCCTCTGCCATGAAAATCGGCATAAAATTCAATATTTCCACTGGCAAGTGAGAAAAGAAGTGGTTTCAGAGCTCCTGGGTCACAGTGCTCTGAGGCAGGATGGCCATGTGTGTGTGCGGACAGCACCTGGCCTTTCTGGGCTCGGGGCTGGGACTCAGCTTAGCTCAGATAGTGCACCAGGTACTGCTTTATGGACGACGGGGAGCTTCCCTCTCTGCTGCAGAAGAAACATTTCTGGTAAACCAGGAAGGCAAAACCAGAAACCACTATGGTCTCTTACTCACCTGGCCAGATGCCTTTCAAAACCTCTGCTTCCCCGGGATCTGGGCCCCAAGGTGCTTCTCCTTGCTCCAGCTGGGAGATCAGAACAGGTTTGGGGAATGGAAACGCTAGTCCAACAAGAAGACAAGACAGACAAGTTGAGGGAGACATCCGGAGACATTCCTGAGATTTCCTGGGCCACCCTGTAATGAACTAGCTGGGCAGAGGAGAGAAATGGAGACCCAGGAGCAGCCAGGGGTTCTGAGGGAGGGCTCTGAACTGCTTCAAGGGAAGGAGCAGGAAGCTGCCATTCTCAGGAAGGAACTGCAGCTTTGCCCCTACTTAGGAGAAAGGAAATCCTCTCAGGAAGGCTGTATGTACTGCTGTCCTGGGAGACTCTTCCACAAAGGGGAGAGTCACAACCCTAGAACAAAGGGTTTGAGGGACAAAGCGCTCACCGAGGACATCAGGAAATCCCTCCTCTCAGGGCCCAGAGCCCTGTCCTCCCCCGGGATGTAAGGAAGTCCAGTTTCAAAACCAAAGGGTACCAGGGATTTCCTCACTGGGCATCTCCAGAGACTGGCGACTGCAGAACACCCCCAGGAGTCATCAGATCTAAGAGCTACGAGAATCCCCAAAACATCTGTAGAAGCTGTTCAACTTCCACAAAGGGCCACTGAGAGAGACCTTACCCAGGGAGGCCAAATTTGCATAATTCTCCAGCATCACCTCCCTGTACAGGGCCCTCTGTACAGGGTCCAGGCTGGCCCACTGATTCTGGGTGAAGTACACGGCCACGTCCTCAAAGGTCACTGGCTCCTGAAACAACAGGTTCCTGCTCAAGCTCTTGAGTGATGGGCAGAAGGGGGCACCCTGAGCTGCAGGGAAGAGATGGACCTGCCAGGCTCCCCAGCTCTGAGGCCCTGTGGAAGGTCTGAGCACCCAGCACCCCAGCTAGGGGCCAGCCCTCAGCCAGTATTCCCACTTCCAAATGCAGAACCCCAACACTCTCCCATCTGCTCAGCTCTGGGGCCCCAATTGTCATCCCAATCTCATAGCCTGGCATCTGGGGCTCTCTGCCTGGTAACTGCATGGACCCCTATGTTCCTAGCTCCTCAGATCTGTTCCTCCGGCACCTCCTACCTTCATGTACTCCGTAATCTGGTCACCTTATTTTCTATACACCAATCACTGAAGGCAGCTGCCACTCACCCTATCACCACTCATCTAAAAAGTACACATGCACAGTGCCATCTGTTCCCTGCACCTAGCTTCTCCTGAGTCTTCCCCCAACATCTTCCACTGTCTGCACAGGAGCCAGTCCTCAAAACGTTTCATGGCATTTTGCAAATTTCTTTTTATACCTTCTTACTTTATCAGAAAGCTATCTCTACTGAAGGCAACTTGCAGCCTGGCTGTTCCAGCCTCTTCTCTCAACCACCTGTCTTCAAAGAAGGTTGGCAATGTCCTGTCTCTGGGCATAGATCCATCCCACTTGCTAACGTGTGTGCTACTCTCTGCCTTCCCCTGGGGCCATCTCCACCTTTCCCAAGAGTGACAGGAACTAATAATACTCGTTATTGTCTATCTCCTCCGACCAGAATGTAAGTCCGTGACGCAAGGATTCTGTTTTTTTCGTAACTGGTTTACTAGTACACAGTATAGTGTCTGGCAGATACTTGATGCTTAATATCAATTTGCTGAAAGAATTAATTTCAAAAATGGTTTGGCCACAAATAGAATGTTTTTAAATTTATGAAGAGGATCAGGAAACAACAGCAAACACCATCTTAACAGTAAAATGCCAGAGCACAGCCATTAAAATTGATGGCTGATAATTTACCATGAGCTGAGGTTCTACTTCCTGCAAAAGAGTGGAAAAGGAGCATAAATATAGGAAAGAAATAAACATAAATACTTTTGCTTTGCAGATGAAATAACTACAGTCACCCTTCGGTATTGATTCTAGGATGCCCCATAGACACCAAATCCATGGATGCTCAAGTCCTTTATATAAAATGGCATAGTATTTGCATATCACCTACACACATCCTCTGATATACTTTAAATCATCTCTATATTACTTATAATACCTAACACTATGTAAATGCTATGTAAATAGCTGTTACATTATTTAGGGAATAATGACAAGAAAAAAAAGTCTGTATATGTTCAGCACGGCCACCATCACTGTTGGCCTAACTATATAATACACATGAGCAACAATGTAATTCACAAAAAAATATTTTTGATCCATGGTTGGTTGAATATGTGGATGCAGAACCCACAAATAGAGAGGGTGAACTGTCTCTGGCTAAAAATATCCAAGTACCAAGAGAATAAACGAAAAACATTTAAAGCTGACAAAATAATTCATTAAGTTAGCTAGATATAGGATAAGTAAAAAAAAAAATCATTAACTTTCCTAGATACCACCATAAACAATTAGAAGATGGGAGAATATAAGATACCATTCATATAAAAATAGCTAAGAACAGACCTAACAAAAATGTGGAAGACCAAGATGAAGAAAACTAAGTGTTTATTACAATAAATAAAAGAACTGAATAAACTGGAACACACAGTGTTTCTGAATGGAAAGAATCAAATTTGTAAAAAGTCAATTATCTCCAATTTTGTCTATGAATTCAATAAAATCCATCCCCCCCACCCAAAAAAAAAGAAAAACCAGTGAGATTTGTGCAGGAGTAGTAGATCATTTAAAGTCACTAAAAAGTGTGACAGACTAGCCAAGAATGTTTTGAAAAAAAAATTTTTTTTGAAAGAAAAAATGAGGGGAAAAATCCCTACCTTAAAAGGACAATACTTTGAGAAAATGAGAAGGCAAGGCATGGACAAAGAGAAGATATTTGAAAAGACAGGTCTGATAAAGGACTGTTATCCAAAGTATACAAAGAACTCTTAAAACTCAATAATAAAGCAAACAACTCGATTAAAAAATGGGCAAATACCTGAACAGGTATTTCATCAAAGAAGATATAAAAATAGGTAAATAAAAAGATGCTTTACATCACATCATCAGGAAAATTCAAATTATGACAATGAGATACCACTACACACCAAAATGTACAATGCTGACAACACCAAATGCTGGTGAGGATGGGAAGCAACAGGAACTCTCATTCATTGCTGACAGGAATGCAAAATAGCACAGCCACTTTGGGAGACAGTTTGGTGGTTTCTTACAAAACTAAATATACTCTTACCATATGATCCAGTAATCATGCTTCTTGGGATCTTCCCAAATGACTTGAAAACTTATGTCCATACAAAAACCTGCACACAGATGTTTACAGCAGCTTTATTCATAATTGCCAAAAACTTGGAAGCAACCATGATGTCCTTAGTAGGTGAAGGGATAAACTGTGGTTCATTCAGACAATGCCATTTAGTGCTAAAACGAAATAGGCTACCAAGCCATGAAAAGTCATGGAGAAACCTTAAATGAAATGACTAATTGAAAGAAACCAATCTGAAACAGCTATGATTCCAACTCTATGACATTTTGGAAAAGGCAAAACCATGTAGATAGCTAAAAAGATTAATGGTTGCCAAGGAGGGTGGGATGAATAGGCAGAACACAGAGGATTTTCAGAGCTGTGAAAACACTCTGTATTATACTACTATAATGAATATATGTCATTATACATTTGTAACCGATAGAATATAGAACGTCAAGAGTGAACCCTACTGCAGACTATGAACCGTGGGTGATTATGATGTTTCAATGTAGGTTCATCAATTTTGACTAAGGTACCACTCTGATGGGGGATGTTGCTAATGGTGGAAGCATGTGCAGAGGCAGGAAGCATAGAAGAACTCTGTTTATCTGCTTAATTTTGCTATGAACCTAAAATTTCTCTAAAAAATGAAATTGACTTTTAAAAAAGGACAATACTTATCTCTTACCTTGTCTGCAATATGCAACAAATGGACTAACACCTTTCCACAACCAACTCACCACTAAGCAGTGAAAAACCATTTTAATGTATAAACCCAACCATGTCACCTACCCTGCTTAAATTAAAATCCTTTAGTGCCTTCCCAATGAACCAAGAGGAGAAACCAGTCTTCACAGTGACCTACAAGACATGTGCCTACTTCTCCCACCTCACATTAAACTACTTTCTCTGACCTCTCCCTATTTCTAGAGTACACTCAGCTTTCTCCCCAACTTCAGGGCCTTTGCATTTGCTGTCCTTCTCTCTGGAAAGTTTGCTCTTCAGTCTTCCCAAGACTGTTTCATCCTCGAGATCTCAAATTCATGTTACCACCTCAGCGAGGGCTTCCCTAACCATTACCTTCAGAAGCAACTTCTTCGAGGTTTCTCAGATTTGAAAAGGTGCTTAAGAATCACCTGGAGATCTTGTTACAACAGATTCCTGACCCAAGTATCCCCCCTCCCCAGTTTGATTCTGAGTCTAGGGTGGGGCCCAATAATTTGCAATTCTAGTAGGCTCCCAGGTGAGGAGGATGCTGCCTGTGGGCCACACTCTTGACAATCACTGTACTTTAGCAACATTTAACTATGCTTTGAACTTGTTTGTTTACAGACTATTTTGCTAAAAGTACTCTCCATGAGAAAAAAAAGAACTTGTCTGCATTATTCAGTACTAGGCACCTAGCATTTAGAAAGTGCATTTGGAAAGAATAGGGTCTCTCTGGGATACATCTACAATTTGTAGGGCAATCTCTTCAATGAAGAATTTCTCTGATCTCAGCAGGTCACTTTGCTTTGCAGAACATGATCTGGATCTCCACATTCAGGGAGAATTTCTTGGTTTGGGTTTCCTTTTTTTTCACTCAACCCTGCATATCTGAATTCATCACTCTCTATACACAAAACTCTTATTTCCTCCACCATGTATTTACAGCTATAGTCCTGGGGATAGACTCAAAGAGGAAACCAGAGCCTGGCCAAGTTAGGCTTTCTTGGTCCTTTCCTGATTATCTGATAGCTAATGTGATTTAAAGAAGACGGAAAGGAAGCTCAGCTCACCTGAGGCCAAGTTCTTTGGAGCATGGCTGATGTCCCCTGGCTTCGTGCACTGTCTTCTGGGTTTGGAAAAGCAAGAACCTCAGAAGCTAAGAGAAGAAGAGCCGTGAGTGCAATGGGCTCTGTCCTGCATCACCCACGACCGCCTGCGGTCTTCTCAGCCTCCTCATTCCCGGCGCTGTTGGGAGACTCCATCAGCCCCCTCGGGCCGATCGCCCCAACCTTCTCTTGAATTGCTCTGTCTGGCCTTCGGGACAATCCTCCATCTGCCTGCTCTGTCCTAGAGTGTTCCTGAACCCATTCGCACAGGGTGCACTGAAGGATCCAAGACGAACCCTTTCCCTACAGTGATGGGTCTGAATAAACCTAAAAACCTAAAAGACCTTATAGGGATCATGACATTGACCCAAAGAAGGTGCCTATGGAGTGGAGGGACCGGGGCGGCTGGATGCGGATTAAGAGCAAAATACTCAGCGTTCCAGTGGGTGATGCTGACCGCAGACCACTCCCGGAACTCCACCACGGGAAGCGGGAGACCGCAAACACAGCACCCGACGCGGGCGGCTGTTAGGCCACCTTCTTTAGGGTAGAAAAGAGGGTCACGCCTCGGTGGGCAGGGGCCTGGACCAGAGCTCTAGAGGGTCGTGCAGCCACCTCGGGCGGCTTCTGGGAGGCCCAGATGCCGGAGCTCCGGGTCAGAGAGCGGCGAGCCACCACTGGGACCGAGTTCAGGGGAGCGGGTGCGGACGAGACGCCAGGGAAAACGAGGAGGCAGGCACCGGGCGGACCTGACACGTAGAACTCGCTGAAACCCACACTCTTCCTCTCCGAACCCCGAAAGTCTGGCAGCTAGAAGGCGACGCGGAAGTGAGCGCGCGCGCCCAGCGCCCCTCTAGGCCGCCCGGAGGCCGCATCTCGGTGGTCCCCGCGGCCCGGCCCCACGTGACCGGGCCCGCAGTGCGGAAGGGGCGCAGTCGTGGGCGGGCTCCTGCCCGAGTCTTCACTGGCGCTCGCCCAATGCCTGGCTTTGGAACCGACTCGGGGACTGGAGTGTCGCGGCACTGATGCAGCTCCGCTCTACTCAGACCTCAGCCTCTGGGCCGGAGGGAGGCCCCAGTTAACGGACTGCCCCCCAGCTGTCGGCCTTTACTTCGTGGGTCACCTGGGCTGTGCAGGTGTGGAGAGAATGGCCTCTGTTGTGTCATCTCTTAGATGCCCAAGCTAAAGATCCTGCTTGAGTCTTAAGCTGCGCAGCCCTTAGCAAAACCATGGTTTCCACCTGCCTTTTTAAAGCCCTCTTCTTCCCAGGACCTAGATGTGTGGGGGGCTTCTGGGGGCAGATTCATTTAACAACCAAAATAATGGTGACTAAGGTTGCCAAGCATCCTGTATACATACAGGACGTGCCCTATAGTAAATGGTTTCGCCTGTATTGACTTTGGCAAGAAGCCCTAAATGTCCTGTGTTTAGCTTTTTACAATAAATTACAAAAATTCTGTAATTTTGACTTTTTTTTTTTTTTGGCCTGGTCACTGGCACTTAAATAACTTAAATGTCAACGCTGGCGGGAAAAAAAAAAATCATACCTCCACAAATAAGATCTGGATAATCTCTTACAGTCTTTCCTGCAGTTTTAATGGAAAAAAAAAAAAAAGCATTAAAAGCACTTGTTTTTCCGTATTCAAGAAAGGAAAAGACTGTTCTTGGACCGAAGTCTCCAAGTTGCGAACAAGTAACTGCCCTTCATTGACATAACTTCTGGCCAATACGCATGCTATGAAAACCCGCAAATGACAGCCTCACTTTGGTGACCCCCAGTAACTATGTTTCTGAAAGTTTGCAAATCATTGACAACTCCAACTTTCTGACTGTGAGCCAATCAATGACAAATGCCCTCGACAGTCAGCGAATCAGTGATAGTCCTGCCCCCTAGACAACAGGCAATTAGCAAGTGCTTCACTGCAGTGACCATGCTTCTGAAAGACCCTGGGTTAACAGTAGCCTTACTCCAGCGACCACTTCTTGGCAGGGTGGTTGCCAACATGAACAGTCTTTTACTTTTGACTACTCTGATAGGATTGCTGAACACAGTTTCAGATCTATGGCTCCTACTCACCCAGCGCTCCGAAATTATGAAGGGAAATTGGCCTCCCACTGCTAGAAGATAGAATGACCCTGGATATCTGGCTCTATCATAGGAGTTTGTTACTCCTTACACAGGAATGAGACATAATAAAGAAGTCCTATCATGAAGAGTATGTTGAGTATCTATGGCTGCATAACAAATCACCCCACAACTTTGTGGCTGTAAACAATACATGTTACCTCAAAGTTTCTGTGAATCAGGAATTCAGGAGTGGCTTGGCTGGATGGTACTGGCTTAGGACCTTTCGTAACTTTCCATCGGGTGTCACCTGGGACTGCACCCAGCTGAAAGCTTGCCTGAAGCTAGAGGATCTGCTTCCAAGTTAGCTCACCCACATAGCTAGCAAGTTGTTGCTGGTTATCGGTGTGACATCAATAACCTTTCCACAGTCCCTTCCCACATGGTTATCTTCACATGGCTGAGCATCCTCACAACATGGCAATGGGCTTCTAACCAAGGTAAGCAATCCGAGGAGCCAAGGCTAGCTACAGTGTCATTTATGATCTAGCTTTGGAAGCTATGCACCATCATTACCCCAGTATACTCTCCTCACAGGCCAGTCATGCTTCAGTGTTGGGCGAAATGCACAAAGGCATGAATGCCAGGATGCGAATCACTGGGGACCTGTGTGGAGGCTGCCTAACCCAGAAGTTTTAGCTACCACAGAAACGGTCCACTTTATAAAACCCATGATATTTTTTATTGTAAAGTTTATGCAAAGCAGTCATTTTAAATAGAAGAATTAGATTTCCAGGAACAGTAGCATAAGGACTTATATTTGCATATATTTCTTTAAACCTATCAAACATCTAGAGAGATGGGCACACATATATGGATGCACATATGCATACACACATATATACCACAAACTCTAAAGAATATCAGTCAGCTATTACAATTAGGACGAACCTGAAAGGGAACAAAATTGGACATGCAATTCCTCTATTTGGTATTATGGTGCAGCGAGAAGAAATCAGAAAGCTTTGGTAGGCCCAAATAAAAGCCCCAAATTGGGAAGATGACTGGAATTCTGGGAGGTCAGAGAAGAAAACTGGGAGCATGCTACAAGGAGCCCATGCATGCTTTCTCAGAAAAGCCTCACCAGAGGGATAGCACAGGCAGTGCTGAACTAGAGGCAGCTACGTGGCAAGGAGAATCAGCAGAGATGGGAAACTTTAGGCTTTGCAGCTGTTAAGGAATGTGCTCACGTAGCAGCAAAATTAAAGTCTGGAATTGGATGTCCCCCACCTAGCCAATGTCGGAGAGACTGGCTCTCCCTAAAAACACACTATCCCTAGCCACTAACCAGTGCAATAAGGCAAGAAAAGAAAGACTATGCATCCAGAATTGGAAAGGAAGAACTAAAATAATTATTTGTGAACATGATTCTCAATGTTACAAAATCCTATGGAATCTACAAAATGTTACTAGAACTAATGAGTTGTGCAAGGTTGCAGTCTACAAGGTGAAAATACAAAAGTCAATTCTATTTCTATATACCATCTATGAAAATCAGAAATTTACTATTTATAATAGCATCTAAAGTACAAAATATTTAGACATAAATCTGAGAAAAGGTGTGAAAGACCTATAAAGTAAAAATCTGAAAACACTGCTAAGAGGAATTAAATGTCTAAATGGAGACATTTACAATGTTCATGAGTCAAAAGACTCTACAGTTACAATGCCAATTATTCCAAAATTGATCTATAGTCAATACAATCTCAGTCAAAATGCCTGTATATTTTGTAGAAATCAACAATTTGATCCTAAAATTCATATAGAAATGCAAGGACCTAGAGTGGCCAAAACCACTTCAGCAAAACACAAAGTAGGATGTCTGATACTATATGACTTCAACGCTTAGAAATACTACAGTAATTAGGAATTGTGTTGCTGGCATCAAGATAGACAAATAGATCAATGCAGCAATAGAAAATCTAGAACAGGCCCACCACACAAACATGGACAGCTGATTTGTGACAGTGGTGCAAAGGCAATTCAGTGGAGAAGGAATAATGTTTTCAAAAAATGGTGCTATAGTACGTTACCCATTTTAAAAGGAAGGGAGGGATTCAGATCTACACCTCACACCCTTTACAAAATTTAACTGAAAATAGATGACAGATATAAATGTAAAATCTAAAACTATAAAAAATAATTATAAAAGGAAAAATAGGAAAAAGCCTTTGTAAACTTGGGTAAGGCAAAAATTTCTTAAATATGACACCAAAGGCACAATCTACACAAGAACAAACAATAAATTGGACCTCATTGGTATTAAAATCTTCTATTCTTCAAAAAATACTGTTAAGAGAATGAAAAGAGAAACTATAAGCTGGGAGAGAATATTTGGAAATCACATCTATTAAAAAGACCTCCCGAAGATCAATAAAAAGAAAACCCAATTAAAACACAGGCAGAAAATATAAACAGATATTTTACCAAAGAAGACATAATGGAAGACAAGTTAAGTACATGAAAAAATACTCAACACCATCAGTCAACATGGAAATACAAATTAAAACCTAAATCAGATAGCATTACACGATTATTAGAATAGTTAAAATTAAAAGGACTAACAATATTGAGAGTCGGCAAAGTCATATTAGAAGCAGAACTCACACAATGCTGGTGGGAATGTTTTTAAAATGGCACAACTTCGTAGAACAGTTTTGAAGATTCTTAAAGTTAAATATACACACCTACCTTATGACCTAGCCATTCCACTCCTGGTATTTACCAAGATAAATAAAAGCATACACACTTACAGACTTGGACACAAATGTTCGTGGCAGTTTTATTTGTAAAAGCAAGAAACTGAAAACAACTCAAGTGGCCATCAAGAGAGGAATGGACAAATTGTGGTATAACCATAGTAGAATATTACTCAGCAAAAAAAAATAAAAATAAAAATAAAAAAAGGAATGAACGATTGACATATGCAACATGGGTGAATCTCAAAATAATTATGCTGAGTGAAAGACACCAGACCAAAGAGAAGAGTACATACAATCTGATAATATTTATATAAAATCTTAGAAAAGGAAAACTAATCCAAAGTGACAAGAAGCAGGTCAGTAGTGGCCTGTGGCAAACCAGGAAGGGGGATTACCAAGTGACATAAGCAAAGTTTTGGGAGTTATGACTCTGTTTATTATCTTGTGGTGACTCTTTCACTGGTGTATACACAAGTCGAAATTTATCAATGGCATTATATTATGTTCCAGTCACTGTTCTAAGCACTTCTACATGTATTAATGCAGTTAACTCTCAACACAAACCTATGAGGAAGATTGTCATCCCTAATTTACAGATTTTGTAACTTAACCCTCTGCTTCCTGCAGTGAGCAGTCAAGCTATCGGCAAAAGTGGTTGCTAAAACAACACACTGCCATCTTCCATCATTTCCACAATAACAGAAAATAATGGTAGCTTTTCCCATGATTATAAAAAAAAATAACTAGATGAAGTTGAAAGAAAATGTTTCCTGCTATGAAGGTCACTTGAAACAGCAATGAGATGGATAATTTTAAAATAAATAAGGCCTTGCCACCTGACTCCAACGGTATTTACACCCCAACTCTTGCAAAGGCACAGACTGCAATTGAGTGAAAAGCAACTGCAGAAAAAGTAGAGTGGGTGGGCACTACACCCAAGGTAAGTCTCTGAAAGTTGGCATCCTAGATGCAAATGGTGCCATGTGGACAAGGTCCCTCTGTGAGTTTAGCAGCCTTCTAATATTTAGATTCAATAGGGTGTTCACTATCTTTTTCTTCCCAGGTTTACCCCTTGTTTATTGTTTCACATCTGAGGAAGGATGCATGGGAGATAGTTTTAAGATCTAAAAGTTGGAAATGCCTTTATTCTTGGTGGAAATCATTATCTCTTGGAATTTTTAAGGTGTACACCATTGTCATCTAACTTTCAAGGTGGCTGCTGAGAAATCTGATGCCATTTTATTCCTGATTTTTTTTTCTCTCCCTAGAATCTTTTTAAGATCTCCTCTTCGAACCTGGGATTTTGATCACTCGCAATGACGTTCTTTGATGTAGGTTTCTCCCAATCCATTGTGCTAGGTACTCAGTATGTCCTTCCAATCTGGAACCTTACATTTCCTTTCATGTTTATAAGTTTTGGAGGTTGTTTTTGTCTTCTCTAACTGTAAAGAGAGTTCATGTTGTGGAAACACGGGTTCAGTCTGAGGAAGGTTTCGTGATGGAAGCTGAGAGTCTGAATTAAACATCTCACGGGTACAGGGAGAGAAGGGGACATTCCAGTTACACAGAGCCACAGGGACAGAGGCATACGGTTATTAGCACAGTCGAGAAGGACAGTGATGACATTAACAAAAAGAAAGAAAACGGGGAGACACAAGGAGAGGCACAGCGAGCCTAGCTGTAAAAAAAGCCCTACTCCTGGACACATGACTTCTGTGTGTGTAGTTTCTGATGCAGAATGAACCTTCCACACCAGCTAAAGGTTTTCCCACACACTTTACACTCATAAGGTTTCTCCCCGTGTGAACTCACTCATGCTGAACCAGAGTTATTTTCTGATTGAATGCCTTCCACACTCCTTACATTCAAAAGGTTTCTCCCCAGTGTGAATGTGCTGATGCTGAGTCAAGGCAGTGTTTGAGCTTAATCGTTCCCCACAGTCTTTACAGTCATAGGGTTTCTCCTCAGTGTGCATTCGCTGATGGACAATAAAGCCTGAGCTACAGCTGAAGATTTTCCAACATTTGTTACATGCGTAGAGCTTCTCCCCGGTGTGGAAGCTTCGGTGCTGGAGGAAGACGGAGCTGCTGCTGAAGGCCTGGCCACCCTCCTTTCATTCGTAGGGCTTTTCTCCAGTGTGGATTCTCTGCTGCTGAATCAGGGCTGTGTCTGAACTTAAACCTTTCCCACATTCTCAACATTTAAACGGTTTCTTTCCGGTGTGCATGATCTGATGCCGAATGAGTAAGGACTTGTGTCTGATGTCTTTTCCACATTCTTTGCATTCAAAAGACTTTGTATCAGTGTGACATCTCTGATGTCGGTGGAAATCTACCATTCGACTTAAATATATGTCACGTTTTCCACATTCATAAGACATCTGACCACCAGGAACTGTCATAGTGAGCTGTGTGCTGACACTAACGTCTGTTCCTAACTTCTCTCTGCTCTCGACAGCACAGGCCTCCTGATGCCAGGCTGACCCCTCTGTGAAATCTCTCCTCTTTGACTCTGTCTTCTTAACTATCCAATGACCGTGCTGCCACTCTAGGCTGCTCCCAAGATCAAGGTGCCAGGAAGCATTCCCCGGCTGCCTTCCCAATGTCTGTGGGACTCTGATTCTTTGGAAATGTGTTCCTTTGGAGTTGATTCTTCCTTCTCAGTTCTGGTCTCACCCCCTGACATTGCAAAAAGAGAACACAAGGGTCAGCCCCTGACATTGCAAAAAGCAAATACTTGTGCTAAAGGCAAAACAGGAATAAGTGGTTCTGATTTGCCATCAGTATGTGGGTATTTCCAATATGTCCACAAGATGATCATCAAAGAGCAGCACATGACAGAGCCCCACAAGTGAAATGAAGAAGACTCTATGGGAGAGAGGCCGGCGAGGGCAGGAGGCATTCCCATCAAGAGTGTGGAGCCTGGGAAACAGCAAAGACTGTCAAGTAGGGCAAAATACCGAGAGCCTTCTCCCAAGTGAACATGGTGGCTAAAAGGGCAACATAAAGAAGTGATGAAGAGACTCTAGGTGAGAGAAGGGCCACCAAGCACTCCACAGGGTCCCACAGCGAAATTCCTTCATAGCTGCTTATTTTTAAACATTATCCATGTCATCATCTTTGAAAAGAGACCTGATATCCGTCATCAAGTTGGCTCTAATAAAGCAGAAGACACACTTCTCACACACTGAAATGTAAACACAAGAAGGCACGCTAAGCAAAAAAGGCAGATGGTAGGTTTTTGTGCTCACGTGGACAGACACCTTTGACGGCCCCACTGCCCGGAGGTTCACAAGGATCAAGACCCCGCAGCAGTTCCCCTCGCTCCAGCTGAGAGACCAGAACAGGTGTTGTGAATGGAAAAGCTGCCCAGAGAGAAAGAAACAGGAATAAAAAAGTAGAGAGACTCATGAAGCAGGGTTTCCTCTCAGCCCTCTTTATCTTTCTCTACTGAGCAAGGTAGAGAAAATGAAATAAAGCCAGCCTGTGTGATCTTCGAAGATACAAAATTCCTACGTGGGAGAAGATTCCCGCAATAATCCCTGGCTCATGTGAAGGAATCCAAAATCTTCTTCAGAGAACTCGGAAGATGGGCACAAAGGGCTCTGCTGGGCTCCCGAGGGCTCTTCGTCTCCTCCGTGCTTGGGACAGAGCCCCTCCCAGGGCTGGAGGGACGGCTGATTTCAAAGGCTGGGAACCCAGGGCTCCCCAACCCAGTAGTCTCCAAGGGAGCTCGGCTTTCAGAGGAACTGCCCATGAGAATTATTAGAGACCCCAGGAAGTCTCAGGAATAAAGAAGCCAAGATGCTCAAAGGGCAGAGGCAGACAATGGCAGGGAGAAGAGATGTCTCACCCAGGGAAGCCACATTTGCATAATTCTCCAGCATCACCTCTCTGTACAGGGCCCTCTGCAGAGGGTCCAGGATGACCCATTCATTCTGGGTGAAGTACACGGCCACATCCTCAAAGGTCACTGGCTCCTGAAACAATGGGTTCAAGCTCATGCCTGTGTGAGGGCAGTGGAAGCTCTGCATCAGGCCAGAGGCCTGTTGGGTCTGGTGGTATTTCCAAGGACACCTATCTAGTGCCCTCCCCCATCTCAGGGGCCAGCTCTCAGCCAGCACTGCCCTCATCAGCAGAGGGGCCCAAGACTCACTGCGTCCCTCTGTGGTCATCCCTAGCCAACTGTCCTCCCTTCCTCTGCAGATCTCTGCATCGACTCTACCATGCCCTGCTCTATATACCTGTCAGTCCCTTTGGCTCCTTTTCCCTACTTGAATCTCACATGCACATGCACAGGGGGCACCTGTATAAACACAGCCACAGCTCTATGTACTGATCTCTATGCCCTCCCGACCCCACTAAAGTGACAGTAACATAATGGTCCAAGAGGAGAAAACTCAAAGCAGACCAGAAGTGTTAACAGAATTTTAGAAGGCAGGAAAAGGATGAATCTAACTAAATTAGGAGAGCAGAGAAAGCTGAATCTTAACTGCTGGCAGAGGGGAAGGCAAACCAAAAGGAGGCTGATTTATACCATAGAACTATTCCATCTGTTTAAAAGCACCAGGGAGCAGGGAGGGCCCACAAAGTACTAAGACAATGAACGAAAATACCTACACATAGGCATATCACTGAGAAGTCTCAGAAAAATGAGAACATAAAAAAGATCCTAAACACTGTCAGAGAAGGAAAAACAACATATACATGAAAACTTGAGGAGTCAAGATAGCAACAGACTACAAGGCAAAAGTTAAAGGGGAAATGTCCCTCCACATCCTGAGGGAAAACCCATTTCTCGTCTACACAAAGTCAAGGGATCGGTTTTATCCTCCTGCCTGAACCAGAATAAGACAGAATTACAAAAAAAAAAAAAAAAAAACAATGGTTTTCAAGATACTGGATATCAAGCAATGAAGGACAACAATCCCTGACATGAAAAACAAAGGGTTGAGCCCAATTCCCCAAGCTTGCTACCTGGAAAGTTTCCAGGCTGATACAGGGAGGGGGAACTGAGACAAAGCCTGGCAGATTCCCTGGTAGAGTCTGAGGAGACCAAGACAGACAGGGTTTAAGGGTAGAATATTGGAGAGGAGAGAGCTGCACAGGGAAAGAATTCCAGTCATCTGCAGAGGGCTCCTTATTAACTTCAACAGAGCTCTGATCAAGGCATGGGTGTAAAGAAACTACCCAAGACCAGAGAGAGGATCATTTGAAAGGACTGATGGGAACAATGCCTGGCAAGCACACAGGTATATCTACCAAAAGGACTTGAAACTGTATTTAAAAACCTTATCGGAAAGAAAACTCCATGCCTACATGGCTTCCCTGGTGAATTCTACCAAACATTTAAGGAAGAAATGTAATCGATTCTATACAAATTCTTGCAAAATATGAAAGAGGAAGGAATACTTCCCAACTCATTCTATGGAACAGAGACATTACAAGAAAAGGAAACTGCCTCTTATTAACAATGATGTAAAAATTCTAAACAAAATTTAAATAAATAAAATCCAAAATACAGTTACAGAATAATGAATCATGACTACGTGGTTTTCCAAGGAACGCAAAGTTGGTTTAACATTTGAAAAATCAATATAATTCATCACATTAACAAACTTTACAAAAACAATCACATGACCATCTAAATAGACAAAAAAAAAAAGGCATTTTTCAAAATCCAACATCCATTCCTGATTAAAACTCTTAGCAAATTAGGAATACAACGGCCTCAACCTGAGAAAGGGTATTTATATACATATCTATCTGTCTATCTATCTATTTATATATATATATATATATATATATATATATATATATATAGAGAGAGAGAGAGAGAGAGAGAGAGAGAGAGAGAGAGAGATAAAAATCTACAATGAAGATTATTCTTAATGGTGAAATACTGAATACTTACAGACTAAGATCAGGAAATATACAAGGATATCTGTTCTCACCACTTCTACTCAACACTGAAATGGACAATTAGTCAAGAAAAAGAAATAAAAGGCATCCGGACAGGAAAGAAAGAAGTAAAACTGTCTTTATTCACAGGTGGCATGTCTATGTAGAAAATCCAATGGGTGCCACAAGAAAAAAATTACTAGAATTGCTTTATCCAAGGAAAGACTTCTCCAGTCTTGTGGTCAGGAGTGAAATGGGTCTTCACTTGTATGTAGTGATGCAGATTTCCACTTTTTAGTTTCCCCTTTGCAGCCTCCATTGCCAAATCTATCCCAATCCGCCCAAACTCACTTTTCTCCCCATCCAGATTATCTTACTTTGAGCGTTCTCATCTTTGCACCCGCCTCAACTCCTCTCCTTCCCCAAACACACCCCAAAAGGCAAGCTAAGAAATGGAAGCCAATGGCCTGGACAACTCAGGATCTGGATGCAGAGTTGACTGACACCTGCTCTCATCAGAAGCTGAGAGGATGCTGGCTCACCTGGCGCCAGGTGGCCTGGAACATTGTTGGCGTCCCCGCTTCACACTGCTCACGGGATTCTGAGAAACGAGACTGCAAAGAAAATAAAGAGGTACAGGTAAGACTATGCGGCTTCGCATCCTGCAAATATCCCCCGCCTACCCTGGGCCCCTCTCCGACCCGCCACCTCCTCACCACAAAGGCACGGAGGTTAGAAAACCCGATACTACACTCAAAGGAAGCAAATCTGTTAGCCGCATCGGGAACTCGGATCCCAGGTGACAGCTAACGCTGCGCCGCACTGGCGCAGAGAAAGCGTGGGAACCAGCGACCTCCTCTTGGGAAAGAGCCGCACCTGCTCAGCCGGAAGTGCATACACCGTTTTCCCCTCTTCTCTAGGAACCTGGGAAGCCCCTCATCTCTGTGGTTCCCCATCCCAGCCGCAGAGGCGGCTCTAGTTACGCAGACCCAAGGTTGCGGGCCCCAGGCTCGGGTTCCCCCTACCCCACCCCCCGCACCCCACCCCTACCTCACCCCCACCCGGTAGCACCTCTGGGGGCTGTCCGGCCGACCAGCTAGGCCACAGAATGATTACAACCCTGGGGATTATGCAGGGTTTTCTGGCGTTTGCCATCATGGACTGTCCCTCCAGGTACTGGGAGGGGGATGCGTGGAGGCAGTTGCTTCACACACCTGTGCCAAAGCTGCGTGGGTTCTGTAGCTGCGCTATAGTGGTAAGATTGGAAGAGGGGGTCCCAGCACTTGAATGGCTGAATGCATACCTGTGGAGAGCATCAACTACCTAGGTCCTGTTTCCTTGTCTGTTAAATTGGTATGATGGTGGTGCCCTGTTGAGGGTTCATTAAATGACTTAATGGATTGGCAAAGTATTTACAGTGGTGCCTGGCATACAATAAGTGCTTGTGATTTTGTTTTCCAATTATGTAATTTGCTTTTGAAGATACAAAAGGATCTCCAATAATTGGCATGGTTTAGGGGAGAGTCATTAACAGCCATTAACAGCCTTACAGCCCTTTCCCACCCTGTGCCAGGTGGGGTGTAGGGTTGTTCCAGGCCTTGCCTGGAAACAGATTTCAGTTAATGGCCCAGCAGCTTGTTCTGTGAATACTGGGTCCTCGATATTAAGTTAAATGTTTCATATCTTGAGATGAGCATTCTGGAGGCTCCTCCTTTGCCAGTCTTCAGAACCACTCCATCTTCAAAGACTTGTCAGGGCACCCCACTACATAGCTAGGCCTGCCAATGGAACAGCCACCATGATTTTCCTTCATTCCATATTTGCGATCCAAGCAAATTTCTCCACCCTACCCTAAGCTCATCTTGGAGGATGCCAGTGTAGGAAGACTTTTATCTTGAGGGCTCCAATTCTCCGGAGAACAGCTTCAGAGCCACGGCTTATACTCACCAAGCCCTGCTGTATTGTGTGGGAGCTGTCCTCTCTCCTTCCCAAGATCAGAAAGTGTGGTGTGAGCATTTCTAGACTTCTAACATTCCTTTGAGCATTTCTGCACTTCTAGACTCCTGCCTGGGTCGAGGAGGGAGAGTGTGTTGGCTACATGGAATCAGGAAAAGGATCTGAAGATTAGGCTGCTCCTTTTAAGGACTTTTAAGCAATAACAGGTTCCTCATATTATGAAGGCAGTCAGTGTATTTTTTTAAAATCTGTGTAAGTCAAACTATTATACCATTAATTTCCATGGGAAACATTTTATGCATTTCCAAGCTCAGAAATTACAAGTTATGCCCAAACATAAATTTCGCTAAGATAAACAGTTGTTTCAACATTTGACAATAACTGTAATGCAACAAGGCTATTTCTCTTAATTACTCTCCAATATGTCTGAGTAATCATCTTCATTCAGTGTTTTCCAAGAAGATGTTATATATAATACACTTAAGACCCTACAAGCATATGCATACTTAATGTCCATTTACCTGAACCTTAATGAAAAAAAAAAGACAAAAGAAATGTGAAACTAATGCAAACGATGCAAAATTATCACTGCTATCAATGACAAATGCTCTGAGAAAACCTAATGCAACATTTACATATGGTTGGGTAAAATTTAATTAGTGAAGTTTTACACAATCTGACTGGACAGGATGCAACCACAAAGCAGGAGCAGACGCAGCATATCTCAGCAGAGCTTTACTTGGTGACAGCTGCTGCTCATGTCATCCATACAGGATACTGGAGTGGGTCCTCTATATTGGAGAAATTCATCTTTTGTGATCCGTGCTTTTTTTACTCAGGGTAAACTAATAAGAATTTACACATACACATATAAATGTATGCACTTCTGTATAAAAGGATGTTTATAAATCCTGGGTCCTTTGGTCCCTGAAGGAAACTCAGAATCAGTTAAGTGGCAGTGATCACTGGTGGTAGGCACCAGGGGAAGGAGAGTCAGTGCCCAGATGTCTCTCAACAGTATCTCTACCTCCAGTTTTTCCGGCAACCCGGAAAGATCTTTTCCTTAAACAGTATAAACATTGCTCACTGCAGACCCAAATGCCATGCTGAGATTACATTCCTTTTATTGTACAACTTTCAAAGAAAACTTCCTAGTTGCCTATTTTCCACTACTTGACTATGATAGCCTAAAATTTTCACAAACTCTTTTTGGTAGGAGGACATAAGATTCCAAGGAATGAAAACAAAGAAAAATTCCCAATACCCCACTGATGATTTAAATTTGCTCAGGAGGACGCTTATTCCAGCTCTATCTGAGAAGACAGAAAGCTCCCACTGTCATTGGCGGTGTGTACATGGGGGTCTAGGAGACACTCTCAGAGGAGAAGGGTCTCCTCTGGGGGATGGAATGGTGGAGGAATGGAGGTGAGCCACTGGGAAACTTCTCAGTTCTCTGTGCCTAGAGCAAAGCCTCCCACAGGAGAATCCCTACCAGGAAACAGAGAAGAGGGAAGCCTTGTTTAAACCAAAGTGAACTGAGATAGTTCTTCAGCAGCAGCTCCTACAACTGGGGATTACGGAGCTCAGTACCTGGAACATCAATCCTGGTGGTGTTAGAGGTTCCAGATCTGCTGAGGAGGAAGCCACGAGCCCAGGGCACAGAAGCTGAGTTTCAGAGAGGAAGGAGGACTTACCCAAGGAAGTTATGTTTGTTTAATTCTCCAGCATCACCCCCCTGTACAGATCTCTCTGCACAGGGCTCAGGCCAGCCCCTTCATTCACAACCACGTCCTCAAAGGTCACTGGCTCCTGAAACAATAGGTTCATGCCCAAGTCCTGTGTAAGGACAGAGGGGCCTGAATGAAGGAAAAGGACAAATTTGCTGGAGTCCGTGGCTCTGAGTCCTATGGAAGGTTTGTGCCAGCATGAAGAGCCACACGGCATCTCAGTCACAAGCAGCCCTCAGCCAAACATTCCCATTTTCAATATGCACACCTCAGAGGACCCAATACTGCCACCCAAGTACACAGTCTAGCACCTGCTTTTGTCTGCCCGGTGATCACATCAACCCCGTGTCTGGTTCCGTGAGCCTACTCTCTCACAGCAGGTGTCTGCCTTCACCCTGCCTCCGTGCGTCCTGGAGCCCCCAGCAGGGCCCTCCACTCAGCTTCTCCACGTCTTTCACCAGAGACAGAGGGGCAGTTCCATGGGCATAGAGTTCCCTTCACCCTGGATCATTCTCCTTTCAGGTATCTTGCCTTATCAGAAAGCTGCTTGTCCCTTGAAGGCAACATGCAATGTCACCTCCCCCTTTCCTAACAGACCCGACTCCAGGGACAGGATGGCAGTCTCCATCCTTGAGCATGGAGCTACCCCCAGTCACCTGAACTCGGTCTGCCAGTGCTGCCCTCTTCACCAGGTGTGTGTCTTTCTGCCTCCTGCTGGGGCCATTCCACCTCCTCAAGGGAGAAGGAAACCATCACAGACTGTTCAGACCTGTGTGCCTCGTCCTGTGTCAGTTACCTTTATATCAATTCACTTAATCATTAGAACACATCTGTGAAGTAATAATTATTTTTCCCATTTTTAGATGAGAATCAGCAATATTAAGCACTTTCAAATAAACAAAAGGGAGTCCTCTTTATCTGAGTATTTATCACAAGGCTGTATAAGGAAGCAAAAATTTCAAATGAAATAACCACTTATATAACTCAGTCCACTGTAATCTCTCTCCCTGACTCACACTGTACCCTATCCTGGTCTGTCACATCAACTACATTCTCCCTGTGCTTAGTCCCTATGGGTGGGAGAAATAACTACAGAAGCACTAGGGGCTTTGCAGCCATCATTGCAAGGACTGGTTCAGACAAGAATCATCAATGGATGCTAAACTTAGGAGGAAATTTTGATGAGGAGCAGGATATTTGCATGACCTTAAATGATTCCCCATAGATGTCTTATTATTTGCAAGGGGAGAAATAGTAACTATGCAGTGAAGAAATCAGGTATCAGCTTGACCAGAAAGTTTTAATATGGCTAGTGTGACCGAGGAACTGAATTTCTAATTTTAATTAATTTCAGTTTAAATAGGCATTTGTAGCTAGCGACTGCCTTACTGGACAGTGGAGAATGGACACTTCACTGACCCCAAATGTTAATACTTTGTCTTTACTTCCTTCAGAGTCAACAGCTGGGAACAGGACCTGTTCTTTCCTCACTCTGTGGCTTCCGCCCCGCCACACCTGAGACATCTCTAATTATCAATACTTTGCTTTCTGCCACTTTCCGCTTCTCAACATGCTGCTCCATCTCTGATCACTCCATTTCTGTCCTTTGCTAGCACTTCCTCTTCTCCATTATCAAGCAGGGCTGTTGATCCCCCTACGTGGGAAGCAGGTAACAGGGGCAGCATGGCACAGTGGCAAACGGCACAGACTTTAGAGCTGTGGTTCTCAGCAGGATGCAGTTTGGCCCACCAGGGGATATGTGGCGATGCCTGGAGATGCTTTTAGTTGTCGCCACCGTGAGGGTGGTGGTAGTGCTACTGGCATCTAGTGGGCAGAGGCCAAGGAGGTTGCTTAATGTCCTGCAATGCATGGGATAATTCCCCTGCAACAAAGAATTATCTAGTCCAAAATGTCAACAGTCCCAAGGGTGACAAACCCTGCTCTAGAGCCAGACTCCTTAGATCCGAATCCCATCCCTTGTAACCATTTGCTGTGTCACCTTAGATGAGACACTTAACTTTTTGTGCCTCAGCTTCCTCATCTGGAGAGAGAACAGTAGTACTATCTGGTAGGGCTCTCGTAAGGATGGAATGAGTTAATATGTGTAAAGCACTAAGATATCACCTGGCACGTGGAATAAATCTCAGCACTTAGTACAAACCACAGATGAGACTGGGAGAACTTCCTAGAAAATTCCAAATAAATGTTTCTCATAGAGATTGTAGCAAAGACTGACAGTTGCATGCATGTACACACACACACACACACACACACACACACACACACACACACACACACACACATTTTCCTCCCTTCTCTTTCTTCCTTAGGAATGGAACCCTGATTTTTGTCAAGGACTTCTGGAAAGGTGCTTAATAGAGAACAGGCTCAGCTTAGAGGTTCACCTTTTTTTCTATCACCTCTTCTGGTTGGAACGCACACGATAGCTGGAGACCAAGCGGCCACCTTGCACCTTGAAGTAGCCTTGAGCGTGAGAGCCAGTGCTGGGACGGTGGAACAGAAAAATGGAAAGAGTCTAGGCGCATCATAGTGGAGTGGCCACACTAGTCCTGGACCGCCTTTCCCAGACTTCCCCTGCATGAGAGAGAAGCCTCTATCTTGTTTAAGCCACTGCCACTTGGGAGTTTCTTAGTGGAACGTAATCCTGAGTGACTACTAGGCAAAGCACCAGGAGAAAACAGACTGCCCCACAGATGTTTAAACGTTTCCTGACTTAGAACTAAGTGCTGAAACAGAAGTGGATGGTCCAATGTTCACAAAAAAGAGCCAAATACGCATCGCTCTTAAGTCTCTGGGATGGAGCTTTCGCATTACATGATACATCCATTACATGATGCACCCAGCTTTCTCATTACGTGATCCAGGACACTGAAGAAAACGTCAATGAACTAGTCCTCTACCATTAAGAAAACTCTGGAGAAAGAACTGTCCCCAGTGCTGTATGAATTTGTGCCAAGGATCCAGGCTCTTCCAGAGGTTAAGCAGCAGGCATTGAAGTGGGCTAAAGGCACAGGCTTCAACTCCACTCAGCACTCCTCCAAGAATCCGCCACCCTCATCAACTCACACCCTCCAAATACTGCTAGTTTTGGCTTCACTGTACCCTACCTAACTTTGTGGTCTGTGGGGCAAACTCCTCCTGTGAGAATGCCAGTTTAATCTCAGGAGCTGGTCTTCCTGTGTGTGTTTTCATGCAGACTAGCACCTCTCAGATTTTAACTTGCCCATGAACTCTCCCAGATATTGTATGAATGTAGATTGCCGAAATCTGGGTGGGGTGCCTGAGTTTCTTTCTCATAAGCCCCCTGGTGAAGCCAAGGACACTCATCCGTGCACCATACTAGCAGTATGGTGCATAGATGTAGTCTCACTTCCTAGGAGAATTTCTTAGTCTGTGCTTCCTCCTTTCCCACCCAACCTGACTCTCCCAAGTTTACCCACTTCTCCCTCAACTGTCCTGACATACTCCCTTGCCATACTCTATTGATGGATGTCAAACTAAGCATTGAACTGGCCAAGTCAGGCCACTGATCCTGTAATGGCCTTTCACATCTCTTCTGAATATGGAAAACCGGAAGAAAGCTCTGCTCACCTGGAACCACACTGTCTGGACCCCCGGCTTCATGCACTGCCCTCCCTACAAAAGCCAGAGCCTGAAGAGCTGAGAGAACCAATGTGAGACAGACCCTGTCTTGTCTCCCATACTGGCGCCTCTTCCTCAGTCTCTTCGCCACTTTTGTTGAAAACAGATTTCTAGGACACTCTGGATGTTTCAATGCACATTCCAGTAATTCAAGGGGTGCTGCAGCTGCTCCCTTTGTATAAGCTACAAGTTTGCTTGTGGGATGGAAATCCCTAGAAGGAACATCTGTGAAGTACAAGTCAAAAACTGCAGTGGATTCATGGCCTTTAAGAAAATCCCTGGCCCACTACGAACGCATTACTAAGGCGTTTGCACTGAATGCTTCTAGTGATCACCACAAAGGCTTAGTGCAGGTTTCTGGAGACAAAGTAGGGTAACGCGTGTCCCTGGACCAACCACCAACAAAATGCAAGTGGTGTTCCGGCCCCAAGGGGAAAGGGTAAGATGCTCGTCCAGTGGGCGATACTGACAATAACCCAAAAGGGACTTGAGCAAGCCAGCCCGGGAAGCAGGCGACCCCCGACATCACCAGCCCTCACTCTGGGTACTGCGAGGCAGAGGATGTCAGGCTGGAAAGTCGGTCTGCTTCTGCCAGCAGGACCCTGGGCCTGGGTTCTGGGAACCACGCGGGTTCCTCAGCAGCGTCTGCCACCCAGTGCCCAAGCTCCGGAACAGCCAGGGCCAGGCCACCTTGGGGGAGCTGGGCCACCAACTGTCAGCTGCCCATCCCGGAGCCTGCAGCCCACAGGAAAGAGGAGCAGAGGGTGCTCTCAGCGCCTCTCTAGGAAGCCTGGAGGCTGGCAACTTCTCCATGGTTCCCCCAAGCCAGACCCCCTAAGGATAGCTGGCTCTTCTCAATCTTCTTCTATGGCTTATCAACCCAAGTTTGACGATCAGTTCAAGGCCTGAGATTCCACATCATACTTCTTGTGATGCTATGATTTCTGGCTCCCATGCTTAGCAGCAGTAACTTAACCTTCTAATGAATTACAGCCCATTTCCAACTTAATGGCTAATTGACTGGACTGTGAACTAAGATCATAAAGTTCTGGGGTCTGAGTTCAAATTCAGACTCCACCATTTATCCACTGAGTGCCCTGGTGCAAGTAAAACTGTGCCTTGATTTTAGAATTCAGAATGGTAATAGTCTCTCATTCAAGGGATTAACTGTCAGTCAATTCATGTAAGACACTGCATATTCTGGTTCTGTACTGTAAGTCAAAATAGTACTAGTTCTGTCATTGCTGACATTATTACAGTCATGTACCACTTAAGGATAAAGATGAGGAATGAAATGCGTTGTAGGCCGCTCTGTGTCCGAGTGAACATTACAGAGTGCACCTACACAAACCTAGATGCTTTTGCCTACCACACACCCAGGCTCTAGGGCAGAGCCTTTTGCTCCTAGGCTACAAATCTGTCCAGCATGTTTTTGCACTGAATACTGTAGGCAATTGTAACACAGTGGTATTTACGTATTTAAACATATCTAAACATAGAGAAGGTACAGTAAAAATATGGTATAAAGGATAAGTACACCTGTACAGGGCGCTTACCATGAATGGAGCTTGCAGGACTGGGAAGTTCTCTGGGTGAGTGAGTGTGTGTGAAGCCTGGGATGTTACTGTATACTACTGTAGTCTTTATAAAGACTGCACTTAAGCTACACTAAATTTATAAAATGCAAGAGTGAATCAAGCATGAGAAAAAGGCAATCAAGAGATTCAGTAAAACCAAGGTGTATAAAGCTGCTTCCAGCTGAACACGAAATACTGCTTCACAGCAAACTTTTTTTCTTAGAAAGTACTATAAAATAATAAAAAGTATAGCATAGTAAATACATATATAGCAAGTCAACAATCATTTACCGAGTGTTACATACTGTACATAATTACATGTGCTAATTTCATGACTGGCACCTTAGATTTACACCAGCATCACCATAAACACGTGATGTGTTGAGCTACATTAGGGCAACTAGGATATCACTAGGTGAGGAATTTTTCAGCTCCATTATCATCTTACAGATCAGTCACACATATGGTCTATTGTTGACCAGGACGCAGCACAACTGTATTCCTGTGTACTTCACCACTCTAACACATTTATATCTTTCTCCAACCCAGATGTAATTATCATGGCAATGGTGCTTCTTTTTGGTCAGGTATCATGCTGATAGCTTTGAGCTAGACCTGTGTATCAACCTGCTTGTTCATTCCTACTTGGCTATTCCACAAGGTCCTAAAACTCAAAATATTCCAGGCTAATCTCATCACCTTTCCGTTCTTCCTGTTCACAGATGAATGGCTTAGTAGGCTGAACAAAGAACCCAACAAACTCTGGTTCCTGTCCCTGTACTCCCCAACAGTACCTAGTCCAGAGGTGAGAACAAAGGCAATAGAGACCCTTAAAGTTCTCTTTTTCATATGATGACTGGTGGCTGGGCGCTAAAATGGGAGATGCCACAGGAACCAACCATGGAATTGGAACTTTCACCCTGATCCCTGCAGAGGGGCTGGAGACTGAGCTAACCAATGACCAGTGACTTAATCGACTATGCCTACATTGAACACCCAACACACATACACTTACTTCTAAAGAGTAAGGCACAGAGAGAGCTTCCAGGTTAGTGAACAGATTGAGGTGAATGGATGGTGGCAAGCTGGAGAGGGCATGGAAGGTCCCTGCACCTTCTCTCACATCTCTGCACCTCTCAACATTTGGCTGTTTCTGAATTTTATCCTTTGTAATAAATTGGTAACAGTAAAGCATTTTCCTCAGTTCTTTGATGAGGTGCTCGAATAAATTAACAAACTGGAAGAGATAGTCCAATTTCTAGCTGGTCAGTCAGAAATACAGGTCTGGGACTTGCGACTGCCATTCAAAGTGGGGTGAGACCCCTTAGCCTGTGGGGTCTGATGCTAATTCTACGCAGTGAAAGTTGGGGGGAAAAAACCCATACATTTGCTATCAGAAACAGTTTATACTAGAGCAAAATACTTTCAGATAAGTAAGCAAAGTTTATCACTCCTAAATCCTAAATGGAAGAAAAAGTAGAGGATGTAGTCAGTGAAAATCAAAGATAAATCTAAGAGGAAGAGGTGGGACAGTAGTAACAGTAAACCAAGAAACCAGTGAGTTCACTTTAGGTTTACTATTAAAGCCTACTTAACAACATCACCCTGCCACGTAACTGGTCTAGCCCTCTGTCAAGGTGAGGGATACCGCCAAGCTGATACCACCTCTAACCTTCCCATTCCGCCTTGTTCCCTTAAGATTCAGTTCAACAGCAAAATGATCCAAATCTGAGGCTCACTTAAAATTTAAAAAAAAAAAAATGTCTAACTCCCATAACTCTGTATCTAAACAGCTCCCTTCTTCTCTCTAGTCCTCTACATTCCTGAGGTTCACACCACCTTCCCCTTACACAACCTTTTCGATTGTAGCTTAAGAGCCTAAGTTCTTCTCTAGACAATTCCCTACCCCACAAGAACAGGTAACACAAAGTTGCCTGTTATTTCCTCTACCACAAAAGCTATTATGTTATCGTTTGCCTATTAATAGCACCAGCAAAAATAAGTTTTGTGTTATCTCAGTGAGGTTCAAGAAAGCAGCTTTTGTTTTCCTAGTATATAAGAAAATTTACTGAACTCTCATGCATCAAAAGCTACTAGAATATTATACATTTATGTGAAATACATTTGTACAACTCCAGCTCTAGCAACAGACTTTAATCCACGATTTAATTTGCCAATATGTCAAAAAGAACCTTTATTTTTTTAACAGCCTCTTATGTTCTTATGCTTTCTTGCCAGAAGCCTTTGGAGCAGGTGCTTTCTGGGCTGGAGCTTTCGGACCCTTCTGAGCTTTAGGAGGTGCTGCTGCCTTCTGGCCTGCAGCTTTCTGGGCAGGAACCTTCTGGGCTGGAGCCTTCTTGCCTGCAGCGGTCATCTTTTTGGCTGGAACCTTTGCAGCAGCTGCTGCAGCTGTACCTTTAACAGCAGGTGCTTTTTTGGGAGAAGCTTTCAGGAGAGCTGCCTTTTGAAGCTTCTTAACTTCAAGCTTGATTATTCGGTTCCTCTGAAAAATTTCAGTTTAGTTACCAAACATGCATACAAAAACTATTCTGTCCATCATATATATAATGTACATGCACAGGAGACAATCCTTATGTCTAAGACTCCTATGAAGTCGACTTTGGCCTACCAAGCTTGGCCAAACAGAATTACCAAACAAGTTTAGGGTTAAAATATAACAATCCTGTAATATTCTTAAAACTTACCATTTTCTTTGCCTTCATGACTTTGTAACGATCAAAATCTGTCATCTTGGCTTTCTGTTAAAAAAAAAAATCCCTCTCATATCACTTTCCAACCCTTGAAAAAAAGAAAAGGTCAGAATTCAAATGAACTTAAGTCGTTATTACCTTTTCTCTGGCTTCAATCTTCTTGGCCCATCTTGTGGCTGCCCATTTTGTATTGATATCCGCCTTCTGCCAGGCCTGTCGAACATACTTCTGACGGGCACTAGAAAGAGCCAGGACCAATGGCTAAGAAAATCAGCTTTGAAGCCACACAGATCCAGGGACAGCTTTGTGTCCTCTGAAAAGCACAATTTCTCTTCCCATTTGTTGTACTTCTAGCTCCACTTGTCTCTAGGGAACATATACCACCTGGCACACTACATGTTTTACTTATTTGAATGGTATTCACTAAGCCATTATGCCTTATAATCTCAAACACAATTTTAATAAAAAACAAAAAATGCAAACCAGCCCAGGTTCAGGATTTAAAAATCACCTCTTTTCACGCACAGAACATCATACCAGAGTAGATACGGAGAAAGTAATTTCCTTTTCATAAAGAATGAGGTGAAGTTAATCCTTAGATCTAATGTTTTTACTTTGCACAAAAATGCTTAAAAATTTGTGATCAACCATCAAATCCAATTATAATCATTTTGAAATTTCTTCAAATATTGAGTATCAACACCCACCATGTTTAAAAATAAACTAGTAGTTATGTGTTCCACTGCAACCAACCATCAATGAAGTTGTGATAACTGTATAGTAACACAACGTTTTGATTTTCATAATTGGCATCAAGTCAAAGTAGTACTACTGATTGCCTCAACGCCTTGTAAATAACTGGGAAAAGAACCTCTATATTGGCAGTCATACTGAGATCACGTATGTTAAATATTTATAACTGACACATATTAAAAGTTTAATGATAGCTAGTATTGGAAGAAACAAGAGTTACTATATCTATTTTAAATGTAAAAGTGACTAAATTATCAACAAGAATTCCTTAGGGAGGTTTTTTTGTGTAAATCCTAAAAGAAAGAGGTACAAGACAAGATGATGGCAACTCTGGATAAAACCAAAGCCAGAGAACTACCAGATCACAGAACATTTAAAAAGTAACTAATGCCTATCTACTTCTACACTGTAAATTCTTCTTCTAATTGCTCTCACTCTCAATATTGTTTACTGTATTCTCAAGGAAAAAAAGAGCAAAATAATAAAAACATTTTCTGAATTAAATTAAACAAACTTTTCTAGCATAAACAAAGCTGGGGGAGGGTGTGATGGTTGGTGGGCAGTTACCTGTGTGGGAACTTGAGGATGAAGTCAGTGAGCTGCATGCATTTGAAAGGCATAGCCTGTCTCCTTACTTGAGTGCAAGGTCCATCAACCAAGGCCTAAAATACGTAAATAAGATTAAAATTTCAGCACAAAACTGATCTCAGCATTCAAAATAAACAGATATTCTCTGTCACATTTGTCCTTTTAGAATCATCAACTCCCTATTTGGATGCTTTTTAAAAATATTCAACTATTAGTAGTGCAGCATATAACCCAACAACACATAATTTACTTGACGATTTTTGTCTTTAAATCTTGTATTTTCAACAAACAACTTTATGTTCATTCAGTCTTTAGTCAACCCCTCAGTTAGTTGTTCTCAAATACTGATAATAGCAAATGAGGGCCTTTTATGTGCCTGGCTTTGTTCTAAATTTGCTCTACATAGAGTAACTCATTTAAACATCACCAACGTTTCACTTATAATTTGTTAAAAACTCTAGCTAGTTTAAGGGGCAGAGGTAGTACTTAAACCCCGTCAACCCATCTATGCTTGAAATCCCTACTCTGCCTGCTTCCTCAATGGTAAAATAAAGCCACCACCCACAGTACTCCTACCTTAGAGGGCCATTGAAACGTTACCATCTATACTGCATACTATCCACTGCTATGTGATGCTGTGACTTTCCTTATACTTACCCTGTTCTGATCAATAACATCTACAATCGCGACCAGTTTCCCGGCATGAGGACCAAAGGAGACATAGGCCACCCGGCCAACCTCCACGAAGCGCCTGAACACCTAAAATGGGAAAGAAAAGTAACAATGAAGCTAATTAAAACTCTCTCTAGTTTATAAGGCTTGGCAGCTTAAAGACAATGTGGCTAAGTACAGCTAAAAAGAATGTTAAGAGGAAGACGCCCAAATGCCATGGGACGACTTGGACAAAACCTGCAAAGGCGACGGCGGCAAAAACCAGGTTCCCGCCGGTCTCCACGCCTAATTGGCCTGCACGCTCCCACCATGGCGGCCCAACCAGGCCACGGGCTGCTCCAGCCGAGGCTCTGGCGGCGGTGGCGCGCACGCGTAGCCCAGGCATGTCGGGCCATCCACGCGCTGGCAGGCCGCGCGTCCAGAAAGCTCCTAAGCTCCGTGATCCGCCCGCTAGGCCATCCCTACCGAGCGCCACCTAACACCCACTGGGTGCTGCTATGCAACTCCGCTTCCCAAGCCAGGCGGTAGTGGAGCTGCACCGCCACCAGACCCGGAGCCCGCAACACGGATACTCACCATGTTGGCGGCGTTCGGCGAGAAGGAAGAAGGCCCGCCCAACCGTGCGCATGTGTAGAATGCCGCCCCGCCCCTGCGCTAAACGAAACGCCGACGTAGCTACCGATTGGTTAGGATTGGGGCGTGCGTGCGTACTCACGCATGCGTGCGCAATCTCATGCTTGCTCAGTGAAAAACATGGCGGAGCCGACTCGAGTGTACCTGGTTTGTCCCGTAGGTCGGCTGCGTGCTACCTGATTGGCTTCGGTCATACGGCGCTGGAGATCATCTTTTAGTACTTTAGGGTGAAGAAGAACGCAAGAACTATGTCTCCAGAATTAACTGTGCGAATTCCATTTGACTTTCTTTCTAAACACTCTTCCATCCTTTCCACTACTTAGTACTCCAGATTTTTGTCTAAATGTTACTCATAGCTTAGTACGAGATTTTTTTTCTCTCAAGTGACCCCAGTAATTTTGTCAACATTTCATTTTTAAGTAATTAAAGAAAAGTTGCAAAACTAGTATAAGTAATCCCCATAAGCGCTTCTCTTAGGTTCCCCAAATGTTAACATTTTATGTTTACATTCTCATTCTATTGTTTTTTCTGAACCATTTGAGAGGTGATTACAGACATGATGTTCCTTTATCTCTACACACTTAAATGTGTTAGTTCCTAAAAACAAGGACATTATTATCAGCTCCATCAAATCAGGAAATGAATACTAATACAGTCTTATTAATTTGCAGTCGTTATTTAAATGTTAAAAATTGTCCCCCTTATGGATTTTAGAGCAAATGAAAAAAAGTTTTCCTTGTTTTTCATAATACATTTTAAAATACAGGCTAGTTTTATAGAACATTGTCAGATGTCTTTTGATAATTTATTGTAGTTTTCCTCGTGATTACATGAGATTCATTTTTGGTAGAAGTGCTGTGCCCTTGATGCCCCATATCAGAACACGTGCAGTATATCTCTTTGTCCCAATATGGATGGATTAAGGTGGTGATAATATGCTGACAATTCCGAAATCTATTTGTCTTTTCCTCTAAACTCTATGCCAGCATATCTTCCTAGTACTATTCTAAGCAGCCTCCTGAGTGACTTGCTTTTTCTGTTGCTCCATTTAATCTATTGTCTGCTCATCGGTCAGAGGGATCTTTTTAAAAAATCAGATCACATCTTCCTATTTAAAACACTTCAATGACTTTCTACAGTATTTAGAATAAAATTAAAACTCCTACTGTGGCCTACAGGGCCTTGCATCACATGCTCCTATATCTGAACACATAACATCCCTTGTTCCCCTTCTTCACTGTGCTTCCGCCACATTGGTCTTGAAGAGGCCAAGCTCCTTTCTGCTCTATGACTTTGTACATGGTATCTCACCTGCCAAGAATACTCTTCCTTGTGTTTATACTCATTGCATGGCAGTGCCAATTCATCTGTAAATTTTTTCCAGATAGCTCTTCTCAGAGTCTTAAGCTTGACTGACACAAGAAAGTAAAAAATAAAATAGGAGAGACTCCTTGTCCCTTTTCTAGTTCAGTTTTTTGTTTTTTTCAGAACTGTTAACACAATTGCAATTGTTTGACTCATTTTTCTGTCCACTTAGATTGTAGTTTTGCATCAATTGAAATAAGTTCCTTGAGGGCAGGACCCTGGCCATCTTCTCTTAGCACAATGCCCGATAAGGGCCTCATTAAGTGCATAATGAATTAATTAAGTCTCTAGGCCTTGATATCTACTTTATAATTTACAAGGCAAAAGACATGAATGAGAACGTTCATAGTAGCACTTTTGTAGTAATAGCCCCAAATTGGAAACTACCCAAAGGCCCATAAACAAGAGAACGGATAAACTGTGGAAGTCTGTAGCAATGTCGTCAACAGCAACTAGATGGAACGACATGCATGAATTTACACATAACAGTGAAATGAGTCAGACACCAAGAGTATATGCTGTGTGATTGCATTTATATAACATTTAAAACAGGCAAACTAATCTGGGTGGTGGCAGTAATGATTGGGTTTATTCTTGGCACAGACAGCATGGCTGGAGGTGAAAAGGGACTTTCTAAGCTGGTAGTGGTGGTCTGTTTGTTCATCTGGGGTTTGGTAACGTGTTCAGCTGGTGAACACATGATTCGTGCATTTCCCAAAATTTATGTTAACTTAAAAAAAATTTAATGGTGTTTCCTGGTTCTACAACCAAAGAATCTGATTTGCAGGTCTAGGAAGGGGCAAGAATCTGCATTTAAAAACAAGCTCCCCCTGTGATTCACACAACACACTTCGGAAACATTTCGGATTCTCCAGTAACAGAATTATTTTTCTAACGTTCATTATCGGCTTACGTCAACCCCGTTTAAAGTCCTCCAAATGTTCATTTTTATCCCCCGTTGTACAGAATGAAGTCCAAACTCCCTAGCCTAGCATTCAAGACCATGCACAATCACCCCTATGCGTCTGTGGCTACAAGTCTCACGGCTTTTCATGCAGTTGGGCCCCCTCTTCCCAGAAAGTGCTCCCCACTCTTTCTCCACGGAGAGCGACGGTGCATCCTTGAAGTATCCTGAGGCTCCTTCCAGCAGCCACAGGCGGTTTTCAGATTTATTCGAAGCTCCGTTACAATGGCAAGTAAGCCTTCTGGACCGTGGGAGGTCGCGGAGGTCCAGAAATTAGCAAAACAATCATTAGCAGCTACTGACAGTAGCAAGCGGACCAAGAACACGCTGAACTCGGCTTGGCCAGCTACGCCCCTTCCGTTTGGTCCAATCACCGGGAGGAAGGGCAACTCGTGCACTGTGCCAGGATCCAAGGTGGCCTTCTGGACCCGTTCGGTCTTTGGTACGGCCACTCCGCAGGCCACCCGGTTCGTCCAGTCACCGAAAGGGAGGGTGTGGCCGGGGGCCTCTCTTACGCTTAGAAGTTTTTCGCTGTCCTTCGTGCGATATGTTCTGGGAGCTGTGTTCCCTTGAAGCCACCACCCCTTCCGCAGTTGCTTGTGGCAACAGGTGGATGTCGGGGTCGGGGTGGGGGGTACCCCGCTTCGGGTTCATGCCGTGAGGCACGGAGCGGGGAATAGCGCTGGTCCCGGGCCTGGCTGGAGGACGCGGGGGAGAGCAGCAGCACGCCCACTTCCCTCAAGCGTTTCCCGAGTCTCTGCCGGCGGCGTCAGCGGGGCCGGTGTTGTTCACCTGTGACCAGCTGGGCCCGAGTATGCCTGTCAGCTTCAGCTGAGTACATGTGTCTCGTGTTCTTTTTCTTTTTCTCAGTCATGGGGGATGGAGGTGTCAGTCTAGCAGACAAAATGCCTGGGACCCAAAAGAGAAAGAAATCTAAGCCTGTTCAAGAAGTGGACCAAAAGCTACCCGGAACCCTGACTTTCTTTTTGGTTTCGTATATTTGAGAGATGTGAACCAATCCCAGTTATGATCAAACGAGCATGGTAGCCCTGTGCACTCCTACTTGTCATGGTAGACAGGAACGTGTGTATTTAGGAGTGAAACAAATGCGTGTACTGTCTGTTTTCAAAATTCGCATCTTAGGAGCCCTGAAGGTGAGCAAGACTGCCCAAGTCCAGTCAGCCTACGGTCACCAGGAATAAACCTGTAGTCCAACAAAATCAGGTGTGTAGATTCATTGCAGTGAGGGAGACTACACAGCAGAGATACAATGGAGCACTTAACCAAAGAAGGAAAAGATAGAGTTATAGGATTATGGGGAGATGTAAAGTTGGATGGAATTTAAATGACATACTGTTTTTGATAGGCTCAGAGCAAAGAGGAACTGTGTAAAGGGGTTAACATCAGGCCTAGCCGGCAGAATGGATCCACAGCCCTGTTTTTTTTTTTTTTTTTTTTGGGGGGGGGAATGTCCAGAAACTCCTTTTCTGAAGATTTGTACCTGGGTTTTAAATTGAAACTGCATTTCTATGTTAAAGTAACATAGATCTTCCAGGAGGCAAGAGTGGATGTTTCCTTCTCGCTAATATAATTTCAAACATCAAAGCTTCTGAGAGTTTGATTTTAGAAACAAAGTTTCTCAGTGAGTAAGAAAGCAGTCATCATTCAAAGAATAGGGTAATTATGATACTTTACATATGCGGTATGTTATTAACAGAAATGTTGTTCCCTGTTAATTTTATTTGTATCTATTTTTCCCACCTGTTGAATGCCATGCAGACTTTACTTTCTCAATCAAAGCTTGGTCCCTGGTCCCAAGCACTCTGCAGTTACTGAATAATGAGTCTGAGGTAGGACTGTATGACACATTCAAGGAAGAAATTGCCTACCTGGACAGGTGTAGAGCAGAGCTGCAGAGGTGAATGGCTGAGTGGTTGGATGTTCCCAGGTAAGAGCAGTCAAATAATATCCTTGCTGCCCTGCAGCACTTGAACTTCATCTCCTACCCCAGTGTTAATACAACTCTCTCTGTCCTGGCCACTATCCTGGCCCCTGTGCCTATCTATGTCCCCCCCTAGGGTGGAGAGAACCAGAATCTGACAGAGGCAGGGAGCAAAGGCTTTCCTGGGCCGGCTCTGACACATGTCCCTCAGGACATCTGGTATGCATCAGGTCTTGGATGACTTTGACCCATACACATATTAACAGTGGCTGGAATGCTCTCTGAGGTGCTCAGCTTATATACTGGCCCTTGGAACTTACTCCAGGGCAATTGTGTCTGCTGAATATGTTTTTGAGTTTTGGTCTCTGTTTTATATGATTATTTTAAAAGGCTTTTTCAATGGAGCTTGTACTTGTACTAGGGGAAGTGGATCCTGTGAACCTTTAATGCAGTAAGAAGAGGTGGATGCGGGGAGGGGTGTGACTGCTAACGGGTATGGAGTTTGCTTCCAGGTTAATAAAATGTTTTAAAATTGAGTGTGGTGGCACAACTCTAAGAATATATTAAAAGCCATTAAATTGTATGCTTTCAATGGGGGAATTATATTGTATGCGAATTATATCTCAATAAAGCTGTTAAATTTTTTTTTTAATTTGCAGAGCTCTGACCTTTTGAGATTTGGTGTTAATGTCTGAAAAATAGTGAATGTGTCTATGTGTGAGCAGCAGTGGAGTTGGAGAGTACGTGCGTGCGCACGCGTGTGCACTCGCCCATGTGTTTGCAGTACGAGCGTCTGGGTGGTAAGGAAGTATCAGGGCATGGTGTGTAGGAGGGGCACAGGTGTGTGTGATATGAGTAGAGGGGTAGCCGGGAAGGTGTGGTGTGTGTGGGGAACAAACATGGCTATGTGAATGAGTGCGCGCGTGTGTGTGTGTACGTGGGCGTGTATTCTTAAGGGGTAGATATGTCTGTTGTGGGAGATGTCACTGTGTCTGTGGTGTGTGTCATGTTCCAAAGTGGAACCCAATTGAGAGTCGCCATGCCTTTTTGCCTCTTCAGCACATGAACAGATAGCCAGAATTAGTTCTTCCTAAGGATTACAGCCTCTGGGATTAATGGCTTTTTATTTAACCATAATCCTAACACTTCTTTGTTTGTTTGTTTTTTCCTGTAAGCAGAGGCAATGTATTTTTTGCTGTACATATTTTGCTCAATGAACTGAAATGAAGCTAGAGGCCAAGATCAACAAGCAAAATCAAGATCTTCAACACTCTTCACAACATCAGTAGGCTAGATAATTTATGATAGATCCAGGAACCCAGAAAGTTGACACCAATTTACACTCCCATCGGGAGTGTGCGATGGAGCCCACATCATCCCATAGAGCGTATTTTTATCCCTGACATGGTTCTGAAATCCATAGAAGAGCAATGAAACTTTTCCCCCGCTAAGAGGTTAAGTTCTATGATAGTTCAGAGGTGAGTTTTAGGCAGATGAGAGCAAAAGAACAAAATCAGGGGCCTCTTGGAACACCACCATTTTTTTTTTTCCAGGAAAAAGAGGGCAGATGACAAAAAGTAGAAGAGAGGTAAGAATAACAACATATAGACATTCTGGGTAAAGATGGTGTCTAGAACACAAACACCTAATTGCATTCCTACCTGACACTCCACTAAAATTACAATGAGGCTTTCCTTAGATACTTAGCAATCCTTGTTTATCGTCACGTATTTAAGGTGGTGGTGGTGGTGTCAGGTTAAAAAGGTGATGGGAGTGCTGAGTTGCTTACTTAAGCTTCACTGTAGGATGGTCTGACTGGGGAACTCCAGATGTCAGCACAGTTTCCCTTTTCTCCTGGACTGTTTGGGTTCCCCATAAAGGAAGAGTCTTCCAAAGCCCTGCCTGGAGGGCAGAGTTGGCCTAGCACCTGGGAGTTATGAGATCAGAGGGTTTGGGGTCTAAACTCTAAGTAGCCTCTAGTTCCCTCACTCCTGCTGTTTGAGGTATGACATCTTCAACTTTAACCGTGATTCATGCCTTCCAGTTCCTCTGCCTGAGTTGGGAGAAGTAGTCACTCATCAGCGTACACGATGCCATAAATTTCTGAGCTTTTTGAGGATGGTACTGTTTAAATTGATTGATTCTTAATTTCTTTGATTTAGAATTTGGCTTTCTTGGCTCTGCTAAGCCATTATCCCTGGTCCATCAGCTTTTCAGGTGCCAAAATGTCATTGCTGTTTTTTTTCCCTGTTTTCATGCTTGTGGATTTGTGCAGGTACAGGGAGCCTTTTTCAAAAGGAGTCTGGATTCTAACCTTCTTCTTATTAAACCCTCTCCCTCTGTCGTATTTACATTTCAGTTAATGGCAACCCCTACTTTTAGTTGCTCGGGAAAAAGTTTGGGAAGAATCCTTGACTCCTCTTCTCTCATGCTCTGCATGCATACATCAGCAAATTTTGTGGGCTCTATTTTCAAATATGTGCAGGATCTGACCATCGCTCACTGCCTCCAGCACTACCACCCTGGTCAAAGTCACCAGCATCTCTCATCTGGATGATTCTGATCACCTGCAAATTGATTTTCATGCTTCTGCCCTTGCCTTCTTCACTTAATTTTTCTCACTGCAGCTAGAGAGTAAATCCTTTAACCCAGAAGCCAGATGTCTCTCCTTTGTTCAAAATCCTCCAGTGGCTCCCTCTTGTAGTCTACTGCCTGTTAACTCTCTGACCTCATTTCCTACATCTTCTCATTGTTCATTCTGCTCCAATCGCACTTGCCTCCTCTCTGTACCTTGAACTTTCTCCTACCCCAGGGCCTTTACATATAATGTTTCCTTTGGCTAATTCCTTCACTATCTTCCAGTTTTTATTCAAATGACGCCTTATCAGAAAAGACATTTCTGGCTTATTTTTATGAATTGGCAATCTCCTCCCCTGCTCTTGTCACTCCCTATCCTTCTTACTCTCTATTATTTTTCTCTGGATGAGTTACAACCCCTTGTACAGTATCTATTTAGCTTCTTAGTATCTGTCTCCCCAACTAGAATGTCAGCTCCATGAAGGCAAAGGACTTTGTTTGTTTTGTTCACTTGGGAAGCCACAGCACCTGGAGCAGAATCTGGCTCATAAGACACTATCAACATTAGCTGAATGAATAGATGAGTGAGTGATGAGTGAGTGAATTGAATAGGACTATATTAAATGAAACAGGCATGGACAGTCTCAGAGAAGTTTAGGCCAAGGTCACTCAGCAGTGAACAGCAGAATTGGAATTCAGACCTGGTTTGTGTGATGTCAGAGCCTGACTGCTTGATCATTTTGTTTAATATTTGAGAAGAATTTTAAATGAGGTGTAAAGGTGCTAATGGTATAATGCTATGAAAGAAATAAGGTATAAAATTTTAACTCCAGCATGATCTCAACTATGTAAAAATGGATAAAGAAAAAGAAAAATATAAACTATAAAGCAGTGAGCTTCTGAATGTTTTTGAAAGTATATTTTAAAACTTTTATTGTAGAAAATTATGAAATACACAAAGCAGACAGAATAGCATTACAAACCCTGATGTACCTAGCACCCGAGCCTCAAGGATCATCAAACCATGGGCCAGTCCTGTTTCATCCACATCATCCCTTCTATGTCATTTTGGATCAATTCACAGGTGTGATGGTCAAGTTTATGTGTCAACTTGGCTAGGCTACAATCCTTAGTTATCCGTTAACTGAGTGTTGTTGTGAAAGTGTTTTGCAGATGTGACAAAAGCCCATAATCACTTGTTTTTAAGTAAGAGAAGTTATCCTAGGCAATCAGTCGGAAGACCGTGGGAGTGAAGCCTGAGAAAGGAAAGATCCCACGTGTGGACAGCAGCTGGAGCTCAGGCCCTAGGTTCCTGCCCTTCCTGACAGCCTCCTCTGCCCGTCCAGCCCCACGATCACATAAGCCAATTTCTTGTAAAAACAATCTCTTACCTCCTATGTATGTTAAGAGATTGTTTTTACAAGAAATTGGCTTATGTGATCGTGGGGCTGACGTATACTGGTTCTATTTCTCTGGTTAAACCCTTAACTGCCACACCAGACATAGCATATCATCAGGAAATATTTTAGCAAGTATCTACATGGTAAGCACTCTTAAAAAAAAAACAAAAACAAAAACAAACAAACAAAAAAATCCTCAATATCATCATCTCACCTAAACAAAAAAAAATAACAGGAAATTCCTTGATATCATCGAGTGTTTGGATTTCTAATTGTCTCATTATTTTAGAATATTAAAAATACTTTTAAATTAATGATTTTTTCCAACATATTTAATTAGGGATGAAGGAAGGAAGGAAGGAAGGAAGGAAGGAAGGAAGGAAGGAAGGAAAGAAGGAAGAAAAGAAGGAAGGAAGGAAGGAAGGAAGGAAGGAAGGAAGGAAGGAAGGAAGGAAGGGAGGGAAGGAAGGAAGGAAGAAAAGCAAGCATGCAACCTGAGGAGGATTTTCTCTATGGCTCCAGCAGAGGGCCTTCGCGTCTCATGTGTTTCAAGAGGAAAGACATTCTTGTCTAGTTTCTCTCCAACTTCAGCCTGAACTCAGCCCAGTTGCTTAATTAGCATACAGTAGACTTTTGACAAATGTATGAGGAGTGAATGAATGAATGAAGTAAATGGGTGAAAGAAATACTTTTTAAAACTTTTATTCATTGGCTGTACTCTGTTCCAGGCACTGTCTAAGTGCTATATTTTCTCTTTTCTCAACTATCCCATCAGGTAGAGATTATCCCTGTTTTATACATGAGTAAATCAAGGGTCAAAGACACTACAAGACTTTTTGAAGGTCATAGAGGTAGCAAATAGAAAATCCCTGACTTAATCTAGATCTATAATTTTATTTTTTTAAATGTCATATAGGATATACAGAAAGTGTATAAATGGTTGAAAAAGGTATACCTGAACTACTACCCATTTATAGAACATCACCATCACCCCAGAAGTCCTGTTGTTAAGCTGAAACACTACCCCCTAACATGATGGTATTGGGATAGGGGGCCTTAGGTAGGTAATTAGGGTTAGATGAGGTCATGAGATCATGAGGGGGTGCCCACTGATCATGATGGGATTAGTGTCCTTATAAAAATACTAAACTCATGGACCTTGGTGGGGCTCAGAAATTTATGAATTTGACCTCAAAGGCAGAGGAAGTAAAAACAAAAATAAATGAATAGGACTATGTCAGACAAAAAAGCTTCTGCACAGCAAAAGAAAGCATCGACAAAACAGAGGCGACCAAATGAATGAGAGAAGATATATGCAAACAATGCCTCTGATAAGGGGCTAATACCCAAAATACATGAAGAACTCATACAGCTCAACAATAGAAAGATGCTCAACTTCACTATTAGGGAAATGCAAAACAGAACCACAATGAGATACCACCCCACACCTGTCAGAATGTCTGTCATCAACAGGACAAGCAATAACAAGTGTTGGAGAAGCTGTGGGGGAAAAGGACCCTCATACATCGCTGGTGGGAATGTAAATTGGTACAGCCACTATGGAAAACAGTATGGAGGTTCTTCAAAAAATTTAGAATTACCATATGACCCAGCAATCCCTTTTCTGGGAATTTACTCAGAAAATTTGAAAACATTTATCCATAGAGATATACACACCCCAGTGTTCACTGCAGCATTATTCACGGTGGCCAAGACATGGAAACATCTGAAGTATCCGTCGATAGATAATCAGATAAAGATGTGGTACATATATACAATGAAATATTACTCAACTATAAGAAAAGATGAAATACTACCATTTGTGACAACATGAATGGATGTTGAGATTATCATGCTAAATGAAATAAGTCAGAAACAGTTGAGAACAATATGATTTCACTCATAAGTGGGATATAAACCTGAAAAGAACAAACAAGACAAACAAAAACTCACAGACACAGACAACAGTTTAGTGGTTTCCAGAGGGAAAGGGGAGAGGGGGTTAGTAGATATGGGTAAAAGGGGTCATATATATGGTAACGGAATGAAATTTAACTTTGGGTGGTGAAGACACAATGTAATCAATATACATATGACATATTATTAAACTATACATTTGAAACCTATATAATTCTATTAACCAATGTCATCTCAATAATTTAATTTAAAAAAAAAATACAAGAGAGTTTACTTTCTTTATTTCCGCACAAGCAGAGGCAAGGCCATGTGAGGATTCGGCAAGAAGGCAGCCATCCATAAGCCAGAAAGAGAGCTCTCACCAGGAACTGAATTGGCAGCCACCTTGATCTCAGACTTATCAGCTTCCAGACTGAGAAAATAAATTTCTGTTATTTAAACCAACTGGTCAACAGTCTTTTCTTATGGCAGCTCTAGCAGACTAGGGTTATCTGTTTATCCCTTTCCAAACACAACTACTCTCTTCCCCCAAATTTAAGAGTAATAATTGCCTTGCTTTTCATTAGAGTTTGCCTTCTGTGTTGAGTCTTGCCTGCTTTTAAACTTTATGTGAATGCAAGCTCTTGGTGATTTAGATGCTATATTTATCTGATATGTCTATGATTTATTGCCTACTGCTCAGTCATTTATGCAAGCAACATCAATCAACAAATACGTTGAGTATTTAATACATTCATAGCACTTCACCAAATCCAAGATTACACCTGGGAGGTGTTAGGCCCATAGGTGTTTCTTAGATGTCTGTTGAATGAGTGAGTGAGTAAGTGAGTGAGTGATGAATGACAGGCCTTGCCCTTATGTGGCCTTCTCTCTGTTTTAGAAACAAGCCATATGCACACACAAAGATAAATAACTATATAAGAATATATGATATAATTAGTTTTTAAAAGGTGGCCCAGATCAGTGTGTGTGTGTGCGTACGTAAGGAATTCTTTGTGGAATTAGAGCTAGAATTAGGCCTTGAGGCATATGCATTATTGGGATAGATGGGTAGATGACTCAGTCTAGATAGGGTGAACTGTGTGAGCAAAGGTCCACTTTGGGATAGGAGCAGCTGTTCTGGGTGAGAAACAAAATCTGAGTAGCAGGTTGTGGCCTCACAGAAATTTTAAACATCAAATAAGACGAAGAAATGTTCAACTCGATTATCTCAAAAAGCCAAAGTTTTATCAAAGTGAAGCCCTTCGAACTCTCTGGAATAAAGGCGATATTAATGCATGATCTTAAATCACCAGAAAAGTTTTAAGAAAATGTTCTTTATTTTTAAAACTTGCTCTCATAAATACCACCGTGGGTCCTTAGGAGAAAGGGTACCATATGCAAGGTAACAAACACCACACTGCAAGTCAAAATAAAATAAGAGTACTTTATTCTGTATTCAGCTAGCAAAAACGGAAATAATGTTGGTTTTTAGTTTGTAGCCATGGAATTTGCTGGAGTTCTTTCCCATCCCACCTTGGAGTTAAATGTCACTGCAGCTTCCTTTTCTTTCTCCAAATCAAAAACTATGGCTACTCTGCGAGAGGCCTACCATCTAGGAAAGTGAGTGGTAAGCAAATCACAGAATAGGATGTCTGGTGACAGCATCAAGTGTACCTGTGGGAACGGTGGTCAAATGCTAACAATGGAAATACAGCCCTAAGCAAAATTCTAGCAAAGGCGAAAAAAGATCTGGGACTCAACAGCCTTGCTAGCAGTAAATGTTTTATAGGACAAGAGCAATGTGAAGGTGAGGTGACAATGATGATACCACACCAGTGGCAATCTAATGACCAGCACCCCGAGCGAGAATCCCATTCTGGAAACAGCCAGAAGTTTTCTAGGAGACTTTCTGTATGTCTCTGTCCTTCGGGTGCTGCCTGCAGGACAGAAGCCGGGCGGTGGCCTCTATCCATAGGGATGAAGCAGTCTTCCCCCCAATATTATATTGTAACAGTCTGAGGGAGCTCAATGTTCATGGGATTGCTAAAGGGAAGTCTTAGTTAAGGACAAAGGAAGGAAGCTATAAAATGAGACATCTGACTGGCCCAAATGCTTAATGGGCATCTGTTAGCTTCCAAACTTGCCAGGAGGAATAGGAGATTTCTGAAGGGGGGAAAATGCAAACTGAATCCTGAGATCGATTCTTCAACATTAAACTGTCATATTCTCAGCTGACTCTTCCTCTGGGATACTTGGAATAAAGAGCCTGGCCTTGATGACCCGTTTTTTCCTCTGTTTCCTAAGAGGCCAGCAAGTGGGTGGTGAGGTCTCTGGAGGACCACTGTCACAGAACAGCTGAGGGATGCCCCAAGAGGTGCTTTGGCATAAATCAGCGTCTGAGAGGCACACGACCTAGGTATTTGACTTTACTTGTTTTTCCTGAAGATGGACATTTTGCTTGCATTGTCTGGTGCCACCCAGGCTGGACCTGGGCAGCCCTCGGGCTCCAGGAGCTACTCTGAGAGGCTCACTCAGAATCCACCGCGTGGTCCAAGACATGCCGAGAGTGCCTCCGATTCCTGGATAACACACACAGGTACACAAGAAACCCCAGACACAACAAGGCCACTCCTGTGAAGAAGGCGAGAGTGCCCATAAAGGCCGGTGGCTTCATGGGCAGGCGGATCAGCGGGACTTCAGCTGGGATCTGGTTGGTCAGGCTGAGCATGTAGCCAAGAGACCAGGCTATGCTGCTATTTTCCACCTGTGGGGCAGAGGAGAAGGCTCAGTTCTCAGAGCAGTGGAGGTGGTGGCAATTACATACCCAGGGCACATCATCGTCACTTTCATGAAACACCCACAGGAAACTGTGCTCTAAGGAGGTCAAAGGACTTGCCCAAGTTCAGATACTGCAGAGACTGGGCTAGGAGCCGAGTCACTGGGACCCCAAAGCCTTGAGGGTTCTACTGCCAGCACTGAAGAGAAAAATCAGAACCAATCCTCACAGTCTCGTCACAGCCAGGTGTGAAGGGAGCGCTGTGAGTAACAGCAAAAGGTTTCCATTGACAGCACAGTGTCTGTGGCTATAATGGGTGGTTTATCAAACCCAGGACCAGTTTCTAAGAAAAGGGACTCAGTCTAAATGGGAAACAGACTCAATTTCTTTTGGTAGACACATCAATTTTTGTTTACGTACTTTTAGATGAATAAGTATTTCCAATTTACAATCTTCATAAGGAACATTTTATCATATGTTATAATTTTTCTCCATCTCAAATGATGCTCTCTTTATCTTAAAGACTATCTCGTCAGAGATTAAATAGCTACACCATTTTTCTTTTGAGTGGTGTTTGCCTGATAGTTAAAAAAAATTTTAACTTTCAATCTTTCCATGTCTTTTTGCATAAAGCCTAAGTGTCTCTTTAAAGTGTTTTTCTTATGAACAACATATACTTGATTTAAAAATTTAATCTGATGTCTGTCTTTAACCGGCAGTTTTAGTCCAATTATGATTATTGTAATTATTGATATATTTGGACTTTTTCTGAATGCCTTAGTTTCAATTTTTAATTAGTGCTATTTTCCTGTTTATTTTTTTAATTTCTTGCCTTAAAAGTATATATAGGTATATATATGTTCCCCTTCCCAAGATATTATGTCCTTGTATCCTATATGATTCTTACCCCTTCCCCATCACATTGGATATTAACTACACTTGAATTCTGGATTGTTATGGATGAATTCTTCTCTTTTACTTTTCTTTGTGTTAGTATTTTTGTAATACAAATTTAAAGTCACGACATCAGCTATTCTTACTTTCTATATTTTTATAACATCTCCTGAATTTACTTCTCTTCTTATTTGACTACCTCCTTCGAAAATATTTTTGATTCAATTTTTGTGTGGCAAATCTTTGGAAGTCTTTTGCGACCTCACCTTTGAATAATAATTTGGCTGAATATAAAATTTTTTTATGAATAAATGAAAGGAACTTGAAACCTAGAATTCTATATCCATCCAAGCTGATATTCAATGGAAAAATCATTCTCCATTCTCATCATGTACTTTCCTGGTAATTAGATTTATTAGAAGCAAAGCTTACAGAGTATATGCCACCAACAGTTCTTATATGTCTCCAGACATCCTTATTTTGTGTAGATGATTTAATTTTATTTATGTAAAAGTAGACAGTCACAGGCTAATGTCAGATGTTGGTTGGTTTAATCTAATTATCGCCAAAGCCAATAGTGAAAAGACTGACTCCAGACATACTTCGGGCTTTGCACCAGTTAGTCCTGAAATGAGAAAACCCTCCGAGAACCCAGGGAACATAGTGCTGGACGAACATATCAGCAAGGCTGAGTCCTGCCTGAAAGCAAGGTCCCAGGACCCTTCACCCGACAGTCGTCTGATGACAGCTGTGATTCCAGCTTCAGACCATTCTGGACACTTGACAGTGAACACACTGTCTCAGGCTCATTCCAAGAGACTATTCTTATTAACTGCTGCTTCTTGAATCCCTCATGCTCTAGGGCCTGTATCTTACTCTGACATCTGTGTCAAATGGAGATCAATTCGTTACTACCCTCTTTTTAAAACTGTTATATTTGAAGCCTCTTCTCAGGATGAAAAGTCTCAAATCCTTAACATATTTATTTATTCACTCAACAAACATTTACTAAACATCTTCCAGGTTCTCTCCCCTGTGCTGAATGCTAGGAATATGAGGGTGATGAAGCAAGTCCTGCCCTCACGGAGCTCAGAGCCCACGGGGTCTTGGCTTCTGATCCCTTACTCACGTGGAAGGGTCTGCAGTGAACGCCTCCTCTGAATGCTCCGTCATCCCTTCTGGGAAGCTCACAAGGGAACAAAGTCTCATCTTTCACATACATACACACAAACCTCTATTTTGACAGGAAGAAAACAATTTGTGCTTTGACTTACTTCTTTTTTAAAATGTATTTGGGGCCAGGTCTCCTCGGTGAATTCGTACCCGCTTACGAGCAAGTGGTAGATATAGTGGGCTGAGAAGCAGTAGGAGCGGGCGTACATCTCATCAAACCGGGGGAGCAACAGCGGGAGCTGAGAAGGGAGTTCAAAACAGGTAAGAGGCAGGCCGGGCAGGCATGTTTTAAAATGCACATTTCAGAACACCTTAAGTCAACAGTCCTATTTGAAAGAAGCTATCACCCAGCATTTCATAATAAGATTACTCTGAAATAATACCATTCTATAATATAATATGGAAAATATCCCCACACAACATCATATAAGAACAATCTCTAAGTTTATAGAATCCTTATTAAGTGCCAAACACTGTGCTTATAGTTAGAACATTAATCCACGAGGGGGGTATGAAATAGGTCCCCTTAAATCCCCATTTTATGGGGGTCAAAGCTGAACAGCATAAAGGCAAAATTCAGAACATACCCACGCATGCACACAAACGGAATCTACTCTGTTGTGTACCGATGTTGAGCCTTTCTCTTTAAATACTGACCTGACTCCAATTCTGTGAGCAGAAATTCCAGGTGCTGGAGTTGAAGGTGTTCAGAGAAAAGCTCCCTGAAAGATTTAAAGCGCTGGCTGTGTAGTAGAATCCTGAGAATGCCTGTTAAGGAAGCAGTACTGAAGGAAATCCGTTCTCAGAATGGGAGAGAATATGGAGGTTTGAGGGCAGAGAGCAAGAAAGCAGGAAACAAGTCAGCAGAAGAGAAGCAGAAAGGTGAGAAATAAACATTCCACGGGGATCAAAGGAATCTTTCGGTGGTTTCAGCTCTTACCACAAATGACCCTTTAACTTTCGGCTGGTAAACCCCATCGAAGCAGGAGATTTCTTGGTCATGGCAAGCTTTGAAGGCAAATAGCGAAGCCACCTTTTCCCTACACAGTGACGGGTTCCCGGTCCCTTCAAAAGTGATGATGTCATTGGGGTCATAACTTTCAGGCCTCAGATCCTCTGTGCACAGGCTGCCAAATATGTGGCCCCCCGTGAAGGTGGTGACATAATTCCGAGGGTAACAGGGGTTGCCGAGTTTGGTTTTGGTGATAGAACTCTGTAGGCACAACAGCAAGTTGTTAGCAACCACTCTTTTGTAGGGGACCAGATATTTCTCTTTTGTAAATTCTTAGTATTGCTACCTTCTAACGCAGAGAGGGAAATGGGAAAAATGCCATCTGTGCCAATGTGTGCTTGAAGGCAACTCGCAGAGTGTCTAGAAAACTCAAGTGGCAATGGGGGGACAGTCACCCTGCACCAGGCACAATGCTAGGCTCTTGCTCATGTGATCTGACCTAGCCTCTATGGTAGCCCTGTGAAGCAGGTTTTATGAACTCCATTTTGATGAGAAAACAAGATATGTTTACTTTAATTGACCATATTGAATAGGATATTACCTATCTAATAAAATAATCCAAAAAATGCAAATAAATTATTATGAAAATTAACTCTTCCTCCCACCCACTTCTACCCACCAGATCCCCTCCCTGGAAGAGACCACTAGTGCTGGTTTTTGTGTATCCTACCGGAGATAATGCATTCGCAAATCTATTTTCTTTTCCTCTTTCTTAAAAAAAAAAAAAAAAGAAAGAAGAAAAACATAAATGGTAGTATTTTACATATTGTTCCGCTCTGGGACTTTCTTACTTAAAAAGTCATCTTTGCTATCTTTCCATTCATTGCCCACGTTAGAGTGGCCTTTTCTTTTTAGTAGCTGCACAGCATGTCACTGTACAAATAAAATATAATTTATTTAAGAAATCCCTCAAGATGAAGATTTAGGTGGTTTTCAATTATTTTGGCATTACAAACAATGCTGCAATACACATCCTTGTTACATATAAATTTTTGATCCATTTATATTTATTTGGCATAAAGATTATGGTAGGAACTTGACTTTACTTCTTCCAGATGACTAGCCAGTCTTATTTCTGGTGGAAAATGTTCCCTTTATCTTATGCTAAATTCCAAAACATGTTTGGTTCTATTTATGGACACTCTTTTCTAAAGAACTGGATTTCAACTCTGATTTCGAAGCCACTAAGGCATACCGTTTTCCCTACAGTAAAATCTTAACTGAAGTAAAATATCGAACACATATGACTTTAAAAATAGAAGAAAAGAAAATCTTAATGAAGGAAAGAAAAAAGTGACTGTGTGCCCCTAATGGCTAACACACGCTGTCACAGTGAGCCCTGAGCCCTGGGCTGGCTGGAGACTTGTTAATAACAGGTTAATTTGCAAAGTACATGTCCAGGTGTCATTCTTGCCAGCCTGTGTAGGCTCTTATGTTACAGACGAGGAAATGAGACCCAGACAGGTGGAACTGAGCCAGTGTTCATGATCTAATAATCCGCATGAACCTTCCAAATCGGGCTTGGCAGCACGTGTTTGGCACATGAAAGAGGTGGTCAGGCAGATCCTCGTCACACCTGGACCCTGTCCCTCGCCTGAGTCAGAAGCTTCAGAGGGCAGGGCCACCCTCTCAGGTACTCAGATGTTGGAGAGTGCCCCTGTCCCTGTGAGTCAACTGTGCACCACACCCAGAGGCTGGGGTCTCACACCTCTGTCCCCAGTCCTGGGCTCACACCTTGAGACAGGCATTCTCGAACCCAAACCTTACACTGGTGAAGTATTCACTTCTCTACTGTAGACTGTTGGATACATGGATAATCAACCATTCTTTAATAATAAACATTGTGTTTGGGGGGTGCGCATACCCACACACACACATATTCCGCGGGGCAAACCAAATTAAATGGCTAGACTCTCTGACCCTCACTCACCCTGGAAAAAGGATAATTTCACCTTCTCCCTTCTCCTGCCTGAAATTCATAGGAGCCCCCTGCCCTCCACCCGTGCCAGGGCTAGAGCTGAAGGAAGGAACATTAAGCATTGCTAAGAATAAAAGGAGATGGAGAAAAGATGATTTTCAGAGCTTCTCTCCTGGTAAGAGCTGTGTTGGCTGAAATACTCTCATGGGAAAGTGGGGCAGGGGGCGGGGGTTACAGAGGCCTTGCTAGGGAGAGTTGATTGGGTTCCCCATTGAGTTTAGTTTGGCGGAGTATGGGGAGGGGGTGAGAGTCTGGGGTGGGCACTGAGTCTCTTGAGCCACGAAGAGTAGCTGAAGGATGCCTGCAGGGTCCCCCGCTCTGTCCTCCCAGGCACCGCTGAGCCTCTCTCGACAATACACATCAAGTGCATGTGTACTGAGGCTCCAGCCTTTCCCATGAGGCTGGTGGAGAATCGTGCGGAATCGGCCAGAACTGGACAGTGAATTCTCACAAGCCGCCCTGAACAACTATTCGGTAAACACAGGGGTCTGACAACGCTCTTGTGAGCGAGCCCAATTTTTCTGCAGGCTAGTGTCTGAGGAATGCCGCTGCCAAGGTAGGTTAGAGGACTGGAGGTCAACCTAATGACCCTGTGTCCACTCCATTCACAGGCTGGCCTAGCCCTTGTCCCCTGACCCTGGGTCCCATCGGAAGCCAGGATCTGCAAACTCTGGTTGGCCTCATGTCCCCCTAGATGATCGAGGCCCCTTCCCTTCACCTTCCCTTCTCAGCCATGGCTGAGATCGATGTCCCCTGAACACTGGAGTTTGGGTCTGGCATGTCATCCATGGCTCTCTGACACACACCACACTACCATTGAGTTTATGTTCGTGACAACCCTACAGCTGGTGCCTGACGCGCCATCTGCACCGTGGGACAGTTGCCATGCGAATTATTGAGCGAAATGATAGAATTCAGTGGCTTGAAAAATCCCACCATATAAAGGGCAGCAAGCCTGCCGAATATAGGCCCATCGGCAGGGAGGCCGAGCCTGGGGTTGCTCTGCCCACCCCGCTGTCAGCAAGCATTTCTCTTGTGGCCACTTTTATTTTTTTGTCTGCACACAAGGGAGTATCCAAATTCTCAGGCTTATTTAGCTACTGGTTTAAAACAGCTTGTGTCCATAAAGGGAGCCGAGGACCTGAATCATTTATGAAACATCTGGAGCTCTGGATTTCCCTGGACTTCTGGTTCAAATACAGAACAGAGAGCGAGTGAGTGAGCGAGCTTGGACCCCCACAAGTAAACCGGAAAAATGCCGTTGTTTGCATCCATCTTCTAAATGGAGTGGAAAAGGCAGATCCTGGAAGGCAAGGCACCCTCCCCTCCGCTGAGACCCCCGAGGGAACACCTGCTGCCCCCCAACCTCCCCACTCAGCTACCTGATGGAGTGTCGCCAGAAACCGCTTCTCAGCCTCGTTCCGGCCATAACACTGGAAGCTACGTGTGTAGAGCGTGTACACATAGCCGTACAGGGACACCTTCATGACGTCACTGGTGTTCAGCTCCACCTCCTCTCCCACCGCGAAGGATATTTGGGTGGAGGCACCGCCTAAATCCAGGGCACCCGTGGTCTCCACTCCTTTTGGGTGCACCCACATATGCCACAGGTCCTTCTGCAGGGCGGGAAAAGAGAGCAGGAAGAAAGGCCAAAGGCACCATTTCTGTTGGCCCAGGGTGGTCCACCCAAAGCCCCAACTCTTACTGCTAAGAACTCTGACATAGGGAGAGCATTCTGAACCATATTCCTCTCTGTGTCAGGGGTGGCGAATTCAAATGCTTACAGGGGCTGGGCAGGCTACATAAACGAGGGATGTAGATTAGGTGTTGACAATGGGGAATGGTGAGGACGGTGTCAAGCCGGGGAGTGTATGAGCTGCACTGTGCTCAAGCTGGATGTTGCCACACAGGAATTTAAGTCCTCTGTGACCAGCGCTTCCAACTTCTGGGGGGTGGGGTGGGGAATTTCTGCAATATTAACTATTGGCAATTAATTAAAATTTTAAACACATATTTGAGGAGAAACAGGTCTCCGGCTGGATATGGAATGGGCGTCCTTGGGCTATGCTCTCTGTAGCATGGGAGTCAGCTCTCCTCTGCACCGAAGAAGCAGTGAGTGTGGAGACTGGAGTGTAAGGAGACATGGTGACATGGAATGAGTTGGGAAGCAGATGGCCTGAGGATGCTGTCAGTTCCAGACGGCTAAGGAACATCTTGGAAAAGTCATTCTCCAGCTGCCCTTCATATGACCGGTAGCCCAGTGTTACATTTTGATCCCCCTTGCCTCCAATATCTTATTAGCTAGTGAGTGATGATACGCCCTCTCCCTTGTGCATTTGGTCCTGTTTATGATCCAAAGTTTTGCCCCAGCTATCCATATCTTTTCTTAGCTTTAGCTATTGTCTCACAGGGGTTCCCCTAGTGCATTACACAGTAGGAATGACACAGAACAGATGCCCCTGTTGGCATGCACCTCTGCTTAAGCTACCACCCGCAAGGGACGAGATAAATAGCAAGATTAAAAACCATGCATTTGTTTTCACACACCTCCAGGAAATTTCCCATTAAATAGTTGGCTGTAATCCATCCATATATCCCTTCCTCTTGCCCAGAAATGATTTGAGCACCCCTAAAATCAAAGGGCTGGGACTTGAAGTAGTTTTGGATGCTCGCAAGGACTTCATTAGCTGCTGTTTCATTTTGCAACCTATGCAAGGCACAGAACACAAAAGGCTGAGTGCCCAGACAACAGAGCCTTAAAATAATCTCCCTCGGGTGAAAATGTAAACCTCCCCATCCCCAGGGACGATCTTCCAGATGTGTGCAATACATGGCAATCGCTTTTGCAAGCTGAAGCCATCAGGGGAACCGTGAAGGCAGGATGCACTCATTACCTGTCAAACTGCCAAGCAGGAAAAGAGCTCCCGGTAAAAATACCACTTGTTCTCTCCTCCCCTACCTGTTCCTGTCCCACTCTCTAGCAACCAGCTAATCAAAAAAGCCTTGCACTTAATCACTTCTGCTCTGTGTCAGGTCAGCAAAGGAAAGGGGATGAGTAAAGGCATAGAAGTGGTATAAGTAACCTCTTGGGGGCACCATATGAAGGAGCCCTCATCAGGGCAGAAGGAAGGGGAGCTTAGGAGGAGGGGCGGGAAGGAAGAGGGTTGGCTTTCAACTGCCCTGGCTTCGCTTTTGGAAGGGCTTCATCATGAGGGGACATGATGGCCGCAGTGGTCAACACTGGTGTGGCAACACAGCACTCTATCACGCATGGCATAGTGTTATCGTATCATTCGTCAGCTGTCATTTTACCCTATGGAAGAAAGCTACTTGAAAGATAATTTTCCCTTTCATCAGTGGGTTAAGGGGTTTGATCTTGCCTGGAGAAGAAGAAAGAGAAATGCTAGAAGCAGAAGTCCATTTCAATTTAGTAGCAAATTATCAACGCTTGGAAAATAATTCAGAGTTTCCCTAGTTTTATCAGTTCTCATCCCAGGTGATTCTCATTAATTTTTTAAATATTTGACTTCTCTAGCAATTAAAATGTCAGCTGCTTGCTCAGAAAAAAACAGATCACCATCAGAAAGTTAACATTTAATTTATTCAAATGGAACATTCATTCACTTTTTTTTCCCCAGGCGGTGAACTTTCTATTCCATAGTTTTTTATCATGGGCTATAAATTACAGAGCCTTTGAATTATTTCTCACTGAGAGGACTGGGAGAAAAAAAGCAACTGAAAAAAAAAAGGCGATTTCTTTGTTTTCATACTAAAGAAAGCACAGAAGGAATGAATTTCTATATCATTTCTATTTCAGGTAAACTCAGTAATTTTGAAACACACTGCAGATTCCAAGAGTCAGCAAAGAAATCTGACTTTTTCCGCACTCTACTTGGTCCACCAGGACACAGGGACAGAAGCAAGGATAGGAAGCTGCAAGGAAAGGGCCCAATCCAACTGAGGATGCTTCAGGATTTTTTTTTTTTTTTTTTTTTATGATTGTGTTAAAGTAGTTCTACTTGCTTGTTCCTTTGCATTTTCTTCATGCCCACACATACAATTTCACATTATTGGGGTCACAGACAAAGTGGCTTTGAAGCAGACTGAGTGTCATCTTTTGGGGCTAAAGCGTTATTTTCAAAGTTTGGAGCAGCCTCTACCCTGGATAAATTTAAGCTTCAGGGTTTTTTTGTTTTTTTTTTTAATTTCAAAGTCAAGGAAATACTATAATGGAGGAAGAAATGACGAAAAAGGGTATTCCAAAACAACGCAAGGTAGGCTAAAAGTCATGTCTGCACATTTAGAAGAAACTGCTTACTTGAATGAAACGAGATATTTGTTTCATAACAACTCCAAAGGCTTTGACTGGAGTGAGGTGCAGAAATTCCATTATTTTAAAGCAGATTTCAGTGACCTTTTGTACATGGGTACAAGCTGCATAGCTATGGGTTACACGTAGTGGAGCTGCTTGTACACAGGTGTCAAAACACCAGTGTCAAAAATGGTTCCTACTTTTCTAAAAAACTAGAGGTACACCCCATGAGCCAATTTCATGTTACTTTCCTTTCTTTCTTTCTTTCTTTCTTTCTTTTTTCTTTCTTTCTTTTTTTTTTTTTTCCAGGGTTCTCAGTAAAATCATCAAAGGCAAGGGAATCGATTTTAGAACTGTTTCTTTCTGGGTATTAAAATAAAGACTAAAAGTTTCCCAACGTTTAAAGCCTAAATTTATGGCAGAACATGAGCTTCTTTCTTGTGGATGTGTTCCCAGAAATAGAGTTACATTCTTGGCAAGGTTTACCACATTCTTGGCAATTTTGGTCACATGGGCTCCTTGGTGCCATTCTAGCCCTTACCTCAGCAAGCGCATCCCAGCCGTGGCTCCCAGGTACATGCGGGTGGATCTGTAGAGGTGGGCTGGAATCTGTTCCTTGACTTTTTGCATGCAATCCTCGAAGGCTTTGGGGGCGTCTTGGGGGTTTTTACTGTAGCTGGAGATCCCAGAGCCTGAAGAGCAAGCAGTCAGCATGTGTTAGCATGCACAGGAACTAACAAGAGCAGTACAACATCCAAATAAGCAGATCGGCTTTGGCAATCATGTGTTTTAGTAGGGGGTTGAAAACAGGTGGGTGTGCTATGTCCCATATGATCATACAGATGAGCCAACTCCCAAAGTATGGAAGGAAGGAATTACAAAGGTAAAAAAAATGAACTAGAATCTGCTTTTTTTTTAAAAAAAAAATTCTTAAATTGGTAAAGGGGTCAAATATATGGTAATGAAAGAAATTAGACTTTGGGTGGTGAATATACAATAGAGTACATAGATATTGAATTATAACATTTACACTTGAGATTTATATAATGTAATTAATCAATGTTATCTCAATAAATTTAATTAAAAAAAAAAATACCTAGTACCCAGGCCTCACCTTCTAGAGAGCCTTGGTCAGTCTATACTTATGTCAATAGCACGCTGCCTCAATAAATTTAACAAATGCTTCCACACTCAGGAAATGGTACCATCACACACACAGTTTCTCAGGGCAGAACTGATGCTCACGCACTAGCAACCTGGATGCCTCACATTGATTCTATCATAAAATCTCGTTGGCTCTACGTTCAAAATACCTCTCAAATCTGAGCACGTCTCACCCGCTTCTCCAGAACCATTCTAGATCAGAGTCTCTCAACCGCAGCACCGCTAACATTTGGGGCCAGAGGAGAATTCTTTATTGTGGGAACGGTCTTGTGCATTGTGGGATGCTTAGCTGCATCCTTGTCCTCTACCATTAGATGCCAGCAGCACCGCCAACCCCAGTCCTGACAATCAAAAACATCCCCAGGCACTGCCAAATGTTCTCTGGGGGGCACCAGTCCTGGCCAGACCATCATAATGTCATATCTCACCCACATTGCTCTAATAGCTCCTGTTGCCCTGCTTCTAATCTTAGCCTCTGACCATGTGTTTTACAACAACAGGGTGACCCATTAAAATTACATATTGTCATGGCTTTTAGTTCCCTGATCAGAATCTCCTAATGGCTTCCCAATATACTTTAAAGAAAATTCATTTGAGTAAAAGTCAAAACCCTTACTGCATCTCACAGCTCTGCTCCCTGAGATATTACATACCTGTTTATTTATTTACTATCTCCTTTGTTAGAATGTAAATTCCGTAACAGCAGAGACTTTGTTTATCTCAGAATTCTCAGTGCCAAGAAACATTACTGGCAAACAGCAGGCACTCAATAAATATTTATTGAACACATGAATGAATAAATGAATTGATCAATGAGATTTTCAAACCAGCATGCAGCCCTACAGTCAGGGAATCCTGTAGTCCAAACTCGAGCAAACAAAATATATTCTGCTAGAGCTGGTCTCCTAGCAGGGACCAGCAGGATAGAGACTGCTGAGGAGCCTCGCTAGGATGTTGACATTTGGCATATCTGAGTATGCCACGTGAGGACCTATTTGCATAAGGTTCCTTAAGCCTCCTAGAGGGAAAGGAGATTGGGTTTACAGACTCATGGGGTGCTAGAATTCCCAACCCCCTGAACAGAGCTAAAAATGCTATTGCAATCTGGGGACAGAAGGCTGGGCAGACAGCGCAAAACTTACTTGAGGTGGGACGAAGCATAAGTTATGTGACTAGCAAAGGATGCTTTCAGTATTGTAGTAGCCTGGTCCCGGAAGCAACTCTTTAAGGTATTGTAGCGAAGGAGATGGCTAAGCTCAGGCTCCAGTGGAGCTTAAAGATTTTCTAGCCACTGGTGTAAAAGGAAAATATGAATGTCCCTTGTGAGAGAAGACAGCAGCAGGCACAAGCATTGCACGCTGCAAAAGAGATGAGGGGCATCAAGGAATCAGCGCCCTCCAGGGAATGTTGCTTTACGGCAAGCAGCCAGAGCTGCAGACACCAGCCTGGGACCAGTGGGCAAAGGCAGCACCCAGTGAACTCACAGAAAAGAGCAGCAACCCAGGTCTGATACTCACCAGGGACCTCCTGAGAAATAAATTTCTGAGGGCCGCTATTGGGAGAGCAAGCATTTGCTACCCCCTCACACTCACGAAGACAAGGTTGTCCAGGGGAAATTTGCAACTGAGAAACCAGAAACCCAAATTATCCCTGGAAAAGCAACATGTCCTTGAAGGGATGACACTTACCAAACTTTAACTCTGTAATTAAGCTCTAGTTTGTTGTCTTTTGGTCATTCAGAGTATATAAGGATCTCTGAGGCTACTGTGATCAAAGGAGGGAAGGTCCATTTATGGATGCGGTGTGGGTCCATGACCTTGTCCCTTCCCTAAATCACACCCTGGGTGGGCCAAGGGCCCCTGCCCCTGAGGGTTGGCCTGTCCTCCTCATGAAAGTCCCACCTCTCCCTCAAGTCAGAGGGCCATCAGGACTGACTTGGCCGAAATGCTTTCCCGGGTCTAAACAGATCTTGTAACTATAGGACAGTCACCTTTTGGCAAGAATATCTACCAGAAGCTCTACAGTGTGGTGTCCCATGGATAATAATGGCTAACACTTATTAAGCACTGACTTACTGTATGCCAGGCATTTGCTACCTGCTTAACATAAATTATGTATTTCATCTTCAAATCATTTGTACGGGGGGGGGTATTACTATAATCATGCTTTGTATTTTAGAGATGAGGGGGTCAAGACTCAGAGATGTGAGATAATTTCCAGAGCTCACACAACAGGGGTGAGGTAAAGTCTTAATCATCACCCTACACTATCCTGTCTTTTCTTGAAATGTGTGTTATCTCTTTCCTCGACAAGCATCCTGCGGCCCTTATTCACACTTATAAGTGAGGAAATGGCTCAGAAGTTAGGAGAACAGAGATAGGATCTCTGGCTGAGGTCACAGCAAAGCTACTGCTGCCTGTGTCTTATGGACAACAATACAGGCAGTACTCAGAAAACATCCAGGTCTCCTGTGGTGACAAGCTCAGAGAGGTGCCACAGAGATGCCCTTCAAATAAAGACTTACTGTCCCAGCTATCAGCAACTTCAGGGGTTGCCTCTGCTACAGAGAGCTAGCAGTCTTGCTCAGTGTCCTCCTATTCCCAGGATGACAACATCCAATGATTGAAGGTGACAGGCATATCACAGCCCAGCCACTTCAGGCCACTGCAAACCAGTGAAGGGTGACTAATTGACTGAAACTTGTCAGGTCTGAGTCAACCTCTCCTCTGTCCAATCCTTCTTCTTCCTACTTCCTCCCACAGGTTCAGATCTCTGCCTTACATTCCAAACTGCCTCAGAATCTCTTTTTAAAGAACCTAATCTGTGGTACCTACGCACAAGGGTAGGCAAGCTCTAGGTTGCCCTCCCTGGGAGGCCAAGTGATCAGAACTCACCCTGGCCAGCCACAGAAGACTCTTGGGAAAAGCCAATTCTGCTTCTCAACTATTCCAAGGCCATGACCTCCCAGAAATTATAATATTTGGGCAGTTCATTAAGAGAAATGAAGGAGTTGCTTAGGGCTGGGAGGACTAGTCTGGAGTCTCTAACCTGCTGTCCTGTGGGTACACCTGTAACCCATTAGGACACACCAGTTAGGAAGCCCCAGTCCAACTCGAAGATCATAATGCTCTAAAGGGACTGGCTTTTATCATCATCATCATCATCATCATCATCATCGTCGTCATCGTCAAAGTATGGTTGGCATACCACATTATGTTAGTTTCAGGTGTACAACATAGTGATTCAATATTTATATATCTTAAGATATGATCACCATACTAAGTCTAGTAACCATCTGTCACCATGCAAAGTTATCATACTACTATTGACTATGTAAAGAGACTAGCTTTTAAAAAGGCTCACACATGTACACATTCACTACTAGGCTTGATTATATGTAGACTAAAGACTTAATTGTAAGAGGCAAAATTATAAAACTTTGATAGAAGAATGTATTTATGATCACAAGATAGGGAAGAACTTCTTGATGTACAAAAGATATAAAGGAGGAGACTGATAATTGCACCTACATAAAAATTAAGAATCTCTATTCATCAAAAGACATCATGAAGAGACTAAAATGGCAAACTATAAGCTGTGAGAAGATATTAGCAACAATATAATAACACCAGAAAAGGATTCATATTCACATTACATATAAAGAATTCCCATGAATTAATAAGAAAAACCCAAGCAATTCAGTAGAAAAATGAGCAAAAGACATGAACAGGCATTTCACAGGAAACAGAAATGGCATAAGAAAAGATACTCAACTTTATTGATAACCAGGGAAATACACATGTCTATCGACAGGGAAAAATGAACGAGCTCCTGCTACTCATATTAACATAGTTGAATCTTAAAACCCATTGTTAGTGAACCAAGCAAATGACAGAAGAATAAATGTTTGATTCTGTTTATATAAATACGTTTATATAAATACGCTTGATTCCGTTTTCAAAAACAGGAAAGACTAAACACGTAAGAACAATACTATAAAGAAGAACAAGGGAACAACTAATATAAAACTCAGGGTACGTTGTAGGGGAGGCAGGGAGCTGCATGGGGGGATCATTAAAGATGCTGATAATGGTCTATTTCGGGGGTTGGCGGCACATGGGTTTTTTGTGCAGCCCGTATAAGACAGTTTTTACATTTTAAAATGGTGGGTGGAGGAATTAAAAGAATAGTATCTTGTAAGTTGTGAGCATTCTATGAAATCCAAAATTTCAGGGTCTATAAGTAAAGCTTCACTGGAGCAGAGCCATGCCTATTTATCTATTGCCCATCTCCCTCCACCCCATCTCGCCCTCACCCACATATACCCGTTGGAAGATAATTTCCCATGGGTCTCTCATGTTTCCATGTGCTTTATGAGCGGAGGCACTGACTGCCTTTGTTCTGGATTATCTTCTCAAGAATGTTTGCATACAGAGATAAGTTTCACCCCCAGAGCAAAAGGTAGGCCTGATCAGAGCCTTTTATAAATGTTTTGTATTCCCTAATCTCCAATTTCTCTTCTGTAATGTAACCCACTGTGTGGGCAGGTACTACCTGGCCCTCTTTACACTACTTGGTGCAAATTGGGGCTAAGAGAACCAGCATAAGCAAATGCTGATACTCTGGCTACTGCTACTGCTGTGAATAATAAATTGTCCTTCGTTTTGGACCCAGGAGTCTTGTATCTTCCACCAGCATCCATGAAAGAGTGGCAGGGTAATATGACCCATCATTCACAGTTCTTGACATACACCCCCATCCTGCCATGTTTTACAGAGAAGGGAAGTGACTGGCCCAAGGTCACTGTACTGATGAGTAGCAGCACTAGGATAAAAATCTCACATTTTCCTGACACTCAGCCCAGGCAAGCTTCTCAGGACTGTCTCCCAGGGCTCCCAAGGACATTAGGATGCTAGCTTGGTTCCCTTTGGGCCTCCCAGACTCAGTCTGGGCCTTACCTTTCACACTACATTTGCAGGTTTGACTGACCACTCCAGTGTTATTCTCCTTCTCTGCTGGCCACTGATACACATAGACGGTGGTTCTGGAAGACCCGGCATCGAGCACAATTCCATACTGAATAAAAGGAGAAAAGGGAGAGTCAGAAATGCACTGGGCCACTCTGAGGACTCCTTTCCCCAGGGGGTGACTGAGAGCCCCAAATACTCTCAAGAGCTTAATTCACATTGCTCCACTTAAGTAGGGGCTGACCAAGAAGGAAAAACTATTTTCTTCTTGGACTGTGGGAGAGGAGATGGAGTGAGGTGAGTCATGTATTCTAGGGCATGGGTCTCAGCCTTGGCCACACATTAGAATCATTGGGGAGTTTTTGAAACTCCCAATGCTGAAGCTGCACCCCATATCCATTCAGTCAGAATCCCTGGGAGCGGACCCAGGCATCAACAGTTTTTAAAGCTCCCTTAATGATTACAATACACAGCCAAGGTTGAAAAGCA